>CM064580.1:44105243-44520243 GCA_032716605.1 Paralithodes platypus
GTTTCAAACCTAGGCATTTTGCCGTAATGAGAGGGTCCCCCCCTCCGCCGGGATAGGTGTCCAACTCCGCCGGAGAAGCAGTCTCTGGGACCTGGAAAAAATTTCCCGGAATCAATGCTCATAAGGATAACCTGCGAGGTATTAAACATCCAAACCCAAATCCGCCGGAAAGTTAGCTATACTCACCACTACTCTAACCTTCCGCCGGGTCTGTCTAGCTGACTTTCAATAACTTACCTGTGACAAGAGCCACAGGTCCCTTGACCCTTTTAGTGTCTGATCATACTGAATAAGTTTGCAAAACTGATCTTATCACTTCGTGTTACACTCGACTGGTGGCGCCGCAGGCGATAAAGTCTTAACGTGTCACGGGGCCAGTCAGGGCGAGTTAACCCCGGCGGGCCGAGTTTGTAGCCCTGCTAGGAATGCAATTCCGCCGGGAGAGTGTGGTTCAGCTAAACCACGCCGGGATCTTTTGAACGTTCCTACCCGTTAAGAGACGGATAACTTGGACCCACCGCACGGGGCCGCCGGAACAGACAAAAACTACCGGGAAACAGGGTTGGCACAGCCCCTTTCCCGAAGTCCCCACACATATATAATATACATAATGACATATAGGGACGTCTCCCTTACCCCCAAATGAACAAGCCCGCATGCATGAACCAAACATAGGGCATACATAGGGCATACGGTAAGGATGAACTGTATGTCCAGGATGGAGTACATCTCTCTCGACTATGAGTTTCGACCTTAGCCAGCTCACTCGACAAGTTTGTTGCGGGGTTTTGTTAA
Source organism: Paralithodes platypus (assembly GCA_032716605.1). NCBI lineage: Eukaryota > Metazoa > Arthropoda > Malacostraca > Decapoda > Lithodidae > Paralithodes > Paralithodes platypus. The sequence goes on from CM064580.1 coordinate 44,106,039, forward strand.
TAAACCATAGGTGTGTAAGTAAAATAGAATCCCAGCCACATCAAATTGATAGTAATAACGAACATTCTGATAGCGTAGATTTTCCGTCTAGGTCCAGTAGTTCAACAGGTAAAAATAAATTAGTTAAAAACAATAGAAAATAGTTGCAAATACAAGTAATAGTTTGAGTGTTTATTATACAAATTGCAGGAGTTTTATGTAACAAAATGAACGAACTTAGAGCACTGGTTAGCAAAGAAAATATAGACATAATAGCGCTAACTGAAACATGGATTAATACAGAAACCAGGCATTTTTTAGCAGAGTTTGATATACCGGGATATAGTTTGTTTAAATATGACCGAACAAGTAAGAGGGGTGGCGGTATAGCAGTGTTTGTCAGGAGTTCATTAAAAAGCTGTACTAAATCAGGTATTAGAGTAAATAATGAAAATGAAAGTGTTTGGGTAGAAGTTAACGAAGGTAGTGAGACTTTAGTTATTGGAGTTATGTATAGACCGCCAAATATGAGTAGAAATGACGGAACATCATTATGGGAGGAAATTAAAATAGCATCAAGGCTTAGCAACGTGTGCATTATGGGGGATTTTAATTTCCCTAATATAGATTGGCAGCAACAAATAGGCGACTCTGATTCAAAGGAGTTTATTGAGGTAGTACAAGATAGTTTTTTATCTCAATTCATAGATACGCCGACTAGAGGTGATAATATTCTCGATTTAGTTTTCAGTAACAATGAACATATGATAAATAGTGTAGAAATCGGGGACCACCTAGGAAATAGTGATCACAATTCTGTGTATTTTAATATACAGTACAATGGAAAGGTAATATCAGAGAGAATACAACATTAATACCTGACTTCAGAAAAGCCAATTATGGTGGGTTAAGAGAAGCCCTGTTAGCGGACCCTATGGTCAAAAAATTAAGTCGATCCAGGTGTCCAAATGAGTGTATCCTTTCTCAGGCACCTGTCATCTTAAGTCAGGAGGAGACGTCAAACTTGGTAGATACATACGATAATTTTATCAAGTCAGTATTCAATGCGCAAAATAAATATATCCCCAAAAGAAAATTTAGATCAACACAGAACCAACCCAAATGGATGAATAATAGACTATTAGATCTTCTAGGAAAAAAGAGAGGAATATATAGAAAAATTAAAAAAGGCAAAATTCACCTACTTGCTTACTATCAGAATCTATCACGACAGGTAAAAAAGGATATTAGTAAAGAAAAAAGAAATTATGAAATTAAGGTTGCCAATGATTCAAAAAATAATCCTAAAGCTTTTTACCAACTATATAAATCCAAGGTTAGAGATGTAATTGGTCCCCTTAAAACTTCGATAGGAAAATTGACAGAAAGTGATTTAGAAATGTGCAGTACATTAAATAGTCAATTTCTTTCCGTTTTCACTAATGAAAATTTGGCACAGTGTCCGTAAGGTATACAGCGATAGTATAGAAAATAGGTTAAGTACGGTTACTATAAGTAGAAATTATGTGGTTAAGGAAATTGACAGACTGAAACCTCATAAATCGCCTGGTCCTGATGAGGTATATGCTAGAGTATTAAAAGAATGCAGAGATGAGTTAAGTTATCCATTAACATTTCTATTTAACAAGTCATTAGAAACAGGTATAGTTCCAGAAGCTTGGAAGCTTGCAAATGTAGTTCCGATCTTCAAAAAAGGTGATAAATCAATAGCATCCAATTACCGTCCCATTAGTCTCACTTCAATCATAGGAAAACTACTAGAGTCAATTATTGCTAGGAAAATGAGAAACCACTTAGAAACATTTAACTTAATCAATTCTTCTCAGCATGGATTCACTCAGGGACGGTCTTGCCTTACTAATTTGCTTAGTTTTTCTCAGAGGTATATGAAGCAGTAGATAATGACAAGTCATATGATATTATATATTTAGATTTCAGTAAAGCTTTCGACAGAGTCCCTCATGAGAGATTGATGAGAAAGGTTGAGGCACATGGAATAGGTGGGGCGTTGTTAGGATGGATTAGGTCATGGCTAATTGGTAGGAAGCAGAGAGTCAGCATAAATGGTACCAAGTCAGAATGGGGAGCAGTCAAAAGTGGTGTCCCCCAGGGATCGGTATTAGGTCCCCTGTTGTTTCTTATATACATAAATGACCTAGATTTAGGTATAACTAGTAGGATAAGTAAATTCGCAGACGATACTAAAATAGGGAGATCAATTGATTCAGATAGCGATATAGAATGCCTCCAAAGGGATCTAGATACCTTACATGAATGGTCAGTAAATTGGCAGATGAAGTTTAACATTGACAAATGCAAGGTATTAAAGATAGGGAAGATGCAAACAAATGTTAAATATAAACTAGCTAATTTAGAATTAGAAAATTCAGACTGCGAGAAAGATCTAGGTGTGTTTGTTAGCAATGATTTGAAGCCTAGAAAACAGTGTATAAGCGTTCGTAATAAGGCAAACAGGATTCTCGGGTTCATCTCTAGGAGTGTGAGTAACAGAACTGCTGATGTTATCTTAAACTTTACTTGTCATTAGTGAGACCCCATATGGATTATGCTGTCCAATTTTGGTGTCCTTATTACAGAATGGACATAGATTCATTGGAGAGAGTACAGCGTAGAATGACAAAAATTATCCATAATATTAGAAATCTTTCGTATGAAGAAAGGTTGAAGAAATTAGGTTTACATTCGTTAGAGAGACGCAGAGTTAGAGGGGATATGATAGAGGTGTTCAAGTGGGTTAGTGGGATTAACAAAGGGGACATGGCAAATGTACTAAAGCTCAGTGATAGCGAAAGAACTCGTACCAATGGTTTCAAATTAGATAAATTTCGTTTCAGAAAAGATATAGGCAAGTATTGGTTTGGTAACAGAGTTGTAGACGGGTGGAATGGACTACCAAGTGCTATAGTGGGATCTAAAACTGTAGGGAGCTTTAAGATAAAATTGGATAAGCATATGGACGAGAAGGGTTGGGTGTGAAGGGGGATCAGCCGGGTTGGGCCAATCAGCGCTCTGCAGACCTCCATAATCCTGCGTTAATCTCTAACCGTTTTGGTAAGATGATCCTCAGGGTATTAGAGTGTGAAGCCTATAATTGGGCTTTGTAATGAATTGGGGTTGTGTGGGACAGGGATCTGCCTTGCTTAGGCCAATCGGCTTTCTGCAGACTCCCATTTTCTTATGTTCTTATAACATAATGACAGAAATTTAGAAATCTAAATTACCTGAAACCTACGTTGGAGACCCCTAACTAGGCCGACCACGTGGTCCGAAGAACATCCCGGCAGGCGACGCTCTGGCACCCAGCAGCAGCACAATGAAGAGGGAGGCCCACCCAAGGGGCCCAAGCAAAACACGAACCCTGGAAGGCGGAGCACCACGTGCAGACACCCTTAACCAGAGCTTTTGCTGATATCTGAAGATAATGGCATGTACTTTCTTCAATATGACAGTCTGTATCATGCCTCGTAGAGTGGTCGCCTTCTAGCTAAGTAAACACAACAGCTAAAGGCGTAACACAACAACAACACACGCGGTACGACAATCCGGGACTCGTAGACACCTGTGACAATGGTACCCTAATTTAACACACACTTCCTGCGGACCTACTAATCTGGCAGCCGTGCTAGCTAATCTAAACCCTGTTACTACCACACAGATGTATACAAATGAGTAAGGACTCACTAGAAGCTCTGCGAACGTCGAATGAAGCGGACACGGCGCGAGCCCTGTTGACGGGAGGGACGCGGAAGTTGGAAGGACGAAGATGGCCGCTAGGGGGCCTGGTGGCGGGGAAGCAAAGCATGAGAAATCCACGAATATGGCAAGTCATATGATAACAGACATTAACCCTCCAGCCCCGGCTACGCATTACATAAATATTCCCCGAAACCCGGGTGTTTTTGGCCGAAAAACGTCTAGGCTAGGCTACCGTATATTTGTATTCTGACTACTTCCCGCATTCCCGCGCATCCCCAAGCGTAGCTGTGTTATTTACCTGTAGAATGGCGTTAAGTAGAGCTCTCTAAGTCAACTGGTTGAGTTGTGATGATGATTTCATTGGAGATAACTTTATGGCAAAAACAGCCACTTTACACTACTTTTCGATACTTAACAACAACATACAGGCACACACGAACAAGCGACGCTCTCCTTCTTGTGGCCGGAGATGCGGGGCGTCGGTCCAGCCAGCTGTTGTTTACATGCGTCGGACCGACGCCTCGCACACCAAGCTCACAGGCTTTGAGCTCATGGGTGTTTAAGAGCCCTTCCGGGCAGCTTGTGTATGCTTTTTTATGGGCGTTCAAGAGCCCTTCCGGGAACAGAGGGTTAAGGTTATTTTTTATTTTTTATTTTTTACAGATTTTTTTTCTGTAGGGTACCCGATCAAAATGACGATCCCATGAGGGAAATAAGCGTGCACTTATGACGAGTACTCCATGATTCTTCCGCGCGGGCCATTCAAAATGCTGGCACAAGATGTTGAATGGAGACTATTATTACTAATAGGCGAAGTCGTCAATGATGAAGGGGCCCTATTAAATAACTAAATACATTGGTAGAGCGCTCGGTTTCTAACCGGGAGGACCGAGTTCGATTCTCGGCTGGTGGAGATCGTTTGGGCAATCTCTTCACACCCCTTCCCTCTGTTTCGCCTGACAGTAAAATAGATTACGCGGCAGGGTGAAAAGGGGTCTTCGGATCCTCCGGCCCTTCAAGCCATAAAAAAAAAATATAATAATAATAAAAAAATAATTAAAAAAAATAAATAAATAACTAAATAAACTTCCCATGCGTTAAAAAGTACATTTAGTATAACATAATACTGTATAAAAGGTACTATATGAGAACACAAACCGCGCATGGACAGCGCAAAGATCTGCGGAGGTCACCTCTACTATCCCTATCTATTATCTATTTACTATTTACAGTATATAGGCCTACTGTATATATCTATATATTTTTGATTGTCTGTCTGTCTGTCTGTCTGTGTGTCTGTTCTTTATGCATGGCCACATTTTTTAAGCTAGAGCGTTCATACTTGGTATGCATAGTAAGGGGGTCCCTAGGCAGGTTTTAGTGAAAAAATAGAATTCCCCAGGGTGAAAGGGACGGGACGGGTAGCGAGACTGGTACAGTAATATGGTCTCTCCAAGTGAGAGCAGAAGAAAAAGAGACACCGAGAACATTGAGGGAAAATTAAGGGTTGATTTTTGTATTGTTGAAGAATAAGGGATAGTCCTCTGGAGGTTCCTGACAGGTAGTAAGATGGATAAATTGAGTTTTGGAAGCATTAAATGCAACAAGGTTTTCTCTACCCCAATTGGAAATAGTAGCTAGATCAGAAGATAAGTATTTTATGGCTTCATTACGTTTACTTTTGAGGGACTGCTGACTGGGGCGTTCTGGAAAACTAATTGAGTGGTGTAAAGTAGAGTCGTCTGCATATGAATAGATGGGACTGGATGTACAGTTGAGAAGATCATTTATTAAAATTAGAAAGAGAATAGGAGATAGGACAGAACCCTGAGGAACACCGGAGTTGATACATATACATACCGTACAAAGAGAGATAGACAGACACAGACATGATAGATAGGGGGTGAAGTTACTTATAAATAAGTCTCCAGCTCCATGCAAACATGGAACAACCCCTACTGTCTCACCTTGGTATTCGATGAGCCAGATCGGAGCTAGCGTGTTGGAGATGGACCCCACGATACACCTTTTCTGTCCTCTTAACCACGTCACCCCAGAGGTAGATACTCCGTGCTCCTTCGTGCATATCCCAGGGAGACACTCTTCGTCCGCTCACCTCCAGCTCAATCGCCAGCTCCAGCTTTTGGGTTAGACCTGAGAAATGTAATTGACCCTTTAGTAGGATTATATTAATTAATTCATATACAGGTATTTATATATTTAATATATTTTTTTCACTTAACGTCTGATTACTATTACACGATATTATCGTACTCGCCATAGGGACCTTTGGGAGTCCGAGGGTAAACTGAGATGGCTTCTAAGGATAGCTTCCTACAGGTCCTCCCTAATGCATACTGTACATACAATGGTTTAACATCGTTTTCTATTACATACATTGTAAAGGCTCAGACATGTTTGTCTTTCCGCAGCCTTGCCATACCAAGACAGTGCCAATAGCAAGGCTTTATCGTATAGTAATGGCTGTTGGTCCACAAGTCTACCGCCATCCCCTCTATGTTGCGTCTGTTTTTTTTTTTTTTTTTTTTTTTTTTAAATACAGTATTAGTTTAACCCTTCCAGCCCGGGTGTCCTTTTAAAATGACACCACGAAAGAAGGGCAGGAGCCCGGGTGTCCTTATAGCAGGCAGTAAGCTTTCAAGCCTATTCAGCTTGGTCTGAACGCCGTGCGTCCGACGCATGTAAACAAAGCCGATCGTTGCGTCACCGCACCTCCGAAAACAAGGAGACGTCGGATCAATGTTATTGTTGTGACGTAAGACGAAATTAGTGTCTGAAAAGCTCCGATATTGTCAACATCGCGGAAAAATTTGCTCCACTGAAATCGTCATCACAACTGAACCAGTTGACTTACAGAGCTCTACTCAATGCCAGTCTACAGATTGAAAACCGCACTACGTTTATAGATGCATGGGAAATTGCTAGCAGTTAAAATAAACAAAAATACGGTAGTCTAGGCCTAGACGTTTTTCGGCTAGATCGTCCGGATACGACCTCCGTCCTTTGGAGGACCAGCCCGGGCCACGAGGGTTAACCAGACCACTGAGCTCTACAAAAGAACTCTCAAAGGGCTGGCCCGAAGGATTCGATCAAGATATATAACTAAACGAGTCAAGATGGAGAGGGAAGGGCAGTAGGGGAACAAATCGAGGAAGGTGAAGACACGCAGACATTTCTCGCCATTTCACCAGTTCAGCCGGACCACATGAGCTCCACATCAGAGCTCTTATAGGGCAGGGCCGAAGGATGAGGCAAGAACTGCTACACCGCAACACCAACCAAGAAGTGATCAGGGCGAAGAATGAGAGATCAGGTCTAAGGTAGAAAAAATCACAACGAGAAGCAAAAAATGCATTACCGAAGGGAATCAAGTCAGTCCGGCCACATCAGTAACCGAAAAGACAAATCAGGTCAGGAGTCTGCTACCTAGCCAGGCCAGGGAGACATGAGATATAGGCCGCCCGAGGACAGCCGAATGGGACAGAATAAGAATAGAAGGGGAAAAACACAGAATGAGGAATGAAAAACTACTCAAAATTAGTCAAGCTGAGGACGAAAGGTCGAGGGGATAGAGGGAGGGAAATAACCACAATCATCCCCAATCAAGCTCCAGTCGCCGGCCCCGAAGCCCCCCAACCGCGACAAGGAGAGTAGTATCAGGGGGGTGCGTCTGTAGTGACTGGGTAAACAAGAGATGTAGTGGAGCTAGAGGACCTTTGACAAGAATTATAGATTTTGAATGTGCAGTGTGCAAGGGATATCTTGTGTTAAATGATCCGCCTGTTAGTGTTGATTTCGAGAGTGTAACACTGGAATGCGTGAAATAACTTCTGCTACCTGGGTGATACGGTTTCCGCCGGAGGTGGCGCTGAAGCTGGCTCCATTGCTAGAGTCAGAAGTGGCTGGGGAAAGTTTAGAGAGCTGCTGCCACTCCTGACCATGAGAGGGCTCCCACCCCATCTTAAAGGTTAGGTGTATACCTTGTGTGTTAGGAGTGTGATGACCTATGCCTCGGAGACGTGGCCGGTTAAAGCGAAGAATATCAATACAGTAGAATGAAACGGAATGAGAAGAGAATGGTGAGATAACCAGACCACTGAGTTCCACAAAAGAACTCTCATAGGGCTGGCCCGAAGGGTTAGATAAAGATGGACAACGAATCAATTCAAGATACTGTAAATAGGGAAGGGCAGGAGGTGAACAAATCTAGGAAGGTGAAGACACACAGAAATTTCTCGCCATTTCATCAGTTCACCCAGACCACATGAGCTCCACAGCAGAGCTCTAATAGGGCAGAGCCGAAGGATGAGGCAAGAACTGCTACACTGCAGCACCAATCAAGAAGTGATCAGGGCGAAGATGAGAGATCAGGTCTAAGGTAGAACAAAATTACAGCAAGATGCAAAAAAAAATGCACTACTGAGGGGAATCGAGTCAGCTAGGCCGCAGGAACTGAAAATACAAATAAGGTCAGGAGCCTACTACCTAGCCAGGCCAGGGAGGCATGTGATATAGGCTGCCCGAGGACAACCAAATGGGACAGAAAAAGAATAGAAGCGGAAAAACATAGAAAGAGATAAGAAAACTACTCAAAATTAGTCAAGCCGACAACGAAAGCTCGAGGGGACAGAGAAAGAACCACAACCAACCCCCATCAAGCTCCAGTTGCCAGCACCCCAACCATGACATGGAGAGTAGTACCAGGGGGGAAAAGCACTTGTGTGACACCACCTTATGCCTGAGGTAATGAACCCTTTTAAGCCCTTCAACACAATGATGCATTTTTACCTTTTATTCTAGCTAAAGATAGATGATTTTATGCAGCTTAAGAAGGACCTATGTTATTCAAAGGGTGTATTGAGATCATATTTACACCTTTGAGTCCTAGAGGTAGCTTATGAACTAAAGAAAATTATCTAAAGGTACCGTAAGCAGAATAAGACAAAAATTATGTCATCATGCTGAAGGGGTTAACATGCTGTACCTACTGTTGACGGTGGGGTGTGCGAGGTGGATGAGGTGTGACGGCAGTACCTCGGGGATTCCACCGACATTTGTACTAACCACTTGCAGCCTGGAACAAAGAGGCAGGTTTATCTATCTATCTATCTATTGCCGAATGCCGTGATCCTCGAAAGGGTGGCCACGAACGAATTGCCCCCATGCACCTCTGTCCCCAGTCAGTTGACGCCCCTCCTCCCATCCAGCACCGCTTTCACGCATATACTTCTTAACTCCATCATTCCACCTCTCTCTCGGTTTACCTCTCCCTCTTTGTCCTTCCACTTCACGCTCGTACACTAACTTAGTCATTCTCTCGCTTTCCATACGTTCCACAGGTTTATACAGGTCATAATATTAGTTATCATTGTTTCAGAAACCAAAATTAAAGCTCCTGTAATTTACAAACCTACACACCTGTCAGCAACTTTTGGCACTGCTCTATACATACATATATACAGCTATACATCTATCTATTGCCAGATGCCATGATCCCAGAAGGGGTGGCCACAAATGAATCGCCTCCATGCATCTCTGTCCTCTGCCAGTCGGCGCCCCTTATCCCAACCAACACCACTTGCACTCTTATACCTCTCAACTCTATCCTTCCACCTCACTCTAGTGCACTCTATTAGTAATTTTCTCACTCCCATACATTTCCCATGACTGAACCTACTCAAGGTGTTCCTTTTCACACTTTCCAGCCCATCTACATCCACACTACAATGTTCTCGCACTTCCTGATTCGTCTGTCTATCTCTCCGTGTAACTCCATGCGCACTTCTCAAGTGACTTATTTCCACCCCTCTCATTCTTGATTTATGTCTCTCCAACAACATCCATGCTTCACTTCCGTACTATTTCCACCCCTCTCATTCTTGATTTATGTCTCTCCAACAACATCCATGCTTCACTTCCGTACTATTTCCACCCCTCTCATTCTTGATTTATGTCTCTCCAACAACATCCATGCTTCACTTCCGTACTATTTCCACCCCTCTCATTCTTGATTTATGTCTCTCCAACAACATCCATGCTTCACTTCCGTACTATTTCCACCCCTCTCATTCTTGATTTATGTCTCTCCAACAACATCCATGCTTCACTTCCGTACTATTTCCACCCCTCTCATTCTTGATTTATGTCTCTCCAACAACATCCATGCTTCACTTCCGTACTATTTCCACCCTCTCATTCTTGATTTATGTCTCTCCAACAACATCCATGCTTCACTTCCGTACTATTTCCATCCCTCTCATTCTTGATTTGTCTCTCTCCAACAACATCCATGCTTCACTTCCGTACGTCAATGTCGGGATTACAACACTATTATGCAAGAACTTCTTTACTTCCATGCTGACCACCCTATATCTTGTTACCGGTACTGCTTTCAGTGTTCCTACAACCCTCTTCCTCCTATTGCACCCTTTCCTGCACTTCATCGTCCATACTCCCATCTATACTCATCACACTGCCCAAATACTTAAATGAGCTGACATTCTCTATAACCTGACCATTCAACCTCACCTCACACTCTGTGACTGCACCCCTTTCAAAAACCATAAACTTACTCTTCCCCACATATACCTTCAGGTTCCATTTCTCACACACAGTTCCAAATATATTTACCAGACCCTACCAATCCCACTCATTATCAATCAACAGAACTGTAATATCAGCAAACAGCAGTACAGGCAGCTTCCACTCATTCCCTTTCCTTATCAGGGGTACAGCAACATCCACTGCTCATCCTTGGATTTCTTTCATGACTTCATCAATATATATATATATATATATATATATATATATATATATAGTGAACAACCATGGCGACATCACGCATCCTTGCTTTAACCCAACATTCAGAACAAAGAACTAGCTCTGTTCATTCTCCACATGCACAGCCCCTTGCAACTTTATACATGTTCTTCACCGAATTCAGCAATTTACCAACTACTCCGTATATTCTCAATACTTTCCACAAACCTTCTCTGCCAACTCTGCCGTAGGCTTTCTCCAGGTCCATAAAGGCAGTACCAGTATACAACTTTGTCCCTTCTCCAGATATTTCTCAAAAGTATATTTCAAGGAGAAAATTTGGTATTCCTAAACTCACCCTGCTCCTCACCTACCCATTTATCTGTTCTCACTCTCACTCTCTCGATCACTACTCTGCTGTACAGCTTCCCTACTATCCTTGGAGACGTATCCACCTGTGGTTACCACACGCTCATTTGTCTCCTTTACCCTTATACAAGGAAACTATTAGACCTGATTTCCAGTCTTTGGCCACACTTCCCTTCTCCCATGTAGTCTACACAATTTCCATACCCATTCAATCACTATCTCTCCACACACTCCATCTATCCCTGCTACTTTACCCATCTTCACCCAATTACATACAATTTATTAAAATAAATTATTAACTCCCTAACAGTCTTAATACAATCTCAGGCACAAATGCTCTATTAAACACGAACTCTACCCAATCTCCTCATATGTGGAGCATTCAAAATGTATGCATGTAAAGTGTGTGTATCCAACTTTTCCCGGATACAGTTACAATCCATAGTGTCCTTACCACCTTGGGCCCTTGGCTGCTTGGAAGTTGAAGGTAAGGTTGAAGAAGGCTAGACAAACGGACACTGGTCAGTTCAAATGTCTATCAAACTACAGTATATAAGCTGGATTTTTTCCATGGCTAAACCCTATTCATTATTGGTAGGCAAAAAATGTGTACCTCTATCCTCTGTAACTCAAAAAGAGCTAGAATATAAGGGCTGAAAATGTCTACTTCTACACCGTAGCTGACTTTTCCCAATTGGTAGAAAAGTTTATTCCATTACTCAAGTCCTATTTTAGTTACAGAGGTTAAGAGTCAAGATTTCTGGCCTACCTATAATGAACAGAGTATAGATGTTTAAAACCATTGTCACAATACACCCAAATTATGTATGCAATATTATAATATCATACTACTGGGGTGGGGGGGGGGGGGGGTCTCATATGATGGGTAGACATATAAGGCAGTAACGGTATATACTGTATAGAAGCTATCCCAAATACATATCATAAACACACATACATACACAAAATATAAATGAACACTGGTTAATCTGCTCTACATAACTAACTAACCCCTAAACAACACACATATAAACCATAATTGACCACTTGTGAGTTTCGGGCTACTGTATGAAGAAGTTGGAGCTGTATATATCGATATTAATCAGAATTACCAGTTAAATATGGTCTAGTACATTTATAAATACATAAAACCAAATTCAACATACTTATTATCTACAAGAAACCTACATTATTATTGCATTTCTGTTTTATATTGATATTTATGGCTCCAACTTCCTTATAGCCTGAAACTCCCAAGTGGTCAATACATAGCCCGAGCAGATAGCAATACAGAAAGCATTGGTGATACATACCATAAACACATACAGTATACAAACACAAAATATATATGAACACCCCAAATAAAACATAAATACACCATAATACATACCCCAGCACTCAGCTTCACAGATAGCAATACAGAAAGCATCGGTGATACATACCATAAACACATATACATACACAAAATATATCGAAACACCTCAAAATAACTCATATACAAACCATAATACATACCCCAAGCAGACAGCCTCACAGATAACAATACAGGCATATATGCACAAAACACTGCATACATGTGGTGATGGGCTGGTCTATCAGAGTGAGAACTGAGCGATCTCTGCCATACCCATAGCTTAGTCTGACTGTTCCTTTTACTTATATATTTTCTAGATCTCAAGTGACGGCGTCTCTTCCGTCTCTTCCCAATCTACCAAGATTGGAAGCCAAAGCGTCACATTTTTCCTTTGCCCCTCAACTTTCTCTTCATAATTGCTGAGGGGTACAGGGCCCTGGGTGGGGTTTTTGGTTTCCCGGGCATTTCCGCACCCTCCTCAGCTCCCCGCCATGGAGTGGCTTCGGTCACCCAGGCTTTATTGTGGTCGGCAGGGAGGGTTCTGTGGGGGCGCTCGGTTATGGCCTTGGCCTTGCTCGGGGCCTTGGGGCTGTTCGGCCAGGCAGCTTGGGGAACAACAACAACAACACTGCATATATAAACACCCCAAATAACACATATATAAACCAAAAACAATAAACACATACATAATTATACAAAACACTGCAGATATAAACACCCCAAATAACACATATATAAACCAAAAAAGCAATAACACATACATATACAAAACACTGCAGATATAAACACCCCAAATAACACATACTGTATATAACCCAATAGTAATACACACATACATACACAAAATACTGCATATATAAACACCCCAAATAACACATATATAAAGCATAATACATACCCTGAGCAGACAGCCTCACATATAGCAATACAGAAAGCCTCAGTGAGTGACGTGTTAAGGAAGATGTGCCCGGTGACCAGTACACTATGAACCTGGGCGTGTGGCACCGCACCTAACAGCCGCACACGTCCACACCCAACCTCATCACGCACTTCTTCTAGTACACTCCGCTTCGGGCCGTCGCCGCCAATGATGAAGTTAACCTAGGGACAAAGTTTCCAATTTAGTGACTGTTACACCGTAAGATATGTCGGTAAAGTTTGATGCAGTTTTTAATGCAGCGCACTCCCTTGTCACAAGGACTTTACTAGACATTTGCCACGAATCGCAGTGTCCAAGCTCTTGACGTATGCCAATGGCACAGAATAAATTACCATAATAAATTGTGAAATAGCATACAGCATATTAAAGGGGTTAATAATACTGCAGAGATAAAGCTAATGAAACCTACCTGAGGATAGTGTTTACAGATGTGTCGTATTATGTCAGGTTGCAGATCCACACCTTTCCTGTACTGCAGTCGACTCATCACGATAATGTTAACTGTAGAAGATGGGATTGGAAGTATTAAACCTTTTTATTAGATGACTAAATTGTTATATTTCTACACACCTCCAGATAATATGACTATCTATCTATCTATCTATTGCCGGACGCCTTACTCCCCTTACGAGGGTGGCCATACACAGAATGCCCCCAAGCGGACCTATTCCCTGTGAGAGGAACAACCCGAGCCAGTTTAGTGAAGGACTTACAGGATTGACCACTCAATTTAGGATCCGTCCAACTCCGAGGCCCTCTGTGTATCTTGTTAGCACTATTTTTCTACAGTGGTGTTCGGCTAATCCATCCACTAACCTGCCTTAACCCTTAGGTAAACAGTACGGATTTGTATCAGGTTTACTCCCTTAGAGGTGTGGTGGAGTGGTCTTGCCACTGGCCTGGTAATCCAAAGGTCCCGGGTTCAAATCCCGATGTATCAATGGGAAGATATTATTGGGATGGAATTTGTGCTGTACCTGGTATCAGTGCATTACCACAAGCCCACCGAAACGTCAATAAAATACCGTCATTGTTCCCTGATTAAATAGCACTGTATGAATATTCCCATATTCAAATATGCTATAGGGGTGCAATGCCTGGTGAGTTATCTGCTCAACAGGTGGCGTTGTGTGTGTAAGTGTGAGAGTCCGAGTGTAGGGGGTGAGACAGTGAAGCACGGGAACGAGGTGGCTTCAGAGATGGGGTCGTTTCGGGCCATGAGTGAGCACCGTGCCTCATGTGAAGGCAAGATGGCAGGTGCTCGTTGTACTCTAAGTGCTTCACATGTCTCACTCCCTAGACTGGAACAAGACCTCACGGGCTTCACTGTTCATTGTAAAGCGGTGAATGTTAAGGCTCTCAGCCTATGCCCGAGAGGAAGTAAGTTGGAATATAGAAGAAAAAAATAAAACAGGTTGCCAACCAAGGCTGACGAGTCCCATCCACCCGGATTTGTATAAGGTTGTCTCCCCTAGATGAGTTGCCGACCAAGGCTAACGAGTCCCATCCACCCGGTAATATGACTGTATTCAATATATGAAGACCCTTGTCAGAGATAGAGACGGAATTAAGATATTTGTTCTCCCTTTGACTCCCTGGAGATCCTTCCTAAGCTGAATATAATCACCCAGTACCTGTAGTAATATTATGAAGAAGTATGATAGTTTTGTGGTGTGGATTTGGATGTGCTGAAGAGTAACACCTTGAGGAGGATTAATAAAAGAGAGTATGAGAGTGAGGTGGAAGGGCAGAGAGGAAGAGGCAGACCGACAGTGAGGTGGGAGGATGGAGTTGAGAGGTATTGAGTGAAAGAAGTGTTGGGTGGGAGAAGGGACGTTGACTAACAGAGGACCGATGTGCATGGAGATAAATTTGTGGCCACCTCCTCGGGAATTAGGACGTCTGGCAATATATACGGTATAGATAGTATTAGCAATCAATAAGGAAATGACCCGGTCCATCTATCTATCTATTGCCGGACGCCTTACTCCCCTTACGAGGGTGGCCATACACAGAATGCCCCCAAGCGGACCTATTCCCTATGAGAGGGACAACCCAAGCCAGTTTAGTGAAGGACTTACAGGATTGACCACTCAATTTAGGATCCGTCCGACTCCGAGGCCCTCTGTGTATCTTGTTAGCACTATTTTTCTACAGTGGTGTTCGGCTAATCCATCCACTAACCTGTCTTACCCTTAGGTAAGCAGTACGGATTTGTATCAGGTTTACTCCCCTAGACAGGTTGCCAACCAAGGCTGACGAGTCCCATCCACCCGGATTTGTATAAGGTTGTCTCCCCTAGATGAGTTGCCGACCAAGGCTAACGAGTCCCATCCACCCGGTCCATCATAGAACCCAATAATATGGAATGCTATTTCTATCTATCTACTGTATCTATCTATTTACTCAGGCCCAATCCCCACTTTTCCTTTTTTTTTTGGGGGGGGTGGGGGGGACTCAAGACAGAGCAAGAACATGGACAACACAAAACAACAGAAAACAATGAACACACACAAGACAAAATACAAATTCACACACATCTAGGTCATCCAGGAGAAGACCCAGAGACCAGGGTTACCAAGGTCCCTCCAGCACTCCCCCGGCCCCCGACCACCCGGAGAGGTTCCGATCTCGGCAGGCAGACATGAAGCGAAGCCCTACCACCACAAGCCCGCCCACCACACTTCCAGGCGCACCCTTCATATTTACAATTTATATACAGTATAATCTGCATAGGCCTACCAGTACTCTTACTTTTATACATGTGTTTCCTTAGACTTACTGTTATTGAGAGGTCGTTTGGCCGGGTCTGGTTTGAACACCTGAGAGTCGAGAGCGTTGGGTATGACGGACACTTTCTCCTGCTCCACATTGGCTCGCAGTACTGTGTTCTCCTTCCTGCAAGACAGATTAATATGTATAACCTCACAATACAAACACACTATAACAGGAACCACACAATATAAAGACAAAAGAACTTATCAAAATTACTTAGTAGAAATAACGCATTGAAGATTTATAATACTTATTTACAATACTATAAATTATATAATAAAAACAAATAATAATAAAATATAATAATAATAATAATAGTTGCAAATACCAATGCAAACTAGCCAAATATTATTATGCTATGATTCTATAGACCCAATCATCGTGATAGTGCTCCGCTCTCCATGTGTCATGATCCTAGACCATCTTCCTACAGTACTTAGCTACCTTCACGTCAGCCGTGGCCGGCAACCTGTCTAGGGGAGCAAACCCCACTTAAACTGCCTGCTGCCTTGCAGGTTAAGCCCATCTTGGCAAAGCTAGGCCCACTGCCAACAACTGTGGTTGGGGGCTAGTCAGAGCAGGCACCCCATGTAAAACTTGCTTCAAACTCGTCAAATGGCGGCTCGCTGACGCAGAGGGATCTACCTCAGGTCCAGCTCTGGCCCCCTGGGGGTGCATCCTGGCCAGGAGGACCGAGAGGGTACAGGGCATAGTGTTTTTTCACCATCCACAGACTGGCACTTTCCGCCTAGAAGTACAGGGCCCGAACCGGAGGTAGCACACCGGGAGGCTGCCCTATCACTAGGCGCATAATACCGGCCAGCCATAGTGCCGTGTGCGCGCACGGATTGCGTCCTCTGCGGTTGGTTCTGGTGGGGTGCCCCGAGGCCACTAGGTTCCACCCCATTTAAGTTCTTGGGATGGCCTTTGGGTGACAACTGCCCGGGGTTGCCTGGAGCTGGATACCTGGAGATACTGACCTCCAACGTTGGCAAAAAAATACCAATCATGACTAAAAACAACTACCAAAGAAAACGTAAGTCTGTTGATATAAAATCGCAAAAGGACACTGCCGCAGATTCTTCCCCCAAGTTTAGGTTCGGAAGTGTGAATGTGGGTACTATGAAAGGAAAGACAGGTGAGATTGCGGAGATGCTAGAGAGACGACCGAGTTGATGTATGTTGTGCCCAGGAAACCCGTGGAAAGGGGGAGTGCGAGGTGGATTACGGGTAAAAACGAACGCTTTAAGTTTATATGGAAGGGAAATGAACCTGGTTCGGGGGGGGGGGTTTCCTGGTGGCAGAAAGGTGGGCAGATTGTGTTATAGAAGTAAAAAGGTTTAATGAAAGACTAATTTTACTAAGAATGAAAGTCGGGGCGAGAGTCATAGATGTTATATCAGCATATGCCCCCCAAGGTGTGGTGGAGTGGTCATGCCACTGGATTGGTAATCCAATGGACCCGGGTTCAAATCCCGATATGTCAATGGGAAGATATTATTGGGATTGAATTTGTGCTGTACCTAGTATCAGTGCATTACCACAAAGCCCACGAAATGCCAAAAAAATACCCTCATTGTTCCCTGATTAAATAACACTGTATGAATATTCCCATATTCAAATATGTTACAGGGGGACAATGCCTAGTGAGTTCACTGCTCAATAGGTGGCGTTCTGAGAGTGAGGGTCTGAGTCTGGAGGGTGAGACGGTGAAGCACTTGAATGAAGCAACCAGCCGCTTCAGAGATGGAGCTGCTTTGAGCCATGATGGATGCTTCACATGTCTCACTCCCCAGACTGGAACAAGACCTCACGGGCTTCACCGTGTTGAGCGGTGGAAGTACAGGCTCTCAGCCTATGCCCGAGAGGGAGTAGTTGGAATTAAAAAAAAAATAAAAAGAAAAAAAAAAAAAAAACGCAAGCTAGAGATGTTAAAGAACGTTCTGGAATGAATTACTAGGGGTGGTTGTCGGATGCAAGGAAGGAGAGGTAATTGTGGGAGGGGACTTGAATGGACATGTCGGGGCAGGTGCCGACGGATATGAGGGCGTGCACGGAGGACAGGGTTATGGCCGTAGGAACCTGGGAGGCGAATACATACTGGAGCACTGTACTGCCACAGGGATGGTGTGTGTAATACTATGTTTAGGAAGAGGATGAGCCATCTGATAACATATGAATCAGGTGGCTCCAGTAGCCAGATAGACTACTTCCTTATCAGCAAATCTGACAGGAAATGGTTAGAGACAATAAGATCATACCAGGTGAAGAATGCATCCCCAACACAAGCTTCTAGTATGTGATATGTGCCTAGGTAGAGTTCCTGTTAGAAAGAAAGTTCATTTGCCAAAAAGGAAAGTATGGTTGTTGGAAAAAGAGGAGTACAGAGACAGATTCCACAACGAAATGATGGAAATTGAAAGGAGAATGAGCGTTAGGCCAGATCTTGATAGCAAATGGAACTTTATAGAGCGCAGCCTCCTCGATACCACAGACAAAGTCTGTGGCAAAACAAAGGGGCCACCTAGACATAAGTTCTCCTGGTGGTGGAACAATGATGTCGAAGCGGCAGTCAGAGAGAAGAAGAGATGTTTCAAAGTATGGAAGGAAGGTGGCAGCAAGGAAGAATACCTGTCCGTCAAACGAAATGCTAGAAGAGAGATCTACAGGGCAAAGAAAACCATACAGGATAGCATAATAGAACAAGTTTGCAGCACTAATAATACCAATGGAGTTTATAAATTAGCTAAGAATGTAAGGGACAGTAGCCAGGACGTCGTGGGTGTAAGATGCATAAATAATGACAGTGGCACGACTGTTTACACAGAAAAAGAAATCAGAGAGGCGTGGAAGGAGCATTATGAAAGACTGCTTAATGTGGAGTTTGAATGGAACAGGGAACAGCTCAGCACTGTAGTCCCAGTACAAGGCCCTCCGCCTTTGATAGGGTACGACGCTGTTAAAAGTGCTATAGGAAAAATTAAGTCAGGAAAAGCCGCTGGGAGCTCCGGCATTGTCGCTGAGATGCTAAAAGCAGCTGGAGATACTGGGGTAAAATTGGTCACAGAGTTGATTAATGCTATCATAAAGGAGGAAAAAATTCCCTATGCTTGGCAGGAAAGTGTTATAATAAACATATATAAAGGCAAGGGTGACTCCTTAGACAGGGGAAATTATCGGGGTTTGAAAATGCTCGATCAAGTCATGAAAGTCAGCGAAAGGGTCTTTGAATGCATGATCAGGGAAAGTGTTGCTATCAGCGACATGCAGTTTGGATTTATGCCGGGATGTGGCACAACTGATGCTATCTTCACTCTTAGGCAAATGCAAGAGAGGTAGGGTAGAGGCACCAAAGGAGACGCAAAAAGTGTGAAAGTTTTCAAGAAAAAAATCAGTGTGTCAAGCTCATTCATTCTTTTAACTTGAAACTCACTTGATATATTACCAAATGGTTATTCTTTTAATGGATGTGTCAATGTTTGATATATTTCAAGTATTTTCCGAGATAAGAGGTCCAATATCAAGTGCGTCTCCTTATGACCACCAAACCCCAAGTAGACGCACCCCAGTCCAGTGCAGACGAACGTCTGTTTTTTTGTATTAATATGTGAGTAATTTGATTATTTAGTAGATAATATTTATACCACTTATACTTCTAGCTTAAACTAAAGTAGTTGCATGCTGATAGTGGGCCTACATTGTACATCTATAGAGAAAATAAATTGTGAAAGACTTTGCCCGAATCCTAAACCATTTTTGGCAACATTTCCAAATAGCTACGAAAACTACATCAACGTGTAGTGAATACCAACCAACATCCAACTCTATATATATTTTCTTTAAAATATCGCGCCGCAGTGAAGTTACAATGGTCGAGAATTGCACATTTGTTGGTAAAAAGCAACCCCGCCACCCTTCCCCTGCCTAGCTAGTTTGCGAGGGAGGAAGGGAGGGAGGAAAGGAGGGGGAAAATACGCAATAGTGCTTATATCTCTCATATATATCAATATTATATCACCACAAAACACATGAATGCATATAAGATGCATAGTAACAAAGAAATATGCGAAATAACCCACAAATTACCGATTCGCGAAGTGGGGGAGGAGAGAGAAATAAAGGAGTGTCGATTCCCCTCTCTCCTTCGGCCCCCACTGGCACAACCCTCTACTAAAGGGTTGTGCCACTGACCCCACCGCACGGCAGCACGAGTCACTCCAGTGAGGGAGTCAGAGGGACGTCCAAACAAGTAGACCTATGTCTCGTTGATGTTCAGTCACGGTCAATGAAAAAGTGCAATTTGGCCACATTTAGACCCCTGAGTGTGTGAGTGTGTGGGTGTGTGTGTGTTGTGAAGCTGGGTATCGAAAGCTCACACTTAGACCTACGTGACAAAAACAAATTATACGATTATTTCTGTCATTATTTAGTCTTTATCCCGGACTTCCCAAACTTAACTACTTCCTTTAACGTGACGATAGTGCGTTGTTATATGTGCGATTAGTTTGCTTGGGAAACAGATTAACTTGCTCATGTAGTAATGTACACTAGGGTGGTCCAAGAAGAGGGGGTAAAATTTCAAAGTGCACTGGTCCTTTCTCCACACCGCTGCTTTTTTTCGTGTTGCATTCCTCTCCTTGTGTGCAAAATTTCATCGCGATGCAATGATATTTAGAGGTCGCCCCATCATCTCGCTTTCTATCATAGGATTTAACCCGGAAAATATCACATACCCGAATTGGAGCACTTCCCGACATCACAGACCCAAATGGTGTTGATTTCTGAATTCTCCGGGGTTGATAACCCCATAGACCACATTTTATCAACTAAAAACTGATATACAGCTGTCTGAATGCTGAATTTCATTATTTGGTTTTCACAGTAAATTTTAGGGGTAGGACATACCCTGGTTAGGGTACTTCTAGTAGAGATAAAGCAAAATGGTTCGCATTTTTGAACTCAGAAGGGTCGATTTACACATAGAAGTGGTTTCATCGACACTGATTTATTGACAATTCACAAAATATTGCCAAAAAAATAGTTTTTCTATAGGAAAATAGAGAAATTGAAATTTTCTGTCATAGTTTGCAGGTTTTAGTAATTAAATGAAATATGAAAGCATTTCTATGTGTAAATCGACCCTTCTGATTTCAAAAATGCAAACCATTTTGTTCTATCTCTATTAGAAGTACCCTAACCAGGGTATAGCCTACCCCTAATTTACGGTATGAAAACCAAATAATGAAAATCAGCATTCAGACAGCTGTATATCAGTTTTTAGTTGATAAAATGTGGTCTATGGGGTTACCAACCCCGGAGAATTCAGAAATCAACACCATTTGGGTCTGTGATGTCGGGAAGTGCTCCAATTCGGGTATGTGATATTTTCCGGGTTAAATCCTATGATAGAAAGCGAGATGATGGGGGCGACCTCTAAATTAAGTTTTATCGCCATGAAATTTCATAGGCTTGTAACCTATGGGTAATGGACAAAAAAATAACCTTGTGGAGGAATAAAAGTATAAAAATATTTTGGTGGACCACCCTAATATTGTACACCCTATGTGGTGGATTGTGTTCTTTTATTTAATAATTTTCATTTTAGTAAGCGTTGTTTCCACATAGCGATTTTGATAATTTAATTTGACTTTATATTGTCCTTGTCCCAATTTTGGTTTGTTTAGTTTGCAAGTTTTACATTTTAATTCGATAGTTCATACACTATTTATTTCTATTTTCCATTTCTATTAGTATGTAGTTGTAGTTCATGCACTATTAATTCAATATTCTTGCAACTGAAATAAGATATAATATTATAAATAGGGCAGATAACTTTGATAAATAACACTAAACCAATGGAGACGCACACCACCACCCCATCCAGACGCGTCTCTATATGGCCCGCACGTGTGCGTCTCCATTGGGCCTCGAAGTCAAATGAAGGTAGCTCCACCACCATCAAAGGAAACTCGACCATGAATACAGGAGGAGGTGGGGCGAGATTGGGGTTTACCATGCATGCGGTTTATGCCCTTCTAAACCCAGTTTGAAAAAATGCGTCTCCATTGGTTTTGGACCATATCATGAACCAATTGGGACGCACCCACTTTCACGAGCACTCGTTCATGCAAGAGTCATCAAACCATGCAGGAGTATAGTTCAAGACATGCTCTTTCCATTTGAAACAAAAGAAAAACGATCCGAGTTAGAGAAGTAGGAAAAAAATGAGCTGTGAAAAAATCGCTTTCTTAGGTTTGGGCTAAGAGATACCCCGAAAATCGAATTTTTATTTTTGTTTATTTTTTCTCAAGATAAATGTGTGTCCTATTAGGCTGGTAGTCTTTGAGAACATCACTAATAGCATAAAGTATTTTTTGATGTACAGTAAAAGTCCTTTAATCCGACGACCGATGATTCGAATCTCCCAATAAGAAACTGTAAGAAACTGTAAGAAACTGTAAGAAACTGTAAGAATCTCCCAATAGTCCGAATTTTTCAATTTGAGGCCAAATCCGAATTCACCCGATGGTCCGAATTTCAAGAAGTCCCAAAGTCCCCTTTTTGAGGCATTAGTCCACTCAAATGACACATAATGGAGCACACACATATCATATGTTCATGAATTCACTTTAAAAGTTTACCATTGTCATTGTAGCCTATTACCTACTTCAAAACATTCAGATTAATGGTCAAAGGAAGCTACTGATATAAACGTAAACACCACATCGTCTGCTAGAGAGTTTGTTTTGCTCTTGAACGCATCCTTGGGACGCTCCGATGCGCTACTGGCTTGCACCGCATTTTCTGCAAGCACATTCAGTCTTGAGCTTGAAAACGCACCTTTGGACGTTCCGATACGCTACTATTTATAGTTCAGTGATCGGAGCGTCCCAAGGGTGCTTTCAAGAAGACAACAAGACAAGGGTGCTTTCAATACAATATAATATAACAGAGCACGTCACAAAAGGAAAATCACAAAAGGAAAATTACAAGAACCTCTCAGGGAAGTGCCGTTGTTAAGGCATTACTTCCCGAACCACATCTGATCTGATCTTCAAGAGCAAGACAAACTCGCTAGTAGACGATGCGGACATATGGTGTTTACGTTTATATCAGCAGATTCCTTTGACCATTAATCTGAATGTTTTGAAGTAGGTAATAGGCTACAATGACAATGGTAAACTTTTGAAGTGATTTCATGAACATATGATATGTGTGTGTGTCATTTGGGTGGCCTAATGCCTCAATGTTTTCGTCAGGCCATTAATACACAGGTTCATAGGGGTAAAGTCCGATAATCCGAAAAATCCACTAATCCGAACGAGGACCGGTCCGCTGCCCTTCGGATTAACGGAAGTTTACTGTATTTGTTTTCTTTTCAGGTACTTTAGTTTTTTGCATGGCAGTTTTTTTGCATGAAGTGCGTGTCTACTGGACAATTCGTCTCCTTTGGTATCTCTACCCTACCTAGAGAAAAACAGGGAGTTATACCTAGTTTTTGTAGATCTGGAGAAGGCCTTCGACCGGGTGCCAAGGGAGGTAGTGCAGTGGGCTATGAGAAAACTTGGAGTAGAAGAGTGGTTGGTGCGTGTAATAATGAGAATGTATGAGGGGTCACGGGCAGCAGTTAGAGTAAACGGGGGCCTGAGTGAAGAATTCCCAGTGAAAGTTGGAGTTCACCAAGGCCCAGTTCTGAGCCCATTACTGTTTGTTTTAGTCTTGGAGGCTCTGTCAAGGGAATTTAGGACAGGACTCTCATGGGAGATGTTATATGCAGATGATCTAGTTCTTATCGCAGATAGTGCGCAGGAAGCAGAGGCGAAGTTCAAAAGATGGAGGGAAGGTATGGCAAATATGGGTCTAAGAGTTAACATAGATAAAACAAAGGTCATGATTAGTGGAGTAGGGCGTGGAGCTATGGAAAGAAGCGGCGACTATCCATGCGCAGTATGTGGGAAGGGGGTGGGATGTAATTAAATTCAATGTTATGTCTGTAGTGACTGGGTACACAAGAAATGTAGTGGAGCTAGAGGACCTTTGACAAGAATCATAGACTTTGAATGTGCAGTGTGCAAGGGAGATCTTGTATTAAATGACCCGCCTGTCAGTGTTGATTTCGACAGTGTAACGCTGGAGTGTGTGAAAAAGTTCTGTTACCTGGGCGATACAGTTTCCGCTGGAGGTGGCGCTGAAGCTAGCTCCATTGCTAGAGTCAGAAGTGGCTGGGGAAAGTTTAGAGAGCTGTTGCCACACCTGACCATGAGAGGGCTCCCACCCCACCTTAAAGGGAAGGCGTATACCTCGTGTGTTAGGAGCGCGATGACCTATGCCTTTGAGACGTGGCCGGTTAAAGCGGAGGATGTCAATAGAATGGAACGGAATGAGAAGAGAATGGTGAGATGGATGTGTGGAGTTAATCTTAGGGACATTGAGGAATTGAGAAGGCGTCTGGGCATTAGGAGTATCAGTGAAGTGATGCGCACAAGCCGACTTGGTTGGTTTGGATATGCGGAGAGAATGGATGATCAGAACTGGGTGAAGAAATGCCTGACTGTGAACTTGGGGGGAGCTGCGCGTAGGGGTGGACCTAGAATGACGTGGGCTCGGGTACTCCGGTCCGATCTCAAAATAAAGAACTTGACAACACAGGCGGCCCTTGACAGGACCGCCTGGAAAGCTGCCATTTAGGACGTGAGACTGTAACCACAGCTTTTGTGGACAAACGGTCTTTAAACTTGTATGTACTGTATGTATGTATGTATGTAATTCTTTCTTGGTCTACCCCTAGGTGACACTATACTCTGTTTCTTTCCAGCTGACGGTAAATTGTTATGTCTTCCTCTTGATTACTTACCCATTATAAAGATTTTGTAGTAAAATGTGTTGTTAATTATGAAAGCTTGGGATAAATATGATTAAAGGGACATAGTAGTTTCACATTCTTTCATAAACTATCGAGAAAAAAGTTACTAAGGGATTCAATTTACTGTCTGCTGAGATGAAACTGACTAGTTTCCACACTCATACTAGTAAATTTCCTCACTCAATTATCCTCATCCACTCTTTCAATATGTCCAAGTTGTACAAACAAATACATAAATAACAAATTGCCTGAAAAATAAAGACGTTAACTGCAGCACCCACACAACATATCAGTAACATGTAATCTGATACTACCTGTTTCATGGTCGGATTGTCGGCGACTAAACCGGCTCCCCCTCCGGGTCCTCACTTGGAGGGTGGGTGGCTAGACACCCTGCAGGACTAAAAGCAATACCTGTCAAAGGGCGGATGAACTACTGTATATATTAGTCAACGGCCATCTAGCAAACCTATGGTATTTTACCATGATGGATGTTTAGGATGCTGCCATAGCCTGCACCAAGGTCTTCCATTGTCCGTTTTCATCCATCCCTGCTGTTTGGTGCTATACAGCAACTTTCCTTCCTTTTCCTGCAATCTCCTGTTTTTTTTCCCCACGGTGGTTAGCAGGCCAATGAGGAAGACTTTTGAGTCTGGTGGATTTTCAGGAGATTTTGCATTCTTTTTCTGTTTCTCGTCTTTTCTAAACAAATAAAATCCACCGCTACTGCTCCCCCCTGGATATGGTGTCTTTGGGGCTTGTTTTATACCTTACCCAGATGTGATGGCTCCGTCTGGGTCGACCTGTTTATATCCATCTTTATGTATTTGTATATGGATTGCTTTCAACTTTTTCTGTTTTTGTTTCTACTTTTGTCCGGTGATACAGAAGTTAATCCCGGTCCTCACAGACAACCTGCTACAAGTTGTCGTGTATTTTATTCCAATATTCGTGGTCTCTATAAGAACATCAAGGATCTTAGATTGGCATCTGTTGTTGTTTTTGTTGTTGTTCCCCAAGCTGCCTGGCCGAACAGCCCCAAGGCCCCGAGCAATTCCAAGGCCATAACCGAGCGCCCCCACAGAACCCTCCCTGCCGACCACAATAAAGCCTGGGTGACCAAAGCCACTCCATGGCGGGGAGCTGAGGAGGGTGCAGAAACGCCCGGGAAACCAAAGCCCCACCCAGGGCCCTGTGCCCCTCAGCAATTATGAAGAGAAAGTTGAGGGGCAAGGGGAAAATGTGACACTTTGGCTTCCAATCTTGGTAGATTGGGAGGTCAATCCACGGAAAAGACGCCGTCACTTGAGATCTAGAAAATATATAAGTTAAAGGAACAGTCAGAGTAAGCTATGGGTATGGCAGAGATCGCTCAGTTCTCACTCTGATAGACCAGCCCATCACCACATGACTAGAACCCAATCCTCTCAGCAGCAGCTAGGAAAGGCCCTAGAAAGCCACCTTTGGCGGGGGGATAGCTCCCCTATTTCAACCCCTTTCGGGGTCGGGCACCCGCCTGGCATCTGTTGTTGTTGATGTTGTTGTTGTTCCCCAAGCTGCCTGGCCGAACAGCCCCAAGGCCCCGAGCAAGGCCAAGACCATAACCGAGCACCCCCACAGAACCCTCCCTGCCGACCACAATAAAGCCTGGGTGACCGAAGCCACTCCATGGCGGGGAGCTGAGGAGGGTGCGGAAACGCCCGGGAAACCAAAGTCCCACCCAGGGCCCTGTGCCCCTCAGCAATTATCAAGAGAAAGTTGAGGGGCAAAGGAAAAATGTGACGCTTTGGCTTCCAATCTTGGTAGATTGGGAGGTCAATCCACGGATGAGACGCCGTCACTTGAGATCTAGAAAATATATAAGTAAAAGGAACAGTCAGAGTAAGCTATGGGTATGGCAGAGATCGCTCAGTTCTCACTCTGATAGACCAGCCCATCACCACATGACTAGAACCCAGTCCTCTCTGCATCAGCTAGGAAAGGCCCTAGAAAGCCGCCTTTGGCAGGGGGATAGCTCCTCTATTTCAACCCCTTTCGGGGTTGGGCACCCGCCCGATTGGCATCTGTTGATTATGATATTGTCTTTTGTTCTGAAACCCTTGTCTCTGGTTATAGAGATTATTCTGAACTTCTTATACCTAACTTCGGTAAACCAGTTCTTATTCGGCGTGATTCTATTCCTCGTGCTCGTGGAATGAGCTTGTATATTAGATCTGGGTATAATGCTTAGCACTTAACTAAGCATATTTGTAAATGCCATGAGAAGCAGTTAGTTAAAGTTTCCAGCAAGTATCATAATCATTACATTTTTAGCCTGTACAGAAATCCTAATGTTAACAATGACATATGACTGCCTTTTAACAGCCATGGCTTCAATACAGTTTGTAGATGTCAAATCATCCTTTATTTTTGTTGGTGATGTCAATGCGCATCATCAAGAGTGGTTGAACTCGGTCTCTCCAACTAATAGAAATGGTCTTGCTGCATTGGATTTTGCAAACTTATCTGGTTGTGAACAGCTAATCCAAGGACCAACTCATATGTCTAGAAATTGTCTTGATCTAGTACTAACAGATATTCCTGGCGTTGTAGAAACCTCCGTTCTTGTACCTATTGGCACTTCCGACCACAATGCCATCATGTATAAAATTAATCTTGATTTTTCTGTTCCTGATATTACTCTCTCACGCAAAGTCTACCTTAAATCCCGGGTTAACTGGGACAACGTTTGTAATGATGTTTGTAATATTGAGTGGAATCACATACTAAGATCTCATGACCCGGTTTCAGCTCTCAACAATTCCCTTCTTGGTATCCTTCGCAAAAGAGTTCCATCAAAAACAATTAAGTCTCGTATCAGGGATAAAGCATGGTTTAATGATGACTGCAAGTGTGCATTTGATGACAAACAGGCTGCATATCGTCTATGGAGGCGTAATCAAACCCCCTTGCATTGGGAAAATTATTTTTTAAAAGGGCAGCTGCGCAGAGAGTTTATGATGGTGCTGAGAGGGATTATAACTCCCATCTTCAGGATGTTCTGGCAGGAGCTACACAGCCTCATAAATGGTGGTCCGCTTTGAAATCCTCTTTATTTGGAATAGATTCCTCCATGCCTCCTCTTTGTGATTCTGATGGCTCCATCTCTTTTGATCCATTATCGAAGGCCAATATTCTATCTAATATTTTTATTAATAAGCAGAGTAATCAGGAATTGTCTTTGCCATTGACATGTTTCCCTAGACCCAACCTCAATTCAATGGCATTCAAATCAGCTGAACTGAAAAGGTACTTGCTGGATCTTGATACCAATGGTGGCACAGACCCGGATGGGTTTTTCCCTCTCTTTTTTAAAAAGGTTGCAGTGGTCTTGGCACCTAAATTGGCTGTGGTGTTTAGGTTGCTTTTGAAATCAGGTAGTTTTCCTCTTTGCTGGCGTAAGGCTATTATCACGCCTATTCCAAAGGGAAATACTGCCTCATCATCTCCTAATGACTATCACCCTATCTCCATTACACCTATCCTATCCAAGCTCTATGAGAGGCTTTTGTCCAGACGCCTTTCCTCTTATTGTAATAGTCATAATTTGATACCAAACTCACAGTTTGGTTTTCGTAAGGGACTGGGTACATGTGATGCGCTTCTGACACTCACCCATGACTTGCAATCTTCATTGGACCAGGGACATGAGTGTCGTGTCGTGGCTATTGACTTTAGTTCTACTTTTGATTTAGTCAACCATATGTATAAGTTACAGCTCATCGGTATTGGTGGCAATTTTTTAAGGATCTTCCGGTTTGAAGATTTTTTGACGAAAAGATCTCAGTCTGTGGTCATTTATGGGTGTCATTCCCCTTCTGTTACTGTTGCTTCTGGTGTTCCACAAGGCAGTGTCCTTGGGCCTGTTTTTTATTATTTTTACTGCTGACCTGTGTTCCGAGCTTGAAAATAAACTAATCTCCTATGCTGATGATACAACTTTATATGCGTCAATTCCATCACCAATAGATCGACACGTAATTGCTACTGCTCTGAATAGGGATTTAGCCAAAATTACATCATGGTGTGAACTTTGGGGCATGAAACTTAATGCTAGTAAAACACACTCCATTATCATCAGCAGATCTCGTACCTTGGATCCTCCCCAATCCTTATCTACAAGTTTCTGGCGAGCAAATTGAGAATGTGGATACTCTGCGTTTGTTAGGAGTTACTCTTGATCCCAAACTTACTTTTGAAAAGCATATTCGTTCTTTCTCCTCTTCCATTTCCCCCAAAATTGGTCTGCTTCGCAAGGTTTATAAAACATTTGCTTGTGACGCCACAGTTATCAAGTCTTTTTATGCATTTATTTTGCCACATTTCGAGTACTGCTCACCTGTCAGGTTGTCAGCAGCTGACTGCCATCTCAAGTTGCTTGACAGGTCGCTAAATTCCATCAGTTTTATTCTACCTCATTTGTCTCTTGATCTGTGTCATCGACGTAAAGTTGGTGCCCTTAGTCTTTTATTTAAAGTTTTTAACAACCCTCAGCATCCCTTACATGGGGTTCTTGCCTGGGCCCTATGTCCGGGCTCATGCAACTAGGATCACAAGCAATCTTAATGATCTTGCCATGAGTCGTGTTAATTTTTCTACTACTGTACACAGTTTTCACGGTGTTTTGTGCCGGCCATGGTTGACTTGTGGAATAAGTTGCCAAATGAGCTAGTCAATTCAGCTAATATCTCCATTTTTAAGTCTAGAGTTAATGCATTTTTGCAGCATTAATTCTAATTTATAAACTTATTTTATTCTATTTTATTGTATTATATTTATACTTGATATCCTCCACTGCATAATATGTTATCTGTGTTTAATATGTGTATATGTACAGTACAGTATACAGTGTATGTTTTTATTTTTTCCTAAGTTGCCGTAGTCTCTCTCCAGTGCCTCCGGGTGTTTTGTGTGGATTGATCTTGATGGTGTTTCTGCACCCTGGTTGGAGACTTCGGCATCTCATATAATAATAATAATAATAATAAGAGAGACAGATGTAGTGGTTGATATCTGCCAGTGAGAGGGATAGCAAGCCATTGGTCTGTAAAACTAAACCGGGTGATTGGGATTAAGATTGACATAGAAAGTACAGTACAGTACTTGGACCATAAAGCTGAAATAGGAAAGAACACTGAATGAGAAGGTTGAACATAATCAACATAAGAAAGAACACTGAATGAGAAGGGGTGGAAAAGCTTGATTGAGAAGGATGGACAAGCTTGAATGAGAAGGGGCTTAAAAGCTTGATTGTGGAGTGGAAAGGGGTTGGAAGCTTGATTGAGAAGGAGTGGAAAAGCTAGATTGAGAAAGGGTTGGGATGCTTGATTGAAGAGTAGAATTAAATTATTGAAAAAGGGTTGGGAAGCTAGATTGAGAAGGAATGGAAGAGCTTGACTGAATAGGAGTGGAAAAGCTTGATTGAGAATGGGTGGAAAATCTTGATTGAGAACAGGTTGGGAAGCTTGATTGAGAATGGATGCAAAAGCTTGTTAACTAAGAAGGGGTTGGGAAGCTTAAATGAGAAGGGTTGGAGATTAAATTAAAATTATATGAATCTACTGACCCAACATAAGACACACAGATGCAGTGGTTGACATCGGCCAGTGAGAGTGCCAGGAAGTTATTGGTCACGATGGCTGACATATCCGCAAACCCAAACAGGGAGTGATCCGTGAACACACTCTGGGGAAGAAAGACACAGGTTTATTATTTTAGCAAGGAAGTCATTTACAGAGCTACTATCTAATCTATCTATTATCAGACACCTCAGTCTCTGAAGGGGGTAGCTACAATCAAAATGCCTCCAAGCAGCTCTGTCCTGTCAAAAAGTAGCTATCCATTTCTGGTTTGCATTAGTTAACAGACAATCAGTCTGACACTGAGGCTTTCTATTTGATTTATTAACTAAGGTTTTTCACAGATATTGGCCCATCCATCATCCTCTGGCATGTGAAAGTGTGTAATATAATTTCAGAATTTCCTTATAGGTGCATTTCCTTAACCTCTCCGCGGCGCACAGTTTTTTTGTTACAGGGTCATACTGTGCGCATGTATAATGATTTTGGGACCCATTGCCAATTTCGATAAAAAGTACATCAGCGTGTAGGGAATGTTTGCGTGCATCGGCCCATATATATTTGACCCCCCAAAAAAATTCTGGGGGAGGGGGGGGGGGGGAACGGTCCGTAGTTGAAAAATGTGGAGCGAATGGCACCGCGCGGCTAGATTGTCATCGAGCGGCGAGATTTCCCTGCCGAATTTTCACGCGCCCAGGGGATAGAACGAGAGGGAGGAGGGGGTGGGTTACCGCATATTATCACGTATATCTCCTTTTTTTATCCCTTTTATGCTATGTAGAGTACGTATACGTGTGTAGGCCACCCATATAACAATCAATATGCCTCATAGTGACCAAAAACTGCAATATATAAGGGAATTATAAAAAAAAAAATTAGGCGGGAATGAAGATGGGTTGGAGGTTTGGCGGCAATTTATGAGATGAGAGTGTGGTTTGCGCTATAATATTACGTATATCTCGTACTTAGAGCACTGTCATGCTATAATACAGACTTGTACGTAGACGTGCCATATATCAATATATATACCGCATATAGACCAATTCATGCGATATTTACGTACATTATCAATGATTTCTATGCGTGAACCAAGGTGTGAGTGAGTTGTGCTGGGAATGAAAGGGGGAGAGGGTGTGTTACGCCATAAATATCACTTATATCTTGTACTTAGAGCACTGTCATGCTATAATACAGACTTGTACGTATGTAGACGTGCCATATATCAATATATATACTGCATATAGACCAATTCATGCGATATTTACGCACATTATCAATGAGTTTCTAGCAGACGGAAGCCTAAAAGGGTGGGTGGGAGGGAGGCAGGGAGTGAGTCGTGGAGAGAGTGAAGGCAGGGAGATCTAGCAGTAAACATATGCAGCTGTGTGATAATTGTGGAGGCGCCCCAGGCGTATGGATGTCTTGGGATTTTGAACCTTATGTCTAGGAGGTTGTTGTTGTTGTTGTTGTTGTTCCTCAAGCTGCCTGGCCGAACAGCCCCAAGGCCCCGAATAAGGCCAAGGCCATAATCGAGCGCCCCAAAGAACCCTCCCTGCCGACCACAATAAAGCCTGGGTGACCGAAGCCACTCCATGGCGGGGAGCTAAGGAGGGTGCGGAAACGCCCGGGAAACCAAAGCCCCACCCAGGGCCCTGTGCCCCTCAGCAATTATGAAGAGAAAGTTGAGGGGCAAAGGAAAAATGTGACGCTTTGGCTTCCAATCATGGTAGATTGGGAGGTCAATCCACGGAAGAGACGCCGTCACTTGAGATCTAGAAAATATATAAGTAAAAGGAACAGTCAGAGTAAGCTATGGGTATGGCAGAGATCGCTCAGTTCTCACTCTGATAGACCAGCCCATCACCACATGGAGGTGTCTGGTGTTCGTTGCCACCAAGAGGTCTACAATAACATGAGTCAGGAATGGAGAGAGAGAGAAAGTGAGACATGCGTATGTCGTACGTATAAATGGACTTCAGAATTGCATTTTTATGCAAGCAGACATTGCATTTTAGACACATGTGAAGTACCACAGAAACATGTAGGCCATTGACTGTAAATAAAGTACTATATTATAGACCAGGAACGAGGGTGGTCAGTAAACATCGGCTTAACCTTTTTTGATAGAGAGCTAAATATAGACTGGTGTCGCCTTACACTTGCAAAATGGTAGATTGCCACCAGAAAACTTATATTTATTTCCAAGTAATATGCAATCTAAATGTATATTCGAGACCTACTGCAAGTATTTGTATGACAGTCATGACTATGTATAATCCAATATACGCACGTAAGGGCGTAGGCGAGACATAAGAAAGATGGTTGAGCAATTTCGACACCCACACAGTTATTATTCACTATTATTTACAATATTATACATTACAAATGTATTTGTGAAGAGTATTTTAT
The DNA here is from genome assembly GCA_032716605.1 of Paralithodes platypus. NCBI lineage: Eukaryota > Metazoa > Arthropoda > Malacostraca > Decapoda > Lithodidae > Paralithodes > Paralithodes platypus. The sequence goes on from CM064580.1 coordinate 44,138,864, forward strand.
GCATTATTGTATTTATACAAATTTTGTTCCCAGAGAGAGCTGCTGTGGCTGGAGGGAGCAGCAAGGGTCACCCAGTGACCGCTTGACCGTGTGATAATGACTGGAGTCACACTGAGAGGGACAATTTTGCTGAGTGTTTGGGCAATTTTTGACAGAATAAAGTTATATAATTACTAATTCTTGACAGAGACAAACTTTTATAATTTTTTGTTTTTGTTTTTTTGTTTCTATATTCCAACTTACTTCCTCTCGGGCATAGGCTGAGAGCCTTAACATTCACCGCTATACAATAAACAGTGAAGCCTGTGAGGTCTTGTTCCAGTCTAGGGAGTGAGACATGTGAAGCACGTAGAGTACAACGAGCACCTGCCATCATGCCTTCACATGAAGCACGGTGCTCACTCATGGCCCGAAATGACCCCATCTCTGAAGCCACCTCGTTCCCGTGCTTCACTGTCTTACCCCCTACACTCGGACTCTCACACTTACACACACACAACGCCACCTGTTGAGCAGATAACTCACCAGGCATTGCACCCCTATAGCATATTTTGAATATGGGAATATTCATACAGTGCTATTTAATCAGGGAACAATGAGGGTATTTTATTTGACGTTTCGGTGGGCTTGTGGTAATGCACTGATACTAGGTAAAGCACAAATTCCATCCCAATAATATCTTCCCATTGATACATCGGGATTTGAACCCGGGACCTTTGGATTACCAGGCCAGTGGCAAGACCACTCCACCATGATAATCCCATCAATTTACAAACGTAAATTGGTGGGATAATTTTTTTTTTTTTTTATATTGTCATTTCGATTGTAGACACAAAGTTTTGAGTGACATTTGGTATGAGCTCCTGTGGCATGGTTGGTAAGGTCGCGGACTGGAAAACTCAAAGTGTGGTAGGGTAGTGGGATCGAATCCAACAGGGGGTTATGGGGAAGGTTTTATACTGTTTAGATAAATTTTGATATTTTTTTTTTTTTACAAGATCATGCCATTGTATTCAAACAATATGAAATATTCATAGAATATATCATATTGTAAGAATACAATGACATGACCTTGTATTTTTTTTTTTTTTTTTTTTTTTTTATTATCTTGGTAGGTTTGACAGGATTTATTGAAACATTTATTTTTGTACAATTCATTTGAGGTAAGAAAATATATACACATTACTTAGGCTATAACAAACATATATATTGATATACTAAAAAAAGAAGGCATATTACATGTAAATTTTTGAAACTTATAAACTAAATAATGAAACATATAATTATATAATGTAAAAGCTATATCACAGGGACATCTTTGGAACTTATACATTATATAATATATATGTTACATTATGAGGTAGCGTGATAAATTAGGTCAGGTCAGGTAAGGTAGGGCGCGAGTCCAGGGCAGGGCAGGGCAGGGGGCGAGTCCAGGGCAGGGCACGGGGCGAGTCCAGGGCAGGGCAGGGCAGGGGGCGACACTCAGTAGTTCTTGAAGGTGTGGTAGTCCCTGAAGCAGTCACCCAAGCAGAGTGCAACTTTGCACTCCGCGCACATTGAGGTGACTCTTTTGGTGACGTGGGGTTTTCTCACACTGGAGCTGCAGACGTGGCACTGCACCTGCCTGTGACGAGTGCCAATCAGCTCGGTGTTGGTTGGGTAGTGTCTTTCGACACCCAGCTGGATTCTGTCAGGAACGTGATCCCCACGCCATGCCGTACGTCTGTGAGTGGTGGTGCCATACTTCTCCAGGAGTTGGTATGCCACGTTATACACGAACTCCCGGAATTTCAGCTTCTGGTTTGGGGACATCTCCCTCTTCACCAACCACAAGTTGTAGGCGTTGAGCATCGTGATGTCAACTAGGTGGAGGAAGAGCTTGTGATACCACTTCACAGTCTTCCTCAGACACTCAACGCCTGACAGCTGACAGTCAGACTTGTCCACCATGCGCATATTCTTGGTATAGTCCACTACCATGTCGGGCTTGTAGATGGTCTTCCTAGTTTTGTAGTGGATTTTGCCAGAGTCCATCTGGGCACCTGTGTGGACGGTGGAAAGCAGGTGGACGTCTCGTTTGTCCTTCCACTTCAGGGCTATCACTTTCCCACACTTTTCTAGCTGCTTGTATTTCTGCCCATTTCGTCGCCTTCTTCGGACATGCCTCTCGCGGTGTTCCTGGGCCAGGTCGTCTTCAGAAGGTGTGTCACTGGAGGAGGCATCTGACAGAGGAATGACATTACCTGTGAACTTAGGCATAAACTTTCTTGTCTTTCTGACAGTCCCACATGACCCCGTTTGGTTGTCATGAAGAAACTGGCAGAGAGCAGGAGAAGTATACCAGTTGTCAGTGTAGATGATGTGGCCTTTGCCCAGGTAAGGTGCCAACATTTTCCTGACGATGGCACCTGAAATGCCCATGGGGTCACCGGCAGCGGCTTTCGGTATGTCAATGTCAGTGCCTGTATACACGATCATGTCAAGCACTATTCCAGTTTCGCAGTCACACAAAACGAAGAGCTTGATTCTGAACCTATGCCTTTTCAAGGGGATATACTGCTTGAAAACAAGACGTCCTTTGAAGAGCACGAGCGACTCATCAATCACCAAATTGAGGAAGGGGTAAAAGTATTTCCTATACCTCTCCAACAACATGGTGAACACATCCCGAACTTTCCATATCCTGTCAATCCTGTTAGGATTGTCGTTGTCTGCAAAGTGCATAAATCTTAGCAGCAACAAAAATCTGTCACGAGTCATGAACTTATTGAAAGTTGGGGTGGTGATGAGAGGGTCGTGCTTCCAGTAGTGTTGCAACACATACTTCTTGCAAAGAGGCATGAGGAACAACAAGGCAAAGAACGTCATGAATTCTTCCACAGTCGTATCCACCCAGCCTCGTATTCTCGCTTTTGGAGAAATGACGTCCAATCTGCCAAACACCCACCTGTAGTAGGCGTTTGTTTGGGCAACGATGTAAGTCATTACCTCAATATCGAAAAAAGCGAGGAAGAAGTCGCTTTCGTTTGCGTGCTCGTCACAGGGCCAGTCAGCAGTTGTACCTGACGTCCCAGAATTGAACTGGGGCACGTCAGGTACAAAATTGACCCCGTCAGACCACTCGAACGAAGGCATGCCAGGGATCGGAATGTCGTCTGCGTCTGCTTCTGCATCTGAAATATCACTTCCATGGTCGCGATACAACACAGCATCATCATCACCCTCCTCAGATTTAGAGGAGCTAGTGTTTACAGAAAATTATAATGTGATTGGCATAACAGAATCTTGGCTCAATACAGAAGATAGAGACTTTTTAGCAGAGTATTCACTTCCCGGTTATGTAATGTTTGAGAAAAGCCGAATAAATCGAAATGGAGGTGGCGTTTTACTTTATATCAAAGAAAGTCTTAACCCTACCCTCTTGTCAAAACCTCAAATTGTGAACGTCGACACATCTTTTGTGCTAATAAAGAATAATAAAGGTACAAAAATAATACTTGCGTTAATATACAGACCTCCAGCTCAATCAGTACAAACTGACCGAGAAATTTATGAAACAAATTGCAGATGTAAGTAACTCACAAGATACCGTAATTTTTGGCGACTTTAATTTACCTGTGACCAAGTGGGGCGATACTCTTACTTCACACTCCGGACATGACTTGTATACGAACTTGCAAGAGAGTTCGCTTTATCAATTTGTTCGAACGCCGACCCGTGGTAATAACGTTCTTGACATTGTACTTGCAACAAAAGAAGAATTGATAGAGAATTTGAATGTTGGTGATGAATTCAGTAACAGCGACCATCGTACGATAACTTTCACTTTAAAGTTTACTAGTAACGAACCAAATAGTAGCATCGAAAAAGTCCCTAATTTCAAGAAAGCAAACTTCCATAAACTTATAGCTATGTTTAAAGAAACTGACTGGAGCTTTTTAATTAACAATAACGACATAAATACATCTTGGAAGTTATTCAAAACTACTTACCTAAAAGCAGTGCAAGACTGCATACCATCGAAAATACAGCGTCCAGGCCATAATAATAAGCCCAAATGGTGGAATAAAGATATTTCAAACTGCCTGCTTGCTAAAAAATGTGCTAATGATAGATTAAAATCCTCACAAAATGATGAAGAACGGGTGAAATTTGTAGAGCTACGACGCAAAGCCAAAAAGTTAATTAAGCAAAGTAAAAAGACCTTAGAGTTACATATTGCGAATCAAAGTAAAACAAACCCGAAAGAATTCTATAGTTATATCAGAAAGAAAAAAGTAGTTACTTCAACTGTTGGACCGTTAGTCGATGAAAATGGAGAATACACCAAAGACGAAGTACAAATGAGTAATGCCCTCAATACCTTCTTTGCATCAGTGTTTACAACAGAAGACCTCAGTGATATCCCTACACCATCGCCGATTCAGATTGATAATTCAGATGTTCTAAGCAATATCACCGTTACAGAGAGAGAAGTATTGAATTATTTAGATAAACTCAAGGTAAATAAAACGCCTGGACCTGATACAATCTCGCCTAGAGTTCTAAAGGAAGCTAAGGATGAGCTCTCCAAACCACTGACATTACTATTCAATAAATCCTTGCAGTCTGGAACTATGCCTGATCAGTGGAAGCTAGCCAACATAACACCGATATTCAAAAAAGGCAGCAAATCCCTACCCAGTAACTATCGTCCAATTAGCGTAACCTCAGTTGTATGTAAAATGCTAGAAACGGTCATACGAGACAGACTCGTAAATCACTTAGAGGAAAATAACATACAGTAGGGTCTCACATAAAACGAGTTTATGGTCGATAAACGAGGGCGTTTTATGCGATTTCGTTTTATGTGAACACAGCATTTTGGTGGCGCAATATCGTCAATTTTCACTGTAAGCGAAAATTTTCGTACAAAGCGAACGATATTTCATACAAAGCGAACTATATTTCGTACAAAGCGAACTATATTTCGTACAAAGCGAACGCCATTTCATACAAAGCGACGATATTTCGTACAAAGCGAATTTTAGGTCGGTCGTTTTAATCGAGACTCGTTTTATGCGAACACGTTTTATGCGGGACCCTACTGTACTTAAAGATACTCAACACGGCTTTCGTAAAAAACTTTCCTGTTTAACAAACCTCTTAGACTTCTTCCACGATATCCTCAACCTCTACGATGAGAGTAAAGCTGTAGATATTATATACCTTGATTTTCAAAAGGCCTTTGACAAAGTTCCCCACAAACGTTTACTGCTAAAACTAAAAGCGCATGGAATACAAGACGGTGTGTTGAAATGGATAGAAAATTGGCTCAGCAACAGAAAGCAAAGAGTAGTCATAAACGGTAAGGCATCTAAATGGACCACTGTAAGTAGCGGGGTACCCCAGGGATCGGTACTAGGACCAATTCTCTTTCTAATTTACATCAACGACATAGATGAGGGTCTCACCTGTACAATCTCAAAATTTGCTGACGATACAAAAATTGCAAATAGCGTACTCTCAAAAGAACAAGTTGACCATATGCAACACAATCTAGATAAATTGTCATGTTGGGCCCAAATTTGGCAAATGAGTTTCAATGCGGATAAATGCAAAGTACAGTCAGGACCCCCAATTCGCGAGAATAGGGGTGACAGGAGGCATCGCGTATTGTGAATTCGTGTATTGTGGAACTAACTTTAAATGGGAATAATTAGATTGGGTGACATCTCTCAATTATGGCCTATTTTCGACATTTTTGGCCCTATTTTCGACATTTTTGGCTCTACAGTACAGTCTATATCTTATATATAAGGAGAACAATGAATAAAAATATGAAACCTTACCTTAAAATTAGTAGTAGATAGGCTAGGACTAGGACCGTAGGACTTCACGATTTTCTCCAACTTCTCCCTCCTTGACCAAATCGTACGAACAGTTTACTCTGACAAGCCTATTGCACAGTTCCTTCTCCTTTTTTCTTGCGATCCAACACTTCCACCTTCATTTTGTGTGTTATCTTCTTATATTGGCGTGGCATGGCGAAAAAAGTGGCAGGCACTACAAACGTTTGGTCACTCCGCACGGCTATGAGCGCTTGAGTGGGACTGTGGGAGGGAGGGAGGGAGGGTAAGCGGGAGGGAAGGCAGGCGTATGCCCGTCTTCTTCTCTTTTCGGAGCTACTCCTGGGCCTCGCGAAACGTAGACGTGCTCGCGTATCAAGCGGGAATAGCGGATTTGGCCCCTTCTTAGCTCTCGATTCGTGTATTGTGGTACCACCTCGCGTAATTAATGTTTAATTAATTAATGTTATTTTCGAGGGGTAACTCGTGTATTAGGGTTTTCGCGCATTGTGGAATCGTGTATTGGGGGTCCTGACTGTACTACATATCGGATACCTAAATGAGAAAGCAAACTATTCGATGAATGGCACTCAGCTTAAGAATGTAAACAGAGAAACCGATCTGGGAGTAACAATATCGAGTAACCTAAAACCGAGTCAACAATGTTAAGAAGTTATTAACCCTCCAGCCCCGGCTACGCATTACATAAATATTCCCCGAAACCCGGGTGTTTTGGCCGAAAAACGTCTAGGCTAGGCTACCGTATATTTATTATTCTGACTGCTTCCCGCATTCCCACGCATCCCCAAGCGTAGCTGTGTTATTTACCTGTAGAATGGCGTTAAGTAGAGCTCTCTAAGTCAACTGGTTGAGTTGTGATGATGATTTCATTGGAGATAACTTTATGGCAAAAAACAGCCACTTTACACTACTTTTCGATACTTAACAACAACATACAGGCACACACGAACAAGCGACGCTCTCCTTCTTGTGGCCGGAGATGCGGGGCGTCGGTCCAGCCGGCTGTTGTTTACATGCGTCGGACCGACGCCTCGCACACCAAGCTTACAGGCTTTGAGCTCATGGGTGTTTAAGAGCCCTTCCGGGCAGCTCGTGTATGCTTTTTTATGGGCGTTCAAGAGCCCTTCCGGGAACCGAGGGTTAAGAAGGCAAACAAAATAATTGGCTTTATAGGCAGGTCATTTGAGCATAAATCCAAAGAAGTTATCCTAACCCTTTACAATTCCTTAGTCCGCCCTCTTCTGGAATACTGCGTTCAATCCTGGTGCCCTTATTACCAAAAAGATATAAACAAGCTAGAACGAGTTCAACGTAGAGTTACCAAATTATACCCAGCCTAAAGAACAAACCATACGAAGAGCGTCTTAGAGAATTAAATTTATTTCCTTTAACCCAGTGCAGATTAAGAGGTGACTTAATTCAAGTGTTCAAAATCATCAAAGGCATCGACAATATGAACTGTAGTAAGTACTTCACTATCGACCAATCTAATTACACACAGGGAAACGGTTGCAAAATTATTGGTAAATCTTTTAACTCGCACGAATCTAAGAATTTCTTCTTCAATCGAGTTGTCAACTTGTGGAATGGGCTTCTCCGAAACGTTATAGACTGCATCACCGTTGATTCATTTAAACTCCGCCTAGACAAATATCTCGCATCAAACCCGCGACTGACTGCGTTTGTAAATGAATAACTTTATTTTATCCCCCCCTCAGTTACTAACCCATCTGTCCTCTACTAACTTCCTAATCCTGCCACGGACATTAGTTCCAGGGCAGTAGTTCCCTTTCCAATGTTCCCTTACCCACTCTAAACCACTGTTTGGACACTTGATCCTCAGTGTTTTGGAGGACAAGCAACCTAGAAGGGTCACTAGATCTGTTGTTGCTTGATTTCCTTTGATTTCCTTTGTACTCTTCACTTGACAGACGCCCTTCCTCATTCTCGTCACCGACGTCGGACTCACTGCCACTGTCCACTCCCAAATCCCCCCACCCTTGGTCCCGTGCTAGGGCGTCGTCGTCGAAACCCGGGCTGCCAATGCCCTGCGAATCACCATCAAACAGCAGGGCGGCATACTTGGATGGTGTCAGAGTTTTTCAGGTCACTCTAGCACGTACGGGAGTCTTATGGACAGGGACAGAAGGGCCGGCAGAGGCGGCGGCAGGGGCGGCAGTGGTGCGTGGTCTTGTGGCCCTGGAGGCAGGCAAGATGATGGTGGTGCCTGTCGCCCCTTTCCCTTTCTGTTTCCCTGTTCCTTGGGCAGGGGCGGCAGGGGCAGCAGGGGCAGCAGGGCTGGCAGGGGCAGCAGGGCCAGCAGGGGCAGCAGGGCCAGCAGGGCCAGCAGTCGCTTTCCCTCTCCCTTTCCCCTTCCCCTTCCCCTTCCCTTTTCCTTGGGCAGGGGCAGCAGGGGCAGCAGGGGCAGCAGGGGCAGCCGGGCCAGGGGCGGCTGGTGGTGGTGGTGGTGGAAGGGTCACTGTGGCAGGCGTACGGGTTCTCTTCCCTATGCCCGTGCCTTTGATTTTGCCTGCCCCCGCAGGTTCTGCAGCCCTAGGGCGGCCTCCTGCGTCGCTGGTACTGGTGGCAGGGGTGGCAGTGGTGGCAGTGGTGGTGGTAGTGGTTGTTGCAGTGGCCTGGGTCGTGGTGGCAGTGTCCCGAAACACCAATGACCTCTGTACCTTTGCCGTGCTTGCACGTGTTTTCCGTGCTTTGGGTGCTGGTGTTTCGTCCTCCGAGCTGTAGGGCGTGTCGTACTGGTAGCTAGGGTCTTTAGCAGCCACCATCTGCCTTCCACGGCGGCTGACACCACCAGAAGGAGGGCTGGTTGTGTCATCAGGGAGCGAGCGTGAGGGACGTGTGGGCTCCATGACTAGTGCTTGGTTACTGGCGCGGTGGTGCTTGCACGAGTGCGGGGCGAGCGTGTGGCGGGGTGGTGTCGAGAGTTGACATGTAGTACTATACCCACACCAATTTTTAGCCGCCTGCCTATAAACGCGCGATTTTGGTACGCGTTCAAAAGCTCTGCTCTTAACCCTTCCTACCCGGTCTGCCTTAGGTAAGGACAGCACGAAAGAAGGGCCGCTACCCGGTATGCCTTATCTAAGGCATGAGCTTAATAGCCTAATTAAGCTTGATCCGAACGCCGTGCGTACGACGTATGTCATCAAACCAAAGCGTTCGTCACCGCACCTCCGAAAATAAGAAGAAGACTCCTCAATGTTATTGTTCTGACGTCATGACGAAATTAGTGTCTAAAAAGCCCCCATATTGGCAACATCTCTGCAATATTGGCTCCACTGAAATCGTCATCACAACTGAACCAGTTGACTTACAGAGCTCTACTCAATGCCAAAATACAGATTGAAAACCGCACTACGATTATAGATGAGTGGGAAAGTTCTAGCAGTGAAAATAAACATAAATACGGTAGCCTAGGCCTAGACGTTTTTCAGCCATATCGCCCGGGTAGGGGCGACCGTCATTGGGTAAGACAGCCCGGGGAGGAAGGGTTAAGAGTCTTCCCGCAGTCCGCCGGGGGAACTCTTAAGTCTTCCCGCAGCTCCCGGGTTAATAGGGCTGATGAGCTGCACCAACTCATACCCTGCATATTTGTGATGTGCGCAAATTTTGGGCCCTTAAACAGGGTCTTGTATTTTGTCCTCTTGGGGTCCAGGGTCCCTCCTCACATTGACCACCCAGGGTTGCTGGTTTAGTAGCTGATGGCCAAACAGTTAACCGAAGCAAGGATGCTACACCCTACCTCAAATAAAAAGGCTCAGCATGTGTTATACAGTACTGTACAATTTTCTAATATCAAGTTGGTGACAAGGAATGCCTGCCTATGATTTCATGCCTACCTATAATGAATGGACTAGACTCAAATACCCTAAAAAATATCATAAAATAACAGCCATACTTGCCTACCTTAAGTCCCATAGCTCGTGCCAGATTCATAGCTTCGTGTGCCATGGTGGAGAAAGCGGAGTGACCGTGGACGATGGTGACGGCCTCCCTCAGTAATATATTACGCAGCAGTGGCAGCCATGTCATGAAGGTCGGGAGCACAGACTGGTTGTAAAACGTCTGGATCGGCAAGTAGTACACCTGAACCAAACAGGAATTCAATACTGTTAAGGCAATTGTATTCTTATTTTTAAAATTTAGTTATTTTTATATTTTTTGTTTTCTAGTTTTGTTAGCTTAGTGACAAATGTCCAGTAAATCCCTGTAACAAAGGCAAGCCCAAGCCCTGTCAATCAAGGGAGTGTACAGCATTAAAAACTGCATCATTATCATCTGCATCATTACTCCTTAGACCTCTATCAAGCTTTTTAAAAATACTGTACAAGCAAGATCCCTTCTTAGATAATTTGTAAATTTTTGAGTGAGCCAATAAGCTCACTCAAAGACAACTATGGGGTTGAAAAAATAAACCAAAGGTTCCTAATCTCTCCTAATGGTCAAAAAACCTATTAAATATCCCAGAACGACGCAGGCGCGTCTTCCCGTACACAAAGGGTTAAAACCCACAAGAACTGTCTTGATGGTGTAATGGTTAATAATAATAATCTGTATGTGGTAACCCAGGTTTGAATCCCGGTGGGATCACACGTTTTCATTAATTTTGTTGGGAGGTGTTTGGTGTGTGGAGTGAAATTAATATAAATTAGATTCTAATAGGCTTAGATACATGCATATATGACAGATGTACTGTATGCATGTTTAAGCCCTGGTGAACCAAGTAAAAAGTTAAATTACCATACCGTACGATACTCCATGAACCTATTCCACTGTATACATAAGGCCAGTGAGTGTGACAGAAAGTATACAAACACCAAGAGAGCAGGAAGACTTCAACTCCAATACTGTATACTGTAGTACGGTACTCCAACACTAGGCTGATAAACAATAACTGGTATCTCCTCCAGTAGGTTTTACATTATACATATGAAATTGAAGGTGAAATAGATTTCTATGATAGGATGATGGGCAGGTTTTATCAGCGAGGGTTTGCTGTCTTTCCTCTTATTATTTAGCCTATCTTTTTCCATATTCCTTGAGTGTCTGTCTTCTGTACAGTATAGTAATAAACAGTGCCTGCCTATAATGCTACAAACCAAGAGACTTTCTATATCCTGTCTCAAAATTATGTCCCATATTTTCAGTCATCTATGTTAAATACACAAATTTAAAGTTATGGACCATTCTTCCCATTATACCCCTGGAAGTGATTGAATGACCAAAAGCAATGCAACTTGATGCAGATTATCCTGTATTCCCTCTCACACTCAATTCAGTCTTGACACAACATTGCCCTGGTTTGCTACTCTGTTGCCTAGGGTACCACAACTTGAGAAGGATTTTTTTTTATGTAAACTTCAGAAGTGGACAGCCACGTTCTTCCTACCTCATTGGAGGTACAACTCAAAGACTGAAACATGGTCCCTGGCCAGGCCTGAAAGTTTTCTAGACCTCACCTCTAAGAAGCAGGATAATGATATTGGCCCCCCCTTCGGGGATCACGGCGTCAGGCAATAGATAGATCTGGGTTCACCTAATGGCTATGACCTGCTTCTACACAGATTTATCACTAGAACAACTAAGTAAAGTGCTATATAGTAAAGGAAAACTCACACTGGCTGACAAAAAACATTTACAATGTATTCCAAACAGCTTCGGGCACACCTGTCACCCTCTTCAGTGGAAAGTTAGAGAGGAACTGTTTGGAATAAATGTTTTTCGTTTACCAGTGTGGGTTTTTGTCTCCTCTTCTGAATAGCACACCAGTGTGATTTTCCTGCCACACTGTATGTACAGTAAGTTCATGATATGCAAGGTTCAATATTAATTACATAAAATATAAAGAAAGGCACAACAACTTTTAGCTCATTATAGGCAAAGGTTTTTGAGCAACTATAAGATCAGGTAAGGAATCACAACCACAGTAATTCACAACAGAAAAATTTCTTGACAAGCTACAATATTAGATAAAGTACAAAATAGAAATAGATCAATGGGTCCTTGTGTCTCTATGTGATCTAACAGCATACAGTACTGCTGTTATGCTACTGCTGTCTTACCTTCAGTCCATTGGTCATGTAACGAATTCCTCTACGATCCCCGTACACATGAGTTAGTACGATAACCTTGTGGCCGCGGTGTAGTAGACACTGGGACAACTGGAAGATGTGCTCTTCCACACCTCCAACATTAGGGTAGAAGAAGTCAGACACCATGCTGGGGGTAGAGAGGATGGGGACACATTTTAGGTAAGCTACAAAAGCAGAAATGTGTTGAAGATATACATACACATACACAAATTTATAGACCGAGTGCTCCACACGAACCACGGTTCTGGTTTCACGTCCTAATGGTGGCGATCCAGGCAACCCTGTTAAGAGCTGCCCCACTTGTCAGGTCTTTTTGTTTTAAGATCAGACCGCAAAGTCCGATCCCACGTTTTTCTTGGTCCGCCCCTTGGTGCAGCTCCCTCCACATTCATGGACTTCAATCTTTTCACCCAGCTTAGTTCAAGAAGCGCAAGAAGGTATACATACCCAAAAGGAAAGTGTGGCTGCTGAAGAACAAGGAAGTTAGGGATAGGTTTCATAGTGAACTGGAGGATATGAATAGAAATAAGGAAGCTAGGCCTAACTATGTAAATAGTCAATGGAACTTTCTTAAGCATAGCCTTATCGCTGCCACTGACAAAGTCTGTGGGAAAACAAAGGGTCACCCCAGGAATAAGACCTCCTGGTGGTGGAACGATGAGGTAGAACATGCCGTGAAAGAGAAAAGGAGATGCTTCAAAACATGGAAGAAGGAAGGCAGCAAGGAGGAATACCAGGCAGCTAAATGAACTGCCATAAAAGAGATATTTACAATGCTAAAAAAGGCATTAAGGACCTGGTCCTCGAACAAGTGTGTAACACTGACAATCCCAATGGGATCTTCAACCTAGCTAGGCGAGTTAAAAATTACAATAGGGATATTATAGGTGAACAGTGTGTTAGAAACGATAAAGGGAAGATTGTGTATGCAGAAAATGAAATCAGGGAAGCATGGAAGGCACACTATGAACGATTGCTAAATGTAGAGTTTGAATGGGATAAGGAACAGCTTAGTATCAAAAAACCAATATCTGGACCCCTCCTTTGATAGCACCAGCTGTAGTGAGCGACGCAATCAATAAAATGAAGGACGGTAAAGCTCCAGGGTGCTCTGACATTGTCGCTGAGATGATAAAAGCCTCAGGGGAAACTGGTGTCAACTTAGTCACTGAGTTGATAAACACCATTATTAAAGATGAGAAAATCCCAGAGGATTGGCTCAAAAGTGTAATAGTAAATATATACAAAGGAAAAGGGAATGCGCTAGATAGAGGAAATTATAGGGGCCTGAAAATGCTTGACCAAATCATGAAGGTCTGTGAGAGTCTTTGAGGGTTTGATCAGGCAAAGTATCTCCATTGATGATATGCAGTTTGGTTTTATGCCAGGACGGGGTACAACCGATGTTATCTTCATAGTCAGGCAGATACAGGAAAGATACTTACTAAAAGGCAGGGATCTTTACTTTGTGTTTGTAGACCTGGAGAAGGCCTTTGACAGGGTGCCTAGAGATGTTGTGCAGTGGGCTATGAGGAAACTTGGTGTGGAACAGTGGCTGGTGCGTGTGATAATGAAGATGTATGAGGTTTCGTGAAGTGCGGTGAGGGTGAAGGGTGTACTGAGTGATGAGTTCGCAATCCGTGTTGGAGTCCATCAGGGTTCAGTGTTGTTGTTGTTCCCTGGCCGAACAGCCCCGTTCAGGGTTCAGTGTTAAGCCCCCTCCTCTTTATTATGGTCCTGGAGGCACTGTCTAGAGTTTTTAGAGGCGGACTCCCATTGGAACTGTTTTATGCAGACGATTTAGTCCTAATAGCTGACAGTATGCAAGATGCTGAGGCCAAATTCAGAGAATGGAGAGAGGGCATGGCGAGCAAGGGTTTAAGAGTCAATATTAACAAAACCAAGGTTATGCATTGTAGATTGAGACGAGGCAAAAAAGAGCGGTGTATGCCCATGTGCAGTGTGTGGAAAGGGTGTGGGCGTTAACGCGATTCAATGTAGTATCTGTCGCCGCTGGGTGCACCATGGGAATAAACGCTGTAGTAAAATAAAGGGACCCCTGCCGAAGGATAAGTCAGAAATAGAGAAATTTGAGTGCGTAGTGTGTAAAGGCGAGCTTGTGTTAAGTGATGATCCTGTGGCTGTGAATTTTGGAAATGAGTCATTGGAGCTGGTGAACAAGTTTTGTTACCTAGGAGATACCATCTCTGCTGGTGGTGGGGCCGAGGCTGCCACTGTTGCTAGAATTAGATGTGGCTGGGGGAAGTTCGGAGAACTGCTGCCAATCCTGACCATGAAAAGAATGCCTCTCCTCCTGAAGGGAAAGGTGTATGCCTCATGTGTTAAAAGTGCAATGACATATACCTCAGAAACATGGGCCGTTAAAGTAGAGGATGTCAACAGAATGTAACGTAGTGAGATGAGAATGTTGAGATGGATGTGTGGGGCCAGGCTACAGGATAGAATAACAAATGTTGAGCTGAGTAGACGTTTAGGTATAAAGAGTATTAGCGAGGTGATGCGTACAAGTAGACTGGGATGGTATGGACATGTGGAGAGAATGGATGAACAAAATTGGGTGTAAAAATGCAGGTCTGTGATTGTGGAGGGAGCTGCACCAAGGGGTGGATCGAGGAAGACCTGGGATCGGACTATACGTGCCGATCTCAAATCCAAGAACTTGACAAGTGAAGCAGCCCTTAACAGGGTTGCCTGGAACGCCGCCATTAGGACAAGAGACTGAAACTGCACGTATGTGTGGAGCACTCAGTCTTTAAACTTGTATGTATGTACTTACACTAGTTGCAAATACAACTAGTGTAAGTACATACATATAAGTTTAAAGACTGTTTGTCCACAGAAGCTGTGGTTACAGTCTCACGTCCTAAATGGCAGCTTTCCAGGCGGTTCTGTCAAGGGCCGCCTGTGTCGTCAAGTTCTTTATTTTGAGATCGGACCGAAGTACCCGAGCCCACGTCATTCTAGGTCCACTCCTACGCGCAGCTCCCCCCAAGTTCAGAGTCCGGTATTTCTTCACCCAGTTCTGATCATCCATTCTCTCCACATGTCCAAACCAACCAACATACTGTACATGTATGTATGTATGTATGTATGTATGTATGTAGATGGTATCACCCAAGTTTTTTTTTTTTTTTTTTTAAGGAGACAATGAACGGAGGAAGGAAAAACACAGATAAAACAAAAAGGTCCATGTGCCTAAAGGCATCCTCCATTCATAAAATGTTTGTAACAACTGGATTTAAACATTTGTAGATTGTAAGTTTGTGGAAAGCAATTCGAGGGAAGTTAATTCCAAAGAGTAGTAGCTCTGGGGATAAATGAATTCTGATAAGCAGAAGTTCTGCATTGTGGAGGAGAAAGTGTAAATTCATGGGCGCTCTCAGCTGCCCTAGTTCTACGGGGAAAGATGTGGAGAGGCGGCACAATTAAAGCAAGTTCCTCGGAACAATTGCTGTGAAAATATCTGTAGAATAATGCAAGGGATGCAACGTTTCTTCGTATGGATAATGTAGGAAGGTCCTGTGTGATTGCAGGGTTATTGATTAATCTAATAGCTTTATTTTGAATTTTGTCCAACTGCCTCAATGCAACCACTCCACTTCCACCCCACAGAGGTGAACAGTAATCCATCTGAGAACGCACATGACTTTCATATATCACGGCCAACTGCTCGTCGGTGAAGAATTCTCGAACTCTGTACAGGAGTCCCAGTTTTTTAGAGGCATTCTTAGCAATGCTTCTAACATAATGTGTCCAGCTCAAGTTAGTAGTTAATGTTACACCGAGAATGTCAATACTAGGGGAAGTGGGAATATTTACATCATTAAAAAATATATGGGAGTCAGTGAGATTCTGTCGGTTAGAAAATTGAATGTACTTGGTTTTCTGTGCATTAAAGGAAACTAGATTCTTTTGTCCCCATCCATTAATTCTAGAAAGGTCCTGGTTCAGAGAAATTGCAGTGTTTATTTTTGAATTTATAAGATCGGGTTGGATGAAAGAATTGGTAAATGTGAAGGAACTGTGGAGTGTTGAGTCATCTGCGTAGGAATGTATTGGATTATGAGTGGTAGTAAAACTTGTCCCCTATCTCCAGTGCCTCATTGCCAAAGTTAACACTCTCGAGACGGTCATTTAAGGGGACCGACCGGTTAATTTAGGCTTAAAAAACTCGAAATCCTGAAAATACCAATAAGTGTTTACTCAACAAGAGTCAACATCCCTTCATAAGTCAGTGAAATGTTATTAGTGAAAACCCATTGGAATTTTTTTTTTTTTTATGTTTTCCAAACTTTTCCTGTAATTCTAAAAACGTTATACAGTATAGCGAACTTTGAAATTAACATGCTCAGTAACTACTGGTCGTACGATGAGCATACCTATATAAATGGAAAGAGCGTAAGCTACTCTACAACCTCCCATACGCTTTATCTTCTATTTTGCCGTGTTCCTGCATACAATATTGTAAAACTAAAAAAAAAAAGTATAAATGTTCACCTAATTACCTTAGACTTTCACATGTTTTTCTCAGAACCTATATTGTCGCACTTTCGGATGTTACTCTAAAATGTTTATTGGACCTATAGGAATGGTGTATATACCATTGGAAAGGTAATTAAAAACACTAAAAGTCCTATAAAACCAATTTACTTTAGCCAACTTTGTTTGGTTGCAGCATGTTGTCACAGTCGTAAAATTCTACAAAATAATTTCACTTTAATTCATAATCACCTAAATCCAAAAATACACAAAATATATAAAATGTTCCTTATAGCAACTACAGACACACCTATTGTGAGTTGTTTGATCACATACAGCACGTGCTATAGGGATTTCTGTATGAGTAGAATGGGTCGTAGTAGTGCTATAGTTTGCAACCTTTTTTTACCTAAATTGTAGGTAAAAAGCAAAAAAAAAAATATATATTTTGACCTAGTTTTATGGTCACATACACCTGTGCAAAATTGCATTTACATTGGAAGTAAGGCCTGGAAGTTAGTAAATAACTGGTCGGTCCTCTTAATACAAGCTCACCTTTGCATATTATGCATACAAATTTCTCAATTTCAGACTTCTTCCTTGGTAGATGTCCCTTTGTTCTAGTGCAGCACTTCTTCCTATGATGTACCCAGCTGCAGCAGATGTTACACTGTACAGTATTAAGTTCGCGCCTACCCCTTTTCTACATACTGTGCATGGGTATGCACCACTTTTTTCTACCTTTCCTAGCCCTAATCTACTGTGTAAAACCTTGGTTTTATTTATATTAACTCTTAACCGTTTACTTGCCATGCCCTCTCTCCATCTTCTGAACTTGGCCTCGGCATCCCGCGCACTATTTGCGATAAGTACTAGGTCATCTGCATATAGCAGTTCCCAAGGTAGCTCAACTCAGAAATCACCAGATAGTGCCTCTAGAATAATAACAAAGAGGAGAGGGCTTAACACAGAGCCCTGGTGGATTCCGATGTGAATTGTAAACTCCTCACTCAGTTCACCTTTCACCCTTACTGCCGTTCAAGAGTCCTCGTATATCTTTATTATCACATGCACCAGCCACGCCTCTATGCCAAGTTTTCTCATAGCCCACTGCACAACTTCTCTGGGCACCCTATCAAAGGCCTTCTCCAAGTCTACAAACATAAGATACAGATCCCGATCTTTAAGTAGATATCTTTCCTGCAGCTGCCTCACTATGAAGACAGTGTCGATTGTGCCACATTCTGGAATGAAACCGAACTGCATATCGTCGATAGAAATGCTTTCCCTTATCATACCTTCCAAAACTCTCTCACAGACCTTCATGACTTGGTCAAGCATTTGCAGGCCACTATAATTTCCCTTATCCAATGAATTATCCAGTGTGATTGATTATCACACACTGAGATCTCCCAGACAAGTAGGACCTAAGAAGCCAAAGAGCATCACCATGAACACCATAAGAATACAGATCAGTCAGTAATACTGTAGGTCATAATTAACTGTGTCAATAGCTGCAGACAAATCAAGCAGAACAAGGAGAGAAGACTTCCCGCTACATGTGTTTGCCGCCAGGTCATTATGAATCTTGATTAAGGCTGTTTCAGTCGAGTGATATGTGCTGACTGAACAATGGGAATTATTCCATTTTGTTTAAGTAGTGGTAGAAGTTGATCAAGTATAGCCCGTTCGATGAGCTTAGACAAGAATGACAAGTTAGAAACTGGGGGATTTTTTTTTTTTTTTTTTTTTTTTTTTTTAAAGAGACAATGAACGGTGGAAGGAAAAACACAGATAAAACAAAAAGGTCCATGTGCCTAAAGGCATCCTCCATTCATAAAATGTTTGTAACAACTGGATTTAAAAATTTGTAAATTGTAAGTTTGTGGAAAGCAATTCGAGGGAAGTGAATTCCAAAGAGTAGTAGCTCTGGGGATAAATGAATTCTGATAAGCAGAAGTTCTGCATTGTGGAGGAGAAAGTGTAAATTCATGGGCGCTCTCAGCTGCCCTAGTTCTACGGGGAAAGATGTGGAGAGGCGGCACAATTGAAGCAAGTTCCTCGGAACAATTGCTGTGAAAATATCTGTAGAATAATGCAAGGGATGCAACGTTTCTTCGTATGGATAATGTAGGAAGGTCCTGTGTGATTGCAGGGTTATTGATTAATCTAATAGCTTTATTTTGAATTTTGTCCAACTGCCTCAATGCAACCACTCCACTTCCACCCCACAGAGGTGAACAGTAATCCATCTGAGAACGCACATGACTTTTATATATTACGGCCAACTGCTCGTCAGTGAAGAATTCTCGAACTCTGTACAGGAGTCCCAGTTTTTTAGCGGCATTCTTAGCAATGCTTCTAACATAATGTGTCCAGCTCAAGTTAGTAGTTAATGTTACACCGAGAATGTCAATACTAGGGGAAGTGGGAATATTTACATCATTAAAAAATATATGGGAGTCAGTGAGATTCTGTCGGTTAGAAAATTTAATGTACAGTACTTGGTTTTCTGTGCATTAAAGGAAACTAGATTCTTTTGTCCCCATCCATTAATTCTAGAAAGGTCCTGGTTCAGAGAAATTGCAGTGTTTTATTTTTGAATTTATAAGATCGGGTTGGGTGAAAGAATTGGTAAATGTGAAGGAACTGTGGAGTGTTGAGTCATCTGCGTAGGAATGTATTGGATTATGAGTGGTAGATATGAGATCATTGATATGAATGAGGAACAGAATTGGGGCCAAAACTGATCCCTGGGGAACACCAGCATTTATTGAGTGAAATTGAGAATAAAGGCCATCTACCATTACACATATTTTTCTGTTATGAAGATAAGAAGAAATTAGTGGAACTAATGATGCAAGGCCGTAGTGTGACATCTTCGACAATAAGGATTGATGCCAGACTCTATCAAATGCCTTTGATATATCCAGTGCTATTGTATGTGTTTCACAATGTTGGTCTGTAGCTTGGTTGATTTGATGCGTAAGAAGGCAAAGAATGTCTGCAGTTGATCGACATCGTCTAAAACCATATTGCCTATCACTGATTAATTTATTTTTCTCAAGATGCTTAATTATGTGATTATTTAATATAATTTCAAAGACTTTACCAAGAGTGGAAGTTATAGCTATTGGTCTGTAGTTTGATGGATCTGAAGAGGCACCTTTTTTAGGAACTGGATGAATGTTTGCTTCTTTCCAGGGTACTGGGAAGCATGAGGTATGAGTACACAGACGGAAAATTTTGCCAATACAGGAGCGAGCACCAAGGAGCAATTCTTAAGTACTATTGGAGGAATTTCATCTGGACCAGGAGCCTTATCTACTGAGAGATTCTGCAAAATAGTTTTGACATGTCTGGTGTGGATCTTAAGTGAGGGAATTTCAGGCGAATTAAAATTAAGTACAGGGACATCTTGATTTATTTCATCTAAGGTTGAGTTGGTGGAGAAAATATCCGCAAGAAGGTTAGCTTTACCTCTTGGGTCACTTACAAGATTGCCAGTCGGAGATTTTAATGGTGGAATGGATGAAGCAGTAGTGAAGTTGGATTTGAATGAGTTAAGAGTAGACCAACATATTTTGTTATCATTTGGATTATTTAGAAGTTTATTTGCCTGCTTGTGGAGAAAGTTTGATTTAGTTAGGTTTAATACAGTTTTGGCATGATTTCTGATGTTTCTAAAGTAATTAAAGGCTTCATGTGTTTTTGATCTTGTGTATGCATTGTAGGCTATTGCTTTTTGTTCAGTTACTCTAGCACAATTATGGTCAAACCATTTAGGTGAATTAGATCTTTTACTGTACTTTTGATGAGGAATAAAAGTTTCCATTCCAATTTTTATAAAATCTTGTATGTGGCTCAAGGTGGAGTGTGCATCATTAGAAAAGAAAGAGGTCCAGGGAATATTTGACATATCCTCAACATCTAGACTGGGTTTCTTAAGAAGAGGCCGCACCAATGCACGCTTCTCGGACTGAACAAAGTTGCCTTCAGAAAAACAAGTGTTGATTATTCTACAAATGAAATCTGCTACACATTCATAAACAAGTGGCATCTTTGCTATGTTAATAGGATCTAACTGGCAGTAGGTTTTATTCAGGTCTCTGATTAAGTGCACAACCCATAGCTTGCAAGTTTTACATTTTAATAGGGAAAAATTATGAGAGTACAGTATATGGGTAATTGTACGCTCAGTCTGGAATTCAACAGAGAAATTGTCATTAGAAGAGACACGATCCAGTTACTTCTGTAGGTCGGATATCTTAGCTGTGAAGATGGAGGCAAAGTTAGATGCCAGCTAGCCATCAGAGAAGGAAGTAGGTATAGATGTCGTATTTCTTTGGCCAAGTAAGTTTTTGACAAGAGCAGTCAGTTTCCGTTGATTGTTGCCGCAGGAGTATGAGGTATATGAGGGAATGCGGTGTTGGATGCGAGGAGGGGCGTTGGCTGACAGGGGACAGAGGCACATGGGGCCGATTCATTCATGGCCACACCTTCGGGGATCATGGCGTTTGGCAACAGGTTAAATAATATATAATAATAATTTTAGGTTAACAACAAAATATGGTTTTCGGGGGGCATGTCTTAACAAGTTAACATTGTTGGATAATTGGTAAATACCGGTACTAATTTGGGGATGGATGTAGAGTTCGGACGTGTGGTCGTCATGTTTACATTGGGCGATCGCCGTGGTTTACTTCGCGTCTATGTTTTCGGTTATTTGCCCCTTGCTGTCAATATATATGATGATGAAAATATGTCATAGGGGGGTGAGGGGGGGCAAAGCCCCCCCTCAACACATTATGTATCCAATGGCATTCAAAATAGACGGGAACATGATTGCAAAGGTCCGACGCCTCCCTCGCCGTCATGTTTACATTTGTCGATCGCTGTGGTTAAGTTCGCGTCTATTTTGACGGCAATTTTTTCAGTAATTTGCCCCCAGCTGGTAATATATATGATGATGACAATATGTCATGGGGGCGTGAGGGGGGGCATAGCCCCCCCTCAAAATATTACTGTATCCTTAGGTAGTCAAAATAGACGGGAACATAAAGGCAAAGGTCCGACGCCACTACGCGTAGTGACGGTAGTGTTGTTGTTGATGATGCTTTTATTTTATACTAGCCCACTGGGCCTAGGCCCTCTCAAGGCTAGTGGTGGAGGAGGTGGTACAGAGTTTAAAGTCACGTATATGTCAGTAGTTATATGTCATTGTATAAATTTATCGCTCTCAGGAAGTGACGAATAGGGGTGAAATTGAAAGAGTCTGAGTCAGAGAGGATGCCATGGAATGAGGTGTTCAGCAAGAATCTCCGTCTTTCAGATGCATAGACGGGACAAATACAAAGAAAGTGAAAAACAGTCAATGATGTATGGCAATGTTGGCATTCAGGTGGTGGACCACGAGGGGTGAACATCAGGTAACCATGTGTGAGGCGTGTGTGGCCTAAACGTAATCTAGTTAATAGGGTTTGGTCTGCACGTGAACCATTAATTGAAGAGGGCCACAAGTGTATGTCATCCTTAATGGAGCGAAGGTGGCCAGTTAATGGTTGCGCTCTCCACTCAACTCGCCAAGCGTCATAAACATGGCGACGGAGGACAGGGGGCATATCCTCCGAACGCAGCAAAGTAGGAGAGGGTGTACCATGACACGCTTGCTTAGCGAGGAAGTCTGCACGCTCATTCCCGGGAATTCCTACATGTGCGGGGATCCAGCACAGTGTGATGGAACGATTAGCGCACTGTAATTTGTGGATTGTGTGGATGATAGTCTTGACCAATGGGTCCTTGGGGGCAAATACACATAAGGCTTGCAGTGCACTCTTTGAGTCACTACAGATAACGACCCGTGGAGAGTTCCTCGACAATGAAGAGATGGTGCTTAAAGCACCTTGAATAGCCCATAATTCAGCAGTGAAAACCGTGGAGTGATGGTGTAAGGTACTTAATACAAGCCATGGTCTGAGACTGCAGCGCAACCCACGGCATCCGCAGTTTTCGAGCCATCGGTGTAAATGAAAACAGCCGGGATGTGATCATCAAGATGTTGTAAAGCGAGATGTCGACATTGAGATGGGGCTTGGGCATCAAGTTGATCCGCTAAGTGAAAGCAAACTGTAGGGTGTTTTAGGGTCCACAGAGTGATGTGACTAGGAGGGGGAGTTATGGGAGGAACGGTGATACTGTAAGTGGAGAGCAATTGGCGAGACAATATTGGGAATGGCACTGGAATGGTTGAACGATAGTTATCTGTGGAATGGAATAGTTCTAGTAGAGTTGGGTCATGACGGAGGCGAACAGCCGTACGCATGAGGACTAATCGACGGTGGTAGGCTAGAGGTAAGGTCCCAGCCTCACATAGGATATTGGAGACACGAGAGGAACGGAATGCCCCCGAGCTAATGCGGATGCCCAAATGGTGTACGCTGTCGAGGGTTCCTAATGTGGAAGCAGAGGCCGTGCCATAGACAGGGCTACCATAATCTAGGGCTGAGAGGATGGTAGCTCTGTAGAACAGTAAAAGCGTAGCGCGATCTGCGCCCCAATGGACTCGTGCGACTGTTTTCAGAACATCCATTCTCTGGAGGCAACGTGCCTTTAAGCAGGCAATGTGACTCTTCCAATTGAGGTGAGTATCAAAGATTAAACCAAGGAACCTGGTATGTGGAAGGATCTGAATATTAGAATGTCCCATGGTGAGAGTAATGGACTGTTTACGCAAATGTCGAACATTTCTATAGAATACAACGGCGTTAGTCTTATCAGCAGAAAATTGAAAACCAGCAGTGGATGCCCAAGAGTGGATGGATTTTAGAGCAATGTTGAGACGCCGTTGTATGTGAGTCAGACTGGGAGAAGTATAATATATTGCGAAGTGATGTTGATGATGCTTTTATTTTAGGCCCACTGGGCCTAGGCCCTCTCAAGGCTAGTGGTGGAGGAGGTGGTACAGAGTTTAAAGTCACGTATATTTCAGCAGTTATATGTCATTGTATAAATTTATCGCTCTCAGGAAGTGACGAATAGGGGTGAAATTGAAAGAGTCTGAGTCAGAGAGGATGCCATGTAATGAGGTGTTCAGCAAGAATCTCCGTCTTTCAGATGCATAGACGGGACAAATACAAAGAAAGTGAAAAACAGTCAATGATGTATGGCAATGTTGGCATTCAGGTGGTGGACCACGAGGGGTGGACATCAGGTAACCATGTGTGAGGCGCGTGTGGCCTAAACGTAATCTAGTAATAGGGTTTGGTCTGCACGTGAACCATTAATTGAAGAGGGCCACAAGTGTATGTCATCCTTAATGGAGCGAAGGTGGCCAGTTAATGGTTGCGCTCTCCACTCAACTCGCCAAGCGTCATAAACATGGCGACGGAGGACAGGGAGCATATCCACCGAACGCAGCAAAGTAGTAGAGGGTGTACCATGACACGCTTGCTTAGCGAGGAAGTCTGCACGCTCATTCCCGGGAATTCCTACATGCAAAGGGGATCCAGCACAGTGTGATGGAACGATTAACGCACTGTAATTTGTGTATTGTGTGGATGATAGTCTTGACCAATGGGTCCTTGGGGGCAAATACACATAAGGCTTGCAGTGCACTCTTTGAGTCACTACAGATAACGACCCGTGGAGAGTTCCTCGACAATGAAGAGATGGTGCTTAAAGCACCTTGAATAGCCCATAATTCAGCAGTGAAAACCGTGGAGTGATGGTGTAAGGTACTTTGAGACAAGCCATGGTCTGAGACTGCAGCGCAACCCACGGCATCCGCAGTTTTCGAGCCATCGGTGTAAATGAAAACAGCCGGGATGTGATCATCAAGATGTTGTAAAGCGAGATGTCGACGTTGAGATGGGGCTTGGGCATCAAGTTGATCTGCTAAGTGAAAGCAAACTGTAGGGTGTTTTAGGGTCCACGGAGTGATGTGACTAGGAGGGGGAGTTATGGGAGGAACGGTGATATTGTAAGTGGAGAGCAATTGGCGAGACAATAGTGGGAATGGCACTGGAATGGTTGAACGATAGTTATCTGTGGAATGGAATAGTTCTAGTAGAGTTGGGTCATGACGGAGGCGAACAGCCGTACGCATGAGGACTAATCGACGGTGATAGGCTAGAGGTAAGGTCCCAGCCTCGCATAGGATATTGGAGACACGAGAGGAACGGAATGCCCCTGAGCTAATGCGGATGCCCAAATGGTGTAATAATAATAATAATAAGCATGTTACTTATTTCTCATAAGCGCCAATTTTTCCGAAGAATTCACTAGCGCTCGAAAAGAGAAAGAAAAAAGAACAAAAATCAATGCATCAAAAGAAGGCTCATATACAACACCCATTTAACAATCACCAGCAGTGGCAAAATAGCCTAAACTCTATAGCCATCTGTCATGACACCTCTCTCAAGATCATAGCTTCTCTCAAAGAGAAAAGTCTTAATTTGTCTTGAAGCATTCAACAGAACTCAGTTGTCTCATGGACAGCGGCAACCTGTTATACAACCTCGGAGCCATGTAGGAGAATGACCTCTCAAAGAAAGAAGACTGCTGGAAAGCCCTTGGTTCATCAAGACGAAAAAGGTCATTGTCATGACGCACAACTACACCATGGTGTGCCGGTGGGCGCCTGAGCAGCTCCGCAAGGTACCTAGGCTCACCAAATTTGAGAACCTTAAAAGTCACCAAACACAACTTAAATTCTATTCTGCTCTTACTGGCAGCCAGTGCAGTTCTATGTGAAGAGATGTAGTAGGAGTTCTAGGTGGAACACCAAAAATTAGTCTTGCGGCCCTGTTAAGAACAGACTGAACTTTCTTCAAAATATAATTTGGAAGACCCACCAACAGGGCATTGCAATAATCAACACGAGAGAAGACCAATGAGTGAACCAACGTCAGAAGGCAACGTCTGGTTATAAACGGCTTCACCAAATAGAGATTTCTGATGTGCAAGTAACAACTTTTAACTATCTGGTTTACATGCTCTTTGAAATCTAATCGGGAGTTCACATATACACCCAGATTTCGAACAGAGTTGGCCGGTCGCAGCTGAGATCCACCCACATTGATGGAGAGGGCACCTACCATATCATCAGCTCTTCTATTTCCTCGGATGATGAGAATCAGTTTTACCATCATTTAGTTTAAGTTTTCTCGCTCTCATCCACTTCTTGATATCAGACATCAACAATTCCATCTTACTCCATATATCAACTATATTTGTGATTCTCACATAAATCTGGGTGTCATCTGCATAAAAGTGAAAGGTGACATTATGTGCACGAAGCAGAGACAAACTGCTAATATAAATTATAAATAGGATAGGACCAAAACTGATCCCTGCGGAACACCATACTGCAGGGGTGTCGAGTCCGAGACCACTTGATTTACCATTACACTCTGGGATCTACCTGACAAGTACGACCCAAGAAGCAAGAGAGCGGAGTCACGCACACCACAATCATAAAGATCACTCAATAACAACTCGTGATCCACTGTGTCAAAAGCCGCAGAGAGATCAAGCAAGACCAATAGTGAGGCACACCATTGCAAATGTTCTCAACTAGATCATTATGTACTCTAATCAATGCTGTTTCAGTTGAATGATGCTGTCGGTAAGCAGACTGAAAAATTGGGATAGTTTCATTCTGCTGAAGTAGTGGTTGTAATTGGTCAAGTATTGCACGCTCTAATATCTTTGATATGAAGGACAGGTTGGAGACAGGACGATAGTTCAACATGTTCTCAACATCAAGTCCAGGTTTCTTTAGAGTAGGTCGGAGTAGTGCATGCTTTTCAGAATGTGGGAAGCTACCTTCAGAGAAGCACTTATTAATTATTTTGGAAATAAACTCAACTGTGTGATCATAAACTCTTGGTAGCTTGGAAACATTTATGGGATCCAACGGGCAAAATGTTTTATTGAGGTTTCTTATGTAGGACGAGATCATGTCCACCTCTACTGAGTGAAAGGATGAGAGGACATGAGTGTACGCTGTCGAGGGTTCCTAATGTGGAAGCAGAGGCCGTGCCATAGACAGGGCTACCATAATCTAGGGCTGAGAGGATGGTAGCTCTGTAGAACAGTAAAAGCGTAGCGCGATCTGCGCCCCAATGGACTCGTGCGACTGTTTTCAGAACATTCATTCTCTGGAGGCAACGTGCCTTTAAGCAGGCAATGTGACCCTTCCAATTGAGGTGAGTATCAAAGATTAAACCAAGGAACCTGGTATGTGGAAGGATCTGAATATTAGAATGTCCCATGGTGAGAGTAATGGACTGGTTACGTAAATGTCGAACATTTCTATAGAATACAACGGCGTTAGTCTTTTCAGCAGAAAATTGAAAACCAGCAGTGGATGCCCAAGAGTGGATGGATTTTAGAGCAATGTTGAGACGCCGTTGTATGTGAGTCAGACTGGGAGAAGTATAATATATTGCGAAGTCGTCCACATACAAGCTATACGATATTTCAGGTGGGAGGCTGCGTATGACACTATTGATCGCCATAATAAAGAGTAAGCTGCTAAGGGCACAGCCTTGTGGTATTCCATTAATTTGTGACATAATGTCCGATAGGAGACCATTATTTTTGACCTGGAATGTACGGTTAGAGAGAACATTTTGTAAAAAGCAGGGAAGAGGACCTCGCATGCCAGAATCGTGTAACATTTTTAAAATCCTGTGTCTCCATGTTGTGTCATAAGCCTTAGCAATGTCAAAAAATATTGCCACTGTGGGTTGGTTCTTGGAGAACCCATCACGTATTTGGTGTTCAAGGCGAATAAGTGAGTGCAGTGTAGAACGGCCAGGGCGGGAACCATTCTGATATGGGGATAGGAGGGCATGTGACTCAGCGTAATGTAAAAGTCGAGGATTGATCATTTTTTCCATTAATTTGCAGAGGCATGAGGTAAGCACAATCGGTCTGTAATTTGTGGGAAGACTATGATCTTTTCCAGGCTTCGGTACGGGTATAGTGTAAGCATGCCGCCAAGACGGTGGGAAGTAGTTACTCATCCAAAACTGATTGTACAGTTGTAAAAGATGTTGTAGCGCACGTGGATGGAGGTGACGGATGAGAGCGTACGAGAATCCATCCGGGCCAGGAGTAGTGTCTGTACACAGGTTGAGTGCGTGTCGCAATTCCGGAATTGAAAAAGGGGTGTTATATTCATGTGTTTTCCCGCTATGAAAAGATAGCGGGCGAGATTCCTCCATACATTTATAACGAAGAAATTGACGAGGCAATGACTGGTCTGAGCTGACGTGACAGAAATGTTTGGCATGTATGGCAGCGATGTCAAGGGGGTCATGTGTAAGCGAGTCCGAGGCAGGGTCTTTGAGTGGAGAGAGTGGAGGCCGTACAGTGCGTCCGTTGATACTGCGAAACTTTTTCCATAAAGTAGAGAGAGGAGTGCGGGAATTGAAGGACGAGATATATGATTGCCATGAAAGTATCTTGTTGTCAAGGATACTGCGTTTGACAACTGCACAGATCTTGTTAAAGAACGTTTTAAGGGCAATTTTTTCAACAGTGATGGTTATAAGGTCAAAGTAACGAGTAGAGGAAAAAAGTCGGGGGGAAACAGTCTTTAAACGGCGCTGCCTAACACTCAGACGCTTAAGAAGGCGTTCCACACGATGCTTGAATGTTATCATTTGGGCTAGAGTGGGCGTCCACCAAGGGACCTGGCGAGGGTGCGTCAGCGAGGAGGTAAGCGGGATATGAGTGCGAGCAATGGAGTTCAGGAAGGACGAAAAATAATCAAAATTGTGTGCAGGGGAAGAGATAGGGGAGAAGTCCGAAACGTCTGCAGAGGAGTGCGTATAAGACGTCCAATCGGCTTTAGAGAGATTATAACTCGATATTTGAGGGGAGGATGCAGGGCACAAATACTTAAGGAGTATAGGGTAGTGGTCGCTGGAGAAGCGATCCTGTAAAACTGACCAGTCAAATAGGGGAGCTGCGTCATCCGAGGCAAAGGAAAGATCAACAGCGGAAAATGTACAGTGGGTAGCAGATCTGTAGGTGGGGGTGTCAAAGTTGAGACAACAAAGAGTAGAATGAAGGAGATATTTTTCAATTTTATCGCCTGGGATGTCTGTGTTTGGGTTGCCCCAAAGGGGAGAGTGTGCGTTAAAGTCGCCTAGAATAAGGTACGGTAGGGTCAGTTGTTGTACTAGTTGATGAAGGTCTGAAGTATTGTAATGACAGGAGGGTTGATTGTAGGAGAAGCAAACAGTCAAGGAAGGAAGGTTTGGTAATGAAATGGCGACGGCAGTTGTTTGAAAAGGGTTGGGGTCAAGGGTGACAGGAACAAATACGCACTTATAGTGCACAAGGATGGCCGTTCGGAGATGTGAAGGGGTTATAGGGGAGCTAGCAGCAACAGTATAATGCCTGGGGGGGATAACAAAATTGCCTACATGTTGGAGGCAAATGCATAATGGTGACTATAATTTAAGTAATCGTTGTAATTCTCCCATACGGAGGCGAGTTTGGTATCCGTTTATATTCCATTGCAAAATGTTATATGCCATCAAGAATAGGATTGTCAGAGTCATCGACAATAGAGATCTCTTGAAGAGAGTCTGGTAAAGGTTGTGAGTGTGGAGAGGGTTGTGTGGATGGAGGTGAAGGGGTAGATGTAAGGTCTGTAAATTTTTCAGAAATAGCCGTGAATTGTGTGACTAGTTTAGGAACAAGGGTGGGGCAGTGGAGGAGTTTTTGGCGCAGAGTGTTCATAAATAGATAAGCGGAGGTAACATCTTCATCAGGGTTAGGGGGAAGTGTACGTGTGGTGACAAATTCCTGCGTCCGAGCAAGGAGGCAGGGATCCGGGGCACCGAGATGGGGTGTGATGTAATTACGGAAACAAATTGGACATCCACATTTGTCATGTGGGATATTGGTGTGACATATCAATACAGGAGATTGTGAGGGGCTCGGGGTATGATGAGTCTTTATCGAAGGTTCGTCAGATGATGGTGTCGTAGGGTTAGCAGGAGTTTGTGGGGGAATGTCTCTAGGTTTGGGAGCATCGGGATCTGGGCAGTGGGGAGTGGCTAACGGAACATGTCGCTCAAGGTTACAGGGAGGATCAGGCGTGGTGAGGGTGGTACGCACATTGACAGGAGGTTGGTGAACATCAAATCGGGATTGTGATAGCTCTATATTAGTCAAGTCAGAATCCAACAGGTTATTGTCCTTCAGGAATCTCTGCATCAAGTCCTTGGGCGTAGGATCAGATTCACAAATATGGGTGACACAATAACAAGGAGTCGGGTGAATTGGAGCATCTTCCGCTGGAGCTCGCTTGGAAAGAAATTTGTGAAGATGTTCGGTGAGTACTGTACGGGTAGAAGTCTTGTGCTGAAGTAGAAAGAATCGGCCGCAGTTATGGCAGCCACAGTCCGGAGCGTGGGTAGGCATAACCCACTTCTGTGTGGTGGAACCGAGTTTCGAGGTCCGGGATAATGACCGGATAGGACTTGCAACCTTACGCTTTTTCCGAGGCTGCGACTGGGTGGAGCGAGATTGGGGAGAAGTCTCTATATCCGGTACTGTGTTACATTCCATGAGGTTCTCTTCGGCAGTCATGTTCCAAAACTCAGTATCATCGGTCAAGTTAGTAAATCCCTCGAACCTGTTAGAGGTGGATAGGTCCGGGGAGTTAAGGTGAACTAAACGGAAGGTATCATTGGTGGGGTAATGTTGTGGGCTAATAGGTGGTGCCGGAGGCTGCTCTGGATGCTGGTGGTCAGAGGAGTCAGCGGGTGTAGTTGATTCAAACCGTCGATATGGAGGAGATTTACCTTCCTGCCTTAATTGTGCTGCAGCAGACCGGAAGGGGAGTCCTTTTGTGGCCTGTAAATGTAATACGTCACGATGAAACGCAAAGTGCGGGCATGTTCTGTCATTGGCTTTGTGGGACCCGTCACAATTTGCACAACGGGGCGCGCTGGCTTGACAATTGTTGAGAGCATGTTGTTCAGAGCCGCAATTTAAGCAACGAGCATTGAGAGCCCGACACCGTGGGGTTGAATGCCCAAGCTTCCAGCAATTTGTGCATTGTCTCGGCTTGTTAACATACCTTCGTACCTGCAGTTGGCGACCTGCAAGACGGACATGCATAGGGAGGTCATGGCGCTTAAAATAGATTTTGACAATGCGTAGTGGGGGCCGATTTCCACGCTGAGGAGCAGTATAAGTGTCAACTTTAACAACAGTGGGGTCAGTTCTTTGCAATAATTTTAAGATACGATTGGTTGAGTCTGTAAAGCTCTGATCTGCAAATTCGAAGTCGGAAGGGAGCACAACCGTGCCAGTACACTGATTCAGGTATTCATCTGGTTTACCTGTGTATCTGTCGTTGGGGGTGTCGAGGTAGGCTTGTAAGGCTTCTGATTGCTCCTGTGTTTTCACCTCAATCATGCGCTTGGCCGATCCAACAGCATGCATGGTGAAGTCACCAATATCTTGTGCGAGAGTATCGTATAGACTGAAATCATCCATAGGTTCACCAGAGACCGTGAAAAACCGTGACCAATCAGGGGGACTGAACATAGCGTTATAAGTGTCCTTCGAAGCAGGGGTATACGTGTTACGTTTACGCCTTTGTCGGTTATGCGAAGGTACGAACGGTTGAAGCGTGTGAATGGCAGAGGAAATACCGGCAAGGTCTTTTCCTGTACCTGCATTAATGGCCCGTTGAGATCGTGGAGGTACAGAAGCAGGTTTAATTGAGGTAGGAGATCCAGCATCCGGAGGGAAGATGGTAACAGATGGAGTCACAGACGGGTCAGGGATGCAAGAAGCATCCGTAGGGGTGTCAGCTGAGGGCATGCGAGGTTCTTCATTAAGGTTGCCAACGGAATGAAGAGGTAGGCTAAGGCTAGAATCATAATCTGGGAATTTAGAAGTTAAAGTCGAGACTGTGGGGTTGTCATCACTATTATTGATCACAGAGGCAGTACTGTGCATAGGAATTGATGCCGGGGAGATCACCTGATGGATCTCACTACCCGACGATGGAGAATTCGTCACAGTATCCTTAGGAGGTTTGCCAAGGTCTGTGGGTGCCATGCCTGAGTGGGGAACTCCGGCACTGTTGGCAGCAGGGGAAGGGTCCTTGAGGCAGTCCAATTTCTCGCAGGGGTCGGCGTCGGAGGGGGCAATTTTAGATTCCATAGGACGAATATTTCTAAATTCATCTGAGTCAGATTCCAAACCCACCATGGAGCCACAATTAGAGGACGGGACGACCGCCCTAGGAATTCTTGCAGATATACACCCCGACTAATGCACCTTAAGGGCCGTCGATCCGTCGATCGCCGACCCAGCACAAGGGTTAGGGTTTGGCATAAAAGTTTCCCCTCGCTCGAACACTTCGGGTACCACAGTTCGACGGGTGTAGGATTGCCGACCCACAACACCCTCCAACGAAACCAAAGAGTGAGTACGGTCGTTTACCTCATGACAGTCACGGTGCTCCCAAAGGAGGGGGCAGCGGGAAGAAGGGAAAAACGGAAAACAGAAAGGATGAGAAATGATAGGGCCCACTACAATTAGTTGGGGGCGGCAGGAAGGGTGGGCATGCGGCCATGCACTCCCCTCCTGCCGCCTCTGTATTTACCTAATTGTATTTACCTAATTGTAGTTTACAGGAGTTGAGCTAAGCTCGTGTTGTCCCGTCTCTCAGTCTACTTTTTATCAAAAAATTTCTTGAAAATATGGATATTCCTTGCCCCCACCACCTCCTCCTCCAGCCCATTCCACCACTTGTCAACACATCTATAGGGGAAGCTAAACTTCCTGATATCGTTCTTGCAGGTAGGTCTTTTTACTTTGTAGCTGTGGCCTCTAGTTATTCCTGTATCCATAATTAATATATCCTCCCTATCCAGCCTCTCCAGCCCCCGGGTGCATTTGTACATCATTATCATGTCTCCCCTCTCTCTCCTCTCTTTTAGACTCGGTAGATTTAATTTGTCTAGCCTCCCTTCATATGGCAGCTCTCTGAGACTTGGAACCAATCTAGTAACTGCTCTCTGGATTCTTTCTAACTTGTGAATATGCTTCTTTAGATGCGGGGACCACACCACTGCTGCATACTCCAATCTTGGTCTAATCATACTCTTCATAATTTTCGCTACCATGGTCTCATCCAAGTAGTTCAGAGCAACTTTCATATTCCCGGCCATTGCATACATTCCGCTAAAGAGCTTGTTAATATGTTTCTCTGGCGACAAATTATCTTGTATAATCAACCCTAAATCCTTTTCTTTTTCGGCCTTGCTAATTATATTATCTCCCATCCTGTACTCCCAATTTGGTCTATTCACACTTCTTCCCATATTTAACACGGCATTTTCTTATATTAAATTTCATTTTCCACTTGGTGCTCCATTCGTATATTTTATCTAAATCCCCTTGCAGCTCCTCACAACTACTTTTATTTGTTATTTGTCTCATAATTTTTACGTCATCTGCAAACATTGACATGTAGGAGTTTATGCCTATCGGCAGGTCATTCACGTACATAAGGAACATGAGAGGTGCCAACACAGATCCCTGTGGCACACCACTCTCAACTTTCCGCCACGATGAGTAAGTTCCTCTAATGTTGGTCCTCATTTCCCTATCTGTTAAATAGCTCTCCATCCATTTCAGCAAACTCCCCCTGACATATCCTAGCGTCTCAAGCTTAGATAACAATCTCTTATGTGGTACCTTATCGAATGCTTTGGAAAGGTCTAAGTAGACGCAGTCCACCCATCCGCCTCTTTCTTGGAGTACATCTATCACCCTACTGTAATAACATAGCAAACTGGTAACACAAGATGTCCCTTCTCTGAATCCAAATTGCTTTGGGGTTATTATCTTCTTTCTCTCCAACATTTTCATCCATCTCTTCCTAATTAGCTTTTCACAAATCTTGCATACAATACTAGTAAGTGAAACTGGTCTATAGTTTAGAGGGTCCTCAGGGTTTCCATTCTTGTATATCGGAATGATATTAGCTCTTTTCCACTCAACAGGAACCTGTCCTTTATCTAAGGAAGCTTGAATTATGTCCCTCACTGGCTCCACTAATTGCTCTGCACACTCCTTTAAAACCCAGGCAGACACTTCATCCGGTCCCATAGCTTTCCTTACTTCAAGTCCTCTCATCGCAGATAACAGCTCATCTCTAGTTATTTCAACCTTACTAAGACCACTCTCCAGTACTCCCGCCTGTGGTTCGTCAAAACCTTCCTCTCTAGTAAAAACTGACCCCAATTTGTTATTCATTACCTCGCACATGTCCGATACATTTTCATACGTCCTAGCATCAACTCTTAATTTAGTAATTTGTTTCTTTACCTTCAACTTACTGTTTATATATTTATAAAATAATCTAGGATCACTTTCACATTTATTTACTATGTTCTTCTCATAGTTCATTTTAACTTGCCTAATTATGTTAACATATCTATTCCTCTCCTGTTTATATTTATTCCGATTACTCTCAGTGTTCCTTCTTCTTAATCTAGCCCAAGCTGCATCACGCCTACCCAAAGCTCTTTTGCATTTCAAATTAAACCAATCTTTCTGCTTAGTAAAATTTCCAGTTTTATATCTTGGGACAAACAGATTGGTTCCTACTCTATAAATTTCGAGGAATCTACTATATTTACCTTGTACGTCCTGTTCCTTCAAAATAAGATCCCAATCTACTCCCTCTAAATATCTTTTCAAGGATACATAATCAGCTTTACTATAATTTAATCTGTCATTTATGTAGCTATTGTCTAATCTATTGGCATTACTCGAGGTCAACTTCCATTTTAGTAATAGGTGATCACTTTTACCTACAGGACATAGATAGTTTATATCACTAATTTCGTGAGGATCCTTTGTAAAAATCAGATCGAGTTTAGAAGGTTCGTTATTACCCCTCATTCTTGTATTTTCCTTCACATGTTGTGCAAGTACATTTTCCGTAACCAACTCCACTAGCCGACTTCCCAAAGATCTCTGATTTGGCCCTGCATCTCCCGATTCCCAATCAACCTCACTACAGTTGAAATCTCCTACCAAGATCAATCGATTCTTCCTTAAAAGCAATCTTCTCAACGACTGAATCATATCCTCGACCATCTCCTCAAACTCCAACTCCCTCCATGCTCTGGTCTTTGGTGGCATGTAAGCTACTGCTATGTCTAGCTTTTTTCCTTCTATATCATTGAGTTCAACTGCCATTATTTCTGCCTTGTCATTATTTAACTCCACTTGCTTTGCTGTCATAGGGTTCTTAACTAATAGTGCCACTCCACCTCCCCTTTTTCCCTTTCTATCATATCTCCATATATTATATCCTTCACTAAACACTATATTGCTGTCAAAGTCCTGGTTCAGCTTTGTCTCCGTCAAACAGACTATCTGTGGTTGATCCTTTCTTAATATATCATCCAATTCTACCTTTTTACTGTTTATTCCATCTATATTAGTGTAGTAGCACAGTATATTGGAATCCTCCTCCTTGTTTCTCTTCCCTCCCTGCCTCCCATCAGGTTCACCTCCTCTTCCATCCCCTCCCTGACCTACCTCCACATTCCCTGCTAGTTCTATTCTCCTCCCCCCCCCCCCCTCCACAATCTCCTGCCCCTCCCTCACCATCTCTCCGTCCTCGGGCTGATCCACTACCTGACTCACCGTCTCCATCCCCTGCTCCTCCCTCACCATCTCTCTGTCTTCGGTTTGATCCACTACCTGACTCACTGTCTCTATCTCCTGCTTCTCCCTCACTATCTCCTTGTCCCCGATTTGATCCACTACCTGACTCACTGTCTCCTTGTTCATTTCTCCTCGTATTTTCCGTTCTTTCTGACTCTGAGTGTACCACTTCTTTAGTTTCCCTTCCTTTACTCTCCAAAAAAAAATCCTTTTCTCCTCATCTGACAATTTTCGATTTTCATCGTCAGCCCTTGCTTGAACTTCTCTCAACTTTTCCCTTTCCTCTATGCTTAAGTCCTCTGTCAGCCCCCGCACGTGTTCAAAAGTGAAACCAACGAAGCAGGCAGAGCGGGGGGTGACGGTAGTGTAAACAAGGCTGGCGGTACGCCCGCATTTAACATTCTTGCCCTAATTTGCACTGGTAATGACATAGTGCAATATAACTGCATACAGTAAACCCCCGCTAACTAGGACTCTTTTTAGTCGGAAACCCGCACTTCTCGGAATGGCATCGGCCTCTCGGAAATTTCCCTGTATATCTCGGAAATTTCAGAGTTGGACGGGATTTGTGTCCGGTTTACAATGTTGTTGTTGTTGTTCCCCAGGCTGCCTGGCCGAACAGCCCCAAGGTCCCGAGCAAGGCCAAGGCCATAGAGCGCCCCCACAAAACCCTCCCTGCTTACCACTAACAAAACCCAGGTGACCGAAGCCATTCTAAGGCAGGGAGCTGAGGAGGGCGCGGAAACGCCCGGGAAACCAAAGCCCCACCCAAGGCCCTGTGCCCCTCAGCAATTATGAAGGGAAAGTTGAGTGGCAAGGGAAAAATGTGACGCTTAGGCTCCCAATCTGCCAACTTTTAGGTTGGCAGTAGGGAGGTCGATCCACGGAAAAGACGCCGTCACTTGAGATCTAGAAGATATATAAGTTGTTGTTGTTGTTGTTCCCCAGGCTGTCTGGCCGAACAGCCCCAAGGTCTCGAGCAAGGCCAAGGCCATAAACGAGCGCCCCCACAAAATCCTCCCTGCTTACCACTAACAAAGCCCGGGTGACCGAAGCCACTCCAAGGCAGGGAGCTGAGGAAGATGCGGAAACGCCCGGGAAACCAAAGCCCCACCCAAGGCCCTGTGCCCCTCAGCAATTATGAAGGGAAAGTTAAGGGGTAAGGGAAAAATGTGACACTTTGGCTCCCAATCTGCCAACTTCTAGGTTGGCAGTAGGGAGGTCAATCCACAGAAAAGACGACGCCACTTGAGATCTAGAAGATATATAAGTAAAATGAACAGTCAGAGTAAGCTATGGGTATGGCAGAGATCGCTCAGCTCTCACTCTGATAGACCAGCCCATCACCACATGACTAGAACCCAATCCTCTCAGCATCAGCTAGGAAAGGCCCTAGAAAGCCGCCTTTGGCGGGGGGATAGCTCCCCTACTTCAACTCCTTTCGGAGTTGGGCACCCGCCGTAGGTTTACAATGTTCTCTCACTCGGTTTTAAGTGATTTTAGGATGAATTGAAGCCTGTGCCTTTTAATTATTGTGTTAATATTAATTAACATGTACTGTACTGTCCCTGAAAACATAATAAGGTTCGTGTGATGAATTTCACATGTTTAAAAAAAAAAAAAAAAAAAAAAAAAAAAAAAAAAGGGGGTTCTCAATTTTCTCTGACGCGGACTTTCCTCTTCTAATTCGGAATTTTCCCTCTCTTAAGTCGGATATAAGTTGGACTTTGGACATCTCGGAAAATCGGGCTTCTCGGAAGTGGTCTCCCCCCAATTAGTCCGAGATAGCGAGGGTTTACTGTGTAGGAATGATGTATGGGTCATAGAGATCGTCCTGGTATATAAGTGGTGAGCTGGATCTATCAGAGTGAGGGTTGGTGTCCTCTACTTTCCATAGCTAATTCTGACTTTACCTTTTTCATCATTCTTATATATATCTTTCTTCCTGAGAGTGGTAAAGGCAGTGGGGCCATAATGGTGTGCCCCAAGGTTCCCTATTGTCTTACTCTCACAGTCCACTGGCACAAGTCGGCCTTCTCTCTGGCGTAGGGATGCAGCGACCCCACCGCCCGCCACTTCGGTGGTGCAGTTAGCCTCTGTAGCAGTTACGGTAATTTCTTGTTACTGCCTTATTGTAGCACGGTTAAGGCTGGTGTGAAGCGATTTTCGCCAGGTGCAGGTGCTTCAGGGGGATTTTATTGAGTTTTGCTGAGACACTGTTAGCACTATACCAACATCAGCCACTCTGATAACATGATGGGGCGTTGTTGTGGTAAGACTTTGTTGTACTGTGCTACAGTAAAGACTGTAACCACCGTGCTATGATTTCTGTGCACTGTGTGCAGTACTGTGATTGTACCATGGAAGCCATATTCACTGTGGACGGTTGCGGTTTTTAAACCTGTATGTATGTATGTATGTATAATAATATGACAATGACAATAGTATGACATAATAATATAGGTACCGGTACCTCCATTATGGTACCGTAAAATGGCCTAACTTCGGTCAAGGGGTTATGCTTCGGACATTTCTGGATAAAAGTACAGTACAGTATATAAGCTACAATTATGGAAAAATGGCTCTGCATTTTGGAAGAACACCGCAGACATACTTGTTTTTCCATAATATCATGTATTTATCCCATAACTGCGGTTCATTATATTTTATCCAGAATGTCCGAAATTAGATCCCCGTCCAAAGTTACGTCATTTTACCGGTACCGGTAGAAGCTCAACCTTGAACCTTGACCTTGAACCCAAAACTTGGCTCAAGTTTTAAAAATCTTAAAACCCGAGCCAAGTTTTCCTAAATTACGCATCTTTCGGCATTTTACAAATTATCCTAAACCCCTAATTTTCCCTGATCTTCATAGCCCTCCCTGCTATCAGGCTATCAGATCATTGAATAAAGGGGGAAAAAAAAAGGGCAAGAATGTTAAGTGCGGGCGTACCGTCAGCCTTGTTTACACTACGCGTAGTGGCGTCGGACCTTTGCCATCATGTTCCCATCGCACTGGCAGTATCGTAACCAATGAGGTTTAGAGGTCCTGTCATCTGCGTATAAGTACGGTATTGGTTAAAGTCTTGCTAAAACGCACCTCTGTAGCTTACCGTGACTAGTTACGGTAAGTAAGTCCTACCCCGCCTTCTCGAGGTAGCCTCGTTATTACACCGTCCTTATTTTAATCCTCCCTTTTAAATTTCTAACATTTTAATTTTTGCTTGACGGTGGAACTAAAGGGGAGGGCGGGTGTGCTATTTTCTTCAGCAGCACACTTTGTTTTTAATTTTAAATCCTCTTTTAATTTCCACTATAAAAATTATCCCCCTTGTAACTATATTTCTGTTGTCCCCTGTATATTTTTGTTCTCCCTATCTTCTTAATATTTTAATTTTTACTGTGTTGTATGTTTTTTTACTGATGTTGGTATCAGTTTTTAGTTTTTCTTTTAGTATACTTTTGACAATCCGGCGCCCTGTTTGGAGGCATTATGTCCAGGCCCCAAGTCCTCCTGGGAAACAACTGTGCTCGGTATGCTGCCGGCCAGGACCCCCTCGGGGGTGGAGGAACAAAGCAGAAAAGTGGTGGAAACGTCGTTCGGGTGAAGGAAAGCGTGCTCCGTGTCTGTGCCTTCAATGCCAATGGCATAAATTATTTTAGCAAGAGAGAGTGTCTGATGCGAGAGCTTAAAGATGGATGTGTGGATGTGTGTGGGGTAGGTGAGACGCACCTGTTGGGTTCTGGAGTGTGGGATGGTGAGAGTGAGCATGATTTGTGGGGTGGGGAATGATGGGTTGTCTGGTCTGGATTGGATGCAGGATATAAACGTAAGAAAAAGGAAGGGGTAGCAGTAATTTTGTCAGAAAGGTTGAGGAAGTGTGTGAAAAACTATGGATGCGTGGACTCAAGAATTGTATGGTGTGAGTGCAAGATTGGGATAGATAGGTATACTTTTATGTGTGTCTATGCGCCAGTCAACCAAGAAACTGGGAAAGGTGCGGAAGAAAATAGAAAATTTTGGAATAAAGTCAATAAATGTATAAGAGAAAGGCAAGAGTGTACACAAGTAATATTAGTAGGCGACATGAATGGTAGAGTTGGAAACGACGAGATAGAAGGTATAGTGGGTAAATGGGGTGTGGAGGGTAGGAATATGAATGGTGACTTCCTTTTAGAAGTATGTGCGGAGAGAGAGATGTTTCTGGCTAACACATTTTTTGAACATCGTCACATTCATAGATATACATGGCACAGAGGTGAAGGTGAGCAGGAACAGAAATCTCTAATTGACTATGCCATGGTGGACTCCGGACTAAAAGGAAGAATTTTAGATTCAAAAGCTGTACGAGGTATGCTGACGGGATCAGACCACTATACAGTGCTGACAAAAGTGAGGATAAGGAAAGAGTGGAAATATGAGAGGAAAGAGAGAAAACTGACAGTAGAGAGAATAAATGTGAGAAAATTAAATGAAGAATGTAATGCAACAAAATACAAGGACATCCTGAAAGAGACTATAAAGGACATGGATGTTATGATAGAACGGGAAATACTGTAGACGAAGTATGGAAAGGTACAAGAGACTCCATGATTAAAGCAGCTGAGAAAGTATGTGGGAAGAAAACCTTTAAAATGTGGAAGAAGAAAGGTAACGCATGGTTTAGTAAAGAGATAGAAGAAATAGTGAAAAAGAAGAAAGAGTTCAGAAAGAGTATGCTGCAAAAGAATATACCTAGAGAAACTAGAGATGCGAGGAAAGAAGAATATAAAAATTTGAAACAAAGAGTGAAGAGGGCGATACAAGACGCTAAAAGGAAGACAGATGAGGCATATCGGAGAAAGATTAGTGAACAGTTTCTGAATGACAAGAAAGCATACTACAGAGCTGTGAAAGAAGCCAGAGGGAAGAAGACTGAGAGTGTCTCAGGTGGTAGGATGAGGGACATGAATGGGGAAGTGGTAGAGGGTGATGGTGTGATGAAACTATGGAAAGATCATTTTAGTAGCTTAGCTGTAAAGAGTAGGGGGAAGGCAAAGATCTCATCCATAGGAATGGAGAGAGGTAGAATAAACAGGGTAGTTGAAAGCCAGATAAGCAGAGAAGAAGTAAAAGAAGCAATCAATAGACTTAAAATGGGCAAAGCTGCTGGAGTAGATAACATCCCAGGTGAAATGCTGAGATATGGAGGAGAAGAAGCTGTTGACATAATGCATAGGTTATGTAAATTAGCATGGGAAAAGGAAAGTGTACCAGAGGACTGGAGGAAAGCAGTGATAGTACCCTTGTACAAAGGGAAGGGTAGTAAAGAAGAGTGTAAGAATTATAGGGGAATTAGCTTGTTTAGCATACCTGGAAAGGTACACGCAAGAGTAGTAACACAGAGGCTACAGAAGATAACGGATGACAAAATAGGCGAGGAACAGGGAGGTTTCAGAAAGGGCAGGGGCTGCGTTGACCAGATAGCCTCAATGCGATTGTTGGTAGAGAAGTATCTGGCCAAAAACAGAAAACTCTATGCAGCATTCATGGATTTGGAAAAAGCCTACGACAAAGTAGACTGGGAGGGCCTGTGGGATGTGTTAACAGTATATGGTGTGGGAGGAAAGTTGCTAATGGCAGTAAAATCTTTTTATAGGAATGCAATGGCAAATGTGAAGGTAGGGGATGAGTTAAGTGAAAGTTTTGAGGTCAATGTAGGTGTAAGACAGGGATGTGTCATGTCAGCTTGGTTGTTCAATATATACATGGATGCAGTGATTAGGGAATGTAGGGCTGTATCAATGGGTGTGGGAGCTAGACTGGAATCAGAGGGAAGAACATGGAAGATTTTAACATGCCTATATGCGGACGATGCAGTCCTGTTGGCGGAAAATGCTGAAGAACTTCAGAGAGTGGTCACTGACTTTGACAGGGTATGTGAAAAGAGAAAGTTAAAGGTCAATGTAGGGAAATGTAAGGTAATGGTGTTTGAGAGAAGAATGCATGAAACTATAGATTTTAAGGAAAAATATAGAATCAAGAAAGAACACAAGAAAAGTTGTAAAATAAAATTGAAAAATGAAGTACTAGAAGAGGTTGAAAGTTTCAAGTATTTGGGAGCTGTACTATGCAAATATGGTAAAATGGAGAGTGAGATAAAAGAGAGAAAAATGCAAGGGAGAAAAGTGATTGGAGAACTTGATAGTATTTTCAAAGGAAGAATTGTTAGCCAGGAAGTCAAAAAGTCACTGAGAAACAGTGTGCTGCTCCCAACACTCTCGTATGGAAGCGAGACATGGACGGCAAGTGACGAGGACCTCTTCAAACTAAGAGCTGTGGAGATGAGCTTTTTCAGAATGGCAGCTGGCATGAATAGGCTAGATGGGCCAAGTAATAGGGAAGTGTACGAGTCCTTTGGAATGGAAGAGCAGGCTTTGGGCATTGATTGTGGTGTGGTTGAGTGGATAAAGAGAAGTACTTTGAGGTGGTATGGTCATGTTCAGAGAATGGATGAAGACAGAATGCCAAGAAAGATATATGGGAGTCAGGTGAGTGGAACCGCTAGTAGTGGAAGACCACCTATGGTATGGGAAAAGAAAGTGGAAAAATATATTGAAGAAAAACTTCCACGTAGTGGAAGGGGCATTGTGGCACGGGCAAAGGAGGCATGTCTTGACAAAGTAGCTTGGAGACGTTTCTGTCATGGCCATCCTCTAGTGGGGGTTTCCCAGGGGGAAGCAAGGCGTCGGAGATGATGATGATGATGATTCCCATCTATTTTGACTGCCTTTGGATACAATAATATGTTGAGGGGGGGCTTTGCCCCCCCCCCCCCCCCCCCCCAATCATCATATATACCTGTATTGCCAGCAGGGGGCAAATTACCGAAAAAAATCGCCGTCAAAATAAACGCGAAATTCGCGAACTTAACCACGATGATCGACAAATGTAAACATGATGACGGCGGCGGCGGGGGAGACGTCGGACCTTCACAATCATGTTCCCGTCTATTTTGAATGCCATTGGATACAATTATATGTTGAGGGAGGGCTTTGCCCCCCATCACCCCCCCCCCCATGACATATTGTCATCATCATATATATTGCCAGCAGGGGGCAAATAACCGAAAAAAATCGCCGTCAAAATAGACGCGAAGTTAACCGCGGCGATCACCCTCTGTAAACATGACGACCGTACGCCCGAACTCTACATCCATCCCCCCAAAAGTTCCAAAGTTTGCATTTAGGCTAGGCCTAAATCAAAACACTATAGGCTACCGTATATTGATGAATAGTATCCAATTCCATAACGAAAAACCCTGGGAAAAATAGTTACATTTAAAAAAAAAAAAATCACAAAAAGAAAAATAACAAAACCTCTTAGGGAAGTGCCGACGTTAAGGCTAAACTTCCCGAATTCCAACTGAACTGAACTTAAAATAAAAAAAAATCCAGAAAGTGTAGGCTACACCAGAGATTGGATTCTGGAAATATGCTAGAACAAAATTTGGTAAAGGTTGTGTACCGTCCGCTTTGTTTAGCTACATAGTCGCACGCTCGCAGTTACTTACAGATGTCTTCTGGTAGAGGCCTCTCAGGCCTGTAGCACCAGTTCTTCTTCATTAATGTTCAAGTCAACTTCTTGTATACTGGTGTAGCGGTGGTGGCGAGTGGTGTTTATCTTTGCTTTGTGGTTATATTTTTGGGCAAGAATGTAGTTACCGGGTGTACCGCCCGTCTTGTTTACACTACGCGGACGCTCACCATTATGTTCCCGTC
Organism: Paralithodes platypus; assembly: GCA_032716605.1. Lineage (NCBI taxonomy): Eukaryota > Metazoa > Arthropoda > Malacostraca > Decapoda > Lithodidae > Paralithodes > Paralithodes platypus. The sequence continues at coordinate 44,181,822 of CM064580.1, forward strand.
TATTTTGACTGCCGTTGCATACAAAAATACATTACCCTAACCAAACAACCTAACCTAACCTAACCTAGTATTATAGATTTATAAGTATTTATTTTATTATAAGTATTTAGTAGGGTAGTGATTGAGAGAGTGAGAGTGAGAACGGAGAAATGGATAGGCGACGAGCAGGGAGGTTTTAGGAAGGGAAGAGGATGTGTAGATCAGATTTTTACCCTGAATTGTGTTGTGGAGAAGTATCTGGAGAAGAAACAAAAGGTGTATGTTGCCTTTATGGACTTGGAGAAGGCCTATGACAGAGTGGATAGAGAAGGTTTGTGGAAAGTACTTAGAATATACGGAGTAGAGGGCAAGTTGCTGAAAGCAGTGAAGAGCATGTATGAGGGTGCAAAGGCGGCAGTACGTGTGGAGAGTGAGCAGAGCGAGTTCTTTGACCTGAATGTTGGTTTGAAACAGGGGTGTGTGATGTCCCCGTGGTTGTTTACTGTATATATGGATGGAGTTATGAAAGAAATACTATCAAGAGCAGTGGATGTTGGTGTATCGCTGAAAAGGGAGGGAATTGAGTGGAAGCTACCTATACTGCTGTTTGCGGATGATACAGTTCTGATGAGTGATAATGAATGGGAGTTGCAGGGTCTGGTAAATGAGTTTGGAACAGTGTGCGAAAAACGGAATTTGAAGGTAAATACGGGGAAGAGCAAGGTTATGGTCTTCGAAAGGGGTGAAGTCACAGAGTGTGAGGTGAAGCTGAACGGTCAGGCTATGGAGATCGTCAACTCTTTTAAGTATCTGGGCAGTGTGTTGAGTAAAGATGGGACTCTGGATGAAGAGGTGCGGGAGAGGGTACAACAGGGGAAGAGGGTTGTAGGAACGCTAAAAGCAGTAACAAGAAATAGGGTGGTCAGTATGGAAGTGAAGAAGTCCTTGCATGACAGTGTGGTAATCCCGACACTGACTTACGGAAGCGAAGCATGGACGTTGGTTGAGAGACTCAGACCAAGAGTGAGAGCAGTGGAAATGAATTACTTAAGGAGTGCGTGCAGAGTTACATGGAGGGATAGACAGACTAATGAGGAAGTAAGAAGGAGGTGTGGTGTGGAGGTAGATGTGCTGGAAAGTGTGAAAAGGAACAACTTGAGATGGTTCGGCCATATGGAACGTATGGAAAGCGAGAGAATGACTAAGAGGGTGTACGAGAGCGAGGTGGAGGGACAGAGGGGGAGAGGTAGACCGAATATGAGGTGGAAGGATGGAGTGAGGAACTACATGAACGAAGGCGGTGCTGGTTGGGGGGAGGGGCGTCGACTGACTGGGGACAGAGGTGCATGGGGGCGGTTCGTTCGTGGCCACCCCTTCGGGGATCACGGCGTCAGGCAATAGATAGATAGATAGATAAGTATTTATAGGTGATTTATGTTATATGTCGGTAGTGGTACACCCGGTAACTACATCCATCCCTATTTTTGTTCTTGACTTTTCCAGGCATGATCAAATTTTCTTTCAAATTCGACCACAGATTTTGAGTTAACTATGCTTTCCGATAGATTATTCCATGAATTTACTATTCTCTCACAAAACGAAAACTTCCTGATGTTTAATCTTGACCGCTGTTTGAAGATCTTCTTGCTGTGCCCTCTTGTTCTTCCTTCTCTATTTTCAAATAAATCCTCGCATACCTCTTCATCATAGAGCCCATTCAGTATTTAGAAAGCTTCAATCATGTCCCCTCGTAATCTTCTGTATGCGAGGGTGGGTAGATCAAGCCTCTTCAGTCGTTCACATTCGCGCTTAATTTTGCTGTTTTTTGTAGGTCATTACAAAATAATCCCACGGCCTGCTGGTAATATATAGGCTATGATGACAAAAAGTCATAGAGGGTGAGAGGGTCAACCTAATTTATTGGTGGCTCCTTACGTCAATGACGTAAGTGCCTATGTTAATATGGCCTCGTTCCGGGCTCCTCTGAGCCCGGGTTAACCTGGATCACGGGCTCAGAGGAGCCCGGAACGAGGCCATATTAACATAGGCACTTACGTCATTGACTCCAGGAGCCACCAATAAATAGTAGTTTTTCCTTCCTTCCCTTACGGGTTGTCAAAACCGTATTATTGTATCCCACAGCTGGTAACAAAATATTTTACCCAACACCTGGCTGTGGGATACATTAATGGGTTGAGTTGAGGGGGGCTTTACCCCCCCCCCCTCACCCCCCATGACTTATTGTTATCATTATATATATTACCAGCAGGGGGCAAATAACAGCTGACCGAGGGTTAATTTCGTAATAAAAACGCAATCAAATTAGACGCGAATTTAGCCCAACTGTGAGCGTGCGACTAAGCTATGTAAACAAAGCGGACCTTAACCCAGAATTTGGTAAGAAAAAAACAATCATGTTAGGCTAGGCTTAGCCTAGGCTATACCAATCATAGACACGCAGGAGCAACGGACAATATAAAGATGATGTAATTAAATTCATACATCAATTTTATCGTGGCCTACAGGTTTCTTATACCATGTAGCCTATTTCATTCCTATATGTGTCTAAATGCCCGTAAAAATGTATTACTGATCCTAAAAAAAAAAAAATATCCTCTAGCCTACATCGCCTACCTCGCACGAGGCGGGTGCCGGGTGGCTTTGTTTAGCCTACATCCGCCGCGAAGAAGAAGAAGCAGCAGCGTTGGGAAAAATTTGGTTTTTGCCCCCTACTGTACTGTTTAACCCGTATAGCCCCAGCGACGCGTCTGACGCGTCGGCGATGTATGTAACGCACAGCCCCAGAGACGCGCCTGGCGCGTCACTCTAATTGCGCCGACCGTAACCTCAGGTGTAGCCACTCAAGAGGGCTCAGATTTGTATGGGAACTGTGTACGTATCCCACGCAACCGTGCCGATGGTTGAAAACTCTCAAAGTCCACGTGCGTGCGCGCGAGCGCGCAATAACCTGTTTTTTTGGGATAATTGCCTTCAATTTTTTACTCTTGTAAAATCCATTTTCGGGGGCTCTGTAGGACCATTTTTTAAGCTTTTTGAGCGGTTTTTCGTGGTTTTTCCTTCATTCCTAACCCATTCGCTATTGTTTCTGGAATAAAACAATTTTTTGAAAACCGGCCGGGTTCTGGTGCGCAAACATTACAAAACTAGCCGGGGCTCCACGGGTTAATAAATGCTGAAGGGGAAGAGGGGGGGGGGTGAGGACTGAGGGGGGACTTCCCCCCCCCTCCCTCAACACATTTTGTATCCCACGTCAAACGGTTATGGCCAAATAGGCCTAGCCTAGTTATTTTTCGCGAGTGAAGGGGCGTGTTTTTAGATTGTTGTTTAATGGGTAAATATGCATTTCCTAGTATTAGGATATCACACATCAAAACTGTCAAACACCCTTACACAACTCTAGGCCTAAAGTAGGTGCCTTGATAAAAACAATCGAAACTATTTTTTAGCAATTTAATTACATCATCTAGCCTATAACCTAGGCTATATTGACCGGAGCAACTTCATATGATGATTCTCTCCTTTAATATATTCGGTAGCATTCAAGGAGACTACTGCAGGACTCTTCTTCTTCTTCTTCTTACCTCTGACTGGATATAGGTTATCCTAGTGTTTACTAGCCTATACCCCTTTGAAAGGACATTAGCCTAACCTAACAACAAGCAAACACTCTCATCAATCACTTTTCACATGTCAGCCACCTAAAACCTCACAAAGACGACCGATGTGTCATCCGACGTAAGAGACAATTCCCCACAGACCCTGACTATACACCCTTCACCAATCACCAGACAAAGCATATCATCAACAATCTCAAGCACTCACCCGCCTGTGGCCTAGACAACATAAGCAACATACACCTCAGACACCTGGGACCACAAGGCATACAAGCACTCACTAACATATCAAACTACAGCTATTCACACAACACAATACCAGACATTTGGAAGCATGGTATCATCATCACATTCCCCAAACCCAACAAAGATCCCACGCTACCCTCCTCGCACCGCCCCATCACACTCCTTTGCTCCCCCTCCAAAGTCATGGAATGCCTAGTATTACAACTAATTACACCTGACCTACCCCTAGCTCCAACACAACATGGCTTTAGGCCACTGCACTCCACAAACACTCTTCTCACAGACCTTACACAAAGAGCTTTCGACGGCATCAATTCAGCTAGACCACCACACAGATCACTATTAGCCACACTCGACATTAGTAAAGCCTTCGATGCCATCCCCCGCCACAACCTAACAAACAAAATCTACAACACAAATATGCACAACAACACAAAACGGTGGCTGGCCAACTTCCTAGCAGGCAGATGTGCACACGTATCTTTTGCCGGTCAGTCATCTAAAATCAGAAACTTTCCAAACGGAGTCCCACAAGGATCCGTCCTATCGCCCGCACTCTTCAATCTGTACATGCACGATATAACTACACCCAATACGCCCCAAATAAACTTAGCCTCCTATGCAGATGACATAACACTCACATGCACACACCATGACCCAAAAAGAGCAACAGATCTCCTTCAACCCTATCTCAACACACTACATGGCTGGTGCACTACAAACAGACTTAATCTAGCCCCAGCCAAATCCACCGCAACCCTGCTCACAAGTTGGACAGGAGAACACGAATACATCCCTCAACTCACCATAAACAACACACCCCTAACACATACACACACACCCAAAATCCTAGGAGTAACATATGATACTCATATGACATTCAAACAGCACACCACAAACATTAAAAAGAAACTGACACCCAGACTTAACGCCCTCAGGTCACTTGCTCACACAAAATTTGGACACAACAAAGAAACTACCACCACAGTATATAAACAATACATAAGATCAGTGATGGAATACGCAAGCCCAGCCTGGGCTTCTAACCTAGCTGAAACACATCATAAGACCTTACAGACTATTCAAAACAAAGCCCTGAAGATCATTACAGGCTACACAGCTACTGCACCCACAGATCACCTACATCAAGAAACCAAAATCCTCAAAGTCAAAGACCATCTGGACATGAGAGGCACTCAATTCCTGGCAGCAGCCTCCACGAACCAAGACCACCCACTAAACTACATGGCAACACACCCACAGACACCAAGAAATATCAAAACAACACCCAGCACACGGTATCACACACAATTATTGTCCTCTCTCCCTCCCTGCCCACCCCGAACCAACTTCCAGAAGCACATCCATACTCATATCTCTCACCGATCCATCCACTCACTCACAGACAACACGCAGCTGCATGCACGACCTCCCGAAATCCATCCTTCCGAATCCTCCCTTCCTCGCGAGGACAGAGTCCACCTGGCCAGGCTGAGATGCGGACACCATCCAGCTCTCCTGAGCTATCAGAAGAGACTGGATGACTCCGTTGTCGACACCTGCCCGGGATGTAACACAGCACCCCATACCATTAAACACATCATAGAAGACTGCATTTCACACAACCACTTACGCCAACAACACAATCTACACTCAATGAGAGCTCTGTGGGAAAGCCCGATCGTGGCCATGGCCTTTCTCAGGGACTCGGGGCTGTTCGGCCAGGCAGCTTAGGGAACAACAGGAACAACAACAACAACAACAACAACCTAACAACCTTACCTAACCTATCTTAGTATTATAGGTGGGGGCTGCCGCCCCTTAGATTTTTGGTGTATTTGTCTGTGAAGTGGGTATTTTTCAATTTGTTGAAAACGAAAATCGGGAAGGATGTAGTTACCGGGTGTAGGCTACCACTACCGACAGACAACATAAATCATCTATAAATACTTATAATAAAATAAATACTTAGGCCTAGGGCCTATAGCCTAAATACTTAGGCCTAGGGCCTATAGCCTAAATCTAGCCTAGCCTATAATACTAGGTTAGGATAGGATAGGATAGGTTAGGTTAGGTTAGGTTAGGTTAGGTTGTTTGGTTAGGGACTTAGGGTAATGTATTTTTGTATCCAAAGGCATACGAGATCTTGAGTCCGCCCAGAGGTCCTTCACGAGAAACATTCGGGGGATGAAGGACCTTAGCTACTGGGACCGGCTCAAGAAGCTAGGGCTGTACTCCCAGCAGAGAAGGCGAGACAGGTACTGCGCAATTTATGTGTGGAAAATCCTGGAGAAGCTGGTTCCAGATCCAACTGGTAATGAACTCCAGGAAAAACAAAATGGTCGGACTGGAAGGAAGTGTGAGAGGAGATCCCTCCCAACACAGGCACCAGAAGGAGTGAGATCCCTCCTCGCATCCAGCCTAGGCCACAATGGACCAAAAAATGTCAACTCACTGCCCAAGGAAGTGCGAGACATAGTAGGTTGCCCGGTAGACAGGTTCAAAGGGTCATTAGACAAGTTTCTAAAGACCCTCCCAGATGAACCACCAGTGTCTGGATACACTGCTAACTGCCGGGCGGCCTCAAACTCTATACCGGACCAGACGGACCTCCTTCGAAGGGACGCACGGGACGGACACAGCGGTGGTGGACCACGACTGTGAGGACGGGACCTCTAGACGACTTCAAGTAAGATTCAAGTAAGTAAGTCAAAATAGACGGGAACATGATGGTGAGCGTCCGCGTAGTGTAAACAAGACGGGCGGTACACCCGGTAACTACATTCTTGCCCAAAAATCCTCAATGCGGACTAGGCCTAGGCCTAGGCTATATGGAGAAAAATATGGCGAATCTAATAAATCTATTGGTGCCTATTTTCACTAATAAATTGTTTCTCATAATGTCCCACTAGTGACTAGTGTCCTTGAATATTATCATATATTCGGTAAGATCCTGTGTAGCGGGAGGAACTGTTTTTCAGATGCCTATTTAATAAGAAACATTGAACAATATCGGAAAAATGTTATTTTAATACCACAAATTTTCCGAGTGTTTTTTATAAGCATAATTGGTCATTTGCATCAATATATAGTGTTTGAAATTAATTAGAAATCTCGGAAAAACCTATTTTCCCCATTAGGCCAATCGATCGATGTTGAGACACGCTCCCCAATAGTGATTTGAAAAGACATTAGCCTAACCAAACAACCTTACCTAACGGTCCTGATGTGGCGGCGTCTACGCCGTGGGACCACCTCCCGGAGCTGCCAACCGCGGATGGCTGCCGACCCTCCACGGCCGGAGACAAGATCAATCGACCAGTGGAGGACAACCGGATGCCGGCCGCGGGGAGCAGTTTCGGGAGCCAAACCGTCACAACTATCCCCTGCCCCCCCCCTGGGGGCACGGGTCCTTGGAGTGGCTTCGGTCGCGCCGGGAATTTCCACACCTCTCACACCACACACACACATCACACAGTTTTTCCTACACCGAGAAATGACTCTTCGGCTGTCATTTCTCGAAGACTTCTTCTAGCCGGAGACATTGAGAGCAACCCAGGACCCACGTACACATACATATGTCCAACTTGCTCAAAACCCATCACTTCGAGTCGCCACACTAAGGGTTCAGTTCTCTGCAATTCATGCAGGAACTGGACCCACTTCACCTGTACAACACTTCCCTCCAAGAAACACTACACAAACACCTGGACCTGTTCCTCATGCCCCTCCCTCTCCCAGTCAAATCCCTCGCCTAAAACCCGTCCACCTCTCCTCCCCAACCCACCTAGCCTTCCCATATCATCCACTCCCCCCCCTAAAACCCGTCCACCTCTCCTCCCTAACCCACCTAACCTTCCCATACCATCCACATCCTCAACTCAACACACCACACCCCATCCTAATCCATTCCAACCCCCATCTCCTGCTCCCCAATCCCCACCCCCACCTCACCCATCCCAACCTCCAGCCCCTCCCTCACCCCCACCCCATCCTCGTGCAGCAGCACCCAACATACATCGTGCACATAACATTAACATTCTCCAATTGAACATAGATGGCATTAACACAAAGAAACACGAACTCTCACACTTCATCAAACAACACAACATACACATTGCCATCTTACAAGAAACAAAACTCCGCACATCACAAAAAACACCCACATTTCATAATTTCACCACCATCAGACAAGACCGGGCTGTCGGCGGGGGCGGTGGACTCATCACCCTGGTACACAATGAAATATCATACATAGTAACCAGTGTACAAACCAAATCCCTCCTCCCCCCAAATGATAACGCAACAGAAATACAATCAATTAAAATACGCACTGGCAACAAATCCAACATAACCATCATAAACACATACATCCCTCCCCAAACATCCCCTACAGTACCAAATGAATACAGACCACACTTACAACACATCACAAACACCCCACACATCATCCTGAGTGGTGACTTCAACGCCAAGACGTCGGCCTGGTTTGTCGACAACCCCGACACAGACAGAGGGCTGGTACTACAAAACCAAACAGATAACCTCATCATCCTTAACGACATCCATCAACATACCCATATTCCTCACCAAGCCCTCTATAATCCATCATCTCCAGACATCACCTTTTGCTCCCCAGAACTCGCCCCCACAACATCCTGGAGGGTGGTCAGAACCTTAGGCTCTGACCACCTCCCGATCATTATCACCACCAAAACCAGACTCACCCCAGCTAGCCACAAACACACATACACCAATTATAAAAGAGCTAACTGGGAAGCATTTACAAATGAGACAGAACAACACTTCACAACTCTAAACAGTACACCCATCACTAACATCAACAATGCTGTACACATACTCAATAAAACTATCCAAAACGCTGACAAGAAACACATTCCAAGAGGTAACAGAAAAAGACACAACCCCAACTTCACACCAGAAATTCAAAACCTCATCAGACAACGCGACACACTGAAACACTCCCCAGCACCCCACACACAAGACATCACACAACAAATTCAAGCACTCAACACCCAAACTAACAACAAAAACTAAATTGGAATAACTTCCTACAAACACTTGATCACAAAACAAAAAAACTCTACAAAACACTAAACAGCATCACACTTTCCAACAGCAACACAACACAATCACATGCTGCAATCACAACAACAGACTCTACTCCTTCATGTAAACAACAAGCAAACACTCTCATCAATCACTTCTCACATGTCAGCCACCTAAAACCTCACAAAGACGACCGACGTGTCATCCGACGTAAGAGACAATTCCCCACAGACCCTGACTATACACCCTTCACCAATCACCAGACAAAGCATATCATCAACAATCTCAAGCACTCACCCGCCTGTGGCCTAGACAACATAAACAACATACACCTCAGACACCTGGGACCACAAGGCATACAAACACTCACTAACATATCAAACTATAGCTATTCACACAACACAATACCAGACATTTGGAAGCATGGTATCATCATCACATTCCCCAAACCCAACAAAGACCCCACGCTACCCTCCTCGCACCGCCCCATCACACTCCTTTGCTCCCCCTCCAAAGTCATGGAACGCCTAGTATTACAACTAATTACACCCGACCTACCCCTAGCTCCAACACAACATGGCTTTAGGCCACTGCACTCCACAAACACTCTGCTCACAGACCTTACACAAAGAGCTTTCAACGGCATCAACTCAGCTAGACCACCACACAGATCACTATTAGCCACACTCGACATTAGTAAAGCCTTCGATGCCATCCTCCACCACAACCTAACAAACAAAATCTACAACACAAACATGCACAACAACACAAAAAGGTGGCTGGCCAACTTCCTAGCAGGCAGATGTGCACACGTATCTTTTGCCGGTCAGTCATCTAAAATCAGAAACTTTCCAAACGGAGTCCCACAAGGATCCGTCCTATCGCCCGCACTCTTTAATCTGTACATGCACGATATAACTACACCCAATACTCCCCAAATAAACTTAGCCTCCTATGCAGATGACATAACACTCACATGCACACACCATGACCCAAGAAGAGCAACAGATCTCCTTCAACCCTATCTCAACACACTACATGGCTGGTGCACTACAAACAGACTTAATCTAGCCCCAGCCAAATCCACCGCAACCCTGCTCACAAGCTGGACAGGTGAACACGAATACATCCCTCAACTCACCATAAACAACACACCCCTAACACATACACACACACCCAAAATCCTAGGAGTAACATATGATACTCATATGACATTCAAACAGCACACCACAAACATTAAAAAGAAACTGACACCCAGACTTAACGCCCTCAGGTCACTTGCTCACACAAAATTTGGACACAACAAAGAAACTACCACCACAGTATATAAACAATACATAAGATCAGTAATGGAATACGCAAGCCCAGCCTGGGCTTCTAACCTAGCTGAAACACATCATAAGACCTTACAGACTATTCAAAACAAAGCCCTGAAGATCATTACAGGCTGCACAGCTACTGCACCCACAGATCATCTACATCAAGAAACCAAAATCCTCAAAGTCAAAGACCATCTGGACATAAGAGGCACTCAATTCCTGGCAGCAGCCTCCACGAACCAAGACCACCCACTAAACTACATGACAACACACCCACAGACACCAAGAAATATCAAAACAACACCCAGCATACGGTATCACACACAATTATTGTCCTCTCTCCCTCCCTGCCCACCCCGAACCAACTTCCAGAAGCACATCCATACTCATATCTCTCGCCAATCCATCCACTCACTCACAGACAACACGCAGCTGCATGCACGACCTCCCGAAATCCATCCTTCCGAATCCTCCCTCCCTCGCGAGGACAGAGTCCACCTGGCCAGGCTGAGATGCGGACACCATCCAGCTCTCCTGAGCTATCAGAAGAGACTGGATGACTCCGTTGTCGACCATTAAACACATCATCGAAGACTGCATTTCACACAACCACTTACGCCAACAACACAACCTACACTCAACGAGAGCTCTGTGGGAAAGCCCGATCGTGGCCATGGCCTTCCTCAGGGACTCGGGGCTGTTCGGCCAGGCAGCTTAGGGAACAACAACAACCTTACCTAACCTACCTTACCTTACCTTACATATATTTAACTTGTAATCTTGTCAGCTTGATTAATTTTGCTTAATTCAAGATTGATAGGTGTGCATTCCAGTTAATAGGATCAATTAGGATATACTGTACTTGTAGAGTGAGAGGGATAGGGTGGAGAGTAGGAAGTGGAAATTTAATTATTTTGTCAACGGAACTATAGAGAGGATGGAACGAGACGAATTGGCTGACCAACGCTATGATGCTTTGTTATTATAAGACCCATATTCATGCTATAAACAATAACATAAGGTGTGAAAGATTTATTGTTAATGCCTTCAATCAGATAACATTACAGTATTTTCTTTATGATACTGTAATTTTATTCTTAATACTGTCTTGATAGCCTAGTGCTTAGTGGGGGGAATTTCGGTGTGAGTATCCTAGGGTCGAGTCCTTGGAGTACCACATGTATTCATTATTTTCATTGATTTCACTAGTTAGGTTTATTTGTAAATGAATTGGCGAGTTTGTGAAAACAAATATGAATTACTACTATTCTACTATTGGGCGGGTGCCCAACCCCGAAAGGGGTTGATATAGGGGAGCTATCCCCCCGCCAAAGGCGGCTTTCTAGGGCCTTTCCTAGCTGATGCTGAGAAGATTGGGTTCTAGTCATGTGGTGATGGGCTGGTCTATCAGAGTGAGAACTGAGCGATCTCTGCCATACCCATAGCTTACTCTGACTGTTCCTTTTACTTATATGTTTTCTAGATCTCAAGTGACGGCGTCTTTTCCGTGGATTGACCTCCCAATCTACCAAGATTGGAAGCCAAAGCGTCACATTTTTCCTTTGCCCCTCAACTTTCTCTTCATAATTGCTGAGGGGCACAGGGTCCTGGATGGGGCTTTGGTTTCCCGGGCGTTTCCGCACCCTCCTCAGCTTCCCGCCATGGAGTGGCTTCGCTCACCCAGGCTTTATTGTGGACGGCGGGGGGGGGGGGGGGGATATATTTGAAGATAAATATTGAATCTATATGCTCTAAAGATCATAATAAAATTTGTTTTAACCCTCGGCAAAACCTAATAGAAAAGTATGGTACTAAAATTTCTTTTTCGTAACAAGGTTGTCAATACGGTACTTTCAGTCATCGATAGCTCTAAAGATCATATGGAAATGTGTTAAACCCTCGTAAAAGCCTAATAGGCCCTATAAAAGTATGGTACTAAAATTTAATTTTCATAACAAGGTTGTCAATACGGTACTTTCCCGTTATCAATGTACAATCAAAGCTGAAGATTGCAGAGTAAACACCATAGACTTCATCAACTTTTTTTTTTCAACTTCGTAGGCCTATCATCGACAGCCAATTTTTTTTTTTTTATTAAGGGATTAGTACTCAACCAGCGGGGGTGTGGGGGCGGCAGCCCCCACCCATAATACTAGGTTAGGTTAGGTAAGGTTGTTGTTGTTGTTGTTGTTCCCCAAGCTGCCTGGCCGAACAGCCCCAAGGCCCCGAGCAATTCCAAGGCCATAACCGAGCGCCCCCACAGAACCCTCCCTGCCGACCACAATAAAGCCTGGGTGACCGAAGCCACTCCATGGATGGGAGCTGAGGAGGGTGCGGAAACGCCCGGGAAACCAAAGTCCCACCCAGGGCCCTGTGCCCCTCAGCAATTATGAAGAGAAAGTTAAGGGGCAAGGGAAAAATGTGACACTTTGGCTTCCAATCTTGGTAGATTGGGAGGTCAATCCACGGAAAAGACGCCGTCACTTGAGATCTAGAAAATATATAAGTTAAAGGAACAGTCAGAGTAAGCTATGGGTATGGCAGAGATCGCTCAGTTCTCACTCTGATAGACCAACCCATCACCACATGACTAGAACCCAATCCTCTCAGCATCAGCTAGGAAAGGCCTTAGAAAGCCGCCTTTGGCGGGGGGATAGCTCACCTATTTCAACCCCTTTCGGGGTCGGGCACCCGCCCGGTTAGGTAAGGTTGTTAGGTTAGGCTAATGTCTTTTCAAATCACTATGGGGAGCGAGCGTGTCTCAACATCGATCGATAGGCCTAATGGGGAAAATAGGTTTTCCCGAGATTTCTAATTAATTACAAACACTATAGCCTATATTGATGCAAATGACCAATTTTGTTTATAAAAAACACTCGAAAAATTTGTGGTAGGCCTATTAAAATAAAAAAATTCCCTCATTTTCCCTGTACTCCATAGGATAATATTCAAGGACACTAGTGCAACGTTATGAGAAACAATTTATTAGGGAAAATAGGCACCAATAGATTCGCCATATTTTTCTCCATAGGCTATAGGCTAGTCTGCATGGAGGATTTTCGTTATCAACAAATTGAAAAATACCCACTTCACAGACAAATACACCAAAAATCTAAGTCAAAGCGGGGGTGTGGGGGCGGCAGCCCCCACCCATAATACTAGGATAGGTTAGGTAAGGTTGTTAGGTTAGGCTAATGTCCTTTCAAAGGGGTATAGGCTAGTAAACACTAGGATAGCCTATACCCGGTCAGAGGGAAGAAGAAGAGTCCTGCAGTAGTCTCCTTGAATGCTACCCTTCATAGCCCTCCCCACTATCGGGCGGCGTGTCTTAAGATCGTTGTATAATGGGGAAACCGGTTTCGCCGAGGGTTGTAATTATTTCCAAACACTATATAGGCCTATTGATGAAAACTAACAGGGAAAAATAAAAAAATCCATGGGAAAATTGGTGACCATCTTAGCCTATTTAGTTTTTCCCTTTAACCTGACCTAGCCAAAGCCTAACCTAACCTAACCTAGTATATTAGGCCTAGTGGACTATTTATGAATGTAAAATGTAAAAATATAGTGTAACATTACCAAATTATTGAGATACTGTATAGCCTATGTACATGTCCTCCCGCTACACAGGATTATATCATGTATTCAAACAAACTCACCATATAACATGTTTAATTTTCTCCTCCTCAGACTCCATGACTAGCCTAGAGGCTAGAAAGGATTGGCTACCCGTCCTTCTAAATGTGTCTCTTCTTCCTCATTGCTTCAGGGCCTTCTTCAACGTAATTATCTGCAAATTATAGATCTAATTATCATTGTATCACAAGCATAGGCCTAAATTAAACGGAAATTAGCACCGGTGAGTGACAGCCATTTGTTGTTGTCCACCAGTTTGTTGATAAATGCCTAAAACTACTCGAGCTCACCCAAAACTACCAAATTGTTTCAAATGCAGCTGCCTTAGCAACTGCCGCTACCTGAAACTGAAACTGACTAAATATTTCCTAGTTTACAGTCAATTATTTTATCTTTCTTAGCCCATACCATAGGATACAGTAATAAAAGTCCCTGCAGTCCCAAGCATTGTGGCAAAAATGGCAGGAGAGACCACCTTTTCACCTCAAGAAATGGAGCAAGACTAGCAGTCTTTTTTTGTTTTTAAATAGGACTGCAGAGGGAATGCTAGACTACTCGGCCCACGGGAAAGCTCGGCCAGGACAGCTCGGCCCAGTAAAAACGAGACAGCTCGGCCCCGTGTTAATTACGAGACAACTCGTAATTAACCTAACCTAACCTAACCTATACACATTATGAATCGAGAAAACTAGCCTATGACATAATTATACAATAAACGAACATTTCGCCCACATTACACACACGCCATAAACCTTCCACTTAGCTCTCCCCATCCTATATCCTGACTGGTCTCGTCAAATTGCCCCATAGCAAAACATGGGGCCGAGCTGTCTCAAATAATGGGCCGAGTTGTCTCGCCGTCGTGGCTGAGTTGTCCAAAAGTGGGCCGAGTTGTCCCATGGGCCGAGTCGTCGACCAGTCACCCTTCAATTAAGAGGCTATCAACCCTATTGGATTATTAACCTAAGACGTGCGCATGGGGGGTATGAGACACCACACTCCTGTGCTGACGTATTTGAGCTGCTCCCATCACTAACATCGTTATTTTACCATAAATAGCATTATCCATATGTGCCTATTTTATGTTGATTATAAAGGTATTAACCTGTTACAGCAATAAAACAAGTGGAAACAGCGTTTGGATGGTCAAAATCGGCGATACAGGCCGGGAGTTACATAATTTATGGCTGAGGCAACCTCCCTCCCCTCCACTCTTCCCCACGTCTGGAGAGAGACTGTCGATCGATACTCTCTCTCTCTCTTGCACTCGCTTGGTAACAGTGATGACAACGCCCTGCTTGCAACTCGCTAATGTTAGCACGAAAATAGACCACAGAATCAGGGAATAACAGGAAAAATAGGTGATAATTGAAGGAGGGGGGGAAGTGTGGAAGGAGGAGATGTGGAGGAGTGATATTTGGCATGGCCCAGGGGCAAAAAAACAAAAAGGGTTAAAGTTTTTTTGGGGTGTTTTAAATGGATTTTTTTAGGCCCAGGATCTTAAGAGTCTTCCCGCAGTCGCCCGGAAAAACTCTTAAGAGTCTTCCCGCACTTGCCGGGTTAAGGGAGGGTCTGTACGCAGCCGAGTACCATACCCCAGGCCCCGCCCACTGCCGAAAATGTACAAATATTATATTATATTACATTAGATTAACCTAACTTAACCTAACCTAACCCTAATCTAATATAATATAATATAATATAATATAATATAATATAACATAGGACTAACACAAATAACAAAATAAAAATATAAACATATACTAAACTTCGAGTGGGATCGAATACTGGATTTCTGGATGCCAGGCGGGAGCTCTAGTGACTGTACTACAGAGCGAGCTGGCAGGAATGGTTTGAAGGGTTTATTTAAACGCGGGGAACGGGGGGCGGGGCCAAGGGAGGCTTACATTTTTGCGCATGCGTAGAGGGTAAGGTATTCGGCTGCATACATCCCCTCCCATTATTAAGCCAGCCACACTAAGTCAAGAATCGCGACAGGCCTTGTTTTGAGAAATCCAGTCCCTTGTGCCGAGTCACCCTTCAGCGGGTCTTATATAAGCTGAAAAGTGTTGCCAGACCGGTACGTAGCAGTGCTTAACCCGGGAACTGCTGGGAGACTCTTAAGAGTTCCCCCGGCGGACTGCGGGGAGACTCTTATGAGTGAGTGAAAAAAAAATCAACTTTTGACATCGAAAAAAAAAAAAAAAAAAATATTTTTTTTTTTGGCCCCTGGGCAATGCAAAATCTCAGTCCTCTACCGCCCCTCCTTCCCCACTTTCCTCCTCTCCTTCAGTTATCACCTATTTTCCCTGTTATTCCCTTATTCTGAGGTATATTTTCGTGCTAACATTAGCGAGTTGCAAGCAGGGTGTTGTCATCACTGATGGCAAGCGAGTGCAAGAGAGAGAGAGAGAGTATCGATCGACTGTGTCTCAGTGGCCTTGGGGGAAATTGGCGGGAAAGCAGTTTGCCTCACCCATACATTATACAACTCGCGGGCTATATCTCCGATTTTGACCATCCAAACGCTGTTTTCACTTGTTTTATTGTTGTTTCAGGTTAATACCTTTATAATCAACCCATAATAAGCGCATATGGATAAGTATTAATGCTATTAATGGCACAATGAATATTTTAGTGACGGAAACACCTCAAATACGTCAGCACAGGGGGACGTTTCCAATTACCCCCATGCGCACTTCAGAGGTTAACAGTCGTGTTACCAAATACCAACTACAGGGTTGTACTAATGTACAGGCAGTTACAAGGAAAGTACATTACTGACGAATATACTCGGGCCTGGGACTGGGGATCGAGTTACTTATCTACTGACGAATATACTCGGGCCTGGGACTGTAAGGGTTAGTTAGATGTCAAACTTTTAAAGGTGAATTCCAGGGATGAAACCTATTCAAACTACAATGTCCATTGGGATCTGCTTGGTTTTAGGTACATGATACTGAAGAACTTTCATCAATTTGTTTTAACAATATAGAAATATAGCTTATCTAAGTTATTTTATGTGGCGCGAACTGGCGTGTTTACCATGACGTAACTGTAGCCAATGGCGGGAACTCTCGACATGGGAAATGGGTGAATCTGTGTTTTTTTTTATTTGAGAAACTCTTATAATTTGTATGTATGTTTACAGCTCAACATTTGCAGCTTCACCACTGTCTGGTCAAGGGACCGCGATATATAAATTGAACAGAAAACGATATTACCATTACGAAATAGGCCTTAGAACCGAGTTCCCTCAACTCTGGACCAGGCTAAACATGCATAAACACTGCATGTATGTTAATTGCTGGCGTGCAGCGCACTGAAGTTAGTTACTTATTTACTTTTTACTGGTTCCTTGTTGGCACTTCATATCAATAAGTAATAAGTAAATAGTTTTAGTTACATTTTACGTATTCAAGATACAAATCCAATAAATAAAAACAGCTAGAATAAGTAATAAGTAACTAGTTTTAGTTACATTTTACGTATTCATGATACAGATCCAATACGTAAAAACAGATAGATTTTACGGTGACAGTGTGGTGATCGGTTTTTACACCATACCCGAAATAGGATTTATGGAGCTCCGATCTTACTCTCAACCATCTGAACAATTTTACCAACACACCTAAACTTCATTAATGCAGAAATAGCCTCACGAAAATATCATGCCCTGGTGGGGGCACGAACTCTCGACCCTTGGGTGTGAGGCAGACACCTTACCAGTTAGGCCAATAGAGATATCCCACTTGGCCTCTTCGGCTAAGGATATTTCCGCATCTGAGGTCTGTTTAGGATAGCCTACTTTCACTGACTTTACACTACTTCACCTTCCGGGAAGCGAAAGCTCCGAACAGAGAGGAACAAGCTTGAGCCGAATCGACCGAGAGTCCGTCAGAGAGATGAACGGGAATGGTGAGTCAACTTCACACGCACCTACAAACTGCCCAGTTGGCAACTCGCTTGGGCGGCTGGCAACTTCCACAACCCAACCCAAGCGCATCTCATACTTACTTACTTGGTCATACTTGGTAGAATTCCGTCCTCTGTGGACGCAGCTAAAGTGGACCTCCGCTGCAGCCAGGCAGCTCCGCAACTCCCTCGTTCCGTCTATTTACTATCGAGTTGGATGCGGTGCTGGGATATCCTGGTGTTGGGGGCTCGTCTGGTACTGTAGCCAGCCATCGGTCCAGCTGACGCTTGAAGGAGTCTGTCGTGACTCCCGTCAGTTCCCGGACAGCCTTTGGTACAGTATTGACTGGTCTCCAGTGTTTGGAAGTACAAACGTTAATGACGCATGGGTTGGCTTCAGAACCATCATCACAAACATCCTAGACGAAATAGCTCCTCTGAAAGACATACGAATTAAAGCAAGGTCAGACCCATGGATCAACAATGACATACTACACCATCTGGAACACAGAGACAATCTGTTAAAAAGGCTAGCGAAACATAGACAGGATCAAGGTCTGAAACATGAGTTCAACAGGGCCAGGAATAAACTAAGTAGGAAAATAAAATCAGCGAAAACTAATTATTTTCACAATAAGGCAGAGGAATATCAGAATAACCCAAAGAAACTATGGAGGCACCTAAAAACAACAGGCTACAGCAACAAGACAAGGGATTCGTCTAACACTAATATTGCTCTCACCATTAATGATCAGGTTTGCCACGATAAACGACAAATTTCAACCTACTTCAACTCCTTCTTCACCTCCATAGCAAACACACTTGCACAGAACCTACCTCAACCTCTCAATAAATACACGACAACAACGGCCACCTTTCAAAATTTCTACAGAGATAAAGACATACACCCGAACACATTTGGATTGCAAAATGTTACACCAAAATACACTTTTGACGAGCTGTCTAACCTAAATGTACATAAAAGCACAGGACCAGATAAAATTCCTGCCAAATTTCTACGAGATCGAGCCATTGGTATAGCAGGCCCCCTAACCCACATCATCAACTTGTCAATTAACACCAACACTGTACCTGCTGAACTGAAGGAAGCTATTGTAACGCCTCTATTCAAGAAAGGAAATAAACTAGAAGTTGGTAACTACAGACCAGTTAGCATATTATGTATTGTATCTAAAATCCTTGAAAGAGCGGTATACACCCAAATTGAACACTACCTCAAACAAAATGATCTATTCTATAAGTTTCAATCAGGTTTCAGATGCATGTACTCGACAGACTCCTGTCTCATCCACTTAACGGATCACATTCGTAATGAAATGTCTAAAGGTAATTACACCGGTATGGTTCTTCTTGATCTACAAAAAGCGTTTGACACAGTAGACCATGATATCCTATGTAATAAACTACAAGCAATGGGCATAGGATCTGTGAACTGGTTTAAATCTTATCTTAGTGGTAGAACCCAAAGAGTCAAAATTGACGATAATATATCTGATCCTATGCCAATTAACTGTGGGGTCCCGCAGGGAAGCATCCTTGGTCCCTTACTCTTTCTCTGTTATGTGAACGACATGGAACTGAGCGTCTCATGTAAATTATTACTGTATGCAGACGACAGCGTGCTCCTGGTTTCCGGAAAAGACCCAATAAGTATTGCCGCTTCACTTTCCAAAGAACTAGAATCATGTAGTGAATGGCTAGTGGACAATAGACTATCTCTTCACCTGGGCAAGACGGAAGCCATCTTATGTGGAACAAAACGCAAACTGAAAGACATTGTGGGCTTCTCGGTCAACTGTAATGATATTCCTATAACAACAGTGTCACAAGTTAAATATCTCGGACTAAAACTGGACGCGAGTTTGTCAGGTGAAACAATTTTGAAATCTATCCTGAGTAAGTGTAGAACACGTATAAAATACCTGTATAGACAGGTGGGATGCTTGCCCGCGGCGACCAAAAAGACCCTCTGCCAAGCGCTTGTTCAATGTCATTTTGACTATTCTGTGTCATCCTGGTACTCTGCATCATCTAAATCAGCACAGCACAAACTTCAGGTCACTCAAAATAAAATGGTTAGGTTCATGCTGAACCTAGGACCCAGATCACATGTTGGCCAGGAACAACTTCAGTCACTAGGTATGCTCAATGTCGCTGACAGGGCCAAACAAATCAGGCTCACTAATGCCTTCAAAATTTTCTATGACAGAGCTCCAGAGTACCTAAAGAATGATTTTGTTAAAGCAAATGAGAGGAGTGGACATAATACAAGAAACAGGATGTTTAATTTTAAGGTCCCGAGAATCCAAGGACAGGGTAAGCAAACATTCTTCTTCACCGCCATCAAAGACTGGAACGACCTACCCCAGTCAGTCCGTGAAAAGAGAACACTGTATTCCTTCAGACGTAGCCTGAAGGAACACCTGAACCGGACAGCTGCGAGAAGGGAGCACCAAGCTTATGTCTACTAATAAATGCGACATAAGAGTTAGACAAACCAAACTGAAATGATTACTGATTACGGATTACTGATATTTACTATAGGATGTAAGGTATCTTAAAATAATCCCCTAGAAATACTTTCTCTAAAGTATCTATTTCTTTATCCTCCCCATTTTCCCCAGCTAACCTAATCCCACAAGGACCCCAATGGAAATACGCCTAACGGCCTTATTGGGCTATCCTTAGTTGGAATTATGCAAGGCTGGTACATGTCATATTTGTAACAAACTATGTGGTACCAACTCTGTAAATTGCTAACTGAATAAATATAATTATTATTATTATTATTATTATTATTATAACAGAGGACATAAATAATCGTGGATAAATGGTTTGTAATACAGCTTTACTTGAACTGGAAAACACTCGGGTATAGAGTACGTAATAGGATTTGCACGAACAATAGATGTTGGAGCACTCAGTTAGGTTATTGGTCTTTTTACAATCTCTTAGCACTGCTCGCGGATTTGGAGAGATCTTCGCTTCCCTCTTCCAACGTTCAGGAATTGTACTTCTGATCACCTTACTACAACGATTCGTTATCTTGAGCTGGCGTGTTGGGGGCTAACAGCGGATCCGGGGCCGTCCAAGGTGTCCGGGAGTGTAGAGACGTTTACAGCTGGGCTAACTTGTTTAGCCGGTGACGACAAGCCTTTTTGGTACTCCTACTGAAAGCCTTGAATCGCACTGTCCCTGGGCGTGGCCAGCGAACAAGGGATCGAATTAACGTAAGACAGTCGGGAGAACGACTTTTCCTACTATTCTGGCTTTATGGGAGGGTCGGGGCATGCAAGTGGCTTTACGCCTTTTTGGTCAACCGACAGTTGTTAACCTAGGGATTCTTCTCGCCAGAGTTTTCTCCTAACTCGCGTAATCCCTTCTAACATAACCAGATCTTTCTAGCTTAGACCGATTATAAGTTATGATTGTTCGTAAACCCAAGGTAAGGGCAGAGCCGGCTTACAATAAGCTTATGATACAATCAACAATTTCGTCAATCGCTTGTCCACAGTTATAATCTTGCCCTTGGAGTCCCAGTTGCAAGAATATAATCGTCAAGGGTTTGTTTACTCATCTCACAGATTAACTTGGATCACAATACACATACAGCAATAATAATAATAATAATAATAATAATAATAATAATAATAATACTTATTCAGTTAGCAATTTACAGAGTTGGTACCACATAGTATGTTACAAATATGACATGTACCAGCCTTGCATAATTCCAACTAAGGATAGCCCAATAAGGCCGTTAGGCGTATTTCCATTGGGGTCCTTGTGGGATTAGGTTAGCTGGGGAAAATGGAGAGGATAAAGAAATAGATACTTTAGAGAAAGTATTTCTAGGCGGTTATTTTAAGATACCTTACATCCTATAGTAAATATCAGTAATCCGTAATCAGTAATCATTTCAGTTTGGTTTGTCTATCTCTTATGTCGCATTTATTAGTAGACATAAGCTTGGTGCTCCCTTCTCGCAGCTGTCCGGTTCAGGTGTTCCTTCAGGCTACGTCTGAAGGAATACAGTGTTCTCTTTTCACGGACTGACTGGGGTAGGTCGTTCCAGTCTTTGATGGCGGTGAAGAAGAATGTTTGCTTACCCTGTCCTTGGATTCTCGGGACCTTAAAATTAAACATCCTGTTTCTTGTACTCCTCTCATTTGTTTAACAAAATCATTCTTTAGATACTCTGGAGCTCTGTCATAGAAAATTTTGAAGGCATTAGTGAGCCTGATTTGTTTGGCCCTGTCAGAGACATTGAGCATACCTAGTGACTGAAGTTGTTCCTGGCCAACATGTGATCTGGGTCCTAGGTTCAGCATGAACCTAACCATTTTATTTTGAGTGACCTGAAGTTTGTGCTGTGCTGATTTAGATGATGCAGAGTACCAAGATGACACAGAATAGTCAAAATGACATTGAACAAGCGCTTGGCAGAGGGTCTTTTTGGTCGCCGCGGGCAAGCATCCCACCTGTCTATACAGGTATTTTATACGTGCTCTACACTTACTCAGGATAGATTCCAAAATTGTTTCACCTGACAAACTCGCGTCCAGTTTTAGTCCGAGATATTTAACTTGTGACACTGTTGTTATAGGAATATCATTACAGTTGACCGAGAAGCCCACAATGTCTTTCAGTTGCGTTTTGTTCCACATAAGATGGCTTCTGTCTTGCCCAGGTGAAGAGATAGTCTATTGTCCACTAGCCATTCACTACATGATTCTAGTTCTTTGGAAAGTGAAGCGGCAATACTTATTGGGTCTTTTCCGGAAACCAGGAGCACGCTGTCGTCTGCATACAGTAATAATTTACATGAGACGTTCAGTTCCATGTCGTTCACATAACAGAGAAAGAGTAAGGGACCAAGGATGCTTCCCTGCGGGACCCCACAGTTAATTGGCATAGGATCAGATATATTATCGTCAATTTTGACTCTTTGGGTTCTACCACTAAGATAAGATTTAAACCAGTTCGCAGACCCTATGCCCATTGCTTGTAGTTTATTACATAGGATATCATGGTCTACTGCGTCAAACGCTTTTTGTAGATCAAGAAGAACCATACCGGTGTAGTTACCTTTAGACATTTCTTTACGAATGTGATCCGTTAAGTGGATGAGACAGGAGTCTGTCGAGTACATGCATCTGAAACCTGATTGAAACTTATAGAATAGATCATTTTGTTTGAGGTAGTGTTCAATTTGGGTGTATACCGCTCTTTCAAGGATTTTAGATACAATACATAATATGCTAACTGGTCTGTAGTTACCAACTTCTAGTTTATTTCCTTTCTTGAATAGAGGGGTTACAATAGCTTCCTTCAGTTCAGCAGGTACAGTGTTGGTGTTAATTGACAAGTTGATGATGTGGGTTAGGGGGCCTGCTATACCAATGGCTCGATCTCGTAGAAATTTGGCAGGAATTTTGTCTGGTCCTGTGCTTTTATGTACATTTAGGTTAGACAGCTTGTCAAAAGTGTATTTTGGTGTAACATTTTGCAATCCAAATGTGTTCGGGTGTATGTCTTTATCTCTGTAGAAATTTTGAAAAGTGGCCGTTGTTGTCGTGTATTTATTGAGAGGTTGAGGTAGGTTCTGTGCAAGTGTGTTTGCTATGGAGGTGAAGAAGGAGTTGAAGTAGGTTGAAATTTGTCGTTTATCGTGGCAAACCTGATCATTAATGGTGAGAGCAATATTAGTGTTAGACGAATCCCTTGTCTTGTTGCTGTAGCCTGTTGTTTTTAGGTGCCTCCATAGTTTCTTTGGGTTATTCTGATATTCCTCTGCCTTATTGTGAAAATAATTAGTTTTCGCTGATTTTATTTTCCTACTTAGTTTATTCCTGGCCCTGTTGAACTCATGTTTCAGACCTTGATCCTGTCTATGTTTCGCTAGCCTTTTTAACAGATTGTCTCTGTGTTCCATATGGTGTAGTATGTCATTGTTGATCCATGGGTCTGACCTTGCTTTAATTCGTATGTCTTTCAGAGGAGCTATTTCGTCTAGAATGTTTGTGGTGATGGTTCTGAAGCCAACCCATGCATCATTAACGTTTGTACTTCCAAACACTGGAGACCACTCTGTATTCCATAAAATGTCCAGAAATGTTTCTTTATTGTAGTTTCTGAATGACCTTGTTTTGATAACCTTGTGATTCTCTAGGGTAATTTTTGTGGTTTTTCGTGTGCAATATGTGACGAAGTGATCACTTATCCCAGTCTGTATAACCCCTGATTGGGATATTTTGTCCTCTCTGTTACAGTTTATGTGGTCTATTATTGTGGCAGTGTTCTCAGATACGTGTGGGGGTTGTGATGAGTTGTTTGTGATTGTGCATTGTCAGTATATGCCTATATTCTCGTACAAGCCTATCATTTCGTTGTTTGTAACACAGGTTAAAATCCCCTAGTATAATGGATTCATTCCGAGGGTCTAGCGATGACAAAGTTCGTTCAAATTTGGTCAAGAATTGTGTGTCGTTTGGTGGCCTATAGCATACCCCAATTGTGATGGGTCTTGTCCTCGGCAGGTGTAGATCGATCCACAGAGCTTCGTGATTTTCTACATGGAGGTCGGTCCTAGTTGTGTGTGTGAGGTTGTTTTTTACATACAAACATACTCCTCCCCCATGCCTATTGCGATCATTCCTAACCATATTGAAACCTTGAATGTTTATTTCACCATCGTTTATACTTGAATCCAGCCAGGTTTCTGTGATTGCAATTATTGAAGCTTTGGCCTTACTAGCTAACAAGTTAATTTATGACAATTTATGGTACATTGATCTGGCGTTAATGTGGATAAGATGGAGCCCTTTGTTGGTGAACACTCTGTATTCGTCTTTGATTTTGAATGTGTCCTGGCTGGATTCTGAGTTGTTAATACTAATTGGTTCATTTACATTAATATTCAGTAATGAATGCAAGGCACATACACACAGCTACACCATCACGACGCTCTCATCGACGCCATGACTGACTGACAGATCAGCACAATATTCATGTCCATTCCCATATAATAATTTATTCTTTCTTTAACTTGATTAGTGTCTCGGGACCGAAGTCTCTATCCCCATTGTCCACCGCCATATTGGGTAAAACGTTCTCCCTTGCCTCATTGCCACGTGGAACTATTGGCGAGTTAATTCCTGGCTAATATTAACCCTTATAACCTTACCCTATATATAAATTTATTATGCGAGACCTTTGGATATAAATTAGCTTGTTTCAGATTGAATTCAATTTAGATATGGAGTAGTTTTCATTTAGATTGATTTTATTTGTTTCATTATAGCTTAGTAATATTTAACTTCCATTGATAGTTTACCACAGATTGTGTGTTATGCAGTCTTCCATAATGTGTTTGATTGTGTGCAGTGTTACAACCTGGGGAGTCATTCAGCCTCTTCTGATAACTCAGAAAGGCTGGATGGTGCCCACATTGCAGTCTAGCCAGGTGGACTCTGTCTTCATGGGAAAGGAGGCTATAGGTTATTTGTTTTGTTATCTCCCAAAGTATGAAGTCCTTATGCATTTCTTGACCAAAGACTGTTGTCCATAGGTGTCTTTGGACCAAAGGCTATATATCCATAGGTGATTTTTGAGCTAAAAGTTGTAGTCCAAAAGGTTATGTCAATGTGTATTTTTGCTAGTTTTCTATTTTCCCTGGATATGACATACTACAGTATACTTCGCCTCATGTCCAATATGTATATACTCGGGCACATACCCCATAGCTGGGGGTGGCAGACTCGAGACAGAGGCCGAACAGGGACAACATAAACAAATAATATACTGTATATATACTGTATATATTTATATATATATATCCACACATATCTAGGTCTCCCAGAAGACCCAGAGACCAAGGATCACTGAGGGCATCCAGCACTCCCCTGGCCCCCCGAAGAGGTTCCGTAATATTCATATAAATAAAACAGACAATACAGTACCTAACATTAACAGTGGGATGATATAAATAGTGGTAAATCAATATAAGTTTTATTAGGTGACTTAGAATGAAGTGACCATTTTTGTGGTGGAAACATCTGACACAATACAATACATGTATGGTACATTAACAATAGGGGGTTGTATCTCTAGCTCTCGTAAACTCATTCGATCAGAAGACTGAAGGGGGTACCACAGAGCTTTTATCCTCAATTTTCGATGGCAAAAATGTATCCATGCAAGCCTTCTGTATTGGTATGGTATTAAAGCTAAATGAAAGGATGAATATTGTAAGAAGCAGATTAATTATTCTTTAATCTATATATTGCTAGATTAGAGTTACCAAAGAAAGTTTCAGGAAAATTGCTCATGTGATACCAGCTTAACACTTATTTTATTCAAGGTACATCCAGGCAAGCTTTTTCAGTTTAGGAAGGCTTCTTAATAATCAGTAAAATATATATGATGATAAAAATAAAACAAAACGGTATCTTCACACGTGCAGATAGTGTGTTTTAGTCGTATGATAAGTGGCTTGAAATATGACCGATACTTCTTGTGTTCATTCAAAATCTAACATTTGCTCAACACAGACAGCCAAGATCAAAAGGTATAAAGATTTTAAGGGGGGGTTGTTCCGTTTTTCTGGCACCCCTTCTCCTTCGTGTTTGGCCCCATTGGTTTTTAGATTTTAAGACTTTCAGCTCATTAGTTTGGCAATTTTAAGACTTCATGGTTTACGCCCCATTTCTTTGTCAATATTAAGGCCTTTTGTGCCATTTAGGCGTTTGATTTTTTCCTGGCAAGCAATAGCGAGCCTGTAATTTTAAGAGTAACCGGCCTTTGGCCAGGACATTTTTCTACCGAAAAATTTACAAATTCTATCTTGAAGTAGGTTTTTTTTACAGCTTCATGGAGGTCTAGGGAACAAACTAAAATCCTCCCCTTAAATAGCACTGATGGGCCCTGGCAAGAATTTTAGATTGTCTGCAATGACCCATCCTTACCCAAAAAATCAAATGAATCAGACAAACTATCTGACATATGGCTGCTGTGAAGGCACTTCAAACTAGGACTTAAAAAGGCCTTTCCCAAAAGGAATAGTATCACCTGGAGGTTGCTAGAATACAATGAAGCAAGTTCTCGTCTGACCAAAAGCATTGTGTGTCTAAGATAGACATACAAACAAGTACTTATTTTTCAAATATGAAGCTTTAGCAGAGATTATAATGTATATTGAGCAAGTAATTAATCTTACATTTTACTTATTAATTAATGACAAGTATTTAGTGGACTGATGTTTTGTTACACTTGGTATTAAAACCATTCACTATTCATGCACCACCAGACACCAATGTACAATCATAATTAAGAGTTCGCTTAAAACCTTCATGAAAAATTATGGAGGGAAATACAATATTAAACAAGTCTATGGATGATTAGAAATAACAGAAGCACATTAATATATAAAAATAATAGTCAATGTATGATTAATTTGATAAACCAGTGACAGGAAATAAATTGTAACCATCAATAAATGATAAACTGAAATTTAAATAATCCTATAAAGGGAAGAACAGTTAACAAAGTTAGAAACACTAATTTAATCCTCCTATAAGGGAAAACAAAGATTAAGGGGGTCACCGGCTTTTTATAGCTTTGTCTCTTTTTCTCTCTTTCCCTGGCTTGTATCAATTTTTTTTCTTCTATGTGATTGAGGGAGGCAAAAGGCAGAACTGCCTATAACGAGTGCCTCCCCCATAGTTGAAAGTGACAGGGCCAAAATCAAGGGATGTTCGAGCCAAAATGCCTGGACACACGGAGTTTGAAGCAATTTAAGTCATAGGAATAGGGAATGACTGATTCTGGGAGAGAGTTCCAGAGCTCAGCTGTTGAGTAGAAGAAAGTTTGAGAGTAACGTTTCACTCTTGGGTTGGAGAGTTGCACAGAGTAGGGGTGGGATTGAGTTGCAAGACGGGTACCACGTGCCCTACGTAAAGGAGGTGGTATACACTGGGAAAGCTCATCCAGGTATCGATTTCTTCCTGGCGAGCGATAGCGAGCCAGCATTATATGGAGAAATCCGGCTTTGCCGGAGTAATTTTTGTATCGAAAAATGTACAAATTTAGCTTGATGTCAAAATAAATATATATATATATATATATATGCTGGCTCGCTACCACTCGTCAGGAAAATATTGACATCTGGATGGGGGTAAACGTCTTAAAACAGTAGGCTGAATGGGGTCAAATGGATACAAGCCAAAGACAAAGATAAAAAAAAGTGAGGTGGGCTCCCTTTTAACTATAAATGATATTTCATGAATTAGTAACAACAATAATAAACCACTTTGACAACAGCCTACTGAACTGGACAAAAGCCCTCATAAAGCCGGACTCACACGAGCCCTTTTTCTAGCAATTTTTACGGGCAATTATGGTCTGAAAGCTTCAACGATTACACTTCATCAGAATTCAGCCGCCTAATAAAACCTACCTTCAGTTTAGTTACCGATACCAGTGCCAAAATGTCCCGAAATAATACCAGAAAAATTTGTTTCATGGAAAATTGACGGAAAAAGCGCTCGTGTGACAGCGGCTTTAGGCTAGATGAATTCATAATTGATAAAGTTAATTGAACATATTTGGTAGTGGCCCTTACATCTCTTGACTTAAGGGGAGACCTGTCGCTTTTCTAGACCCCCTTCTCCCTCATCTTTAGCCCCATTAGAGTGGCAATTTTATGAACTTTCGCCCCATTTCTGTCAATTTTAAGACCTTTCCTGCCAATTAGGTGTCAATTTTTTCCTGGAGAGCGATAATGAGCCTGTAATCAAAGAGGAATCGGCCTTTGGCCGGTTCATTTTTCTACCGAAAAATGTAAAATTTATCTTGAAAGGGGGTCTAGGGGGAGTCTTTTTAAGCTTGATGAAGGTCTAGCGAGGAAACTAAAAAATAACAAATAAATGTAAAAATCAACCAAAAAGTGAAGGATCTCCCCTTAAGGCGGTGTCACACGAGCGATTTTTCCAAGCAATTGTAGTTTGGCAGCTTAAACATTTGAGTTCCACGATAATTTAACTACCAAACATAATCTATCAGCGATTTAGTTTCCGTTTCCAGTGCAGAAAAGCCTGAAAATAGTAAAAGAAAAAACTTGCTCTTCAAAAATTGCCGGAAAAAGAGCTCGTGTGACACCGGCTTTACCCTATTTTGTTTTCATTTAGGTTGTTAGCGAACTATGAAGAGTAACTATCCCAAGCCATTTCCATCACAAGTTTCATACAACACATATACAGTATATATAATAATATATCTATATCCCCGCTCTCCCAATATACATTCCAAAACACCTTAACATTTACCATCGTAATACATTTTCACAGGATCACATCGACTGGGATTATATTTTTTTCTGTGATAGGTTGAAGCAAAAATTCCAGCACAATTTTTTGTTTAATTGACCTTCCGAAACACACATCAGTAACAAAAACATTCACGAATAAATGTATCCTCTACACATTTTCTTCTCGGCCTTAAGCTGATGTCACTCGCGCAATTCTTTTATCAATTATTTTTTCTAGCAGCTGTGGTTTGGCAACTTTCAAATTAATCAATGTAAATTATATCAGAATTTAGTCCTCTAACATACACTCTTTTATCACCTAGACTATTTTCCGATACCAATGCTAAATGGCCAAGAAATGCGGTTAGAGAACAAATTTGTTAATCAAATATTTCTGGAAAGAATGCCAACTAAATCTCTGGATCGATTAACAGCATAATTAGGCAAAAATATATAATTCTTAACCCTTTCACTGTAGACACCATATGTATTACATAATCCACTTGGTGGAAATGGCACTGTAGAGTGGGTCAGTGGGTCTGGGAGCCTGGAGGCAATTTCTGCCATGGCCATCCCTTTAGGGGCGCTTCCTCTGGAAGCGAGGCGTCGGATTTATGATGATGACACCATTTTTCAAAGCCAAAAATAGAAAAGTAATAGGGTACAATAATACTTGCAAGATTGGTGCATTATCATTATTTTCTAGTGACCGGACGCCTTGTTTCCTCCTGGGAAAAAGGGTCCTGCTAAAGGCTGGCCATGACAGAAATGCCTCCAGGTTACTTTGTTTAGACACGCTTCCTTTGCCTGTAACACAATGCCCCTTCCACTAAGTGGAAATTTGGTGGACCATCTTCTTGCTTTTGACAAACTAGGAAGTAATGTTAACCCATTCAGTAACATAACTTTCTTTTTATTCTGGATAGTGTCAGATTTTTTTTTTTTTTTTTTTTTTTTGTTTTTTTTTTATATTAGTTTAACCAGACCACTGAGCTCCATAAAAGAACTCTCATAGGGCTGGCCCGAAGGATTCGGTCAAGATATATAACTAAACAAGTCAAGATAGAAAGGGAAGCGCAGGAGGGGAACAAATCGAGGAAGGTGAAGACACGCAGACTTTTTTTTTGCCATTTCACCAGTTCACCAGGACCACATTAGCTCCATATCAGAGCTCTTATAGGGCAGGGCCGAAGGATGAGGCAAGAACTGCTACACCGCAACACCAACCAAGAAGTGATCAGGGCAAAGAATAAGAGATCAAGTCGAAGGTAGAAAAATCACATCGAGAAGCAAAAAATGCATTACCGAAGAGAATCAAGTCAGTTCGGCCACATCAGCATCCGAAGAGACAAAACGGGTCAGGAGTCCACTACCTAGCCAGGCAAGGGAGACATGAGATATAGGCTGCCCGAGGACAGCTGAATGGGACAGAATAAGAATAGAAGGGGAAAAACAAAGAATGAGGAATGAAAAACCACTCAAAATTAGTCAAGCTGAGGACGAAAGCTCGAGGGGAGATAGGAAGGGAAATTACCACAACCATCCCCCATCAAGCTCCA
Source organism: Paralithodes platypus (assembly GCA_032716605.1). Classification (NCBI taxonomy): domain Eukaryota; kingdom Metazoa; phylum Arthropoda; class Malacostraca; order Decapoda; family Lithodidae; genus Paralithodes; species Paralithodes platypus. The sequence goes on from CM064580.1 coordinate 44,212,507, forward strand.
GTCGCCGGCCCCGAAGCCCCCCAACTGCGGCAAGGAGAGTAGTACCAGGGGGGGATAGTGTCAGATAATTTTATGCAGTTATGAAGGACCAATAATATTCAGATGGATTATTGAGATATTACTTAATCCTGTAATTCTTACAGGTAGATTATTAACTTTAGAAAATTGTGTCATGGTAACCAGAATAAGACGAAAGGAGTTAATGCCTCATATACTTATTTTACGTAGTTTTATTTAAATTTGTTATATACCATACCAAATGTAAGAGTAGGCCTATGAGTACTACAGTGAAAAGGGTTAACTTACGATAGGCATGGTTGTTAATTTGGTATTAGATCAGATAAGGCATCGGGCTTATCAGTATGCCTTGTTACAATAATAGAAAAAGTGGTATGACAACGATATCGTACAACCGTATGTTCAGATCTAATTTCCTCTATTCCAGTTATAAATAATAAATTACAAGTCTATTCCAGGTTTAGATTAAAAAACAAAAAACAAAACACCACTCTTCAAGGTCTAAACAAGGGCCTGTACATTGAAGATGTTCATTTCACATAACATTAATGCTCAGTAACTTTTATTCTTTTACCCTTATTATTTACAATTAAATAAAAATATAATTTGTATTAATTCTAATATGAAACGAGAACCGTTATATCTTATGATGGATTATCATAAAGTGGTCTATTTTAACGCTCTTCAAGTTCATCCAGCACCGTTTAACCTCTTAACCCCTTCAGTACGATAACGCCTTTTTACCTTTGATTCAGGCTAAAATTAGACTATTTAATGTAGTTTAAGATGAAACATGTTATTTTTTAAGATGAAACATGTTATTTAACGGGCTTATTGAGCTCATACTTACCCCTTTGAGACCTAAATGTAAAATAATATTATAAGCTACAGAAAATAGTCTTGGTAACCAGAATATGAAGAAAATTACATCATTGTGCTGAAGTGGTTAATTAGATGACCTATATATTTTTGTACCACCAGATAATATTAGCCAACTTAGACCAGCATTAAAACATTGGAATAGCTGAATAATTAAGATGGGAACAAGCTAATTTCTCGCCAGCTTAAACAAAAATAGACTATAGTAGTTGTAATTGCAATGAGAAGTATTGAAACATAATTACACTACTCTCCTTGCAATTACCACTAGTGTAATCCTAATGACTGGCTAGGAGGCAAAACTATAGTATAGTATTTACCACCAACAATGATGGGGCTTGTCTTGGAACACAGGCCTTAAAAATGCCTCTAGGGATCAAAATGCCAGAAAACTATCTTGATTAATTATGATTCTAATTAACATAATCTAGAGGCAACCATATTACAATAAAGTTATCATCTGAATCGGTGTTAATTCCCAAAATTACACACACACTGCAGGCTAGCTGGAGAGGAGATGGGAGATAAGCTTCAAGCCAGCATCACAAGACATTTCAAGCAATTGTATCGGAGTACATCACATGCAAAACAGATAATTTTGAACGTTGGGGAATTTTTTGGTTCAAAAACAAAGTATGGTGATGGGTGAAAATTGTCAGATGACTGACATCACTACAGAGTATTGAACTCCGAGAAAACCAGCTGCTAAAATGCCTGTGTAACACCACCATAACCACTTCAAGATGATGGTACCATTTCCATTTATTATGGCTAACAAGAAGTATTATGCATAACAGGGGCAAAATCTATCTCGATTAACTCTTTGATTCCCACATATCCTTCCTAAACTGAATGAAAGTACCTAGTTATAGCCAGAATAAATGAAGTAAAGCATCATCATTAAGAGTTTAGCCCACCCCCCCCTAAGTGGTGAAAGGTGATGGTAACATGCCCTAGACACTATGAAAGTCAAATGTATATCACAGAAGTACAGACCGTTCTCAATGTCCCTATGGATTTGACACAAAAAAATGACCTAAGCCTACCATGTGGAGGAAGAGCCAAGTAAAATACTACATTTAGTCCATGGGCCGGGCTGAAAATTGGTACCACCAGATAAAGGTTTTAGCAACAATTATATTCTACACAGCATTTTTCTTATTGTTGCGGAGATGTTATATCAATATCATAACCTTGGTTATTGAGTTCCCATATCACTTAACCCATACTATACCAGCCTATTTTCCAACTTATATCACTCTCAATACCAGGCCTATCTGGAAAAAAAAAACATAGCGACACTCACTAAAGACAGCAAATAACTGACTCGAGAGGGTTCGAGCGGGCCTTCCTGTGCTTGAGAAGTGTTGCCAATAGTTAGCAGAAGGCCTATGCTTGATCTTAGCAAAAACCGCTCGCTATTAGCAGAGAAAAACAGGCGTAAATTGATCGTAAATTAGTGACGAGACTCTCTCGTGGCTCATACTGGCGCGTAACTGCCAGGGTGATAAAACTTTCTCGTCGCCGTTTCCGCTTGGGTTAATATCGGTATATTAGAGATTATGCTAAAAGTTTAACCTACTGTACTTGGATGGTATCGGTACGTGAAATTTTGTGATGTGGCCCATGGACTAGTTGGATGGTGAGGGGAGGGGAAGGGAGATTGGACTATGGTAGGATCTCCCAGGAGGTTCTAGGACATCTCTAATAAGCAAAATATGAACACTAGCATATCTGGGATCAACCCCTCCAATCAGGTGACAATTTCTATACTGTATTAACCCATTCAGGATGCCAAGACACATTTCACTTTGAATATCTGGCTATTATTAGACCATTATTATCATTTTAGGTAGGAATTTTGAAAGGGGGTTAATTGAGATTGTCTTTATAATTCCCATGATTCTTCCTAAGCTGTATAAAATCATCTAATGATAGCCAGAATAAACTGTCAAAACGTGTCATCATCCTCAAAGAGTTAACACTACTGCCATAAGAAGTACGGTCAATTCCATAAAAAGCGACAAACTCATTTGAATCAGTACCGAACACAAACAAAAAGATTATAGAAGGCAGACCGTTTTTCTGGACCCCCTTCTCCCTAATGTTTAGCCTCACTAGTTTTGAGATTATAAGACCTTCGGCCCATTAGTTTGGCGATTTTAACACCTTTCGTCCTATTTCGTTGTCAATTTTAAGACCTTTCGTGCAATTTCAAGAAATTTTTCTACCGAAAAATTTAAAAATTTATCTTGAAGGGGGGTCTAGGGAGTGTTTCTCTAAGCTTGATGGAGGTATAGGAAGGAAACTAAAAAAAAAAAAAAAAAATATATGAATAAATTAATAAATAGACCAAACAAATGGCCAGTCTCCCCTTAATATAGCCCAGATGCTTCAGAACTTGACTTTAAGAGGGTGTCTTTTCTCTGGACATCCAGTCCCTCATGTTTAGGCCCCAGTAGTTTTGAAATTGTATAACCTTTCACCCTATTTCTTTGTTAATTATAAGACCTTTCATGCCATTTAAGGTGTCAGTTTTATCCTGGAGAGCAATAGCGAGCCTGCAATAGAAAAATGTTCTAGCCAAAGGCCAGTCAAAAAATGTGTATCTAATAATGTACAAATTTATCTCGAAGGGGGTCTTTGAGGTATCTTTTGGTGTATCCTTATATATGCTCATGACTGTACCTCAATGAATTATAGAACTGAATAGTTTCCCAATCATTCTATGTGGTGGCTGAATAGTTTCCCAATCATTCTATGTGGTGGTTTTGTGTTTTTATATTTCAATAAGCGATTTTGATAAGTTAATTTGACTTTATATTGTCTTTGTCCTAGTTTTGGTTTGTTTAGTTTGCAAGTTTTAAATTTTAATTCTGCTAAATCGTTTTCCACATAGTGATATTGATCAGTTCTTTTTGTCTTTATATTGTGCATTCCTATTTTGGTTTGTTTGTTTTGCAAGTTATAAATTTTAATTATCTGTAATGTCGATACATTCTTCCAAGTTGAATCAAAATATCCGCAGGTAGCGAAGCGAAGACAAATAATCAACGTCGCCTGATTGGAAGGATATAAAAGGAAAAGGGCCTTTCACGCTAAACCAGTTATATGTACACCCATTTGGTTGACACATGTACTATATAATATTATCTATTACTGATCTCCACTGAATAAATAGGCTTCAAGTAATTATGGGCCAATATCAAGCTTGTGACTTAAGCAGGTATCACACGAGCACGTTTTCACTCAACATTTATCCTTAACACTGGTCTGGCAGCTCATAAGGTAAACATTTAATATTTTTCTGTTACATAAATTCATCTACCATCAGTCTAGTTTCCGATACCAATGCAAAATATTCCAGAAATGTTGCCAGAAAAATGTTGACTATAAAAGGTCTCGTGTGATACCGGCTTTATTTATAACAGCTCGGATATATACACAGTGATGATGAATTCAATTACCCACAGGTAACCAGGTTTAGCGCCACCTTGTATGATACAGGTCTCCCTCACTATCCGATGCACCATATTATTATATTTTTTTAGGTGTTTGTGGTTTGGGTTTTGGCTGGTCCGAGAACGCATCCCCATTTACCCTATTAACAATAATGTAAAACTTGCAAAATAAGATATTAGGTTTTGCCATACAATTTTTCCATTTAAGATCGGGTTTTCAGGAACATAACACAATCGTAAATCGAGGGAGACCTGTACTGATGGCTCTTTTCTATTTCGGTGAATAATTCTACAGTATACCAGATTATTTCTATTTTACGTATGTGCCAACCAACCACAGCCTATTGTGAAAGGTCTCCCTTTCCCAACCTCCCTACTCTCAGACATTCTCAATGAAGAGTAACAGCAAGTTTACAATAAGTTTCTTTTGGTTGTGCAGGGTGAATCACAACCAATACCAAGGAGGGTAATAATCAAAATACGATAATAATAGTACTTTGTTAGAGTGACAGATTGTGACTTGGAGAGATGCTTAATATCCTCCCCAATATCCTATCAGGAGCTTCACAAAGGCTTACAATATATACCAGGTATAAATCTATGTACCAAGTTCAATTCAACACGGGCTATCACAAGAAGAGATTGATCCTTTGTCTCGATCCTGAATTGGAAACGAACCTATGACTTTTTATGATTGTCTCCAGTGATAAGTGGTACAGTTGGCCAAATTAGTCATGTTTCCGCTGTCATTAAGTTTTGTTCGCTGTGTGCTGTATTTATGTCTGTCAGATGTTGAATAGTGTGTGTAAAGATAGGAACGTGTGTATATCTCACTCGAAACGATGAATTAATACTTAGTGTTGATACCAATTATTGATCGAAATATACTTGGTGCCGCGACATCACTTATTTGGGCAACTGTGCTAATTTAATTTAATTATTATAAAATAGGTTGATATAATTTCAAAACATTCGCTTTACCTATGACTCAAGAGTGTATTTTCCCATATCAATATTCAGTTTCAATATTATATATTTGTATACCAGATACTTGTGCAGGCAATCGTACCACTGTAAAGCAAGTACATTTAGATTTCTCACAGCAATGTTACAAAGAAAATAGTGTAAGTTTTCATAATGGAAGCTTCAAGATGTGGCAATATTAGTCTAAATCAAAACTAAGAAGATTTTAAAGATTTTCAATTTGAACAGTAACTTTTTAGTTTGTATTAAAGTTTACATTTTAATTAACAGCCTTGTATAAACACTTAAATAGAACAGAATATAAAATTGGAACATCGTATGATTCAGCGTACACCCCCCAAAGGATAACCCACTGCCAAACTGAACTAACTTCTTAGTTCGTTTTTAAGTTATATATTTTAATTAACAGCCTTGTATAAACACTTAAATAGAGCTGAATATGAAATTGGAACATGGGTATGATTCAGCGTACACTCCCCAAAGGATAAACCCACTGCCAAACCATCTGAATGTGGAGCGAGAGAGGGGGAGGGGGGGGGAATATCATCTAAACAATTATCACAGCCAGAGTTTTTTTTTTTATATCCCACACGCTAAAGTCTAACGCACCTCCAGTAAAGAAGGGTTCGTTCCTGCATATGCCCGATGAGGAAGAGAGTTTGCCACAGCTAAGTCAGAGCCATACCTTAAGGGGAGATTTCTACACCAGGGATTTTTTTTCTGGATCCCTTTCTCCCTCATGTTTATCCCTATTGTTTTTTGTTTTTTTTAGATTTTAATATGTTCGCTTGTGTTGTTTACTTTAGCGATTTTAAGAACTTTTGCCCCATTTATGTCAATATTAAGACTTTTCGTGCCATGTAGGTGTCGATTTTATCCTGGCGAGCGATAGCGAGCCTGTAATATGAGGAACCGGCCTTTAGCTGGGAAATTTTTCTACCGAAAAATGTACAAATTTATCTTGAAAGAGGGTCTAGGGGGTGTCATTTTATGTTTGATGGAAATCTATGGAACAAAATAAAAACCTCCCCTTAATTATATGCCGACAAAATGTAATCTGGATCTAGTCTGAAGCTCATATAGAGGCATATCACTTCTGGAAGGTAGTACATAAATCTACATATATAAAATCCTGCATTGAAGAATGGCAATGTCGTACCTAGTTATTTTTAGTTCATTAATCATTGGTTATTACAAAAAGAACAGGATATCTAATGCTTAAAAAATAATTTATATCATAAAAATACCGGTAAATAATATTAGATATCCATTCATGAACATTTCAAAACCCTAGCTTATTCTGGCATATACCTTCAGATAAATTCTAAAAATATTGAACATACCATTTTGATAATTCACATAATTTTCCACACCAAGTTAACCCTCCGGATCCGGGGGCCCTCATATGAGGCCTCCCGGATCCCAAGGGTTAATATTGATGAGTCGTACTACATAGATAACAAGTCACATAAATTTCTAAATATTGGAAATTTTGACATGCCATAATAATGTAACAAATGATAAAGTATACACCAGCTAAATTCCAACCTGCCATTCTTCAACTCCCAAAAATTTGCGACCCATCTGTTTATTCTGGCAGTAGATCAAAGTCGTCGGACACGTGGACCATGGGCACGTGTAGTTCATCTATCTGAGGGCGGGAGTTGGTATCACAGTCTCCCAGCTCCTTCAACTTCCACTCCCAGTCCATCCGCTGCACCGCGTGGAGCGATTCAGCCTCATTGTGGTGCCGCAATACCATAAATTCCTGGGAGAAGGTCAATTCTGCGTTAGCTACAAGATTGGTGAAGGCATAACCTGTCAGTATAGTCTGTAACAAGAAAAGTTTGATCCATATTTCAAAGTCCACTTCAAGAAATATAGGCTTGGCTCAACTTTTTAGCTCTAGGACTTATTTTTTTTTAAGATTTTTTTTTTAAATAAGAGAAAACAAATTCCTTTATCAAAAGTCAGTGATCCGAGTGGAGGTAGATGTGCTGGAAAGTGTGAAAACGAACAACTTGAGATGGTTCGGCCATATGGAACGTATGGAAAGCGAGAGAATGACTAAGAGGGTGTACGAGAGCGAGGTGGAGGGACAGAGAGGGAGAGGTAGACTGAATGAGAGGTGGAAGGATGGAGTGAGGAAGTACATGAACGAAGGCGGTGCTGGTTGGGGGGGAGGGGCGTCGACTGACTGGGGACAGAGGTGCATGGGGGCGGTTCGTTCGTGGCCACCCCTTCGGGGATCACGGCGTCAGGCAATAGATAGATAGATAGTGATCCGATTACCCCTTATACTTCTGAGTCTATAACAACAACTAAACCAACCTTAATTTTGTCCCACTTGTCATCAACGTCCTGTAGCCATGAGAGGAAGAGCCGACCATTGTAGCGTGACCGGGCGTTGCTGTCCTTCTCTTGCTCAGGAGATATTATGTTATACACCTGTGGAGGGGAAGGATATATTCAATACTTATTATTCACGTCATTGTTTAAACTTTTAATAAAGAAAATTAGGCAGTGGAAAAGTAAAGATTCTATTTGTGAAGGAGAGTAATTAAAATGTAAAACTTGCAAACTAAACAAACCAAAATTGGGACAAGGACAATATAAAGTCAAATTAAATTATCAAAATCGCTATGTGGAAACAACGCTTACTAAAATGAAAATTATTAAATAAAAGAACACAATCCACCACATATCTACATCACTACATGAGCAAGTTAATCTGTTTCCCAAGCAAACCAATCGCACATATAACAACGCACTATCGTCACGTTAAAGGAAGTAGTCAAGTTTGGGAAGTCCGGGACGTTCTGGCAAATTTTACTAAACTCTGCATGAATAAAGAAACTACATGTTAAATGTCAAAATATTATTTAAAATCAAATTTGCAACATGACAAGACATTAACAATAGTAAAAAATACAAATATTGATAAGATATCTATACTATTACAAAATAATATATAAAATACAGTACAGCACTCACTAACGATAGTGCTATCGGGTAGGTACCTGTAAGCATAGCATGCCTCAAGTGACCCCTATCAATAACTACCCTACAAATAACCTACATTTATAGCACAAATAAACTAAGGAAATCGCAAAAGTAAGCAATTGATACTATCGACAATGAATACATATAATATAAAGAGAAATAATTGCAAAATATGAAGTAACAACAGATTTAAACAAAGAGTACTCTTTTAACAAGAACAATAAATTTAAAAAATCATCAATATTAATAATAATAATAATAATAATAGAAAAAGAAAAAGATAAACAATAAATACAGACAAAAAGTAAGCAGAGGTTATACAAGAAACTTCAAGTTAAAAATGCTTGATTAAAATTATTGATGTCAAATTTTAGAATACAGTCACAATAATTGACCCTAAAAAGATTAAATTTATGGAACAATTTACTTGCCTCAAAACCTCTGTCCACTAAGAGTCTGTATAGTAACCTAGCTCTAGCCCAAAAGTCATCTACTTTAGTGCAGATTTTACAAAATCTTATTAATTGGGAATAAAAACAATTATAAGTGATTTTACTATCGATATTACTACTAGGGAAAGGAAAGTTTATTACGTTAAAATTAAAATCATCAACTTTGTGATATACTTTAAGTATGCACTGTTCATTAACAATCTCTATATTTATATCAAGAAAATTTTCAACTTTATAATTTACGTTACATTGTGTGAGGGGAATAGAATTAGGGTAAATAAGTTTAGCAACTTGATTAAAATTTAACAAATTGCAAACAAGAATATCATCAATATATCTACTATTATTACTTAACAGTTTAGCAAGTGCTAATTTTTCTGGAATTTTATTTTTCTTGCTACTGTCAACTAAGTCTTTTATATATTTAAATTCTAAAGCAAGCAAGAATAAGTCTGCAATTAAAGGGCTAGCATTTCCACCCATAGGAATTCCTAATATTTGTTTGAAAATGTACGGCCCGAATCTAACATAAGTATTGAAAAGGAGGAATTTAAGGGCATCTTTAAGTTTAGTTCTATCAAAATATACAGAACTAGTGGGAGTAGAGCTAAGTGATGCATTATTAAAATATGTATAAACACTTATGAAATAATTACCATTCCTAACGAACCTGTCAAAGTGCAAATCTATAATAAAGCAAAGCTCTGAATATACTAAATCTAAAGGCAAATTGGTATACAAAGTTGAAAAGTCGAAGCTATGTACCGAGGTAACTTTCGGCATGGTATTTATTTTATCAATAACTTCTAACGAATTGTCAACTCCAATAATAGTTAATGCCAGTTCTTCTCATGATGGTATTACAATATCTTTTATGAGTACTTTTAATGTATTTTAAGCAATTTACTACTTGTTCTGATAGAGTTTTAGTGGTAGCAAATTTTGCTCCGGCAATAAAGCGATATTTATAAGGTCTTTTATGAAATTTAGGTAACATGTATAATTTTGCAATGCACTTGTTCTTATCAGAAAGTTTAATATCAAATATTATATTTTTCTTGGTATGTTCATCGATTAAGTTATCAATATTCAGATTATTTTGAATTTCATAAACAGAATTACCGCAAATATTTTTACGTAATATGTTACCCTTAATACCTAATTCTTTTTTCATATTTTCAAGATAAAATTTCTTACATGTGAAGCTATAATTATTGCTGGCTTTATCTACTGTAGTGATTACAAAATGTTTATGTAAATTTATTAAATCAGCTTTAAGCTTATTATAATTATAGTCTATAAAATCTGAAAGATTAAATTCATTTTTAAGCGAGAAAATTTTATTTCTAATTAACTTAATTAATAATTTAGACCATGCTTCTAGTTCTCTCGCATTGCAGCACGCAATTTTTAACAATTTATCTTTTAATTTATTGACTGAAAAAAACAATATCTTTTAAAATTATGTCCCATGTTACTTTATTACTCCCTATTCTAAATTTAAACCCTTTACGACATAGCTCCGCTAATTTGTCGTTTGCAAAATGTTTAACTATTTCTACATCACCTGTTAATATGTGACATATCGGACTATAAATGAACTTTGCTAGTGCATCACGTCTGCTAGCTGGCATATCCATGACTCTTTCACACACGCATTTATTATTATTGAAAATATCATTACCTGAAAGATTTCCTAAAACTTTATTATAATTACAAATAATAGACCCAACAGGTCGTTCATATGAATACACTATTAATGGTTTGAAATCTTTACAATCATCTGGTAACATGGACTTAACTTTCTTTGAATTAATAAGACTGTTAACATTAATTTTGTCTAAAATTTTAGAGGAATAATTTAAAGTGGACATGACTTTATCTTTAATACGGTTATCTTTGGATTTCTTAGAATTAGCTCTAATATATCCCATAAAAGCAAAGACTATATTCTTAAATTTATTTGTGAAATTATGTTTATTATTTAGAATATTTTCTATAAAAGGAGCAAAACTTTTCTTTTGTAGGCCTTTCAATGAATCTTTTAATTTTTTAATTCCGAAATTTCGATATAATGAATATAAATTATTAACAATAATTATAATATCAGACCTGCTTTTCTTTTTATTAAATGTATTTAGTCTTCTATTACCGTGTCTACCAGGTCTTCTGTTTAAAACAGGGAAGTTAAAATATGGGTTATTAAAATCGTTTTTTAATAAATCTTTATACAAAATGTTGCCTACATTTTTTATTTGATTGTTAAGTCCAAATGGATAGATGGTCATTAATTTTCCAATCCAATAATTTTCTCTATCTAAAACATTTTGATTACTTTGAACAATTTCTATAATTTTGTATTAACAATCAAATTTAGTACAATCTGTGTTAAAATGCTTATATAGAAGAATCTTGGAGTCGATGCCGTTCTTAATTCCTGATCTATGCCCGTAGGCTCTTTCTCTTAAACATTGCTCCGTCTTTCCAACATATTGTATACCACATTTCTCACAGGTTATTAAATAGATAACAGGGGGATGGCATGGCGACATTGACAAATAGTAATAGCTTTGTAATTATATCTCAAACAAAACTCAACCAAATTCATACAAGAAGTTAAAATAAGAGAATTACAGTGATACTGTACACAAGAAATACCGGTAATTTACATCTTTGAGTAACCAGTACGAAGTTATATATTCAAGTAATCAGTACTACATAAGAAATGGGTTTAATACATAATAAAGCCACAAGTAATATAGAAGATAAAAATTTAAAGCTGACCTCTTCGTCCTTGAGGAAGGTGCAGACGGAGAAGGGAAGGGCCTGGTTGGCAAGAGCTCTGGCAGCACGACCGTGGACTCTCAGAATCTCCTGCTCTACACTCAATACAAGTTTCTCTTTCTCAATCAGGTGCTGTAACAAAAGTAGCAATGTTAGAATGTGTCTTCAATTTTAACAAATACTGAAATAATTCTACTTATCATATCACAAACTAAGACACTTTGCTTTCTCCACTGTAAAAGAATGGATATGGTAGAAGTGCCTCGAGGCTATTAATTAAAATGTAAAACTTGCAAACTAAACAAACCAAAATTGGGACAAGGACAATATAAAGTCAAATTAAATTATCAAAATCGCTATGTGGAAACAACGCTTACTAAAATGAAAATTATTAAATAAAAGAACACAATCCACCACATAGGGTGTACATCACTACATGAGCAAGTTAATCTGTTTCCCAAGCAAACCAATCGCACATATAACAACGCACTATCGTCACGTTAAAGGAAGTAGTCAAGTTTGGGAAGTCCGGGACGTTCTGGCAAATTTTACTAAACTCTGCATGAATAAAGAAACTACATGTTAAATGTCAAAATATTATTTAAAATCAAATTTGCAGCATGACAAGACATTAACAATAGTAAAAAATACAAATATTGATAAGATATCTATACTATTACAAAATAATATATAAAATACAGTACAGCACTCACTAACGATAGTGCTATCGGGTAGGTACCTGTAAGCATAGCATGCCTCAAGTGACCCCTATCAATAACTACCCTACAAATAACCTACATTTATAGCACAAATAAACTAAGGAAATCGCAAAAGTAAGCAATTGATACTATCGACAATGAATACATATAATATAAAGAGAAATAATTGCAAAATATGAAGTAACAACAGATTTAAACAAAGAGTACTCTTTTAACAAGAACAATAAATTTAAAAAATCATCAATATTAATAATAATAATAATTTAAAATGTAAAACTTGCAAACTAAACAAACCAAAATTGGGACAAGGACAATATAAAGTCAAATTAAATTATCAAAATCGCTATGTGGAAACAACGCTTACTAAAATGAAAATTATTAAATAAAAGAACACAATCCACCACATAGGGTGTACATCACTACATGAGCAAGTTAATCTGTTTCCCAAGCAAACCAATCGCACATATAACAACGCACTATCGTCACGTTAAAGGAAGTAGTCAAGTTTGGGAAGTCCGGGACGTTCTGGCAAATTTTACTAAACTCTGCATGAATAAAGAAACTACATGTTAAATGTCAAAATATTATTTAAAATCAAATTTGCAACATGACAAGACATTAACAATAGTAAAAAATACAAATATTGATAAGATATCTATACTATTACAAAATAATATATAAAATACAGTACAGCACTCACTAACGATAGTGCTATCGGGTAGGTACCTGTAAGCATAGCATGCCTCAAGTGACCCCTATCAATAACTACCCTACAAATAACCTACATTTATAGCACAAATAAACTAAGGAAATCGCAAAAGTAAGCAATTGATACTATCGACAATGAATACATATAATATAAAGAGAAATAATTGCAAAATATGAAGTAACAACAGATTTAAACAAAGAGTACTCTTTTAACAAGAACAATAAATTTAAAAAATCATCAATATTAATAATAATAATAATAATAATAATAGAAAAGAAAAAGAAAAAGATAAACAATAAATACAGACAAAAAGTAAGCAGAGGTTATACAAGAAACTTCAAGTTAAAAATGCTTGATTAAAATTATTGATGTCAAATTTTAGAATACAGTCACAATAATTGACCCTAAAAAGATTAAATTTATGGAACAATTTACTTGCCTCAAAACCTCTGTCCACTAAGAGTCTGTATAGTAACCTAGCTCTAGCCCAAAAGTCATCTACTTTAGTGCAGATTTTACAAAATCTTATTAATTGGGAATAAAAACAATTATAAGTGATTTTACTATCGATATTACTACTAGGGAAAGGAAAGTTTATTACGTTAAAATTAAAATCATCAACTTTGTGATATACTTTAAGTATGCACTGTTCATTAACAATCTCTATATTTATATCAAGAAAATTTTCAACTTTATAATTTACGTTACATTGTGTGAGGGGAATAGAATTAGGGTAAATAAGTTTAGCAACTTGATTAAAATTTAACAAATTGCAAACAAGAATATCATCAATATATCTACTATTATTACTTAACAGTTTAGCAAGTGCTAATTTTTCTGGAATTTTATTTTTCTTGCTACTGTCAACTAAGTCTTTTATATATTTAAATTCTAAAGCAAGCAAGAATAAGTCTGCAATTAAAGGGCTAGCATTTCCACCCATAGGAATTCCTAATATTTGTTTGAAAATGTACGGCCCGAATCTAACATAAGTATTGAAAAGGAGGAATTTAAGGGCATCTTTAAGTTTAGTTCTATCAAAATATACAGAACTAGTGGGAGTAGAGCTAAGTGATGCATTATTAAAATATGTATAAACATTTATGAAATAATTACCATTCCTAACGAACCTGTCAAAGTGCAAATCTATAATAAAGCAAAGCTCTGAATATACTAAATCTAAAGGCAAATTGGTATACAAAGTTGAAAAGTCGAAGCTATGTACCGAGGTAACTTTCGGCATGGTATTTATTTTATCAATAACTTCTAACGAATTGTCAACACTCCAATAATAGTTAATGCCAGTTCTTCTCATGATGGTATTACAATATCTTTTATGAGTACTTTTAATGTATTTTAAGCAATTTACTACTTGTTCTGATAGAGTTTTAGTGGTAGCAAATTTTGCTCCGGCAATAAAGCGATATTTATAAGGTCTTTTATGAAATTTAGGTAACATGTATAATTTTGCAATGCACTTGTTCTTATCAGAAAGTTTAATATCAAATATTATATTTTTCTTGGTATGTTCATCGATTAAGTTATCAATATTCAGATTATTTTGAATTTCATAAACAGAATTACCGCAAATATTTTTACGTAATATGTTACCCTTAATACCTAATTCTTTTTTCATATTTTCAAGATAAAATTTCTTACATGTGAAGCTATAATTATTGCTGGCTTTATCTACTGTAGTGATTACAAAATGTTTATGTATAATTATTAAATCAGCTTTAAGCTTATTATAATTATAGTCTATAAAATCTGAAAGATTAAATTCATTTTTAAGCGAGAAAATTTTATTTCTAATTAACTTAATTAATAATTTAGACCATGCTTCTAGTTCTCTCGCATTGCAGCACGCAATTTTTAACAATTTATCTTTTAATTTATTGACTGAAAAAAACAATATCTTTTAAAATTATGTCCCATGTTACTTTATTACTCCCTATTCTAAATTTAAACCCTTTACGACATAGCTCCGCTAATTTGTCGTTTGCAAAATGTTTAAACTAGTTCTACATCACCTGTTAATATGTGACATATCGGACTATAAATGAACTTTGCTAGTGCATCACGTCTGCTAGCTGGCATATCCATGACTCTTTCACACACACATTTATTATTATTGAAAATATCATTACCTGAAAGATTTCCTAAAACTTTATTATAATTACAAATAATAGACCCAACAGGTCGTTCATATGAATACACTATTAATGGTTTGAAATCTTTACAATCATCTGGTAACATGGACTTAACTTTCTTTGAATTAATAAGACTGTTAACATTAATTTTGTCTAAAATTTTAGAGGAATAATTTAAAGTGGACATGACTTTATCTTTAATACGGTTATCTTTGGATTTCTTAGAATTAGCTCTAATATATCCCATAAAAGCAAAGACTATTCTTAAATTTATTTGTGAAATTATGTTTATTATTTAGAATATTTTCTATAAAAGGAGCAAAACTTTTCTTTTGTAGGCCTTTCAATGAATCTTTTAATTTTTTAATTCCGAAATTTCGATATAATGAATATAAATTATTAACAATAATGATAATATCAGACCTGCTTTTCTTTTTATTAAATGTATTTAGTCTTCTATTACCGTGTCTACCAGGTCTTCTGTTTAAAACAGGGAAGTTAAAATATGGGTTATTAAAATCGTTTTTTAATAAATCTTTATACAAAATGTTGCCTACATTTTTTATTTGATTGTTAAGTCCAAATGGATAGATGGTCATTAATTTTCCAATCCAATAATTTTCTCTATAGAAAAAGAAAAAGATAAACAATAAATACAGACAAAAAGTAAGCAGAGGTTATACAAGAAACTTCAAGTTAAAAATGCTTGATTAAAATTATTGATGTCAAATTTTAGAATACAGTCACAATAATTGACCCTAAAAGATTAAATTTATGGAACAATTTACTTGCCTCAAAACCTCTGTCCACTAAGAGTCTGTATAGTAACCTAGCTCTAGCCCAAAAGTCATCTACTTTAGTGCAGATTTTACAAAATCTTATTAATTGGGAATAAAAACAATTATAAGTGATTTTACTATCGATATTACTACTAGGGAAAGGAAAGTTTATTACGTTAAAATTAAAATCATCAACTTTGTGATATACTTTAAGTATGCACTGTTCATTAACAATCTCTATATTTATATCAAGAAAATTTTCAACTTTATAATTTACGTTACATTGTGTGAGGGGAATAGAATTAGGGTAAATAAGTTTAGCAACTTGATTAAAATTTAACAAATTGCAAACAAGAATATCATCAATATATCTACTATTATTACTTAACAGTTTAGCAAGTGCTAATTTTTCTGGAATTTATTTTCTTGCTACTGTCAACTAAGTCTTTTATATATTTAAATTCTAAAGCAAGCAAGAATAAGTCTGCAATTAAAGGGCTAGCATTTCCACCCATAGGAATTCCTAATATTTGTTTGAAAATGTACGGCCCGAATCTAACATAAGTATTGAAAAGGAGGAATTTAAGGGCATCTTTAAGTTTAGTTCTATCAAAATATACAGAACTAGTGGGAGTAGAGCTAAGTGATGCATTATTAAAATATGTATAAACATTTATGAAATAATTACCATTCCTAACGAACCTGTCAAAGTGCAAATCTATAATAAAGCAAAGCTCTGAATATACTAAATCTAAAGGCAAATTGGTATACAAAGTTCAGACATGCTGTTATCTAATACAGAATGCTACTTCTAACGTGTAGAAGATTTACACCTATATACCTGTAACGTTTGATTTATTAATTGGTCGATTATAACTTTGGTTCCCAAACATATCCACTACCACCTGCCCCTATAAAATATATTTTTTTGTTTTTGTATTTTGGTCTCATCTATTCTCATCACGCTGATTGTAGATTTATTGAACTTTATTGCATTTGATTTTACTGTAGTGCATGTAAAACATCTGTTACGACCTGGCACTCGGGTACACAAGGGCTCTCAATCAGGACTCGAGTACGGCTCGCTGCCACAACGGAAACACACGATCCCAACCCCTGAGTACTGCCAGCCGAACAAAAAACACCAATACCCTCCAGAGTTCAATCTGCTATAACGGGGTATACAAGAACTCGGTACTAGTGTTCAACAACAGACTAATAAAGAGACAGGAATTCTCTAGTCTGGTCAACAATCAAACAAAGAAGTAAGAAACCACAACACCAAAGAATAGTGTTGGCCGAAGCCGAAGTAATCCACCCTTGACTAAGAACTTAAGAAGTCCTCCACCCTCTACTTCGGATCGGCACTATTACGTTACGTTAATTAATAGTCCTTAAGCATCGAGCAAGGAATCTTCTGATAAAAGTTAGATGCTTCTCGGATGCTCGTAAGAAGTACGTATCGGATTTTGAACAGCAATTCAATAAGCAAAAAACAATGGCAATTAAATACTATTAAAGGTTTAAATTGGCATAAGAATAATTAAAGGAATATGCAATAGTAAATGGCAAACATTAAAAAGAAGTACTCCGCAAATGCAACGGCAATAGCCTACTCGGATTGTGCTCGTGGGCCACTAATCACTAAAGTAGCCAAGCGTGCAACACATGAAATCAATAGTGCATAAACAATATCATACATAAGGAAAGCTTCAATACTATTCTGTATCTACTAATCGAGTAAAGTCTAGCTGGGGTACTGTGGGCAATAGGTAGCAGTGACTGAGCAAAAACGGCTCGTAGCCTAGCGAAGTCCTCAAAACTGTTTAAAGTATTACGTTAAAACTAACAAGTGCACTTTGAGAAATCCAGATCCCTTGTATCTGGTTTTCTCCCGGCTCCTTGACAAAGTAAAAACAAACTGTTAATAAAATACAGGGTGGTTAGGCTCTTGCCCTCACGCACTGTAAATTATTAACTCAACACAGTCAGCCGCGAAGACAACCTAGGCTTCACTGAACCGAAACGAGTATGCAGGTTTATCGCTTAACCACTGTATCAAACAACAACTCGTAACACAGAAAAGCCTTACCCCACTTTAGCATTACCTAGACTAGCAGAAAACAGGAATAATAATAATAACACACAGGGAAATGCATATACAAGTGCAACAAACATAAATCAATCCTATTCTAAGTTAACCCTTCCAAAATAGGCTATCTAATAGGCAAGTATCTCTGAGAACTCAAGCGATAATACGTTGGCTGACTAGCTCTGCACCAACGGGACCATGGAAGTTAAAAAGGGTAGGGAAAAGAGGAGATAAGAATGTAAGGTAGTAGAGAAAGTTCACATCAGTCAGAAGAATATATATAGTTAGCAAGGGAAATGAGAAGTCGCTCTGCCTAATGAGTTCTGATCAAAAAATGGCTAGACTTCCCTTTTTATACTCGGCCCTCTAGTGAGCCCAACGTGAACTACTAAGGACCGCCCACTGACAATCATTACGTAATTTCTCTCTCTCCTCTGGGATAGACAAAGGATCCCCTAGCACTGAGGGGAGGGGGAAGGGGGGAGTGCTAGTGAGTTAGGCCCACCTCCCGCATGGCGCACCCACTGACCCCCCAACGGTGGCTGCTTCTCCCCCCATCATTACAAATAAGTTTTACACACAATACTTATAACTAATGATATAAAATAGAACTCGTTGACTCAGATGAAAACAAAATACATATTCATAATACTTATAGTACAACGGCTCACATGAACTAAGTTAGGAAACTCTACATAGACTACAGCCAAAGTTCCTGCCCTGACGATCCTAGCGAGAGTGGGGCATGACTAGGCGTTCTGTACAGCATGCTCACACTGGACATGCGTCACACATCCTATAGGATTTGCACACCAATGTCTTATAGCTAGATATAATGTTATTAAATAAAATTGTACCTGTAGCCTGAGCCTATATCGTTCCTTTTCCTGGTCTGTGAAGAGGTCTTTGAGTAGCTGTGACAGTGTGGCCGGTGGTGGCATGATGGGTACTGAGAGGCGGGAGGTGGCATTACCGGCCAGTACATAAGAGCAGCGGTTCATTAGGTAGTCCTTGAACCCCTGTGGTGGCTTCGGCTGGACCGGGCGTAGGTTCTCACGACGACGCTCAATCTGAATAGGAGGCAGTTGTAAACATGGGTAATGGGTACAATCCTGGACAGGAATTTCTGGACGATTTGGGAGGAACAAATAA
Source organism: Paralithodes platypus (assembly GCA_032716605.1). Lineage (NCBI taxonomy): Eukaryota > Metazoa > Arthropoda > Malacostraca > Decapoda > Lithodidae > Paralithodes > Paralithodes platypus. The sequence continues at coordinate 44,231,689 of CM064580.1, forward strand.
TATAAATTGGCATTTTTTTTTTTTTTTTTAAACGCCAATGACCCACGTTAATATGTTTGGTGATGGGCTGGTCTATCAGAGTGAGAACTGAGCGATCTCTGCCATACCCATAGCTTACTCTGACTGTTCCTTTTACTTATATATTTTCTAGATCTCAAGTGACGGCGTCTCTTCCGTGGATTGACCTCCCAATCTACCAAGATTGGAAGCCAAAGCGTCACATTTTTCCTTTGCCCTTCATCTTTCTCTTCATAATTGCTGAGGGGCACAGGGCCCTGGGTGGGACTTTGGTTTCCCGGGCGTTTCTGCACCCTCCTCAGCTCCCCGCCATGGAGTGGCTTCGGTCACCCAGGCATTATTGTGGTCGGCAGAGAGGGTTCTGTGGGGGCGCTCGGTTATGGCCTTGGCCTTGCTCGGGGCCTTGGGGCTGTTCAGCCAGGCAGCTTGGGGAACAACAACAACAACAACAACTAGACTATGTTTTTTCTCTAATTAATGCTCACTATTTTATATATATATAAATTTATGAAGCTAACACTTAAAGAAACAAAGTAAACAGGGAAAAACACCAGTCTCAACATAAACAGATGACAACAAAAATAAATGCTAAACAAAATCACAATGTCAAAAAATACAATTTATTTATCACATAATCAAAGTTTAAAGAACACAGGCCACCACAAAGCTACCTGACCATGACTATACTGTGCAGTACAGTCAAAAGCCAAAATGTGATGGGTACATGTGCATTGGAAAATTGGCTCTAACTGGTTAACAGTTACTTGATGCGAGGTAGAGTTCAGTCATAGACATGCGAGGCATGGTACTGTACACAATTAAAACAGTGGTTTTGGTAATTAAAATACACAGTAGTTTGATGGCCACTGTTTTTGGTTGAGATAGTGCTGTGAACTCATACTAGCAAGTTGGGTATAATTTAATTTCTTTTTATTTTATGTATGTAGTCACAAGCATAAATACTGCGACACCAACCAAATAATGTTCACCCCTTTGTCTCCAAAGGTATTGTTAAACTTTTTATTCAAACTCACAATGATTTCTATATTTCATTCTAGCTACCGTCAGACGATTTTATTCCGCTTAATATAAACCTCTTGTGATGAATGAGAGGATGTTATCTGATTGATGTCGCAGCATTTATGCTCGTGACTGTACATATATGTATATTTATGTTACTGTAAGATATATATGAACCCCAGTATGGTCCCCTTTGTACTGTGTGAGTTACTATACTCTATGTAACTCACCTTTGCCACCGGCCTGTACAGCAGATGTGAGACTGGGCCGGTGATTGGCTGGCAATGACATCACTCCCTAAGCATTATAGAAGGTTCCAGAATTTCCAGTTTGTATTATTTGCACTTATCCTTGACGTTTTGGTTACAATTTAGCCAAGTTATTATAATAGAAAGTAGCATACAAACCCCTTTGTTATTTCGCATACAACACACTGAGCATAATATACAGACACCGCTGAAAAGCTGGAAATGCAGTGTATAAAAATAAAACAATCCACCTCCTGGCAACACTGCACTGGCCCGGCGTGATCGCAGATATTATCCTATGTGTGTCTGTATGTGCAGATATAACCATTATCTGTTCATGTTTACCTTTCGTTACCTTCGTGCTATTGTTCATAAGGTTGCAGAGTATGCTAAACAAGGACTGGGATGCAGGCAAGCAAAGTATAAGCAGCGCGAGACCGTCCCGTGCATCCTCCATCATGTCTGAGCCATCACTAAGTGGCAGTGGGAGATGTCTCCAACTCCCTTACAGACTTGGGAATAGCGGAAACCGCTCAAACTCGCAATTTGTTACCGATTTAGCTTCATCTGTGCAATATCATTGCATGGAAACCAGTGGTCGTACAGACATGATTCAGGTGTCATTGGAAAGGTCTGTTACTCTGCTTCCAATATATCATTGGAATACGTTCTAGCTCTTGTTTATACATGAAAATGTGCAGGGAATGAAGGTTACTTTTGGTACAAAACCCCCGTACGGTACAGTGGTGACCAAGCAATTGTCATATGAAAAGTGCTGCGACAAAAGTGATGTGATTCTTTTGTGTAGCATACTCTGCGACCTTATGAACAATAGCACGAAGGTAACGAAAGGTAAACATGAACAGATAATGGTTATATCTGCACATACAGACACACATAGGATAATATCTGCGATCATGCCGGGCCAGTGCAGTGTTGCCAGGAGGTGGATTGTTTTATTTTTATACACTGCATTTCCAGCTTTTCAGCGGTGTCTGTATATTATGCTCGGTGTGTTGTATGCAAAGTAACAAAGGGGTTTGTATGCTACTTTCTAGTATAATAACTTGGCTAAATTGTAACCAAAACGTCAAGGATAAGTGCAAATAATACAAACTCTGGAAATTCTGGAACCTTCTATAATGCCTAGGGAATTATGTCATTGCCAGCCAATCACGGGCCCGGTCTCATATCAGCTGTACAGGCCGGTGGCAAAGATGTTACATAGAGTATAGTATGGTCCCCTCTGTACTGTGTGAGTTACTGTCTTGATAGCGTAATGCATAAATGCGCGGAATTTCGGTGTGAGTACCAGCCTTATGAGGGCTGCAGCCCAGTAGGTTGTTGAAAAATAGCTCATTCTCTCTCTCTCTGTGGGAGTATCCTAAGTTCGAGTCCTTGGAGTGCCACATGTATTTGTTGATTTCATTAATTGAGTTTAGAAGTAAAGTTGGTTGGTAAAAAAATATGAATTAAGTATTATTATTAACCCATTCTGTACAAGCGCCAAATAGCATTCGTCAGTACCGGTATACAAGTTATACACTAGTATTAGTGAAACTAGTACTTGAGCCGTGTTCTCTGCTATGTGGTGGTTTTGTGTTCTTTTTATTTCAAAATTTTACATTGCTAAAGCGTTATTTCCACATAGTGATTTTAAAGCGTTATTTCCACATAGTGATTTTGAAGTTCTTTTCTCTATATATTGTGTCATCCCTGTTTTGGTTTGTTTATTTTGTAAGTTTTACATTATATTAGCAAGCGATAGCCTCTAATATATCTCTAAGGCGTTACTGCTAGGTATTAGCAACACTGCCTAAGCGTCAGGCAGCCGTCCCCACCCCGCAAAAGTCAGTAACTCCCCAGCTTTCAAGAGTGATGAATCATGTTGCACCGCGGAAAACTTTTTACAAATTTGGCTGGTATCGAGGGGCACATAAATGGCAAAATCCTCTGTTATAATACGGATTAAACAGATATACTGTACATTCTTTGGAGTACTGGAGGGCCCAGCATGGTCATACATGACAAATATTAATTTAGTTAGGCACTTAATTGTTATTATTTTTTGTTATAGAAAGTTGTCATTGTAGGTAAAGGAACCGGCAAGGAAAAATTACCATGAGCATGAGGAGGGCTGGTCCTATCCAGAGGTTTGGCATCCTCTACCCAACCTTAGCCGTTTCTGTCTGTCTCTTTTACTGTCCTACAGCTCTTCTGAGCTATCAGAAGAAACTGGATGACTCCGTCGGTGACGCTTGTCCAGTATGTAACATAACACCCCATACTATCAACCCTATTAAACATATAGAAGACTGCATTCCACACAATCACTTACGATAACAACATAATCTACACTCCTTGAGAGCCCTGTGGGAAAGCCCGATCGCGGCCATGGCTTTCCTTAGGGACTCGGGGCTGTTCGGCTAGGCAGCCTAGGGAACGACAACAACTGTCCTACTTTTCCTTCTGGGGGTAGCAAGTGAGGAATTCTTCTCCCCTTGTAAAATTCACCTACTAGACAAGACGGAGAAAGGGGCGAGGGAATGCGAAAGTGGTCCCAGACCCTCTGTCTGAAGTCGGCCACCCCCAGCCATGGGGTATGTGCCCGAGTACATACCGTAAATACATACATACATGAACTATTAACCACTTCTAAAAAAACATTTTGCATTCTAAATAAATAAATCATATTTCAAGCTTCTCATAGTACAGTAACTGTACAAACCTGTTTCCTGATATTGAGAAAGGTTTCATAACAGTTGCTCATGGGTTGGTCCACCATGGAGACCGGTGGTGGCTCAGCTTCCGCTTCAGCCTTCATCTTGATCTTGCGCTTGCGGGGGTGGACCACCTCCTCCATGGTGGATGGTGGGGGGCGAACGGACTCCTCCACACGGATAGAGGTGGAGGCTAATGAAGACACTGAGGGTTCAGGCTTCAATACCGACGAGGAGGCTGTACACAAAGAAGTCAGGTCAATACAGGAAATCACAGAAAATGCATCTTTCCCCAATATTATTACATGTTTCTTACAATGCAAATCTAATGACATTATTTCTTTGACATCATGTCAGGTCAGGTGAAGGTATTAACCCGGGAACTGCGGGAAGACTCTTAAGAGTTCCCCCGGCGGACTGCGGGAAGACTCTTAACCCAGTGAGACCCAGCGTCGCACGTGATGCGTCGGCAGTGTTTGATCACCAACTCCCAGCGACGCATCACGTGCGTCCGACATATTAAAATCAGTTACGTGGCTCGTAAGGTAGGAAATGGCGGGAGAATAGGAGGGGGAGGTACCGTAGTGTGTGTGGGAGCCGGGCCGGTAGGTGTGAGCGGGCCAAGACAGCCGCGCGGCTGGTGGTGGTGGGCTTAGTGGGGATACTTTACACCCTTAGTTCACCGCCACTTTGAACCTTCATTACTCCGGTCGTATGGGAGCTACAGGCTTGAGATTTATGTGAGACACTCCTTAGGATGTATGCCGTACAATGCCATACTCAGTTTTTACCCTAGTGCTCCTGGGCGGGTGGTCATGCGGGGGAGACGAACTTTCCCACCCCCCCCCAAATGACCAAGGTGAGTTTTTTTTTCTTCATTTCTCACCATTCTCTTCCATTTTGGCTCAACACATTTTTTTGAGGCCCCCCCCCCCCCAAAAAAAAAATATCCGAGGTGATTTTTTTTTTTTTTTTTTCATTTCTCATCCTTGTCTTCCATTTTAGCAAACAAAAATAAGAAGTGAAAATGGCTTGGGACTGGGGTGAACAAAATTATTGTAACTAGCCGGGGCTCAACGGGTTAAGAGTCAGGGGGGAAAAAAAATCCATTTAACCCGTGGAGCCCCGGCTAGTTTTGTAATGTTTGCGCACCAGAACCCGGCCGGTTTTCAATTTTTTTTTTTATTCCAGAAACAATAGCGAATGGGTTAGGAATGAAGGAAAAACCACGAAAAACCGCTCAAAAAGCTTAAAAAATGGTCCTACAGAGCCCCCGAAAACGGATTTTACAAGAGTAAAAAATTTAAGGCAATTATCCCAAAAAAACAGGTTATTGTGCGCTCGCGCGCACGCACGTGGACTTCGAGAGTTTTCAACCATCGGCACGGTTGCGTGGGATACGTACACAGTTCCCATACAAATCTGAGCCCTCTTGAGTGGCTACACCTGAGGTTACGGTCGGCGCAATTAGGGTGACGCGCCAGGCGCGTCTCTGGGGCTGTGCGTTACATACATCGCTGACGCGTCAGACGCGTCGCTGGGGCTATACGGGTTAAAACACTCCAAAACAATGTATATTTTTGTATTTATTTTTTTTTTTATTGCCCCTGGGCCATGCCAAATATCACTCCTCCACCTCCCCTCCTTCAGTTATCACCTATTTTCCCTGTTATTCCCTTATTCTGTGGTATATTTTCGTGCTAACATTAGCGAGTTGCAAGCAGGGCATTGTCATCACTGTTAGCAAAAGAGAGAGAGAGAGAGAGAGAGAGAGAGAGAGAGAGAGAGAGAGAGAGAGAGAGAGAGAGAGAGAGAGAGAGAGAGAGAGAGAGAGAGAGAGAGAGAGAGAGAGAGAGAGAGAGAGAGAGAGAGAGAGAGAGAGAGAGAGAGAGAGAGAGAGAGAGAGAGAGAGAGAGAGAGAGAGAGAGAGAGAGAGAGAGAGAGAGAGAGAGAGAGAGAGTATCGATCGACAGTCTCTCTCCAGACGTGGGGAAAAGTGGCGGGAAAGGAGGTTGCCTCAGCCATACATTATGTAACTCCCGGCCTGTATCGCCGATTTTGACCATCCAAACGCTGTTTCCACTTGTTTTATTGTTGTAACAGGTTAATACCTTTATAATCAACCTATAATAGGCGCATATGGATAAGTATTAATGCTATTTATGGTAAAATAACGATGTTAGTGATGGAAACAGCTCAAATACGTGCGCACAGGCAGTGGTGTTTCATACCCCCCCATGCGCACTTCAGAGGTTAAGGGACGGCACCTCATAGCTACTTTCTACTTTCCTATTTTCTGAAGAGTGTAGAGAGGAGAAGGGATGTTAAAGAGAGAGGAAGCTGTTGGGAGCGGGTTTGGTATGTGTTATTAGTCTGTATACGTCGTCGAGGTGTCCCCCCAACTGGGTGCGAGCATGTGAAACACGCTAGGACGTACTATCACACCTACTAAATGTCCGCATCGGCTGGGATCAAACCCAGGTCAAGCAGATTCACACGTGAGTGTGCTCTCCACTCGACCGCCGCGGCTCTTGACATCACTATCTGCATTACCGAGTCTTCTAAAGCCTAAAGTATATAGGGTAGAAGCGTTAGTATCCGATCACTGTTAGTATCCAATCACTTTCAGTTTTTAGTGCAAAAAAACTGGTACTAACAAAACTATAAAAGATACAGTATTAACCTTATATACAGAATATAGAGCTATGAAAGATAAGTATTGTGTGAAAAAAAGAAATTAAATGGATAAATAGTTTAGCTTCTACCGTACACCGAATGTAAACAACTGTAATTTTTCTTCCGATTCTTACGGCAACACATAAAGCTCGGTTCACACATACACGTTCTAACGTCCCGTCCGGCCCCGACCTTTTAATAAAAAACGCCTATGCGGCGTCCTTTTTATGCATGCATAAAATGGTCCGTGTGGGTCGGGGCAACTGCCAGAAAACGTGTTATGCCGGGACACCCACGGACACACACAGAAGTTATTTTCTTGGTCGGGGACGGACGGGACGTTAGAACGTGTATGTGTGAACCGAGCTTAAGGAAATTACTTTTTTTGTCGGCTTAAAAATTATCTCTATATTTATTCTTTTCAAATTATATGATAATATATTGTAGTGGAATATTGGAATGACACATGGAAAATGAAGATAGTTGATTATATTGCAAATGAGTTTGACAAGGAGAGGTGATTGGATACTAAACCCAAAATCCTTGATGCGTTAGTATCCGATCACTAAATATTTTCCTTTCAAAATGCTTCACTTTATGCTACATATTATTATTTTTAATTTTACATGTCTTACAGGATTAATAATTTCCCTAGCACCTATATTTTGTTATATAATGTGGTGTGTTAGTATCCGATCACTGATCCACCACTGTGGTCGATCAGTCGACCACAGTGGTCAATCGGTTGTTGTTGTTGTTGTTGTTGTTGTTCCCCAAGCTGCCTGGCCGAACAGCCCCAAGGCGTCGAGCAGGCCAAGGCCATAACCGTGCGCCCCCACAGAACCCTCACTGCCGACCACAATAAAGCCTGGGTGACCGAAGCCACTCCATGGCGGGGAGCTGAGGAGGGTGCGGAAACGCCCAGGAAACCAAAGCCCCACCCAGGGCCCTGTGCCCCTCAGCAATTATGAAGAGAAAGTTGAGGGGCAAAGGAAAAAGGTCAATCGGTTGACCACAGTGGTGGATCGGTTGACCACAGTGGTCAACCAGTCGACCACAGTGGTGGATCAGTGATCGGATACTAACACACCACATTATATAACAAAATATAGGTGCTAGGGAAATTATTAATCCTGTAAGACATGTAAAATTAAAAATATTACTATAAAACATAAAGTGAAGCATTTTGAAAGGAAAATATTTTGTGATCGGATACTAACGCATCAAGGATTTTGGGTTTAGTATCCAATCACCTCTCCTTGTCAATATATTATAATATATTTAAAAAGGACAAATAGAGATATTTTGTAAGCTGATAAAAAAGTCATTTCGTTACGGGTTGCCGTAAGAAACGGGAGAAAAATTACAATTGCGATCTATTGTGTCTGAAAGGGTTTATCAGAATAAAGTATCCTAGCCATTAAAATCATTATTTGTATGTAAAGGGGTACTAATACTGATAGTTTTCTATTTGTTACCATCATTACAAGTTAATAAATCATTAATATCATCTTTATTCATCTTATATTTTTGTTTAAAAATTGTTTTTTTTGCTTAATTTTGTCATTAACCCATACAGCCCCAGCGACGCGTCTTACGAGTCACCCTAATTGCTCCGACCGTAACCTCAGGTGTAGCCACTCGAGAGGGCTCAGATTTGTATGGGAACTGTGTACGTACCCCACGCAACCGTGCCGATGGTTGAAAACTCTCAAAGTCCACGTGCGTGCGCATGAGCGCGCAATAACCTGGTTTTTTGGGGTAATTGCCTTCAATTTTTTACTCTTGTAAAATACATTTTCGGGGGCTCTGTAGGACCATTCTTTAAGCTTTTTGAGCGGTTTTTCGTGGTTTTTCCTTCATTCCTAACCCATTCGCTATTGTTTCTGGAATAAAACCATTTTTTGAAAACCGGCCGGGTTCTGGTGAACAAACATTACAAAACTAGCCGGGGCTCCACGGGTTAAGGGCAAAATAAAGGTTATATTTTGAAATAAATTCGACTAAATGTAGGTTTTATGTTGCAAAATAATATACTAAAGGGAATAGGTATAATATATATTTTTTTATTATTAATGGTACGTGATTGGAATTAGCTGTCAAGTGATTGGACTTAGTGGTATTACCATTAAGTCCAATCAGGTAATATAAAAATATATATAAACAAAAATATGTTTCACAGACACTTGACATTACTCTTAATATAAACTTTCATTACTGGTGTGGGTGTTGAAGGGTAAACAAACTTATTTTTGTATTTAATTCTTGTTGAAATTGGCAGCCAAAATCAGTAAATAGCACTTTTTGATTGGATACTAACGATCCTACCCTACACAGTTTGTGCCAATAAGAACATATTGATTTGGGGGATCTAAGAGGTAATTGAAGCCATGAAAAATAAAGTGTTGCCTGGACTCCGATAAAAAAAAAAAAAAAAATGAAATATGGCATGAATTGACAAGAAACCGAGACTGCACGAATGTGTGAAGCACTCGGTCTTAAAATGTTATGTATGTATGTGCCTGACAATGTAAATCAAATATTTAAGACAATAAGAGAAATAAATACTAAAACAAGACATTGTATAGTGTAAGCATCATTAGATACTCACCTGTAGTAGACTCCTCATTAGAGCTGTTACCCCCCCGTTGTGACCGAGTGATGCGAGTGCCACTGCCCTTCTCACTGCCGGAGCTGGTGTTGCCGTTACTGTTGTTACCACTGTTGTTACCGCTGTTGTTATTGTTACTGTTATTATTGTCACCATTACTGTTGCTCCCTACACCTTGGTCCTCACCCTGGAAATATAACAAATAAGTATATCAATGAATGCCTTAAATAAAATAGGAGTTACAAAGGAAAACAGAGCTTCTATTTCTTAATTCAATATGTATAGGAAATTTTTAATATTTTATTCTGGCAAATATTATAGTCAAGAGGCTTAACCCTTTGGCGCACGATGACTCGTTCAGAGTCATTAGGTATTTTTTTCCTAGGCGCACGATGACTCGTTAAGTCATTAAACTTAAAAATATTCGCCAAAAATTAAGTTTTCGTCTGACGTGCGTCATATTTGGCATAGATATTAAGTATTAAGTCTAGTTCAATGGGTACAATTGGCAACTCCCTCAGTTTAACGGTTTACTCACGGCTGGCTGGGAAGGGAGCAGAGTACTGCTCAGTCTGTTTTTCGATACTTTCACGTTTATTCGTGTATCTCAGTAACTATTTGATTTATAGTAATTCTGAAGTTACCAGTGGAATCCTCATTAAATTCTGCTTCCATATATGTATGCAAATCAAAAATGTTGTGGGCAAAATTTTGAGCTAGCGCGAGTTGGAGATAATTTTTTTTTTTTTTTTTTTTTACAATTCTTATTTCGGAGTGCCCCAATGTGGTTGTTTTGTATTTATTCTATGTTTTTATTCGCTTATCTTCAAGTTTAATCAATAACGAAGCCGATGGTACCTCATTAATCCAAATACAAGGATTTTTTGGTGGATAAAAACGTTACAGAAACAAATTATCGCCGGGCACAAAACTGGCTCTGAGTGAGCTGAGATATACTTAGGGAGTGGGAAAAAACTTTGATTGGAAACTATAGGTGTGCCTAAGGGTTAATACCATATAATTATATATATTTAAGATTTTTTTGTTAATTTTGACTTACACTAGACATATGTTATCTTCAAGAAATGCCTAAATCAGAAGTCAATAGGCTACAGTAACTGTCAAGAACCAAGCAGTGGCAAGTTGTAAAAGTTTTTGGAAATGAACCTACATCACAATTGCCCTTGGGAGGCTGCCCGGGGTCCTTGCTGGGATCAGGCACTCCTTCCTTCTCCTCCCCCGAGCTAGTGTTCACAACGTAAGGAAGGTGGCGGCTAGTGGAGCTTTTGCCATTACGAGTATTAGGCTCCTGTTCCGTACCCCCTCCCAGGACGATCTTCAACGGGGGTACTTTAGGCCCGGCGCCGGAGCTAGACTCACTCTTGACATCATCTTCTGTGTCGCTGCTCTCGTTCTTAGTGCTGGGAGGCTTAGGACTGTTGGCTGCGGATCCCATGGGACTCTTGCGTTCCCCCCCCGTAAGTCCCCCTCCACTAGAGCTGGTGCTGCTACCTCCAGACCCACCACTAGAGCTGATACTGGTGGTAATAGTCACGGCACTCGGTTTCAGAACGTTTACACCGCTGCCGCCGCCACTACCTCGACCACCAGACTTCAAGGTTTTGTCGGGGGCTCCAACTGTTATAAAGCAACAAAAAGTTTTGTGTAGTTCTTTCACTAAACTGCAAGGGCCTAACATGATAACTCCCAAAATATTATAATAAATTAAGGACTTGAGCTTAACAAATGCATTTACGGTACTATAGCAATTATAAAAATACTGTACTAAGCTCAATATGAAGAACTTTGTAACAGACAAGTCAACAAGAAGGGTCGAGCTCAATTGAAATACTGTACTGTACTTAGGGCCTATTTTAAAGAATATTTAGCTTATTTTTAGATTATTAAACATTTTCCAACTGCACAGTATATAGACATAAGAATAGTAATCTTGCTGTTGATTTGTCACATTGGCAACTTGTACATCAACCCTAAAAATGTAAACTAAACTAACCAATGGGGCGTCCGGCGCCTCTCCCCACGCCTTTTGGTCCCTCCTTCAGCTCCTCCTTCCTTCTCTTTTTCCTAGCCTCCTCATCATCCTCCCCCTCCCCTCCTCCCCCTCCCTCCCTGCTCCTCTTGTTGTCCCCTTTGTCCTCTGCGGGGCCACTGGGGTCCGCTCGGGCAGGAGGGGGGCCTCCTGATTTGTCCTCCTCCTGCTCTCCTCGACCACCCTCGTCTTTACTGCATTTGAACTCGTATACATCTTCACTATTCTCTATTAAAGGTCTGGAAGGAAAATTTATATGCTAAACATGACATGGTATTGAAATAAAACTACAAATTTACAATTTAAATCATTATTTGGATCTATCTATCTATCTATTGCCTGATGCCGTGATCCCCGAAGGGGTGGCCACGAACGAACCGCCCCCATGCACCTGTCCCCAGTCAGTCGACGCCCCTCCCCCCAACCAGCACCGCCTTCGTTCATGTACTTCCTCACTCCATCCTTCCACCTCATTCGGTCTACCTCTCCCTCTCTGTCCCTCCACCTCGCTCTCGTACACCCTCTTAGTCATTCTCTCGCTTTCCATACGTTCCATATGGCTAAACCATCTCAAGTTGTTCTTTTTAACACTTTCCAGCATCTACCTCCACACTACACCTCCTTCTTACTTCCTCATTAGTCTGTCTATCCCTCCATGTAACTCCGCACGCACTTCTTAAGTAATTAATTTCCACTGCTCTCACTCTTGGTCCGAGTCTCTCAACCAACATCCATGCTTCGCTTCCGTAAGTCAGTGTCGGGATTACCACACTGTCATGCAAGGACTTCTTCACTTCCATACTGACCACCCTATTTCTTGTTACTGCTTTCAGCGTTCCTACAACACTTTTCCCCTGTTGTACCCTCTCCCGCACTTCTTCATCCATAGTCCCATCATTACTCAACACACTGTCCAGATACTTAAAAGAGTTGACGATCTCAATAGCCTGACCATTCAGCTTCACCTCACACTCTGTGACTTCACCCCTTTCGAAGACCATAACCTTGCTCTTCCCCGCATTTACCTTCAAATTCCGTTTTTCGCACACTGTTCCAAACTCATTTACCAGACCCTGCAACTCCCATTATTATCACTCATCAGAACTGTATCATCCGCAAACAGCAGTATAGGTAGCTTCCACTCAATTCCCTCCCTTTTCAGCGATACACCAACATCCACTGCTCTTGATAGTATTTCTTTCATGACTCCATCCATATATACAGTAAACAACCACGGGGACATCACACACCCCTGTTTCAAACCAACATTCAGGTCAAAGAACTCGCTCTGCTCACTCTCCACACGTACTGCCGCCTTTGCACCCTCATACATGCTTCTCACTGCTTTCAGCAACTTGCCCTCTACTCCGTATATTCTAAGTACTTTCCACAAACCTTCTCTATCCACTCTGTCATAGGCCTTCTCCAAGTCCATAAAGGCAACATACACCTTTTGTTTCTTCTCCAGATACTTCTCCACAACACAATTCAGGGTAAAAATCTGATCTACACATCCTCTTCCCTTCCTAAAACCTCCCTGCTCGTCGCCTATCCATTTCTCCGTTCTCACTCTCACTCTCTCAATCACTACCCTACTGTATACCTTCCCTACTACGCTTAGAAGACATATTCCTCGGTGGTTACCACACACTCCTCTTTCCCCTTTGCCCTTATATAGGGGGACTATTATGCCAGTCTTCCAGTCATCGGGTGCACTCCCCTTCTCCCATGCTAGTTTGCACATTTTCCATACCCATTCGATCACTATCTCACCACCATACCTCAACATTTCCCCACACACTCCATCTGTTATTTGGATGTATGTATAAAATAGTAAGTTACTTACTTATCAGTACCGTACTGTGGTTCATTACCTGGCTCTCTAGAGCAAACCAAAAATTAAAATCAGGACTTCTGCAAAGCTATGGAAAACACCTTCACCTTATATCTGATCTCTCTATAAAGTCTGCTTTAAGAGCCTAGTTACGGTACCACTAAGTAGTAGTATTGTGGCAATTATTAATAACTGTCAGAGAAAAGTGTATGTAATTCTATATTACAGTACACTGCTTATTATATGTTGTTAGCAAACTACTTAATCAGGCTGTACTTAACATGTGTAAAACTCACTTGGTATCATGAGGACGTGGCTTCTCTGGAGAACGTGTGACTGTCGTGTTTGGCAACCGGAGTGTGACCCGGGGTGATCCTGGTCCCCCACTTCCCCCCCCACCACCAGCCCCTGCCGCACCCCCGCCTCCTCCACCTCCACCAGTTCCACCACTCCCGCCACCACTACCAGCCCCTGCCCCTCCACCAGGTGTCCCGGGAACACCAACACCAACACCACCACCACCACCACCACCACCACCACCACCACCACCACCACCACCACCACCACCCCCACCCCCACCACCCACACTCCCGGGTTTGTCCTCCGTGGTTTTGGCCGGGGGAGTACGTCGAGACATGCTGGGACAATTACCGCCTGAAATATGATGAAGAGGAAGTTTTTACATACGATAGACATAAAGAGAACAAGTATGATGGCCAGAAAATATGAAACTCTGCAGAAGGTCTCCTGATTCAGATAAGTTACCTGACCATGTAGAGAACCTAGAATAAGGCATATTGACTGAGATCCAAGCTAAACTAAAATAGGCCTAAGGTAAAAAAGTAATCAGAATGAATGCCGGGATGTGGAATGTAGAATTATCAATGATTTTTTTTTAAGGAGTTACGGAAAGTCAAACACCAGTACTGTATAATGAAAGGTTATGAAATGTCAAATAATTCTACCAAGTACCTTTGAAGGGCTGAGTAAAGTCGTCCCCTGAGGAAGAGCCTAACTCCTGGAGATGTCCACGTGCAGCCGTCTCAATGAGCGCTACAATCCCCGGCGACCGACACACGTCTCTGGGAGTCTTCCCACGACGGTTTACCACGTCTACACCTGCCCCGCACCTCAACAGCAGACGTACCAACTGAAACAATATTGATTATGGTAAAGTAAAGTTAAGACTACTGTACAAGGATAAGACTAAATGAAAAATGGATGGAAGTGAGAGTAGAGGATGAATGGAAACAGTTTAAGGAAAAAGTGAAAGCAAGCGCAGAGGAAGTACAGTGGAGCCCCCATCCTCGCTACACCGTTCTTCGTTGATTCAATTCTTTCACCACACACCAAATATTCCCCATTTCAAGCGCCAAAAGTCTCAATTCTCGCATCAAAATCCCAGCCGAAACCCGAAAAAATTGCAAAAATAACGAAAAACTCAACATAAAACTAGAAAACAAACAAAAACAATAATTTTGTTTTAACATAACGAAAGAATCTGCCAGTAGCTTGCCGTTTAGAGACGAAATCCGAGTGAATCCGAGATTCGATCATCAAATGCGCAAGATGCCGCCATCTTTGTATGACGTCATCACTAAGCAGACGCTTGCAGTTTAGCTAGTATCTGTGTTGACAAAACAACCGTTTGCAAGCCTTTTTGTGCCTGAACCCCTTATCTCTCGCGTTTATTATAACCTCTAGTACATCTAGTGATAGGGATGGTTGGCCTGGTGGTAGCAATGAAGGAATTTCATGCTCATAACACAGCAAAGACCAGTCCATGTCGGACGAAAGCGATTTAATTGCCTAGCCTAGACGATGTTAGCCTAGGCTAGGCTAAATATGACAATGATTTATAATAAAATCTGTGTGGTAAGTAATCTTCTCATAATACGTATTTATACGTCTTTTCCTCATAATATGTATTTATTGGATGTATTTGGGGCGAAATGGGTACTTGAAGGGTGGCTGGACGAATTTAGATTTTAGAACCTAGGCCTAGGCTAGGCCTAAAAAAAATCGCATGATAGAAACAATGCCCCAATCTACAGTATTTATGGTTAGGACTGTCATTTAGCCATGTCTACATTATTATTTACAATGCATAAGATTTAGGCCTAGGCTACTTGATGTAGCCTAGACAAAAAACATGTTTTCATAGCCTAACACTGGGAAAAAGTGCGGTAATTGTTTAGATATTGTTCCTTTTTTTCTAGTTATTAAAAACTCATTCTATGGTGTATTATATGATACAGTATAATGCATAAAATTTAATTTGTGTACAATAAAACATGTTTTCATAGGCAAAAAATAGAAAAAGAAGCAAATTTTGGCATGAGCACGGAACCGATTGAATTTTCCCCATAAGAACAGTGCCCCGATCTTGGCTGTTTCAATCCTAGCTCTATTTCTGCGGAACCGATTAGCAGCTAGGATGGGGGCTCCACTGTATGTGGTAAAAGGAAAGTAGGAGGCAGAGGTATCAGAAAGGGAGGCGAGTGGTGGGATGATAAGGTGAGAAAGGCAGTTAAGGAAAAGAGACACTGGTTTGAGAGGGTTTTGCAGTTTTATGAGGGGAAGAGGGTGTGTGGATCAGATTTTTGCAGTAAGACAGCTATGTGTGAAGTATTTAGAGAAGCATAAGGAGATATTTTGGTCTTTTATGGATTTGGATTAAGCGCATGATCGTGTGGATCGAGAAGCAAATTTATGAAATTAGAGGATATTTGTTAAGAGCAGGTAAGAGTTTTTATGAAGAGAGCAGTGTGTGTGTTAAGAGTAAAAAAAAAGAGTTGAGTGAATGGTTTGAGGTAAATGTAGGTCTGCGATAGGGTTGTGTAATGTCATCGTGGTTATTTAATGTATATATGGATGGTGTGGTGAGGGAGGTGAAAATAAGAACTATGGGTAGAGGATTGGGTTTACTGTAGTAGGAAAGAATGGTAAAGATTGGGAGTTGAATCAGTTGCTGTTTGCTGATGACACAGCGTTATTGGCGGATTCTGAGGAGAAACTGCAGCAAGTAGTCAAAGAGTTTGGTGTGGTATGTGGGAGGAGGAAGCTGAGGGTGAACGTCAATAAAAGTAAAGTGATGGTGTGTAATAAAGGTACTCGTAGGGTGAATCTAGATGTGCGGTTAGATGGGGAAATACTGGAACAAGTTAAGCGTTTTAAATATCTGGGAGGAGTGATAAGCAAGGATGCAGGTGTGGAAATGGAAGGTGAGAAATCTCGGAATGAAAGCTAAAAGTGCAATGTATCAAGGGATAGTTGTACCAACAGTAATGTATAGGGCTGAGACATGGGCTGTAGAACAGGCAAGAGAAGTGGTAATAAATAGGAATGAATGGAGAATGCTTGTGAATAGATAAGTGATAACGCGGTCGTTGGAAGAGGGGGTCGGGCGCCAGTTATACAACACAGTAGACCCCCGCCCTTTCGGACTAATTGGGGGAGACCCCTGTCCGAAAGTGTCAAAACTCCGAAAGGGCCGAGTCCGAACTTCACACTTCAGCCATTCGGACTTGTCCGAATGGCTGAAATAGTGTCCGAAGTTTATAAGTCTCGAACACACATTCACCTACCGTATATACCAGCGTATAAGACACATTTCTAAGCCTTTAATAATCCCTCCAAAATCATGGGTGGTCTTACACGACGAATATACTTTCAATCCAAGTGAATTTTGAGCGCCGAGATTCATCAGCTGATTTTCCGAGTGACCGAAATCGTCGAAATACGATAATTTAATCATAAGTACAGTCAGCTCTCCTAATTCGCGAAAACCCTAATACGCGCCTGGGGGTCAGACAAACTCAATATTCTCAATGAGCGTCTACGGTACCTAATAAGCGTTTCGGGAGCCCAAAAGTGGCCAAATCCGCCCTTTTTACCTAATACTCTTGGACATCCATAATTTCACGTGGCACAGATATCATCATATTATGAGGATATTACTTACCACATAGACTTTATTTGAAACCATAGGCTTAGTCATATTTAGCATAGCCTAACTCATCGTCATGTTTCCACGGCTTTCGTCAGACATGGCACACTTGACTTGACTGTTTTGATGGTCCTGGGGATTCAATTCCTTCATCATTACCACCAGGCACACAGTCGCTATCACTGAATACACTAGAGGCCATAATAAACCCAAGAGATACAAGTTTCAAGCACAAGTAAGCAAGTAAAAGGCGGGTGGACTTAGAGCGTCTGCCTGGTCTTGACAACATTAAAAATGGAGGTCGAAAGTGACGCTCCAATCGTCGGCTTCACCGGATTCACTCAAAAACCTAGAGTCTTTAGGCTAATTATTTTTGCTCTTGTTTTCGGTGTATTTTCTTATTATTGTATGTCTTGATGTTCATTATTTAATTAAATTTTGGTTGGTATTTAGGGCAAAAAATGTCAAAATTAGGCAATTTTTTTTCGAGGTGTCCACCATAAGCGATTTTTCCCATAAGGTATGTTATTCCTCAGTCGCTAATTCCTAATACGCGGCACCCTGTGTCGCCCATAAAGGCGCGAATTAGGAGAGCTGACTGTACTATATATCTCTTATATACTTACCTTAACTCTTTATGTTTCATAATATACTTATATAAAACGAGTTATAAGTTCAAATGAAAAATCAGTGTACCGGTACCATTACCGAAACACGTGTGTGATATATGATGTTTGGTTATGTCGAGTGAGTGCGTTTTTTTTTTTATTTATTTCCTATATTCCAACTACTCCTTCTCGGGCATAGGCCGAGAGACTGCACACTCCACCGCTGAACACGGCGAGGCCCGTGAGGTCTTGTTCCAGTCTAGGGAGTGAGACATGCGAAGCACCCATTCACGGCTCAAAACAGTCCCATCTCTGAAGCCGCTTCGCCTCAGTGCTTCACCATCTCATCCCCCAAACTCGCCCTCACTCTCAGAACGCCACCTATTGAGCAATTAACTCACTAGGCATTGCCCCCCTGTAGCATATTTTAAATATGGGAATATTCATACAGTGCTATTTAATTTAATTTTACCTAATAATATGTATAATAGTAAAAGCCAAAGAAAACTTTGGCTTTTACTTTTATAAATATAATTAGGTCAAATTAAATTCCATAGAGAATAATTATAATAACATTTATTACCGTACATCAGTGGCGGCCGACATAGCCCCACACACACAGCGAAGAACATTAACATGTTCAAATCTAGGTTGAATAAAAGTAAATATGGAAATAGTTCAAAATACTGGGAATTGGGAATATCCATTACGATACTTGTCTAAGTAAAATGGATTGATTATAAAGTAACTAAGACAGGACAACACGAGCGCTGCTCAATTCCTGTAAACTACAAATAGGTAAATACACACACACACACATGCAGTTCTCGACATAGACCTACTATTGAAGCATAATCTACCCAAGGAAAGGGAAAATCACTGGATGTATTCCAGAACCGATTTCGCAGGACTACGGGATTTTTTCATGTCACAAAATTGGGATCAGGTGTTATCTGAAAGTGAGGTAGACAAAAAACTCAAGGCATTCATGGAGATCTATGATACTGGTATAAAAACTTTTGTCCCAAAGTACATTAACCCTTTGGCGCACAATGACTCGTTCAGAGTCATTAAACATAAAAATATTCGCCAAAAATTAAGTTTTCGTCTGATGCGCGTCATATTTGGCATAGATATTAACCCGTACAGCCCCAGCGACGCATCTGACGCGTCGGCGATGTATGTAACGCACAGCCCCAGAGACGCGCCTGACGCGTCACCCTAATTGCGCCGACCGTAACCTCAGGTGTAGCCACTCAAGAGGGCTCAGATTTGTATGGGAACTGTGTACGTATCCCACGCAACCGTGCCGATGGTTGAAAACTCTCAAAGTCCACGTGCGTGCGCGCGAGCGCGCAATAACCTGTGTTTTTGGGATAATTGCCTTCAATTTTTTACTCTTGTAAAATCCGTTTTCGGGGGCTCTGTAGGACCATTTTTATAGCTTTTTGAGCGGTTTTTCGTGGTTTTTCCTTCATTCCTAACCCATTCGCTATTGTTTCTGGAATAAAACCATTTTTTGAAAACCGGCCGGGTTCTGGTGCGCAAACATTACAAAACTAGCCGGGGCTCCACGGGTTAAGTATTAAGTCTAGTTCAATGGGTACAATTGGTAACTCCCTCAGTTTAACGGTTTACTCACGGCTGGCTGGGAAGGGAGCAGAGTACAGCTCAGACTGTTTTTCGATACTTTCACGTTTATTCATGTATCTCAGTAACTATTTGGTTTATAGTAATTCTGAAGTTACCAGTGGAATCCTCATTAAATTCCACTTCCATATATGTATGCAAATCAAAAATGTTGTGGGAAAAACTTTGAGCTAGCGCGAGTTGGAGATAAGTTTTTTTTTTTTTTTTTTTTTACAATTCTTATTTCGGACTGCCCCCAATGTGGTTGTTTTGTATTTATTCTGGAATCCTCATTAAATTCCGCTTCCATATATGTATGCAAATCAAAAAATTTGTGGGCAAAACTTTGAGCTAGCGCGAGTTGGAGATAAGGTATTTCATTTTTTTTTTTTACAATTCTTATTTCGGAGTGCCCCAATGTGGTTGTTTTGTATTTATTCTATGTTTTTATTCGCTTATCTTCAAGTTCAATCAATAACGAAGCCGATGGTACCTCATTAATCCAAATACAAGGAGTTTTTGGTGGATAAAAACGTCACAGAAACAAATTATCGCCGGGCACAAAACTGGCTCTGAATGAGCTGAGATATACTTAGGGAGTGGGAAAAAACTTTGATTGGAAACATAGGTGCGCCAAAGGGTTAATAACAGAAAAAAAGGAAATCGCAAAGAATGGTTTAACCGCGAATGTAGGCAAGCACAGGAAGCAAAAAACAAAGCCTGGAAAAAGATGAGAAACTGGGATTCGGAAGATAACAGGCAAAAGTATAAAAAGGAGAGAAACAAATACACAGAAATGAGGAGGAGGTCAGAGGCAAACCATGAGAAAGGGATAGTGGAGAACTATGAAAAGAATAAAAAAAAAAATTCAAGTTTGTAAATGGCAAAAGGAAGATAAAAGCCACAATCGTAAAGATTAAAAGTGGAAACAGAATCATAGAAGCTAAGAAGAGGATACAGAAATTGCGGAAGAGCTAAATAGAAATTTTGCATCAGTATTTACAAAAGAAGGAGAATTCATTGCACCAGAAACCAATGAGATAGGTACAGAGGAAATGCCGGAAGTCACATTTACCAGAGCAGAGCTCATAGACATAATGAGTAAGGTGGATCCAAACAAAGCCGCCGGACCGGACGGAGTATCAGGCTGGATTATTAAAGAAAATGCCAAGGAACTGAGTATACCATTATATGATATAATGACCAAATCATTGGACACAGGGATAGTACCTACAGAATGGAAAAGAGCAAACATTATTCCTATATTTAAGGGAGGAAGGAGAGATAAACCACTGAACTATAGACCTGTATCACTATTGAGCATCCTCATGAAGATTCTGGAAGGATTAATAAGGGACAAATGGGTGAACTACCTGGAATCCAAAAGATTAATTACTGACCGACAATTTGGATTCAGAGGAGGCAGATCATGTGTAAGCAACTTGTTGAGTTTTTACTCTAGAGTAATAAACACAGTGGACCAGAGGGAAGGATGGGTAGACTGTGCCTACCTAGACTTCAAAAAGGCATTTGACAAAGTTCCACACAAGAGATTGCTGTGGAAATTAAAACATGAGGGAAAAGTGGGAGACAAACTGCTGAAATGGATGGAGAGCTACCTTAGCGGAAGACAGATGAGAACAACAGTAAGGGGGAATCGTCAAACTGGACTCAAATTGCGAGTGGAGTACCACAAGGATCTGTCGTAGCCCCAATCATGTTTCTAATATTTGTAAATGACTTACCTGAGGGACTAACAAGCTACATGAGCATGTTTGCGGACGATGCTAAGCTGCTTAAAACTATCAGAACACAGGAGGATTGCCTTGAACTCCAAGCAGATTTGCAAAAGATCCATTAATGGAGCATCAAATGGAATATGGAGTTCAATGCAGGGAAATGTAAGACTCTAGAAATGGGTAAAAGCAAGTACAGACCTAGAAAAGATTATAAACTAGGAAATGAAGTGATTCCCAAAGCAGAAAAAGACTTGGGGATAGAATTTAAGGATAACAGGTCTCCAGAAAGCCACGTAAATAAAATAGTGAGAGAATCACTAGCACTATTGGCAAATATCAGGATGTCTTTCAATTATCTTAATGAAAACACCATGAAACAAATAATAACGGCAATAATAAGACCCAGGATGGAATATGCATCTGTAGTGTGGTCCCCTCACATGAAGAAACATATCCACAAAATTGAGAGGGTACAGAGAGCAGCTACGAGGATGATCCCAGGTTTGGAAAATTTGGAGTACCAAGAGAGGCTTGAGAGATTGAATCTACCTACACTGGAACAGAGAAGGAAACGAGGACAGCAAATTCAGATATACAAATGTGTTAGAGGTATTGACAAAATCGACCAAGAACATTTCAAAGAGAGGGATGGAGGTGAGAGAACAAGAGGTCACAGATACAAACTGAAAGTGCCTAATAGTAAATCTGATCTGAAAAGTAAAAGATTTCCTACCAACTCGATTAGTGGGTGGAACAAATTGCCAGCCGAAGTAGTGTCTGCACCATCAGTGCATAGTTTCAAAGCACGGTATGACAAACATATCTTAGGAGGCGGGAATTAATGAACATGCTCACTCCCGCAATACAACTAGAGTAAGTACACACTTAGACCTTTCCAAAGCATTCGATAAGGTACCACATAAGAGATTGTTATCTAAGCTTGAGATGATAGGATGTGTCAGGGGGAGTTTTCTGAAATGGATGGAGAGCTATTTAACAGATAGAGAAATGAGGAACAACATTAGAGGAACTTACTCATCGTGGCGGAAAGTTGAGTGGTGTGCCACAGGGATCGGTGTTGGCACCTCGTTCCTTATGTACGTGAATGACCTGCCGATAGGCATAACTCCTACATGTCAATGTTTGCAGATGACGTAAAAATTATGAGACAAATATCAAATATAAGTAGTTGTGAGGAGCTGCAAGGGGATTTAGATAAAATATACGAATGGAGCACCGAGTGGAAAATTAAATTTAATATAAGAAAATGTCATGTGTTAAATATGGGAAGAAGTGTGAATAGACCAAATTGGGAGTACAGGATGGGAGATAATACAGTATAATTAGCAAGGCCGAAAAAGAAAAGGATTTAGGGTTGATTATACAAGATAGCTTGTCGCCAGAGAAACATATTAACAAGCTCTTTAGCGGAATGTATGCAATGGCCGGGAATATGAAAGTTGCTCTGAACTACTTGGATGAGAACATGTTAGCGAAAATTATAAAAAATATGATTAGACCAAGATTGGAGTATGCAGCAGTGGTGTGGTCCCCACATCTTAAGAAACATATTCACAAGTTAGAAAGAATCCAGAGAGCAGTTACTAGATTTTTTTTTTTTTTTTTTTTTTCTATATTCCAACTACTCCCTCTCGGGCATAGGCTGAGAGCCTGTACATTCCACCGCTCAACACGGTGAAGCCCGTGAGGTCTTGTTCCAGCCTGGGGAGTGAGACATGTGAAGCATCCATCATGGCTCAAAGCAGCTCCATCTCTGAAGCGGCTGGTTGCTTCGCTCAAGTGCTTCACCGTCTCACCCTCCAGACTCAGACCCTCACTCTCAGAACGCCACCTATTGAGCAGTGAACTCACTAGGCATTGTCCCCCTGTAACATATTTTGAATATGGGAATATTCATACAGTGTTATTTAATCAGGGAACAATGAGGGTATTTTTTGGGCATTTCGGTGGGCTTTGTGGTAATGCACTGATACTAGGTACAGCACAAATTCAATCCCAATAATATCTTCCCATTGACATATCGGGATTTGAACCCGGGTCCATTGGATTACCAATCCAGTGGCATGACCACTCCACCACACCTCCCCTGGTGGGTTCCAAGTCTTAGAGAACTGCCATATGAAAGGAAGCTAGACAAATTAAATCTACCGAGTTTAAAAGAGAGGAGAGAGAGAGGAGACATGATAATGATGTACAAATGCACCCGAGGGCTGGATAGGGAGGATAGGAAGGATATATTAATTATGGATACAGGAATAACTAGAGGCCACAGCTACAAAGTAAAAAGACCTACCTGCAAGAATGATATCAGGAAGTTTTGCTTCCCCTATAGATGTATTGACAAATGGAATAGGCTAGAGGAGGAGGTGGTAGGGGCAAGGAACATCCATATTTTCAAGAAAAAATTTGATGAAAGTAGACTGAGAGACGGGACAACACGAGCTTAGCTCAACTCCTGTAAACTACAATTAGGTAAATACACACACACACTCGACATAGCCAAACAACATACTGTATAACACACGTTTCGGTAATGGTACCGGTACACTAATTTTTAATTTGAACTTAAAACTCGTTTATATATTATAGGGGAGGTGTGGTGGAGTGGTCTTGCCACTGGCCTGGCAATCCAAAGGTCCCGGGTTCAAATCCCGATGTATCAATGGGAAGATATTATTGGGATGGAATTTGTGCTGTACCTGGTATCAGTGCATTACCACAAGCCCACCGAAACGTCAATAAAATACCCTCATTGTTCCCTGATTAAATAGCACTGTATGAATATTCCCATATTCAAAATATGCTATAGGGGTGCAATGCCTGGTGAGTTATCTGCTCAACAGGTGACGTTGTGTGTGTGTAAGTGTGAGAGTCCGAGTGTAGGGGGTGAGACAGTGAAGCACGGTAACAAGGTGGCTTCAGAGATGGGGTCGTTTCGGGCCATGAGTGAGCACCGTGCCTCATGTGAAGGCAAGATGGCAGGTGCTCGTTGTACTCTACGTGCTTCACATGTCTCATTCCCTAGACTGGAACAAGACTTCACGGGCTTCACTGTTCATTGTAAAGCGGTGAATGTTAAGGCTCTCAGCCTATGCCCGAGAGGAAGTAAGTTGGAATATAGAAAGAAAGAAAGAAAGAAAGAAAGAAAGAAAAAAAAAAAAAAAAAAAAAAAAAAAAAAAAAAATTGATTATGAAATATTATAAAGAATTAAGGTATGTATAGTAGGCTACTTATGATTAAATTATTGTATTTCGACGATTTTGGTCACTCGGAAAATCAGCTGATGATTCTCGGCGCTCCAAATTTACTTGCATTGAAGGTATATTCGTCGTTTAAGACCACCCATGATTTTGGAGGGATTATTAAAGGCTTAGAAATGTGTCTTATACACACCGGTGTATACGGTAAATGTAGTCCGAAAAGGACGGAGCAGCCTTTCAGACAAATCCGAAAGGCTGAACCATGAGTCCGAATTGAAATGCTAGTCCGAAAGGGCAGGAGTTGTTGTTGTTGTTCCCCAGGCTGTCTGGCCGAACAGCCCCAAGGTCTCGAGCAAGGCCAAGGCCATAAACGAGCGCCCCCACAAAATCCTCCCTGCTTACCACTAACAAAGCCCGGGTGACCGAAGCCACTCCAAGGCAGGGAGCTGAGGAGGGTGCGGAAATGCCCGGGAAACCAAAGCCCCGCCCAAGGCCCTGTGCCCCTCAGCAATTATGAAGGGAAAGTTGAGGGGTAAGGGAAAAATGTGACACTTTGGCTCCCAATCTGCCAACTTCTAGGTTGGCAGTAGGGAGGTCAATCCACGGAAAAGACGCCGCCACTTGAGATCTAGAAGATATATAAGTAAAAGGAACAGTCAGAGTAAGCTATGGGCATGGCAGAGATCGCTCAGTTCTCACTCGGATAGACCAGCCCATCACCACATGACTAGAACCCAATCCTCTCAGCATCAGCTAGGAAAGGCCCTAGAAAGCCGCCTTTGGCGGGGGGATAGCTCTCCTATTTCAACTCCTTTCGGGGTTGGGCACCCGCCCAGGGCAGGAGTTTACTGTACAGGTATATACAATGGCTTAGCGTAATTTTCCATTACATGCATTGTAACGGCTCAGACGGGGTTGCCTTTCAGTAGTAGTTGGAGTGTACTGTAGTACAATAAAGTCCCGCCACAGCACTGCCCCACCAAGTCATCACTGTGGCTGATGTTGGTATAGTGCTAACCATGCCTCAGCAAGACTTAACGAGTCCCCCTGCAGCACTTGCAGTATCTGCAACCACACCAGCCTTACAGGGTTGCAAAAAAAAGCAACATAACAAGACTCTACTGTATATTAGGCAACTTCGACTGTAGAACAATAAAGCCCTACCGCAACACTGCTCCAAACATGCAAACACTGTCAAACAGCGCCCAGGTAAGATTCAGTCCCCTGTAGCACCTATTCGCACCCCACCAACCTCGGCAGTGCCATACCAAGATAGTGCTAAGATAAAGACTTTTATCGCATAGTAATGGCTGTTGGTATACAAGTCTATCGCCATTCCCCCTATTAGTCGCCTTGTACGACACGCAGTAGGATGCACGATGCACATTCTTTTTTTTCCTCCACCATTAGATGAAGGCCGCCTTACCTCCTGGGGGGGGACTAGATAATAGTCCGGCAGGCGCCTGGCCCGGGGAGCCGGTGTATATGAAGGGTCATGCCTGTATGTGAGGTGGGCGGGCATTGTGGTGTGCTCCGCTACGTGTCTGCCTGCCGAGACCGGAACCTCTCCGGGAGGTCTGAGGCCAGGGGAGTGCTGGAGGCTCTTAGTGATCCTTGGTCTCTGGGTCTTTTCCTGGGCAACCTAGATGTGTGACTTTATATTTTGTTTTGTTTTTTAATGTTGTGTTGTCCCTGTTCAGGCTCTGTCTCGAGTCGGCCACCCCCAGCTATGGGGTATATGCCCGAGTATTTTGTTTTCCTTTTTTGTCTTCTTCTATATTCCAACTACTCCCTCTCGGGCATAGGCTGAGAGCCTGCACATCCAACCGCTCAACTCGGTGAAGCCCGTGAGGTCTTGTTCCAGTCTAGGGAGTGAGACAAGTGAAGCACTAGAGTTCAACATACATAAATTAGCCTATACATCAATTATACTGTATAGAATATGCAGATATATATACTCCTGTATCTGAAGCAATACACTTCATAACAATTGTGGTACACCATAATAATGATGCATGATAATATATTTATAAATGCTGGTAGGTGCTTCAACTGAAAAATACTTAACATACTGGTAAAGTATAACGACGTATGATAAATATAAATAAAGCCAACAACGGAACTTGATCATTCACAAGAAAAAACATTTCAATATAAATCAGTTAAAAATCCTCCTAGCTTACTTGAAATCTGCCTTTACCTTAAAATGATTGTTGACACAAGCATCATGCAAGGGAGTGTCGTTATCTAGACCTTTGGCGTTGACGTCCGCTCCTGCCTCAATCAACAACTTGGACACATGATAGAAACCTCGATTACATGCTTCATGTAGTGGACTCCAGCCTGCCAGGACACAAGATAGTCTACTGTTAATGTCTAAAAATCCAAATCATGTCATATAAGCAATACTATAGTTCATATTCACTTTCCACATTATTGGACGGGTAGACTAGCTAATTGTAGGTATTGTCCAATTATAATTGTAGGTATCTTCCAATTAGTACACAAAACCAATTAAAATTAGCCACAAAATTACACATGTAACTTATTCAACGAATAGAAGCTAAATTATTAATCTATCGTCATATCTTGTAAATATATTTTAATTTTGCATACTAAATGGATAAACACATACAGTAATATGAATCGACAAGTCCACCCTCCACTCCAATAATCAGCCTATTCCCAGCTCCCTATTTTGGTTGAGTAGCTTTTACAACTTCAGTACCGGTGACAAATATTTTGTATTATTCTAGCTACATCTAATCGATTTTATGCAGCTTAGGAAGGATCTGGGGGTAATTAAAGGGGTTGAGATACTTCAAAACCCTATGACTGAGGCCCTCCATGAAATGAATAAAGTTATCTAATAGTAGCCAGTATAAAATGCAAAAGGTAACAAGGGTTATTATCAGAACACAAGCCCAACCTCCACATAAGTAAATTAGCAGCAAAACCAACAGAGCTGTTTCCGGACCGGATTATCGAAACTGGATCCGCTGGATATTGGGCTTTTTGTTACTGGTCGTAAACTTCAGGGTATGAGAATAGTATACGGGAGGTTGTATAGTACCAGCAGGGAGCAAATATAAGCTGACCGTGGGATAATTTTGTAAACTACAGCAGTCAATTAGGTAAATATTTACCTATGTTCCCGTTAAAATATCCTCAAATAACCTATTAAAAACTGTTCAGGGGACTGGTTAGAACTTGTAGGATGTTTAATTGAAGTGCGGAAATCAGTATGATAATATTGACACTAGTGCGACGTTAGGAGAAACAATTTATTAGGGAAAATAGGCACCAATAGATTCGCCATATTTTTCTCCATATAGTCCGCATGAAGGATTTTCGTTATCAACAAATTGAAAAATACCCACTTCACAGACAAATACACCAAAAATCTAAGTCAAAGCGGGGGTGTGGGGACGGCAGCCCCCACCTATAATACTAGGTTAGGTTAGGTAAGGTTGTTAGGTTAGGCTAATATCCTTTCAAAGGGGTATAGGGTAGTAAACACTAGGATAGCCTATACCCGGTCAGAGGTAAGAAGAAGAAGAAGAGTCCTGCAGTAGTCTCCTTGAATGCTACCATCAGTATTTACTGAGAAATAACAGTCTTAAAATGTACTATGGGTCACCCAGGGTCCCAGGTAAACAATGACTAGTTAAGGCAAAAATTTACAAATATTATATTAGTTTAGATCAACCTAACCTAACCTAACCCTAATATAATATAATATAATATAATATAATATATAATATAATAGGTCTAGCCTATAATAAAAAAATTGCCTGAACTAGTCATTGTTTACCTGGGACCCTGGGTGACCCATAGCGCATTTTAAGACTGTTTTATCAGTCTAGTTCAGTCAGTGACAGGAGAAGGTTGTGTTAATCTGAGCTCCTGCCCGGACCACTTACCAGTGACCTTTAGTGACCATTACACCTACCTGTGTTTGGGGGCAGTGCACTCGTGTTATATAAAAGTGTTATAGCTCAGTTTTTAGCTGTTAGTTTACTTGTTTTTTGTTTTTCTGTATTTAGTTTCTTGCTCCTCGCTAAGCTTATTGGGATCATGGCAGGTATGGAGTGCGAGTCTCTAACTGATCTGCATCATCTTATTCTCCAGGTAAGAGAGGAGATGGTTGTGGTGAAGGAAGAGGTCTTGGCTCTAAGGGAGGTTAATGTTAAAATTCAGAGGGAAGTGGATTTGATTAAAGACTAAAATCTAGCTTTCAAGCTTAGCCAAGAGGAAATAAAGTCAAGTAAGGGGAAAAGGGAGGAAGTTGATGACAAATTGTATTCATGGCAGGTTGTTAAAAATACGGGTGGGAAAGTCACACTCAAGAAGCAGGATAGTAGAATAGGTATGAGTGTGACAAGTACATTCTCTCCTTTGCGAGACGAATGTGAGGGAAAAGATAGTCAGGATAAGGGAGGGATAACCGAAGTGCCTGCCGCCGACTCAGCTCCAACCTCTGACGCTGTGCTACCTACCACCACCACTACCCCCACCAAGGGAGCTTCTGCCACTACCGGGGGTTCTCCAACTGCAGCTGCTGGATCCTCCCGAGGGAAAGGTAAGTCTGTGTCCCGAGAAGGTAAGTCTGTGTCGATTGTGGGCGACTCCATGGTAAGACATTTAGTTAGGGCTACCCGCACTAAACTTAGGAAGGTTGTGTGTCTGCCTGGCCATGGAGTTGGGAGGGTTTTAGAGAAGATGGACCACATCTTGGAAGATAGTGGAGATAACCCCATTATCTGTCTCAGTGCCGGGAGTAACGATGTTAGTAAGGGTAGAAGTGAGGAACTGCTGAAGCAGTATCGGGATGTGTTAGATAAAGTTAGGATGAAGGGAGGGATCCCTGTAGTACATTGTATCCTACCCAGAAGAGGAGTTCCCAAGGAATGGACATCCAGGGCGATTGGTGTCAATTGCCGTTTGGAGAAATATTGCAAAGAAAAAGCAATACCATTCATTGATAACTGGGATAGTTTCTATGGGAGAGATGGGATGTACACAAGGGATGGGGTTCATCTTTCACGGTTAGGGGTTTCTACATTAGCTAGTTCTTTAGATAGGGTGGTTGTGGGGTTTTGAACAGAAATATTGAGTGTAAATGAGAGGTTAAATGGAACAATTTTAGCGTCAGGCGAAAGCGATAAGGATATTCAGTCTCATGCTAAAAATGATGACTATAATGCAAATGATAGTAGTGATGGTGCAACGGAAGATGGAAATGTCGTTAGAAATAAAGGTAAATTAGGTATAAAGAAAAGAAGTAAATTGAGAGTATATTACACAAACTGTAGGAGTCTATGTAACAAAATGAACGAACTTAGAGCCCTTGTTAGCAAAGAAAATATAGACATAATAGCGCTAACTGAAACGTGGATTAATACAGAAACCAGGCATTTTTTAGCAGAATTTGATATACCAGGATATAGTTTGTTTAAATATGACCGAACAAGTAAGAGGGGTGGCGGTATAGCAGTGTTTGTCAGGAGTACATTAAAAAGCTGTATTAAATCAGGTATTAGACTAAATAACGATAATGAAAGTGTTTGGGTAGAGGTTAACGAAGGTAGTGAGACCATAGTTATTGGAGTTATGTATAGACCGCCAAATATGAGTAGAAATGACGGAACGTCATTATGGGAGGAAATTAAAATGGCATCAAGGTTTAGCAATGTGTGCATTATGGGGGATTTTAATTTTCCGAATATAGATTGGCAGCATCAAATAGGAGACTCTGATGAGTTTATAGAGGTAGTACAAGATAGTTTTTTATTTCAATTCATAGATACGCCGACTAGAGGTAATAATATTCTCGATTTAGTTTTCAGTAACAATGAACATATGGTAAATAATGTAGAGATAGGGGACCACCTAGGAAATAGTGACCACAATTCTGTGTATTTTAATATACAATGGAAAGGTAATACCAGAGAGAATACAACATTAATACCTGACTTTAGAAAAGCCAATTATGGTGGGTTAAGAAGAGCCCTATTAGCTGACCCTATGGTCAAAAAATTAAGTCGATCCAGGTGTCCAAATGAGTGTACCCCTTCTCAGGCACCTGTCATCTTAAGTCAGAAAGAGACGTCAACCTTGGTAGATACATACGATAATTTTATCAAGTCAGTATTCAATGCACAAAATAAATACATCCCCAAAAGAAAATTTAGATCAACACAGAACCAACCCAAATGGATGAATAATAGACTATTAGATCTTCTAGGACAAAAGAGAGGAATATATAGAAAAATTAGGAAAGGTGAAATTCACCTACTTGCTTACTATCAGAATCTATCAAGACAGGTAAAAAAGGATATTAGGAAAGAAAAAAGAAATTATGAAATTATGAAATTAAGGTTGCCAATGACTCAAAAAATAATCGTAAAGCTTTTTACCAACTATATAAATCCAAGGTTAGAGATGTAATTGGTCCCCTTAAAACTTCGATAGGAGAAATGACAGAAAATGATTTAGAAATGTGCGGTACATTAAATAGTCAATTTCTTTCCGTTTTCACTAATGAAAATTTGGCACAGTTTCCAGAAGTCCGTAAGGTATATAGCGATAGTATAGAAAATAGGTTAAGTACGGTTACTATAAGTAGAAATGATGTGCTTAAGGAAATTGACAGACTGAAACCTCATAAATCGCCTGGTCCTGATGAGGTATATGCTAGAGTATTAAAAGAATGTAGGGATGAGTTAAGTTACCCATTAACATTTTTATTTAACAAGTCATTGGAGACAGGTATAGTTCCAGAAGCTTGGAAGCTTGCAAACGTAGTTCCGATCTTAAAAAAAGGTGACAAATCAATAGCATCCAATTACCGTCCCATTAGTCTTACATCAATCATAGGAAAGCTACTAGAGTCAATTATTGCTAGTAAAATTAGAAACCACTTAGATACATTTAATTTAATAAATTCTTCTCAGCATGGATTCACTCAGGGACGTTCTTGCCTTACTAATTTGCTTAGTTTTTTCTCAGAGGTATATGAAGCAGTAGATAATGACAAGTCATATGATATAATATATTTAGGTTTCAGTAAAGCTTTCGACAGAGTCCCATGAGAGATTGATGAGAAAGGTTGAGGCGCATGGAATAGGTGGGGCGTTGTTGGGATGGATTAGGTCATGGCTAATTGGTAGGAAGCAGAGAGTCAGCATAAATGGTACGAAGTCAGAATAGGGAGCAGTCAAAAGTGGTGTCCCCCAGGGATCTGTATTAGGTCCTCTGTTGTTTGTTATATACATAAATGACCTTGATTTAGGTATAACTAGTAGGATAAGTAAATTTGCAGACGATACCAAAATGGGGAGAACAATTGATTCAGATAGAGATATAGAGTGCCTCCAAAGGGATCTAGATACCTTACACGAATGGTCAGTAAATTGGCAGATGAAGTTTAACATTGACAAATGCAAGGTATTAAAGATAGGGAAGATGCATACAAATGTTAAATATAAACTAGCTAATGTGGAATTAGAAAACTCGAATTGTGAGAAAGATCTAGGTGTGTTTGTTAGCAATGATTTGAAGCCTAGACAACAGTGTATAAGCGTTCGAAACAAGGCAAACAGGATTCTCGGGTTCATCTCTAGGAGTGTGAGTAACAGAACTGCTGATGTTATCTTAAAACTTTACTTGTCATTAGTGAGACCCCATATGGATTATGCTGTTCAATTTTGGTGTCCTTATTACAGAATGGACATAGATTCATTGGAGAGAGTACAACGTAGAATGACAAAAATGATCCATAATATTAGAAATCTTCCGTATAAAGAAAGGTTGAAGAAATTAGGCTTACATTCGTTAGAGAGACGCAGAGTTAGAGGGGATATGATAGAGGTGTTCAAGTGGGTTAGTGGGATTAACAAAGGGGACATGAAAAATGTACTAAAGCTCAGTGATAGCGAAAGAACTCGTACCAATGGTTTCAAATTAGATAAATTTCGTTTCAGAAAAGATATAGGCAAATATTGGTTTGGTAACAAGAGTTGTAGATGGGTGGAATGGACTACCAAGTGCTATAGTGGGATTAAAAACGATAGGGAGCTTTAAGATAAAATTGGATAAGCATATGGACGAGAAGGGTTGGGTGTGAAGGGGGATCAGCAGGGTTGGGCCAATCAGCGCTCTGCAGACCCCCGTAATCCTGCGTTAATCTCTAACCGTTTTGAACATAAGAACATAAGAAAATGGGAGTCTGCAGAAAGCCGATTGGCCTAAGCAAGGCAGATCCCTGTCCCACACAACCCCAATTACAAAGCCCAATTATAGGCTCAACACTCTAATACCCTGAGGATCATCTTACCAAACCGGTTAGAGATTAACGCAGGATTACGGAGGTCTGCAGATCGCTGATTGGCCCAACCCGGCTGATCCCCCTTCACACCCAACCCTTCTCGTCCATATGCTTATCCAATTTTTTCTTAAAGCTCCCTATCGTTCTTGATCCCACTATATCACTTGGTAGCCTATTCCACCCATCTACAACTCTGTTACCAAACCAATATTTGCCTATATCTTTTCTGAAACAAAATTTATCTAATTTGAAACCATTGGTACGAGTTCTTTCGCTATCACTGAGCTTTAGTACATTTGTCATGTCCCCTTTGTTAATCCCACTAACCCACTTGAACACCTCTATCATATCCCCTCTAACTCTGCGTCTCTCTAACGAATGTAAACCTAATTTCTTCAACCTTTCTTCATACGGAAAATTTCTAATATTATGGATCATTTTTGTCATTCTACGCTGAATTCTCTCCAATGAATCTATGTCCATTCTGTAATAAGGACACCAAAATTGGACAGCATAATCCATATGGGGTCTCACTAATGACAAGTAAAGTTTTAAGATAACATCAGCAGTTCTGTTACTCACACTCCTAGAGATGAACCCGAGAATCCTGTTTGCCTTATTACGAACGCTTATACATTGTTTTCTAGGCTTCAAATCATTGCTAACAAACACACCTAGATCTTTCTCGCAGTCTGAATTTTCTAATTCTAAATTAGCTAGTTTATATTTAACATTTGTTTGCATCTTCCCTATCTTTAATACCTTGCATTTGTCAATGTTAAACTTCATCTGCCAATTTACTGACCATTCATGTAAGGTATCTAGATCCCTTTGGAGGCACTCTATATCGCTATCTGAATCAATTGATCTCCCCATTTTAGTATCGTCTGCGAATTTACTTATCCTACTAGTTATACCTAAATCTAGGTCATTTATGTATAAGAAACAACAGGGGACCTAATACCGATCCCTGGGGGACACCACTTTTGACTGCTCCCCACTCTGACTTGGTACCATTTATGCTGACTCTCTGTTTCCTACCAATTAGCCATGACCTAATCCATCCCAACAACGACCCTCCTATTCCATGTGCCTCAACCTTTCTCATCAATCTCTCATGAGGAACTCTGTCGAAAGCTTTACTGAAATCTAAATATATAATATCATATGACTTGTCACTATCTACTGCTTCATATACCTCTGAGAAAAAGCTAAGCAAATTAGTAAGGCACGAACGTCCCTGAGAGATGGGACGTTGGTAAGATGATCCTCAGGGTATTAGAGTGTTGAGCCTATAATTGGGCTTTGTAATTGGGGTTGTGTGGGACAGGGATCTGCCTTGCTTAGGCCAATCAGCTTTCTGCAGACTCCCATTTTCTTATGTTCTTATGTTCTTATTTCTCAGTAAATACTGATTTCCGCACTTCAATTAAGCATCCTACAAGTTCTAACCAGTCCCTTGAACAGTTTTTAATAGGTTACTTGAGGATATTTTAACGGGACCATAGGCAAATATTTATCGTCAATTAATAGGCCTATAAAGTAATTGTGAATCTGCGACCACAAAGCGTACGTAATCAAAACGACGCGTATGCCCGCTAACACCATCCTTACCAACACATGTTTTATCTGGACAACTCGTGCAGGTGTAGGCTAATTTTTTTTTTTTTTTTTTATCATGCATAGCGAAGTGATGCTTATCGCTTTACGCAGCTCTGACAAGTCACCAGGTAAGACCATCATTGTGTTTTTAGTAAAAAATGCATAGGCCTAGGCTAATGCAAGTCAACCTGTATAGCCTAGGCTATTAAGAATGTATGAGACTTCCCCAGTTACAAGACAAGTTGGTACAAATTAGCAATAATAGGGCCTAAGCTGGTAAATTAGGCTTATACAGTAATTGGCTAAAACTTACCCAATTCAACCAAAATCGCATTTAAGGTCGGGTAGAGGCCTAGCCCTATGTCCTCTTCTATTTAACCACTCATCATCTTTATATGGATCATGATCATTCTTAGAATCCAAGCATACCCTATAGGCTAACCATGTAGTGTGTACAGACCTGAGGTATTCTATTGTTCTAAATGTTTCCAATTGTCCAAAAATGGCTTGTGCCACACCTCAGGGTGGCCTAATTGATGATGTGGAACATATCTCAAGCCAACTTCAACATATACAACAATTTAACATCCATATATTCAACTGCAAACCATACATGAGAATGCCACGCAACCAATCAAGCCTGACTATTGGTGGCAACAGAAATCAGTGCGCCCAAACTAGGCTGACAATTTCCCCGAAAAAGGACGCCCAAGCCTAGAGAGAGGTCATCCAACCCCCACACACACAAAGCCCAACCCACCGCCAAGCCTTATTACCCGCTACACATATCTATCTCACCACATAGAACTGTTGGGTATCTCTAGAAGTCGGTCAGATGTGCTGGTGGATGATGGCAGCGCACATTATTGACTGCAAGCACTTTACGTCGCCCAAACAATGAAAACAACGCACCCAAACCAACACTGGAACCGTCCAATTCCAATATGAGCCAAATACTTTAACCCACTCTCATGTAGACTTTGCCTTACAAACGATAGCTAGATTTCCCTTTTTAATATTACCGAATAATGTTTTGAATTTGTAATACGCCACACTAGGATAAAAATAGAAAATGTAATCATCATCGAATGCTTCATCTCCCTCCTTCCAGTGTTGCAAATTTAGCATCTTTACCGCTAATAACATTCACTTGGATTTAGCGACAACCATTGACATCATAAAACCTGAATTCTAGCTGTATTCTGGGACATTTGAACTTTTCAAGTTGTACTTTAGAGATAGTACCATGAATTAGTGATATGTGTACTTGGTCTACAATCTAGCAAGCCTTGAGGACCAATCTAGCGTTATAAATTATTTTTGCATTGGTAGCACTGTTCTTCACTCTCCTCCATTTTCTAATATGTCCGCCATCCGCCTTCACTGGTCAAGCGGAGGCCATTACGTTATCTCTATTAGTTTATATAAATGAAAATACGTAAACCCCTTGTGCACATGAAAGAAACTGAGACTGAACTGGTTCGCTGTCTTTCCTTATCATATAATATTCTTATGATAACAGTTGAAAATGTTGTACAATAGTCTTGCTTACTGTATTATGTAAGTTGACAGCTTACAAGAATAGCAAATTAGGAGTAGGCTACAGTTGCAACAGTAGGCTTACCTACCCAACGAGTATATTATATAAGCTTGGTATAAAGATTAATTATGTAGAACTGAATATGGCTGCTTGTTATGGTACTTCCATTTGATTAAATGAAGAAAGTTCTTTAGCCTATTTTTGTTCTTTATGTATTTATTTATATATATATATATATATATATATATATATATATATATATTTTTTTTTTTATTTATTTTTTTTTCTCCGACTCTTGCTTCCTACTGGGAAACCCCCAACAAAGGATAGCCATGGCAAAACTCCTCTAGGCTACTTTGTTAAGACATGTTCCTATGTGGAAATTTGTCTTTAATATATTTTCCCACTTCTATAACAGTTATTCCACTCCCCTGAAATTTAAGAAATATATTTCTTGAAATTCTGTCCTTATCCATTCTTAAACATGGTCAAACCACCCACTGTACTTCACATTACCCAACAAGAGCACCACAAACGGTGCACAATACTGTCATCAGCATAACCTGTTGCATGACATTAAACAGCATATTACTGCATTGTACAGTACTCCTACAAGTCTGTAAAAAGTGGTTAGCTGCTTCCCTCGTCTTTATATAGTGAAATACAGTACAATATATTATTGTACAGTACTTGGTGAAGTCAGTGAAAATGGGTAGTTGCTTCTCTAGACTTTCTGTAAGGCTGATAAGCAATAAAACGTCACATGACGTAAAACAGTACAATAGTGTACTACACTGTACTTAGTGAAGTCTTATGAAAGTTGGTGGTTGCTTCACTAGATTTGATGTAAAACAGAACAATATTGTACTGTACTGTACTAAGAAAGTCTTCACTAGATGTGTGATTTGGTAAAAAGCTGAAAATCTAACTCGTCCAAGGTCTTTCTGTAGTACAGCTATGTTATAAGTCTTATCAAAATCAGTTTAGAAATAAAAGCCGTTAGAGTGATGCCAAGGAAAGGTAACACACGGATCGACGGACGGCGGGTATACCATAATACGACCCGTTGTATGATAAACCACGCCACATTCAATACACAAAGCTTGCTCTTCCATTCCAAATTACTTGTACACCTCCCTATTACTTAGTTCATCGAGCTTGTTTATGCCAGCTGCCATTCTGAAATATCTCAACTGACATATCCACAGCTTCCTGTTTGGAGAGGTCCTTATCACTTGCATTTCAAGTCTCAC
The DNA here is from genome assembly GCA_032716605.1 of Paralithodes platypus. Classification (NCBI taxonomy): domain Eukaryota; kingdom Metazoa; phylum Arthropoda; class Malacostraca; order Decapoda; family Lithodidae; genus Paralithodes; species Paralithodes platypus. The sequence continues at coordinate 44,268,737 of CM064580.1, forward strand.
TTTCATGCGAGAGTGTTGGGAGCAGTGCTCCCTTCTCTTTCACCTCTTGACTGACCATCTTTCCTATCAAGATCCAATTAAGTTCTTGTATCACTCCTTTACCTGGTATTTCCTTTTTTTTTGTCTTGCTCTCCATTTTATCATATTTGCACAGTATAGCTGCCAAATACCTGTCTTTCAACCTCTTCCAATTCTATGTTTCTTAGGTTAGAGTAGGCTATATAATTTAAAGTCAATAATTTCATGATTTTTTTTGCAAGCACCATTACCTTACATTTCACTACACTGACCTTTAACTTCCTCCTTTCAGACGCCTTTCAGATGATTAAGAGGATGCTGAGGCCAAATTCAATAACTGAAGGGAGGGCATGGCAAGTCAAGGATTAACCCCTGTAGGCCTACTGTATTTTAAAACCACTTACCTGCTGCCCTAAACCTTCATGAACGAAATAAGTAGAAACAAATAGCAGTACTGATCTTTCTAAAACGGAATGGTATTTAGCCCTTTATCACAAATTAGCAATCAGTTGAATTATCTTTTTTCGTTATAGGGTTACGGAAGCACCGAAGTGTGGCTCTAAAATACGGGAGTAAGAGCAAATATATATACCAGTAATGGTAAATCATACACAGCGGAGTCTGTTTGTATGTAAATACTCAGGCACATACTCCATAGCTGGGGGTGGCCGACTCGAGACAGAGCCCGAACAAGGACAGTCACAACACAACATAAAAACAAAAAAATACAAAATTCACACACATCTAGGTTGCCGAGGATAATAGGACAAGGAAATATATAGGAATGATGTAAACTAATGTGCAGTATGTAGGAATGCTAAATTGAATTAAAATATTACTATTGTATTATATGCAGCAACTACAGTACTGTATATGAGCATACAGCAGTGTACAGTAAACTTATGGTAGTTACTGTATTACTGCGACTTTTCATAAGCATATTTTAAAACTTATGTGGCACAAACACTTGTGTTTTTCATCACGAGTTAGCAACACTTTAGTTTTATCTACCTATTGCCGGACGCCTTACTCCCCTTAACCCGGAAACTGCGGGGAGACTCTTATGAGTGAGTGAAAAAAAAAATCAACTTTTGACATCAAATTTTTTTTTTTTTTTTTTGGCCCCTGGGCCATGCAAAATCTCAGTCCTCTACCTCCCCTCCTTCCCCACTTTCCTCCTCTCCTTCAGTTATCACCTATTTTCCCTGTTATTCCCTTATTCTGAGGTATATTTTCGTGCTAACATTAGCGAGTTGCAAGCAGGGTGTTGTCATCACTGATGGCAAGCGAGTGCAAGAGAGAGAGAGAGAGTATCGATCGACTGTGTCTCAGTGGCCTTAGGGGAAATTGGCGGGAAAGCAGCTTGCCTCACCCATACATTATACAACTCGCGGGCTATATCTCCGATTTTGACCATCCAAACGCTGTTTTCACTCGTTTTATTGTTGTTTCAGGTTAATACCTTTATAATCAACCCATAATAGGCACATATGGATAAGTATTAATGCTATTAATGGTACAATGAATATTTTAGTGACGGAAACACCTCAAATACGTCAGCACAGGGGGACGTTTCCAATTACCCCCATGCGCACTTGTTAGGTTAATGAGGGTGGCCATACACAAAATACCACAAAGCGGACATATCCCTTGTAAGAGGCACAACCCATGCCTGTTTACTGAAGGACTTACAGGATTGACCACTCAATTTAGGGTCTGTCCGACTCCGAGGCCTTCTATTTATCTTATTAGCATAATTTGTCTACAGTGGTGTGCGGCTAGTCCATCCACTAACCTGCTTGACCCTTAGGCAAGCAGTACGGATTTGTATAAGGTTTACTCCCCTAGACAGGTTGCCGACCAAGGCTAACGAGTCCCATCCACCCGTAACACTTTAGTTACTGTAGCCAAAACTGAAATTCTACTTGCTAAAAGATTTAAAGCTGTATATCAACTTCATTACAATTGTTTCATAGTTTTCAAACTTTCAAGGAGTATAGTGAATACATGTTACTGTACAGTACAGTACACCTAATCTATATTAAGGTTAATAAATAAATTTTATTCTCATGGGCTAATGCGATCATAGCTGGAGGTGACCGACTCGAGACAGAGCCCGAACAGAAAGAAAATTTAAAGTTCCAATTCTAAGGGTCCGGGATCACTTTCGCATTCCCTCGCCCCCTACTCTGTCTTGTCTAGTACTGTAGATGAATTTCACAAGGGGAGGAGGATTCCTAGCCCCCTGCCTCCAGAGGAGAAGTAGGATAGTCAAAGTGACAGACATAAATGGCTTAGTAAGGTTGGGTAGAGGATGCCAAACCTCGCTGTGGATAGCACCAGCCCTCACCCAATATACACATACTCAAACAATTAAGGCCTACACCATGATGGTGTATAGCTGCAATTACCTTCCAAGTTTTTATTATACTATTAATTTGTTTTAGGGGGGGGGGGCCTACAGGCCTCAACCATGATTCGCATGGTCTTTGCTAAGTCTTCTACCAATAACCACTGCATGAGCAGGTACTTTAGGCAAATGAGCCATGTGTTCATATAGCCAAAGTTGGAGCTCATGACCCTATCTATCTACAGTATCTATTGCCAAACACCTTGATCCCCAAAGGGGTGGCCATACTGTATAACCAAATGTCTCTACTCAGTTCCAGAGAGTAGACGCTAGTTTGATGTGTGGCCATACCAACGGTAGCACATGATCCTTCGGATACATTTGGTACTAAAGGAATTGATGCATCTTTCTGGTCTTAAGTCACTGTTAAGTATGTGTCACAACTACATAACAATACAGGGTGTACCAGTGCCTAGAAAATCTGTAACTTCATCTTTATTCATAGATATTAACAGTACCATATACTGTACTTCTGTAGAGACCATAACCCAATATGTTAGGCCGAGGCGACACTAGACATGGCACAAATGAGGATCTTATGTTTGATTCATGTGGCACAGATACTTGTTGACATTCAAAAGCGTATACCTGTATATGCTCAATGACTGTCATCCAAGATCAACAGAAGTAGTAAGGATTATAAATTATATTAATGAGCCCTGACAAGATATTTGGAGTAACTGCTATGGCCCATATGAATCGAACAAAAGATTGTGGACATGTACCCCAAGGTTGTATAATCGGTTGCCTGACTGCATAAAGCAGTGCACATCTGTTGAAGACTTGAAGTCTTCAAGCAGCAATTAAAGACCTTATGTTTCAAAGATGCTATGATATGGAAAATGGTGTAGTGACTGATGATTAACTCTTAAAGAGTGGCGCTCGACTTAAGTCGTGCACCAATTTGCAGCAAGTTAGGAGCATTATTAAGGCTTTTAAAGGGTTAAAATCGAGTGCAAATGGCCGGGAGAGCAGCGGGCCAGACAGCCGACTCCCAGGGCTTACCGCCGCCCATTAACTCATGTTCCCTGTGTTCTTGAGAGGCCGGCAGTGTAGCCAGTAGTGAGCATAGGTGGGAAAAATATACCGATATATGCTAAACTTCCATGTTCGTGGCACCACTGCAAGAGAACCACGAGTGCTACGTAGCTCGTTCTGGTCTCATTTTGAAGCTTTTAGTGCCTAGTTTTTTGCTAAATAATTTTTGTTTTCATGCAGATGCTTGATTTATCATGCAGTAGGGCCTGAATATGCCCAAATGAGCCCAAAACACCCCGCTAGACAAGGGTTAAAGAGTTCAGAAACTATAATGATTGTACCAAAAATCAATGTAAATCATGTTATAAATATGTTAATATGGTTGAATAAAGTTAGTCCCCCCCCCCCCCCCCGAGCAATTGCGAATTCATATAAAGAATAAGCACTCTTTTAAATAAGTCAAATTATCATCATTATTATTAACATCTGTGGGCTGGCCTATTGATAGTAGGGTCCAACTTATCAGTTATGGATCTCACTACCAAGGCAAGCGAACATAAAGGCCTGGATATCCTCGCCACATACATCAACAGATCACACCATTTCATTCAACAAGTCACCAAGAGACCTTAAGACTCAGCTTTGACTCCTCATTCTAAGAGCCAATATGATAATCTCGAGTCAGTGATTCACCAAGTCTAGGAATAGTCACCTGCAAAATCAGGTTAGCAAATGCTCTATTTGACTGTATTCAAGTACTGTACCTGTATTGACAATTAATGACACTAGAATAGACAGTTATACATCTATATTGTACAGGTAATTATGTTTGAATATTATTTGGGCGCCCCCGGTGTCTTCTGCTGGTTATATTTTTGAATTTGAATTTAACTAATTATGTACTGTATTTGGATTTTATGTGAACAGGACTGAATTTTGTACTGTATTTAAATATATAAAATTGTCATTCATAAATCTTCTTTCCCCATATAGAAAAAAAAAATATATAGCAGCTACTTTAAAACGTTAGAACATAAGAAAATGGGAGTCTGCAGAAAGCTGATTGGCCCACACAAGGCAGATCCCTCTCACACCCAACCCCAATTATAGGCCCAGCTCACTAACACCATGAGGACCGACCTCACCAAAACGGTCAGAGGTTAACACAAGATACGGGGATCTGCAGAGCATCGATTGGCCCAAATCCGGCAGATTCCCCTCACACCCAACCCATCCTGTCCATATGCCTATCTAATTTTATCTAAAAGCTCTCTATCATTCTTGATCCCACTATAACACTTGTTAGCCTATTCCACCTATCTACAACTGTTACCAAACCAATATTTGCCTATATCTTTTCTGAAACTAAATTTATCTAATTTGAAACCATTTGTTCAAGTTCTTTCGCTATCACCGAGCTTTAGTACATCTTTCATGTCCCTTTTATTAATCCCACTAACCCACTTCTATCATATCCCCTCTAACTCTGCGTCTCTCTAACGAATGTAAGCCTGATTTCTTCAACCTTTCTTCATATGGAAGATTTATAATATTATGGATAATTTTTGACGTACTCTCTCCAAGGAATCTAATTCCATTCTGTAATAAGGACACCAAAATTGAACAGCATAATCTATATGGGGTCTCACTGATGACAAATAAAGTTTTAAAATAACATCAACAGTTGTTATTCCTTGAAATGGCTCAACTGCATATTTTATGACTTAATCAAAATGTTGATATAGTTTGTCAGGATATGGGTAGGACACTTAGCACATATGTAGGTTAGCACATGATTATCATACCATCAATATAATGATGTCGGTCACAGTGTAGTGGGCGTATTTTCAAGAGTATGACTACACATATAATAATTGAGGTGCAGAATTACAAATATGAAAGTGTTAAAGGACTTCCTCCTCCTCCACAAGCACTACACCTTTTCTTCAAGCATATCTATGGTGGTGGGGATGGGATATTTACCAGTACCAGACAGGGACATCAATAACTCTTACAAAAAACAAAAATAGCCATAATTATCCCCAAAACGTTGGAGTATGGAAGTAAGAAGGTCACTGCCTGATAGTGTTGTAGTCCCCACCTTGACATATGGAAGTGAAGCGTGGACGTTGCAAGAGGGCCACAAGATGAGAGGGAGAGTAGTTGAAATAAGTTATCTGAGACGAGTTTATGGGGTCACATGGATGGACACACTGACGAACCAGGGAGTATATGAGAGATGTGGTGTTGAGGTGGATGTTGTAGAGAATGTCAGGAGAAATGTACCGAGTTGGTATGGTCACATGGAGCGTATGGAGAGCGAGCGGATGGCAAAAAGGGTGTATGAGAGTGAGGTGGAGGAGGTTAGAGGGAAAATTTAGAGGGAAAAAAATTTTGGTCAAAAAGTGCAAAAAAAGGTCCTACAGTGCCCCCGAAAATGGATTTTACAAGAGTAAAAAATTTAAGGCAATTTCCCCCCAAAAAAGCATGCTTTTGCGCGCTCACGCGCACGCGGTTGGACTTTGAGAGTTTTCAACCATCGGCATGGGTGCGTGGGATACTTACACAGTTCCCATACAAATCTGAGCCCTCTAGGTGCCATAGGACCGGAGTAATTGGGACCGGAGTGACACTGACGCAAACGTTGCGTCGCTGGGTTCTGGTGATCGAACATTGCCGACGCAACACGTGCGACGCTGGGATCCAGCGGGTTAAGAGCGGGTGGTGGAGTATATTTCACCGTGCCGCCCAGCATTTTTTTTTTTACCATAAATGGCCTTGTTTCCGTGCTCTTTTTCATGCATAAACAAGAGCCAGAGCGTAATCCAATTATGTATCCCTGAAAGGGCGTTAATTGAGCTTTCCAATGACACCTGAACCATCCTTCTACAATCACTGGTTGTCTTGCAACGATCGTGCAACCGAAGGGCAAAATCGCTAAAATACGGTCATTTCGTTACATAATTACGTGTGTAGCGAGGGAGGGAGGGTGGATATGTGTGGAATGCCCACGGCGGCCGTGGCGAGCGGTTATGAGGCAACCTATGCTCCTCCCGTTGCTCGTCTCTCTCTCAAGAGCCAATATTGCGCCAAAATTGCACACAGACTCAGGTCGGGCCCCGCTCTTTGGGCTGGTGTTCTCTATATGGACTAGTCGGGCCCCGCTAAATAAGGGTAAACACACACAACATCCTAGGTGTAACATATGATACTTTAATGACATTCAAAAACATATCAAAACAATAAAAAACACAGCACCCCATACTATTAAACACATCATAGAAGACTGCATTTCACACAACCACTTACGCCAACAACACAATCTACACTCCTTGAGAGCTCTGTGGGAAAGCCCGACTGTGGCCATGGCCTTCCTTAGGGACTCGGGGCTGTTCGGCCATGCAGCTTACTGAGCTTAGGGAACAACAACAATAAAAAACAAACTGACAACCAGACTTAACGCCCTCAGGTCACTTGCCCACACAAAATTTGGACACAACAAAGACACTACCACCACAGTATACAAACAATAAATAAGATCAGTGATGGAATATGCAAGCCCTGCCTGGGCTTCTAACCTAGCTGAAACACATCACAAGACCTTACAGACCATTCAAAACAAAGCTCGAAAAATCATCACAGGCTGCACAGCTACTACACCTACATCAAGAAACCAAAGTCATCAAAGTCAAAGACCACCTGGACATGAGAGGCACTATATTCCTGGCTGCAGCCTCCACAACCCAACACCATCCACTACACTACATGACAGCGTGCCCAACTCCGAAAGGGGTTGAAATTGGGGAGCTATCCCCCTGCCAAAGGCGGCTTTCTAGGGCCTTCCCAAGCTGATGCTCATAGGATTAAGCTCTAGTCATGTGGTGATGGGCTTGTCTATCAAACTGAGAGTTGAGCATTCTGTGCCATACCCATAGCTTACTCTGACTTTTCCTTTCGCTTATATATTTCTAAATCTCAAGTGGATTGACCTCTCTACTGCCAACCTAGAGGTTGGCAGACTGGGAGCCAAAGCGTCACATTTTTCCCTTGCCCCTTAACTTTCCCTTCTTAATTGTTGAGGGGCACAGGGACCTGGGTGAGGCTTAGGTGTCCCGGGCATTTCCGCACCCTCCCCAGTCCCTCGCCTGGGAGCAGCTTCGGTCACCTGGGCTTTCTTAGTGGTAAAGCTAGGAGGGTTATGTGGGGGCACTTGGTCATGGCCTTGGCCTTGCTTGGGACCTTGGCAGCATGGCAGCACACCCACAGACACCAAGGAACATCAAAACAACACCCAGCACACAATATCACACACAAATACTGTCATCTCTCCCTCCCTGCCCACACCAAACCATCTTCCAGAAGCATATCCATATTCATATCACTCGCCGTTCCATCCAGTCACTCAAAGACAATACGCAGCTGCATGCACAGCCTCACAAAATCCATCCTTCTGAGTCCTTCTTGCGAGGACAGAGTCCACCTGGCCAGACTGAGATGTGGGCACCATCCAGCACTTCTGAGCTATCAGAAGAGACTGGATGACTCCGTCGGTGACGCCTGTCCAGGATGTAACACAGCACCCCATTCTATTAAACATATCATAGAAGACTGCATTCCACACACTCACTTTCGCCAACAACATAATCTACACTCCTTGAGAGCCCTGTGGGAAAGCCCAATCTCGGCCATGGCCTTCCTTAGGGACTCGGGGCTGTTCGGCCAGGCAGCCTAGGGAACTATCGTCCAATTGCTCTCTTTTCTTGTCTTTCTAAAGTTTTTGAAACTATTCTTGCTTCCAAATTTCTTAAGCATTTCTCTTCTCATAATCTGCTCTCAGATCGCCAGTATGGCTTCCTTAAGGGTCGCTCTACTGGTGATCTTCTTTCATATCTTACTAACTCTTGGTCATCCTCCTTTCGGGACTTCGGTGAGACTTTTTCTATTGCACTAGACATATCGAAAGCCTTCGATAGAGTCTGGCATAAATCTTTAATTTCTAAACTACCCTCCTTCGGTTTCTATCCCTCCATCTGTGCCTTTGTCTCTAATTTCCTTTCCGGCCGTTCCATAGCCGCGGTTGTGGACGGCCATTGTTCACTTCCTCACCCTATAAACTCCGGTGTCCCTCAGGGCTCTGTCCTATCTCCTATTCTCTTTCTAATTTTTATAAATGATCTCCTTAACTGTACCTTAATTCCCATCCATTCATACGCAGACGACGCAACCTTACACTACTCCATTACTTTTTCAGAACGCCCCAGCCAGCAATCCCTCAACGACAAACGTAATGAAGCCATACAACTCTTAAATTCTGATCTAAATACTATTTCCAATTGGGGCAGAGAAAACCTTGTTAACTTTAATGCTTCCAAAACCCAATTTCTCCATCTATCTACCCGTCAGGATGTTCCAGCGGACTATCCCTTATTCTTCAACAATACAAAAATCAACCCTTCATCTTCTCTCAATATTCTTGGTGTCTCTTTTTCTTCTGCTCTCATTTGGAAGGACCATATTACCAGTCTTGCTAAGGCAGCCTCCCAGAAGCTGGGTGTGCTCAACCGCCTTAGGGGGTTCTTTTCCCCTGCACAGCTTCTTGCTCTGTACAGAGGCATAGTGCGCCCTTGTATTGAGTATTGTTCACATGTGTGGGGAGGTTCCTCTCACACCGCTCTCCTAGACAAGGTTGAAAGGAAGGCCTTTCGTATCATTAACTCCCGTCCACTCACCAACTCTCTGCAATCTCTCTCTCTCCGCCGCAATGTTGCATCTCTCTCGCTACTATAATAATCAGTGTTCCTCAGAGCTATCCCAGTGCATACCACCTCCTTTACGTAGGGCACGTGGTACCCGTCTTGCAACTCAATCCCACCCCTACTCTGTGCAACTCTCCAACCCAAGAGTGAAAAGTTACTCTCAAACTTTCTTCTACTCAACAGCTGAGCTCTGGAACTCTCTCCCAGAATCAGTTTTTCCCGCTTCCTATGACTTAAATTGCTTCAAACTCTGTGTGTCCAGGCATTTTGGCTCGAACGTCCCTTGATTTTGGCCCTGTCACTCTTTCAACTATGGGGGAGGCACTCGCTATAGGCAGTTATGCCTTTTGCCTCCCTCAATCACATAGAAAAACAAAAAACAAAACAAAAACAATAACAACAGGGCCGTACATCGTTTACGTTTACGTAGTGGGACCCGCAGAGGGCCGCTCTCGGACGGCATGATATGCAGGGGTTGTGCATGGGGACTAGTAGTTGGGGATAGGATCAGGAGAAGGATTAGGGATGTAATTATTGGTTATCCGAGTTCTAAATTAATCAGGAGTGGAGCTATTAACCCTCCAGCCCCGGCTATGTATTATATATATATTCCTCGAAACCCGGGTGTTTTGGCCGAAAAACGTCTAGGCTAGGCTACCGTATATTCGTTAATCAGACTGCTTCCCACATTCCCGCGCATCCCCAAGCGTAGCTGTGTTATTTACCTGTAGAATGGCATTAAGTAGAGCTCTCTAAGTCAACTGGTTGAGCTGTGATGATGATTTCATTGGAGATAACTTTATGGCCAAAACAGCCACTTTACACCACTTTTCGATACTTAACAACAACATACAGGCACACACGAACAAGCGACGCTCTCCTTCTTGTGGCCGGAGATGCGGGGCGACGGTCCAGCCGGCTGTTGTTTACATGCGTCGGACCGACGCCTCGCACACGAAGCTCACAGGCTTTCAACCACTGGGCGTTCAAGAGACCATCCGGGTACCTGTTATATGCTTTTTTATGGGCGTTCAAGAGCCCTTCCGTGGTGAGAGGGTTAACTACCGTACATGAAATGGGAGGTGATTCCACTCTTGACGCCCCGTATACCAGAAAAATAGTAAACGAACTTACCTGTCGTGTGCAAATCATAAATCCATATTGACACTTTTACCTTGAGCAGATACATCACAAAACAGAATGTTTTTATGTTACACAAATACATTGTTAAATGTGAATAAAGTGCAAATACAAAAGAGTATACAGTACCAGTATACTGGACTGTACAAACGCAAAAAATATATTTTGTTCTAAAATAGCAATCAAAGCCATGTAAGATATTATATGCATAAACAAATACACATACCGGTAGGGTAAGACGGGGTAATTTCGCCGCGACGCTAAAAATTTGCATTCAAACGCCGATATCTCTGAAACTATTGCATGGATTCGGCTGCAGTTTGGCTTAGGTTGTAGAGCAGTTTTGACTTAGGTTGTAGAGCAAGTTAGGCTTAGGTTGTAGAGCAAGTTTGGCTTAGGTTGTATAGCTTGTTTGGTTTAGGTTGTAGATCTAGTTTGGCTTAAGTTGTGTTGCAGTTTCGTGGGGCCTGGCGCCGGGGGTAGCGGCGCGTCTGACGGTATGGTCGGGGGTGTTTGTATGTTTGCGTGTGACACAGTGTTGGCAGTAGCCGTCAGCTGCTGCCTGGTACTTTGCACTAGCAACTTACACGCCGCACCCACACGAGACACGTCCACACCCGCACTAAATACTTCCACACCCGTAGGCCTAATAAATACGTCCACACCCGCACTACATGTCCACAACTCCACACCCGCACTAGACACAGTGGCGCCTAGGCCTACACGTGTGACACACCTGCATCTCTGCCCGCCCTGTTCAGTTGTGTGCGTGCGATGTTTTCTATTGGCGTGTTTAGTGTCAGTTTGGGCTTGTGAATGTTTTCATTGCTTTTATCTGCGCGCTAGTGTTTTGTCTGGCCATTAATCATATAATGTTATCTAGTTTACTAGCTAGATGATGCGTAAAATAGGTCGCGGCGAAATTACCCCGCCCGGCGGGATAATTTCGCCGCGAGAGTAACTTTTTTTTTTAAATCGGCAGCATGACCAAAACATATATATATTTTCTTTTTTGGGGGGGCATCTATAGCAGAAAGGCTGAATGTATAGATAACAAATTTAAAATTTAAAAATTCCATTTGTGGCAGTTTCTATTCGTTAAAAAACGTGATTTTCGGCGAAATTACCTCGTCTTACCCTACTATCATAAAAAGTGTTCAGAAAATTCACCCTGTAGACCATTACAACCAGTATGTCTCAACCAGTGCAAACTCAAAGAGACCATTTTTAATATGTTAAATCTCGAGTCGGCCACCCCCAAAACAAAAAAATGGGGAACGGGCCTGAGTAAATAGATAATTTTTTGTTGGGCCTGGTTGAGATTGCTAGGTTAGTTGAAGCAATCTTGTGGTTGAGTGGGGACAAAAACAAGGCTTTCTATAAAACCTAAACGTAATTGCATCTGACCTGCGTAGTCATTGGCGTTGACCTCGGCACCCTGTGAGATGAGCTGAGAGATGCGGTCGGTGTCACCCTTGATGGCAGCCACATGGAGCGGTGTCTCCCCTCGCTCGTTACGCTTGTTCACCCCGCGCCCGAAGCTGGGGGTACTAGGGGTGCGGGGGCTGCTCGACCGGTTCACTTCTGCCTTGTCTGTATCGTGCATAGTTGTAGTCAGTTTAAAATTTTACTGTTCAGGAAAAAAATACATAAAAACAAATTTGCCATTCATTATTGTCACCACCTGGATACAGGGTATCTCTGTATGAAAAAGGAAAAAGAATACTTAATATGTACGGTACCGGTACCTGCTGCACATCATAGAAGATGACAAAAAGGGGCTGCTGTATGACACTCTGGGTACACCTTAATTACAATGTAAAAAAATGCAGGGTCTGGTAAATATGTTTGAAACAGTGTGTGAAAAATGGAATACGAAGGTAAATACTGGGAAAAGTAAGGTCTCTGAAAGGGTTGCAGTCACAGAGTATGAGGTGAGGCTGAACGGTCAGGTTATGGAGAATGTCAGCTCATTTAAGTATTTGGGCAGTGTGTTCAGTAAAGATGGGAGTATGGAGGAAGAAATGCAGGAGAGGGTTCAACAAGGGAAGAGGGTTGTAGGAACGCTGAAAGCAGTAACAAGAAATAGGGTGGTCAGCATGGAAGTAAAGAAGTCCTCTTCTAGGATGTGTCCAATGATATGAGGTGCAGTGTTACATCCCGGGCAGGTGTCGTCGACAGAGACAACCAGTCTCTTCTGATAGCTCAGCAGAGCTGAATGGTGCCCACAGCCTGGCAAGGTGGACTCTGTCTTCGTGAGGAAGTGAGGATTCAGAAGGATGGATTTCGGGAGGTCATGCATGCAGCCGAGTGTTGTCTATGAGTGATTGGATGGAACGGCGAGAGATATGAGTATGGATGTGCTACTGGAAGCTGGTTTGGGGTGGGCAGGAAGGGAGAGAAGATAGTATTTGTGTGTGATACCGTGTGCTGGGTGTTGTTTTGATATATCTTGGTGTCTGTGGGTGTGTTGCCATGTAGTGTAGTGGGTGGTGTTGGTTTGTGCAGGCTGCAGCCAGGAATTGAGTGCCTCTCATGACCAAATGGTCTTTGACTTTGAGGACTTTGGTTTCTTGATGTAGGTGATCTGTAGGTGTAATAGCTGTGCAGCCTGTGATGATTTTAGGGCTTTGTTTTGAATAGTCTGTAAGGTCTTGTGATGTGTTTCAGCTAGGTTAGAAGCCCAGGCAGGGCTTGCATATTCCATCACTGATCTTATGTATTGCTTGCAAACTGTGGTGGTGGTTTCCTTGTTGTGTCCAAATTTTGTGTGGGCAAGTGACCTTAGGGCGTTAAGTCTGGGTGTCAGTTTATTTTTCATGTTTGTATTATGTAGTTTGAATGTCATTAGAGTGTCATATGTTACTTCTAGCATTTTGGGTGAGTGTGTGTGTGTTAGGGGGGTGTTGTTTATGGTGAGTTGTGGTGTGTATTTGTGTTCGGCTGTCCAGCTTGTGAGGAGGGTTGCGGTGGATTTGGCTGGGGCTAAATTGAGTCTGTTTGTAGTGCACCAGTCATGTACAGTAATGTGTTGTGATAGGGTTGAAGTAGCTGTGTTGCTGTGACTGGGATTTGGTGAGTGCATGTGAGTGTTATGTCATCTGCATAGGAGGCTATGTTTATTTGGGGTGTATGGGGTGTAGTTATATCATGCCCTCTTCAATCTGTACATGCATGCTATACCGTCCGCTTTGTGTACATAGTCGCACGCTTGCAGTTACATTCGCGTCTAATTTGACTGCTGTTATTAGATCCTGCTGGTAATATATATGATTATGACAAAAAGTCATAGCGGGTGACTGGTGCAAAGCACCCCCCCCCCCCCCCCCCCCAATCGATTATTATATCCTAACGGCCGGTAACAAAACAATTTACCCAACACCTGGCCGTGGGATATAATAATGGGCCCCTCAGCCCCCATGACTTTTGTCATCATCATATATATTACCAGCAGTCAAATTAGGCGCGAATGTAACTGCGAGCGTGCGAATATGTAAATAAAGCGGACGGTACGCCCGCTAACACAACTCTTACCGAATATAATTTTATAATAAATTCATATAACTGAAAATTACCTCCACCAAGGAAGTTGGTGGAGGTATGTTTTGCCTCAATTTGTCTGTTTGTTGTTGCAGATAGGATATAATATTATACCATTTTTTTTTTCTTTTTGTCCCTGTATGGGCTGTCTCGAGTCGGCCACCCCCAGCTATGGGGTAGGGTAGAAACGTTAGTATCCAATCACTTTTTAAGTATTTAGTGTAAAAAAACTGCTACTAACAAAACAATAAAAGATAGTGTTAACCTTATATACAGTTTATAGAGCTATGAAAGCTAATTATTGTGTGAAAAAAAGAAATTAAATGGATGAATAGTTTAGCTTCTACCGTACACCGAATGTAAACAACTGTAATTTTTCTCACGACTCTTACGGCAACCCGTAAGGAAATGACTTTTTTGTCAGCTTAAAAATTATCGCTCTTTATTTGTTCTTTTCAAAATGTATGATAATATATTGTAGTGGAATGTTGGAATGACACATGGAAAATACATATACTGTAGTTGATTATATTACAAAATGTTTATGTAAATTTATTAAATCAGCTTTAAGCTTATTATAATTATAGTTTATAAAATCTGAAAGATTAAATTCATTTTTAAGCGAGAAAATTTTATTTTCTAATTTATTTCTAATTAACTTAATTAATAATTTAGACCATGCTTCTAGTTCTCTCGCATCGCAGCACGCAATTTTTAACAATTTATCTTTTAATTTATTGACTGAAAAAACAATATCTTTTAAAAATTATGTCCCATGTTACTTTATTACTCCCTATTCTAAATTTAAACCCTTTACGACATAGCTCCGCTAATTTGTCGTTTGCAAAATGTTTAACTAGTTCTACATCACCTGTTAATATGTGCCATATCGGACTATAAATGAACTTTGCTAGTGCATCACGTCTGCTAGCTGGCATATCCATGACTCTTTCACACACGCATTTATTATTATTGAAAATATCATGATCTGAAAGATTTCCTAAAACTTTATTATAATTACAAATAATAGACCCAACAGGTCGTTCATATGAATACACTATTAATGGTTTGAAATCTTTACAACCATCTGGTAACATGGACTTAACTTTCTTTGAATTAATAAGACTGTTAACATTAATTTTGTCTAAAATTTTAGAGGAATAATTTAAAGTGGACATGACTTTATCTTTAATACGGTTATCTTTGGATTTCTTAGAATTAGCTCTAATATATCCCATAAAAGCAAAGACTATATTCTTAAATTTATTTGTGAAATTATGTTTATTGTTTAGAATATTTTCTATAAAAGGAGCAAAACTTTTCTTTTGTAGGCCTTTCAATGAATCTTTTAATTTTTTAATTCCGAAATTTCGATATAATGAATATAAATTATTAACAATAATTTTAATATCAGACCTATTTTTCTTTTTATTAAAGGTATTTAGTCTTCTATTACCGTGTCTACCAGGTCTTCTGTTTAAAACAGGGAAGTTAAAATATGGGTTATTAAAATCGTTTTTTAATAAATCTTTATACAAAATGTTGCCTACATTTTTTATTTGATTGTTAAGTCCAAATGGATAGATGGTCATTAATTTTCCAATCCAATAATTTTCTCTATCCAAAACATTTTGATTACTTTGAACAATTTCTATAATTTTGTATTTACAATCAAATTTAGTACAATCTGTGTTAAAATGCTTATATAGAAGAATCTTGGAGTCGATGCCGTTCTTAATTCACTTTATCAGAATAAAGTGTTGTATGCTAGTCTTTAAAATAATTATTTTTATGTAAAGGGGTACTAATACTGATATTTGTCTATATTTCATCATCATTACAAGTTAATAACTCAATAATTTCATATTTATTCATCTTGTTTTGTTTTTCCAATTTTTAAAATTTTGCTTAATTTTGTCATTAAGGGCAAAATAATGGTTATATTTTGAAATAAATTGGACTAAATGTAGGTTTTATGTAGCAAACTAATATACTAAAGGGAATAGCTATAATATATATACAGTATTTGGATTATTAATTGTATGTGATTGGAATTAGCTGTCAAGTGATTGGACTTAGCGGTATTACCATTAAGTCCAATCAGGTAATATAAAAATATATATATAAAAAAAAATATGTTTCACAGGCACTTGACATTACTCTTAATATAAACTTTTATTACTGGTGTAGGTGTTAAAGGGCAAACAAAAGTATTTTTGTACTTTATTCTTGTTGGAATTGGCAGTCAAAATCAGTAAATGGCACTTTTTGATTGGATACTAATGATCCTACCCTATGTAACTGTATATACAATACATACATGAGGCAATCGGCATACCTCTGCCAGCGTAGGCGGAGGTATGCGCTCTCTCGAGTGCCCCTCTAGTTCATCACATGAATTAACTACTGTACTGCATAAGAAACTATAGTCATTATTCAATCATATTTTTTTTTCCTTCCATATATAAAATCACGGAGCATTTACAAATTCCTGTGGGCAACTGTACCATAAAAGTAATCCAACCTGGTGGAGAGGGTAAGTAGCCTACCTGTAATGTAATTCTGAACTGACCTGGGGGAGAGGGGGAGGACATCTGCATGAGGAGTGCGATCTGCTGCCTCTCTGACATGGGCATGACTGGTCGGCTGGGAGGGGTGGTGGTGGTGGCGGTGTGGTAGGCTGCGGTGGTCACATCCTCTGCCCACCCCACCATGGTCTTACCCCCCCCGCGACCCCCCCCACCGCTGCCACCACCCACCGACGGACGACTGCCAATGTTGATGCTATTGGTGGAGTCAGAGAGCCCCCCCACGTAATCCTGGGGCCCACGGATTCTTAGTTCACCATCGCCTGAAACAAAAGTATACAATAAATCGCTGGGTAACATGCATTTCCACCCCCAAGAAAGTAAAACAAAACAAATAATAAAATAGAATAAAATAGAAAAAAAAAAAAGGAAAAGTGGGGATTGGGCCTGAGCATATAGATACTGTAGATAGAACATGCATTTCCACAATAGCATACAAGTGGCTTTTCATATCCAGTCTCAAAACTATGTCCTGCATTTTATTCATTATTATGACATTTATGCTCCATAGTTCCCATTATGACCTTGGATGTTGTCAAATGACCAAAGTAAAGTAAAGCAAAAACATGCAATTTTCCTGTGTTCCCTCTCTTACTCAACTTAAGTCTTTGCACAACAATGCCCGTCCGCCATCCTGCTACGGATGGATGGCTGCCTTTGACCACCATAACAGGGGTTTATCTACCTATCCAATGCCAGATGCCTTAATCCCCAAGGAGGTGGCCAAAATAGAAATGTCTCTATATCAGGGATGTGGATTCGGTAAAAATATCTCCGACTCCTATACTTGATCAATTCTTGTGTAAAGTACTTGGGCGCACTGCTAGGCCAGTGTTGCCACTTCGTAGGAAATTCCCACAAATTTGTGGGAGCTCCTGTGTGAGGACATTTCAAGCAAGCAATTTGTGGGAAGTGTTTGTGAGAATATTGATTTAACATGTCCCGCTTTTTGTATAATTCTTTGATGAACGTCCCGGGTTCGAATCCCGGGAAAATCACATGCTTTCGTTAATTTTATTTAAGGTGTTGGAATTCACTGATCAGTTTTATTCATTTACATATATTATATACACTAATAATATGGAGAACTTGAAAATATGTAAGTAATGCAGTAAGCCTACTACTGTACTGCAGAAGAGAGGGAGTGGCAGTTAAGTCAGTCGCAACCTTAAAATTTCCTGGAGTCGGAGTCGGATTTTTTTAAATCTGACTCCACACCCCTGCTCTATATATCCTGAAGTAATTTGTTCAATTCTTTACCTTCTTTCTGTTCACGGGGGAGGATCTATAGCCCAACCACCCATGGATGTGTATGGTGTGTGAAGTGCAGGTTAATACATAGAAATAACATGAATAAATTAATTAAACCATTTAGATCATAACTGTACTACACTATGATGAACTCTTGAGTTTGCCTTCAAACTAAAAATTATCCTGCGAGATAATTAAATTCCAACACCCCTTCACAGGAAGTTCCCCAGGTTCATAACTTGGTTATATACTGTACACAAATGCACAATTTAATCTATTGCCAGAACATCTTGATCCACGAAGGTGTGGCCATGAATGAATAGCCTCCATATTCCAGGGCAATAAATTTGATTCTTTAGCTTGTTTTGGGGAGAGGGTTGCTAGTTCAACAGCCCATACCAAACTCAACCATTCATAAATTAAGCCCCTACCAGTAGGCTATTATGATCTTACCTTCTCGAGACAAACAATCTACAAACTAAGTACGGTAACAACAGACACCACATTTTTATTTCAGGTTCTTCATAAACTCCCTCACTATAAGGTCTTTCCAGGGCTGAAATACTGGTTATACTTGTACTGTATAAAATGTCTTCACCTATGGCATACTATGGTAATCTACCTTCAGCTTAGTTGCAGATACCAGTATAAAATATATACAGTAGCCTACAATATACTGTATAGTCGCAAACAAAAAAATATATACAGTACCGGTATATAAATAACAAATAAATAAATGTAAATTAGCTTCAAAAATATTATGACTGTCTCACCATGTTCATTTTCCTTCTGTTCCTTGCTGGCAGTGAAGAGCTTGCGTTTTGAATGTACTGGCCTCACCATCGTGGTCACCCATCAGGCTGTAAAGTAACAAAACTATATAAACTCATGAACTCTGTAAAACTGTGCAAAAAAAAAAATAAAAATAAAAAAATAAAATAAAAAAAAAGGTCAAGTATAAGGAGGGAAGGGAGGTGGGGTATAAAGAAAGGGAGGGGTATGAAGGGGGGGGGGGGGGAAGAGTGGAGGATGAGCCATGGAGATATGCCACTACTTTCTGTGTCACCCAATTTTGCTATATTTCTCGGCACTGGCATGGTAGGCCTATTTGAAGGTTTGTTTTTACACTCTTAACCCTTTCGATGTGGTAATTGTTTTGGAACATCTATCTATCTACTGTATCTATCTATTGCCTGACGCCGTGATCCCCGAAGGGGTGGCCACGAACGAACCGCCCCCAGTCAGTCGACGCCCCTCCTCCCAACCAGCACCGCCTTCATCCATATACTTCCTCACTCCATCCTTCCACCTCTCCTTCAGTTTACCTCTCCCTCTCTGTCCTTCCACCTCGCTCTCGTACACCCTCTTAGTCCTGGCAATTTAAAGCAATTTACAGGCTTTTAAAGCCTGTGGAGACGAGTGGGCAAGAATGTAGAGTTCGGGCATAACGCCCGCCTTGTTTACACTACGCGGAGCGGCAGCGGACGCTTGCCATCATGTTCCCGTCTATTTTGACTGCCGTTGGATATAATAATATGTTGAGGGGGCTTTGCCCCCCCTCACCCCCCCTATAACATTTTGTCATCATCATATATATTGCCAGCAGGGGGCAAATAACTGAGAAAAAAAAAATCGCCGTCAAAATAGACGTACTTAACCGCGGCGATCGACCTATGTAAACATGACGGCAGCGGCGTCAGACGCTTGCGATCATGTTCCTGTCTATTTTGACTGCCATTGGATACAATAATATGTTGCGGGGGGGCTCATATATATTGCCAGCAGGTGGCAAATAACCGAAAAAAATCGCTGTAAACTTAACCACGCCGATCGACCGATGTAAACATGACGACCGTACGCCCGGACACTACATCCATCCCGACGAGTGCAAGTAAGCGGGAGCACAGCAGGTCCCTGTCCACTTACCAGCCCGGTGGCTGGTGCACTGAGGTAGGCCTATGTCATCCATGTCTCGCTAAACATATGCAGCACTGCCAAAGGCAAATGTAGCGCAACATTGCTCATTATTAGCGAATATATGCCGATGTCTATGGTAGCGCTGCGGATGAACCCCGCGCGCTACGAAGCTTGTTCTGGTGTCATTATGAAGCTATTTTCTTCTAGTTTTTGGCTGAATACAATTAATTTCATTCAGACACTTGATTAGTCATTCAGGAGGGCCTGAATGAGCCCTAATATAGCGGAAATATGTCCGCAGCGTAAGTGTTAAACACTGTACTGTACCTTCCGGAAGGCTTACAGTATTGCAGTTGCTGGGTTAATCAACGGTACCATTAACTAACTACTGTAGAGTGCATACCAGTAATGTAGGTACTATACACTCCTATTTCCACATAAGCTACCATTTCCCTTCTGTTTTCTACTATACCGGTACCTTTCCATCAGGCATCAACAAAATCCTCTTACCTAATATCAACGTACTCTGTCATTTTTACCTTCAAATCCTTTCCCTTAGCTCTCTCTCCCTTCATACCTATCACACCTTCCTTCTTCTCTCTCTCACACACTTTCCTTCCTCTCTCTCTCTCTCACACCTTCCATTGACTGTCACTCACACCTTCCATTGACTGTCACTCACACCTTCCATTGACTGTCACTCACACCTTCCATTGACTGTCACTCACACTTTCCATTGACTGTCACTCACACCTTCCATTGACTGTCACTCACACCTTCTATTGACTGTCACTCACACCTTCCATTGACTGTCACTCACACCTTCCTTTGACTGTCACTCACACCTTCCATTGACTGTCACCTTCCTTCTTTCCTGTCTCTCTTACTCCTTCTTTCCTTCGTCTCTCGCATACCTACCTTCCATCCTGTTTTTCTCACACGTTCTTTTCTTCCTGTTTCTTGCAAAACTCCCTTCCTTCCTATGTCTCTCTCACACCGACCTTCCTTCCAAGTGACATATTGTCATCATCATATACCGTAAGTCTATGTTGCCAGCAGGGGGCAAATAACAGCTGGCCGTGGGGTAGATGCAATCATATCCGCGAGTGTCAACTAAACACAGGTACGCCCGTCAACAGAACACTACCCTTATCACCAAAAATATCTAAATATACGATTCAGTAAGAATTTCTGGCAGTGCAATAAATTATGAAAAAAATCAAGTAGCCTATTATATATGTGTACAATACTACAGGATGCCTAGGGTAGGCCTATACTCATTTGGATAATATTGAAGGAGACTCTCGTGGCGATATTTGCACGCCTATGATCACGACCATTACACGTCTAATTATATATTTTTTTCCAAAATTATCCTACGGCCAGCGGTTGTTTGCGACCTGCTGGCAATACTGTATATATGATGACAATAAGTCCTGGGAAGGTGGTTGGGGTACCTGGAACTGTCGTCGACGAGTCTTCCAATTTTCACCCTCGACGAGTGTTCTTTCTCGTCGACAAGAGTTCTAATTTATTAAGTGGTGCTTTTTCGGTGAGATAACGTTTTCAACGGTCCCTCCTATTGGCATTAATCTTCATAGGCCTACTCATGTTGAGCTCAGTTGCCTTTTTTTCTCTTAATATCCATATTTATTTCCCCCTTGACATTATATTTTTTGGAAGGAACCATCAACAACCTACACCCTTTTCTGGTCTGATACTAGTAATAGCAATGATTTTCTTTAATTAACGTTTTTATCTATCTATCTATCTATTGCCTGATGCCGTGATCCCCGAAGGGGTGGCCACGAACGAACCGCCCCTCTTCCCAACCAGCACTGCCTTCATTCATATATATCCTCACTCCATCCTTTCACCTCTCCCTCTCTGTCCTTCCACCTCGCTCTCGTACACCCTCTTAGTCAATCTCTCGCTTTCCATACATTCCATATGGCCGAACCATCTCAAGTTGTTCCTTTTCACACTTTCCAGCACATCTACCTCCACACCACACCTCCTTCTTACTTCCTCATTCGTCTGTCTATCCCTCCATGTAACTCTGCACGCACTTCTCAAGTAACTCATTTCCACCGCTCTCACTCTTGGTCTAAGTCTCTTCCCGAACGTCCATGCTTCGCTTCCGTAAGTTAGTGTTGGGATTACCACACTGTCATGCAAGGACTTCTTCACTTCCATACTGACCACCCTATTTCTTGTTACTGCTTCCAACGTTCCTACAACCCTCTTCCCCTGTTGCACCCTCTCCCGCACCTCCTCATCCACAGTCCCATCTTTACTCAACACACTGCCCAGATAGGCTACTTAGAAGAGCTGACGATCTCCATAGCCTGACCGTTCAACTTCACCTCACACTCTTTGACTTCACCCCTTTCGAAGACCATAACCTTGATCTTCCCCGCATTTACCTTCAAATTCCGTTTTTCGCACTGTTCCAAACTCATTTACGAAACCCTGCAGCTCCCATTCATTATCGCTCATCAGAACTGTATCATCCGCAAACAGCAGTACAGGCAGCTTCCACTCATTTCCCTCCCTTTTCAGCGATACACCAACATCCACTGCTCTTGATAGTATTTCTTACATGACTCCATCCATATATACAGTAAACAACCACGGGGACATCACACACCCCTGTTTCAAACCAACATTCTGGTCAAAGAACTCGCTCTGCTCACTCTCCACACGTACTGCCGCCTTTTATGTGGGCCGAAAATCGGGAGTTTACAGCATCTTCTGATGATCGGTTTGTTGACATTGCGTAAAGAAACAAACAAGATGATTTGTTCCAATCGTCATTCAGTTGCAGTCCTTCACTCGAATCAGTTACAACTACACAACCAGCCACACACAACACACAACCACTTCTTTTGTAAAGCTTCACCATAACTTCTACAGTATTTATATTTCCGTACATATTTATGTTTACCGTACTAAATTATCTATATATCTTTATTATATTTTTTTCTTTTATTATAGGCCTATGTGGAAACCAAGAAACAAAAATAACAATTAAGATAACTCTTAACTACAGACAAACAGTATATGGGACTCTGGGAGGCTCTGTTGCAAAGTCATTCACTCGAATCGTCATTTGCTGGGAGTTAATTCACTCGAATCAGTTAAATTACCACTACACAACCAACCTTACACCTACACCACTTTTTCTTAAGCTTCACCATAACTTCTATTTATAGCCTATTACCTACAGTATTTATATTTAAATC
This sequence comes from Paralithodes platypus, assembly GCA_032716605.1. Lineage (NCBI taxonomy): Eukaryota > Metazoa > Arthropoda > Malacostraca > Decapoda > Lithodidae > Paralithodes > Paralithodes platypus. The sequence continues at coordinate 44,291,580 of CM064580.1, forward strand.
TATATTCTTTCGGGTAGGATGTAGTGAGCGGGCATACCGCCATCTTTGTTTACATTACGCGTAGTGGCGTCGGACCTTTCCCATCAAGTTCCCGTCTATTTTAAGCTAAGCTATGCTAAGCTAAGCTAACCTAACCTAGTATTCATGTAGTAATGACAGGGGGCAAATAGCAGAAAATATAGCATCGAAATAGACGGGAACGTAAGTGCGACCGCGGCGATCGCCCTATGTAAACAATGACGACCGTACGCCCGAACTCTACATCCATCCCATTCTTTCTTTTCTACGATTATAGGGCCTAAGTAGAACTGTCGTAGAAATTTTTGACGTCGACGAGATTTCTCGGTTCCCGTGTCAACAAGAATTCCGGTCGACTTGAGTTCCATAATTCGTGATAGGGGGGGGAGGAAGCACCCGGCACCCCCTCAACCTCAATCCTCAAAACGGCCAAATTAGAAGTGAACGTAACAGTCATGGCCGAGAGCGTGAGAAGCGCGGGCGCAGCGAAAGGCTGCTTCAACGATACCTCCATTTAGAGACAAGGGCCTATAGTCCAAAATAATAGAAAATATACTTAGCTCATAATTTCCTTTTAGAAAGTTAGGCTAGTTTAACTGAAACCTTAACCCTCTCACGACCATATGACGCAGAGGTTGCCACATTAGCAATAAGAAATAGAGTTCTCTCACTCTTATAATTACCTCTCCATAATTAGTTTTCTGCCCACAGCTAACTCAAAGACAACTGCAGAGGTTAAAGTAACTAAACTAAAGGTTTCTAAATACCCCTGATGATAATAAAGGCTTTTAAGTATCCCTAATAGGCTCAAAATTGCGCCAAGAACGTGAGAGGGTTAATACCAAATATTAGGCTAAAAACATAAGAAAATGGGAGTCTGCAGAAAGCCGATTGGCCCACACAAGGCAGATCCCTTTCACAGCCAACCCCAATTACAATATACCTCCATTTAGAGACAAGGGTCTAGTCCAAAATAATAGAAATTATACTTAGCTCATAATTTCCTTTTAGAAAGTTAGGCTAGTTTAACTGAAACCTTAATACCAAATATTAGGCTAAGAACATAAGAAAATGGAAGTCTGCAGAAAGCCGATTGGCCCACACAAGGCAGATCCCTTTCACAGCCAACCCCAATTACAAGGCCTAATTATAGGCCCAGCTCACTAATACCATGATGACCGACCTCACCAAAACGGCCAGAGGACACACAATGGGGGTCTAGTTAGTAGGCTAGTTATGTTCATTTAATTTTAAGGGTGTCAAACGACTCAAACGAGACCTATTCCAATCCCTTTTAGTAATTAGGCCTAGGCTAACCTGTAATACTATAGTTATAAGCTAGGTCTATTTAAACATTTTAGGCTATGTGTTTGAAAGGGATACAGGACGTTTCGTCACCACCTCTTAGACCCGATTCGTCACCGCGATCTCGGACGTTTCGTCACCATAATTAGCCACTACCATTTCAAGGCCATTAGACCTTGATTTAAGTATTTATGGTTATAATTTGTGATTTACACTTAGGGTACGAGTACCAATGGAGACGCACTTGAAACAAAAAAACTTGCACAGGCATAGGATGAGTAGATAGATGATGAATGGTGGGCCAAAATATTCTTTAACTATCACCTAATATGCTCACATAGTACCAGCTTATTATTTTCATATGTTATTGTGTGAGATGAGATAAACTAAAAAAAAAATAATGTTTTCGCAAATTCCTTACGAAAACCTAAGGATTTGTTTTTTTTAAAGCTAAATTTCTTACAGTTCCCTAATTTGAATCTCGTTTCTATTACTGCAGGTTGATAGTGCATGAGTTGAAGTATAACACTGCATGATCAAAAGGCTTTTACTTACACGGCTGAAGGGAGGTGAGGGTGCGTCCCCATAGGTCCAGCAAAAATATTAAAATCCAATGGAGACGCATTTTTTCAAATTGATGCCAGAAGGTCGTACACCACACTGGTAACATAGCATACTCTCCTCTATGTCTGGTATAAATAAGGTTGTTTCCTTCACCATTGACGAAGCTGCCTTAACTAGAACCCTGGGCCCTATAGAGACGCACACGTCTGCTTTGGGTAGCCGGGTTGCGTCTCCTTAGGTCCTTGTAAATGTGTGTTTATTTTGTTAACATTATTAAACATAATAACTTTTTTTTTATCCTGGGTGAAGGAAACTCGACCCTAATTACACCATACATAGTGGGGAGAATGGCTTTCTACCAGTGAGGTATGGCAACAGTTTGAAAAATGCGTCTCTATTGGACCTCCAGAATTTTTTGCTGGCCCTAAGGAGACGCACCCCTTTTACCCCCTCAGCAATTCAAAATCACATTAAGCATGTTCTTGCCAGCAGTCAAATGTTTGTGTGGGCCCTGTCAGCCTAGTGATGAAAAAATAACTATATTTCCAGGCCCTCCGCCCATTTCCTATCCCTATTTTCCCCAAATATGCCCGGGTTGGCGACTGGTGCTTGATTTTAACCTCGTATTAGCATGAATGTTACATATATAACTTCCCTGCATCCTCTAAACTGTTTTGTTATTGGCCTACAATGAGCAATTAGTATGTTTAGTAATATTTTATGTCTCTCTAATAATATATATTATAAGGCCTATGTCAGTCCATTTTATTGCTTTAGCATTGTCAACTTACAACCAAAAGTACCATGCTTTCTTTCTGGTACCCATGAGGTAAGTACTTACTGTATATCATTTTATGTGTGTTTTTGTGTTTTAAACATACCTGCATCTCCTTAGGTCCAGGGGCGTCTCCTTATGGTTTTGTGAAAAAATGGAGACGCATCTCTTATTTGTCTTCTCTCTCTTAAAAAATAAGAGATACAAGAAAATTGTTGATTTGCTTTAAAAATATAGCCTTTTTGCTATTTATCCCCCCTACCCCCAATTTTCAATCTGTTATAGGTTGACAGAAGCAACTCGATAAAAAAATAGTGCCAATTTTTGCGTCTGCATTGGTACTCGTACCCTAACCCTCCAGACCCGGTTGGGCTCTGAGGCCTCCATAAAAAATACACCCCGCGTTACCCGGTAGGGCTCTGAGGCTCCAGCAGCTTGAAAGCCTGTAAGCTTGGTGTGCGAGGCGTCCGTCCGACGCATGTAAACAAAAACCGGCTGGACCGACGCCGCGCATCTCCGACCACAAGAAGGAGAGCGTCGCTTGTTCGTGTGTGCCTGTATGTTATTGTTAAGTAGCTAAAAGTAGTTTAGGTAAATCTACAGTTATACTACCCTTCCCCCACTACCCCTCACCTCCTGCCCCCTTCAAAACACGCCTTTTAGCGTGTTTTTGGATGGTTCAGCAGACGCGGAAACTGAAAAAAAAAAAAAAAAAATTATAACAATTTATCACCAACCAGATAAGAGTTTTTCAGGTAATTTGTTGTTGTTTTTTATTTTTTATTTTCATTTTTTTTTTTTTTTTTTTTTTATTACACGGGGCCGTGGTGGTCAAGTGGTGAGCATGCTCGCGTGTGAATTTGAAAGACCCGGGATCGAATCCCTGCCACGGCGGACATTTAGTGGGTGCGGTAGTACGTCCTAGCATGTTTCACATGCTTGCACCCAGTCAGGGGACATCCTGACGACGTATACAGACAAAACACACATAACAAAGCCACTCCAACACCTTCCTCTCTCTCCAACACCCCTTCTCCCCTCTCAACACTCTTCTCTGAGCTATTGCCGATAAAAATGGCATGTTCAGTCCTGTACAGAATCGTAAGATTCAGAGTCTTAAAGATTCCAGGACGAGCTCATCAGCGGCGGATCCCCAGATCGACCGTGGTGATTGTCACCTAAACATCTACAAAACAATACAGTGTTGTTTAATACCGAGGACCGTCGCATTTTAGTATTTTTAACATTAGTCTAACCTTACTTAACCTAACCGAAAACTAACCTGTCTCGCCGACGGTCTAAACCCAGCTCACGTTCCCAGTTTATGGGTGCGCGACGGTCTAAACCCAGCTCACGTTCCCTGTTTATGGGTTCGCGAAGGTTTGTAATACTTCAATGTATCTATTTCAAGTCAAATATACATTTCTGCGCATCATAAAACATACTAAGTCTACTACTAGTAATATTATCCCATTAGTACCAACAGAATAGCGACAAAATAGGGGTAGTATAACTGTAGATTTATCGTAGTTTAAAGTGGCTGTTTTTGCCACAAAGTTATCTCCAATGAAATCGTCATCACAACTGAACCAGTTGACTTAGAGAGCTCTACTTAACGCCATTCTACAGGTACAAAACACATCTATGCTTCGGGATGCGCGGAATACGGAAGCAGTCAAAATAACAAAGATACGGTAGCCTAGGCGTAGAAGTTTTTCGGAATAAATAGCCGGGGCTGGAGGGTTAATGGTTGGTTACCTAATTGTATTAGGCCTATGGGACGGTACATATATTTATCTGCTATGGTTTTGTTAGATTCTGATATAGTTTGTCAGAACGTTATCTTATTTATAATACAATAATCGCTTCCTCTAATTGTTGCCATTTCATAATTGTTCCACAGTTTCCAGAGACGTAGCCTAGTTGTAATTCAAGATTGCCATGTCGTGTTTTTTTTTCAGCTTATGCTCGGCAACTAGCTGATGTTGTGTATATATATACAGTAAACCCTCGCCATCTCGGACCTCTAGAAGTCGGAAACCCGTACTAGTCGGACTGGCTACGGCCTCTCGGACATGCACTTCCGTATTTCGGACATTTCCGTCATCGTTCCGACAGTCTCTGACGTTGTCGGACTTTATATAAGTACTGTATTCGGAAAATGTCCGATATTATATTTTTCAATTCCAGTAGAAATTATTCAAAGATTACAAGAAGTCCAAATAAGACATAGTTATGTTAATGTATAAGGGAGTTACGTAGATGCATTAGAGAGATAGATAGATAGAAAGAGAGAGTTACAGAGGGGGAGTGAGCGATAAACAAGAACTATTATGAGACGGACTTAATTGCATAGCCTACGTGAGTTGCAGTTGGGATGTGTGTACATGCTTAGATTGATATGCAGGATTCGAAGTTGCATAATAAATCGTAGGCAGTGTCCACCAACCTTTAACTGTCTTCGTGGTGCGATGTATAAGGTGTTGATTTTCGGTGTGAGCATCCTGGGTTCGAGTCCACGGACTGCCACATGTGTTTGTAAATTTCATTAATCGATTTTAGGAGTATTGTTGGTTGTTGGAAGGAACATAATAATTGATATTGGTTCAGGAGTAATTTATCGAGAGGACTTCCCTAAGTGGTTAAGGCCCCATTAATTGCTCTTTCCATTCACATATGCATAGCCTACGTGAGTTGCAGTTGGGATGTGTGTACATGCTTAGATTGATATGCAGGATTCGAAGTTGCATAATAAATCGTAGGCAGTGTCCACCAACCTTTAACTGTCTTCGTGGTGCGATGTATAAGGTGTTGATTTTCGGTGTGAGCATCCTGGGTTCGAGTCCACGGACTGCCACACGTGTTTGTAAATTTCATTAATCGATTTTAGGAGTATTGTTGGTTGTTGGAAGGAACATAATAATTGATATTGGTTCAGGAGTAATTTATCGAGAGGACTTCCCTAAGTGGTTAAGGCCCCATTAATTGCTCTTTCCATTCACATATGCATAGCCTACATGAGTTGCAGTTGGGATGTGTGTACATGCTTAGATTGATATGCAGGATTCGAAGTTGCATAATAAATCGTAGGCAGTGTCCACCAACCTTTAACTGTCTTCGTGGTGCGATGTATAAGGTGTTGATTTTCGGTGTGAGCATCCTGGGTTCGAGTCCACGGACTGCCACATGTGTTTGTAAATTTCATTAATCGATTTTAGGAGTATTGTTGGTTGTTGGAAGGAACATAATAAAAGACAAGATAGATAGAGAGTTGCAGAAGGGGAAGTGAGCGATAAACACGAACTATTATGAGACGGACTTAACCCCTTCAGACTCATATGACGCAGAGGTTGCCAGATTAGCAATAAGAAATAGAGTTCTCTCACTCTTATAGCCTAATTACCTCTCCAAAATTAGTTTTCTGCCCACAGCTAACTCAAAGACAACTGCAGAGGTTGAAGTAACTAAACTAAAGGTTTCTAAATACCCCTGATGGTAACAAAGGTTTTAAAGTATCCCTAATAGGCTCAAAATTGCGTCATATGTCGGAGAGGGTTAATTGGTTCTGAAAAGACAAAGGCGACTTTTATATTGACTCTTTTTCATGTTATTATTTGTGTGCTAGAAGGATAATATTGTTTTCAATTCCATTGCATTAGAAATGATTCAAAGATTACAAAAAGTCCAAATAAGACAGTTATGTTAATGTATAAGGGAGTTAGTTAGATGCATTAGAGAGATAAATAGATAGAGAGTGGCTAGGCGCGAGCGAGCGATAAAATACTAACATATACGAGATGGACTTATGTTTCTGAAAGACAAAGGAGACATTTTTATTTACTCTCTTTTTAATTTTATTATTTGTGTGTTAGAAGGGTAATATTGTTTTCAATTCCATCGTATTAGAATTGATTCATAGATTAAAAAAAGACCAAATAAGACATAGTTATATATATGTATAAGGGAGATAAATGCATTAACCCGTTGAGCCCCGGCTAGTTATAATATTTTTTTCACCCCAGTCCCAAGCCATTTTCACTTCTTATTTTTGTTTGCTAAAATGGAAGACAAGGATGAGAAATGAAAAAAAACAAAAAAAAAATCACCTCGGATATTTGTTTTTTTTTGGGGGGGGGCCTCAAAAAAATGTGTTGAGCCAAAATGGAAGAGAATGGTGAGAAATGAAGAAAAAAAAACTCACCTTGGTCATTTGGGGGGGGGGGGGTCGAAAGTTCGTCTCCCCCGCATGACCACCCGCCCGGGAGCACTAGGGTGAAAACTGAGTATGGCATTGTACGGCATACATCCTAAGGAGTGTCTCACATAAATCTCAAGCCTCTAGCTCCCATACGACCGGAGTAATGAAGGTTCAAAGTGACGGTGAACTAAGGGTGTAAAGTATCCTCACTAAGCCCACCACCACCAGCCGCGCGGCTGTCTTGGCCCGCTCACACCTACCGGCCCGGCTCCCACACACACTACGGTACCTCCCCCTCCTATGCTCCCGCCATTTCCTACCTTACAAGCCACGTAACTGATTTTAATATGTCGGACGCACGTGATGCGTCGCTGGGAGTTGGTGATCAAACACTGCCGACGCATCACGTGCGATGCTGGGTCTCACTGGGTTAAATAGATATATACAAAAAAAAAAAAATCTCAATTTCTCTGGTGACGCAGACTTTCCTCTTCTAATTCGGAATTTTCTCTCTCTTAACTCGGACTTCGGACATCTCGGATTTTCGGTCATCTCGGACTGGGTCTCCCCCCAATTAGTCCGAGATAGCGAGGGTTAGGGTTTACTGTATATATATATATACCGTATATATATATATATATATATATATATATATATATATATATATATATATATATATATATATATATATATATATATATATATATATATATATATATATATATATATATATATATATATATATATATATATATATATATATATATATATATATATATATATATATATATATATATATATAGCCTACAGTTTGACACCAGTGTAATGTGCACCCATGCACATGTACTGTGTACATCAGGAAACACAGTCCTAACAGATGTCCACATCCACAATGCAATTTCGAAATCTAGAATAACCTCTTCGACTTCTGGCTCCGGGATCAAATCCTTAATTTATTTTAATACTTTATCATTATCTTCATGGCGCTTTCCATTCATCAAAATAAAGGCTAAAGGTACAGTACTTGTATTGTCTGATCATCGGACTTTAAAAATGCATGAGAAAAGTTCCACCTTCCTTAAAGTGTCTGGTAATGTTTCTATATTCGGTCTGGGACATTGATGTCCCACACTTCATGTACGTGCCTCCAATTGACTATAGGCCTAATATTGACCCCTTAACTTCTTATAACTCGAAATGAATGAAAGCAATCGGGCTGACGTTTTTATAATTTGGGAAGAGTCCACCAGGAAATAGATGTGGATTGTGGATATTTACAGCCAATTTGTCAAGTTCGTTGGCGCTACCTAGTACCTAGGCTATAGGTGACGAGATGTTGTTTGGCCGTCATCGTAACATGTCTGTATGTTTGCCTTTATATATTCCTTGGGTAAGGTTTCATACATCCCGCCAAGCGCAAAAAAAAAAAAAAAGCACGAGACAAGAATGAGTCTTTGGTCCATTTCGGAATGGAGTGACACGAACCCACTTTCCACCCGTCAGGTAATATACTGGACCTGATTCTTACCTCGGAAAACGACCGAATTGGCGAAACACAGGTACAGTAGAGTCTCACATAAAACAAGTTTATGGTCGATAAACGAGGGCGTTTTATGCGATTTCGTTTTATGTGAACACAGCATTTTGGTGGCGCAATATCGTCAATGTTCACTGTAAGCGAAAATTTTCGTACAAAGCGAACGATATTTCGTACGTTTTGTACGATATTTCGGCGCTCTATATGAAAACTCATCGGATTTGCCCCACTTTGGCGGCGGACTCGTTTTATGTGATCACATTCGTTCTGATCGAAAATTAAATATTAATATTTTAGGTCGGTCGTTTTAATAGAGACTCGTTTTATGCGGGACCCTACTGTACTTCCTCCATTTCCCAACTGTGGTCATAGCCCAGTTATCACCAATTATATATTCCAGATCCAAACTATCAATGACGAGCCGACTAACATCAGGATATGGCATAGAGGTGACTACAGAGAGATTAACCTAATTTTGGAGGATATTGATTGGGATTTTGAATTTGCCCACCTCAATGTTAATCTAATGTTTTCTTGTTTTACAGACATACTTATGCCCTTAATTAACCATTTTATCCCTACAAAGAGTTTCAATAACTTTTTTTGTCCTCCATGGCCTGTCAGACCCCCTATATTATTAAAAAATACCAGACATAACTTTTGGACCAATTATAAAGGAACTCGTACACAGTTTGGTCGTAACTCTAACCAGGCTAAGGACGCCCTGGATCAGTTTTTAGATATTAATTATCAGTACAAAAATTATGCCATCCATAGTCAGTCCAGGTATGAGGCTTCACTGATTTACCATCTCACAACCAACTCTAAAATATTCCATTCTTATATCCAGAAAAAGAAGGTGGGTAGACCCAGTATTGGCCCACTCAAGTCTTCCACAGGTAACATCATTCACGATGCAGGGGCTATGGCTGAACTATTTGTGTCCTCCTTTGCCAGTGTTTTTTTCAACATCTGCTCCCACCTCCCCTGCCTCACATCAGGTAACAGACAGTATAATTCCAGATATCAATATTAATCTTAATGATGTTATATCTGTTCTCAACAAACTTGATACGTCCTCATCGATGGGTCCAGACGGTATCCACGCCCACCTACTCAAATCCTGTGTCCATACCCTTGCATATCCTCTTTTGCTGATATACCGTGCCTCATTGGTCTCTGGAACCCTCCCTTCTGCCTGGAAGTGGAAGCGTTCCTCAGTTGTGCCCATTTTTAAAAAGGGTTCTCGCTACAATCCACTAATGTATAGACCAATCTCTCTAACTTCCATCTGTTCAAAGTCCTTGGAACTTAACAATCTTCTCAATAAGGACCAATTTGGATTCAGACCAGGCAGATCATCCGAGGACCAACTCCTTCTTACTTACAAAGACTTCACCAAATGGATGGACCAGGGTTATAATGTTGACTTGATCCTGTTTGACTATTCCAAGGCCTTTGACGTGGTTAATCATGACATTCTGATCACCAAACTTTATAGCTTGGGAATTAGGGGTAGGGGTAGGACTGGATTAGGGACTTTCTCCATAACCGTATTATGCATGTCAAAGTAAATAATAATTTTAGTTCTTTCAGGGATGTGCTTAGCGGAGTCCCTCAAGGCTCTGTCCTTGGTCCCCTGCTTTTCCTCATATATATCAATTATATTACTCGTAATATTAATTCGTCTACCAAAATATATGCTGATGATTTGAAACTGTATGTAAAAATCAAATATGATAACCTCTTAAATTTTCTTAATTGTATGTTTGCTTGCCAGTCTGATATAGATGTGCTTGCTAAGGTCTCTAAATCCTGGGGCCTAACGATGAACCCAGATAAATGTGTCCACCTAAGATTTTGTAGGAAAGAAATTGATTGGGATGACCTGGGTCATTCTGGCAGATACTATCTTGACAACTCCTTAATCCCTATTAGAGACTCTGTATCCGATCTAGGAATTTTAATCGATTCCTCCCTTAAGTTTCATACACACATCTCTAATATTGTCCACAAGGCTGGAGGACTCGCCCATAGTATCCTAAGGTCAACTGTCAACCGGGATGCCTCCTTTATGATGCCACTATTTATTTCCCATATTCGTCCCATATTAGAATATTCTTCCTCTCTGTGGAACCTTGGGTATTTGGGGGACCTAATACTACTGGAGTTTGTTCAGAGACGCTGGACTAAATCTATTGGGGGTCTCGAGAATCTTGATTATGGTGAGAGATTGAGGATATTAAACCTATTTTCCATTAAGGGTAGACTTCTTAGGCATGACATAATTAAGTACAGTACTGGCAAATATTTCACGGTCTCTGCTCAATTACTCCTGAAGATGTTTTTGATCGTCCCCAATATTTTTGCAACCAGGGGTCACCCATATAAAATTGGGAAATTTTTTATTTTAATACCACAAATTTTCCGAGTGTTTTTTATAAAAAAAATTGTTCATTTGCATCAATATATAGTGTTTGTAATTAATTAGAAATCTCGGGAAAACTTATTTTCCCCATTAGGCCTATTGATCGATGTTGAGACACGCCCCCGATAGTGATTTGAAAAGACATTAGCCTAACCTAACAACCTTACCTTACCTAACCTAGTATTATGGGTGGGGGCTGCTGCCCCCACACCCCTGCTGGTTGAGTACTAATCCCTTAGTAAAAAAAAAAAAAAGAAAATTGGCTGTCGATTATACGAAGGTGAAAGAATGTCGATGCAGTCTACGGTGTTTACTCTGCAATCTTCAACTTTGATTGTACATTGATAACGGGAAAGTACCGTATTGACAACCTTGTTACGAAAATTAAATTTTAGTACCATACTTTTATATTAGGCTTTTCCGAGGGTTTAACACATTTTCATATGATCTTTAGAGCTATCGATAACCGGAAGTACCTTATTGACAACCTTGTACCATACTTTTTTATTAAGTTTTGCCGAGGGTTAAAACAAATTTTCTTATGATCTTTAGAGCATATAGATTCAATATTTATCTTCAAATATATCAACAAAATTTGTGGTATTAAAATAACATTGAACCTAAAATTGCTCACTCGAGATTCCAGCTTGAAATAAGAAAAATATTTTTTAGTCTTAGATAGGCCTATGTGTCTCTGTGGAACTCTTTGCCCACAGAATTGGTATCCCTGACTAACGTATTATCTTTCAAGGCTGCCCTTTCCGACTATCTTGCAGGAGTTTTATATGAATATTCATGATTTTGTTCTCGATGTCATTGTCACATCTTCTGGCCTCCTCAACCACTTATACTTGTACCTTGTTTGTTAACGTAGCTGCTTATGATGAACTTTCCAGTCCATAGATTTCTATACTCCCTGTTTTTACTACAAATTTTAAATTATCTTTGGGCTGGCGCATCAGCAGTGTGTGGCTTCTGTAGACCCTGACCTACCACTTAGCTCTGGGGTCTGGGAAGCCCACCAGGTAAGAATACCAGGTAAGAAGCAAAATAAAACTATATACAGATTGATGAGAAAGGTTGAGGCACATGGAATAGGAGGATCGTTGTTGGGATGGATTAGGTCATGGCTAATTGGTAGGAAACAGAGTCAGCATAAATGGTACCAAGTCAGAGTGGGGAGCAGTCAAAAGTGGTGTCCCCCAGGGATCGGTATTAGGTCCCCTGTTGTTTCTTATATACATAAATGACCTAGATTTAGGTATAACTAGTAGGATAAGTAAATTCGCAGACGATACTAAAATGGGGAGATAAATTGATTCAGATAGCGATATAGAGTGCCTCCAAAGGGATCTAGATACTTTACATGAATGGTCAGTAAATTGGCAGATGAAGTTTAACATTGACAAATGCAAGGTATTAAAGATAGGGAAGATGCATACAAATGTTAAATATAAACTAGCTAATTTAGAATTAGAAAATTCAGACTGTGAGAAAGATCTAGGTGTGTTTGTTAGCAATGATTTGAAGCCTATAAAACAGTGTATAAGCGTTCGTAATAAGGCAAACAGGATTCTCGGGTTCATCTCTAGGAGTGTGAGTAACAGAACTGCTGATGTTATCTTAAAACTTTACTTGTCATTAGTGAGACCCCATATGGATTATGCTGTCCAATTTTGGTGTCCTTATTACAGAATGGACATAGATTCATTGGAGAGAGTACAGCGTAGAATGACAAAAATGATCCATAATATTAGAAATCTTTCGTATGAAGAAAGGTTGAAGAAATTAGGTTTACATTCGTTAGAGAGACGCAGAGTTAGAGGGGATATGATAGAGGTGTTCAAGTGGGTTAGTGGGATTAACAAAGGGGACATGACAAATGTACTAAAGCTCAGTGATAGCGAAAGAACTCGTACCAATGGTTTCAAATTAGATAAATTTTGTTTCAGAAAAGATATTGGCAAATATTGGTTTGGTAACAGAGTTGTAGATGGGTGGAATGGACTACCAAGTGCTATAGTGGGGTCTAAAACGGTAGGAAGCTTTAACCCTCCAGCCCCGGCTATGTATTATATATATATTCCTCGAAACCCGGGTGTTTTGGCCGAAAAACGTCTAGGCTAGGCTACCGTATATTCGTTAATCAGACTGCTTCCCGCATTCCCGCGCATCCCCAAGCGTAGCTGTTATTTACCTGTAGAATGGCATTAAGTAGAGCTCTCTAAGTCAACTGGTTGAGCTGTGATGATGATTTCATTGGAGATAACTTTATGGCCAAAACAGCCACTTTACACCACTTTTCGATACTTAACAACAACATACAGGCACACACGAACAAGCGACGCTCTCCTTCTTGTGGCCGGAGATGCGGGGCGACGGTCCAGCCGGCTGTTGTTTACATGCGTCGGACCGACGCCTCGCACACGAAGCTCACAGGCTTTCAACCACTGGGCGTTCAAGAGACCATCCGGGTACCTGTTATATGCTTTTTTATGGGCGTTCAAGAGCCCTTCCGTGGTGAGAGGGTTAAGATAAAATTGGATAAGCATATGGATGAGTAGGGTTGGGTGTGAAGGGGGATCAGCCGGGTTGGGCCAATCAGCACTCTGCATACCCCCATAATCCTGCGTTAATCTCTAACCGTTTTGGTAAGATGATCCTCAGGGTATAAGAGTGTTGAGCCTATAATTGGGCTTTGTAATTGAACTGGGGTTGTGTGGGACAGGGATCTGCCTTGCTTAGGCCAATCGGCTTTCTGCAGACTCCCATTTTCTTATGTTCTTATATATATTTCGGTATATTTTACTACATTCCGCTCTCTTTCGTACTTTAGTGACTTCCTAGTCTTCCTGGGCGAGAATATAGCCTACACTGGAGTGGTTTTGAGTTTCGAACCAAGCTACTAATTATGCCTTTTGTATAGCCTAGGCCCTAATAGGCTAATAAACATAGTGGTGACGAAACGGGCCGGGGTCGGAAATTTGGTGACGAAACAGATTTTTGGGGACAAAACGGGCTGATGACGAAACGTCCATACCCCGTTTGAAAGTTATAAAATTACCCAAAACAATACAACTTCATGTAAATTTGGTAACATTCAAGACAGCTAGAGCCGCCTTAGGCCTATTTACCAAGTTTCATTATATTTTTTCCAGGGAATATAGTGTTTAATTGTTGTTTATCATGGTTTGAGTGGAGGATTTGCATTAACTTACCCATTATTCATTAATCTGAAGATACTCCGTCAAATGGCGCCATTTATTGGGTGAATCGCGCTTTTACAGTAGGTAAGGAAAATTGTGGGGAGGCCATGCACGCTTCCCAAATGTATAGGATAAATATTATATTAGATTAGATTAACCTAACCTAACCTAACCCTAATATAATATCGTTTTGTGAGTAACGTTCAAGCAATTTATTGGGTGAATCGCACTCACCGCATCTTTCAAAACAAGAAGAGGAGGACCCAGGTCGAAGGATTCATTGGGTGCAATGCTTTGTTTACGTTCGGGACATTATTTTTGTGTTATTTTTCGGTGTAATCGGGTTTTTTCAAGTGTCGATAACAAAATTCCTCCATGCGGACTAGCCTATAGGCTAATGAGAAAAATATGGCGAGTCTATTGGTCCCTATTTTCCCTAATAAATTATTTCTAATAAGGCGGCGAAAGAGGTCTTGAATGTTATCGTAAATTTTCATATTTTCTTTCTTTATCATAGGCTAGGCCTACTCCAATCTTAAAACATCTATCTATCTATCTATCTATTGCCTGACGCCGTGATCCCCGAAGGGGTGGCCACGAACGAACCGCCCCCATGCACCTCTGTCCCCAGTCAGTCGACGCCCCTCCCCCCAACCAGCACCACCTTCGTTCATGTACTTCCTCACTCCATCCTTCCACCTCATATTCGGTCTACCTCTCCCCCTCTGTCCCTCCACCTCGCTCTCATACACCCTCTTAGTCATTCTCTCGCTTTCCATACGTTCCATATGGCCGAACCATCTCAAGTTGTTCCTTTTCACACTTTCCAGCACATCTACCTCCACACCACACCTCCTTCTTACTTCCTCATTAGTCTGTCTATCCCTCCATGTAACTCCGCACGCACTCCATAAGTAATTCATTTCCACTGCTCTCACTCTTGGTCTGAGTCTCTCAACCAACGTCCATGCTTCGCTTCCGTAAGTCAGTGTCGGGATTACCACACTGTCATGCAAGGACTTCTTCACTTCCATACTGACCACCCTATTTCTTGTTACTGCTTTTAGCGTTCCTACAACCCTCTTCCCCTGTTGTACCCTCTCCCGCACCTCTTCATCCATAGTCCCATCTTTACTCAACACACTGCCCAGATACTTAAAAGAGTTGACGATCTCCATAGCCTGACCGTTCAGCTTCACCTCACACTCTGTGACTTCACCCCTTTCGAAGACCATAACCTTGCTCTTCCCCGTATTTACCTTCAAATTCCGTTTTTCGCACACTGTTCCAAACTCATTTACCAGACCCTGCAACTCCCATTCATTATCACTCATCAGAACTGTATCATCCGCAAACAGCAGTATAGGTAGCTTCCACTCAATTCCCTCCCTTTTCAGCGATACACCAACATCCACTGCTCTTGATAGTATTTCTTTCATAACTCCATCCATATATACAGTAAACAACCACGGGGACATCACACACCCCTGTTTCAAACCAACATTCAGGTCAAAGAACTCGCTCTGCTCACTCTCCACACGTACTGCCGCCTTTGCACCCTCATACATGCTCTTCACTGCTTTCAGCAACTTGCCCTCTACTCCGTATATTCTAAGTACTTTCCACAAACCTTCTCTATCCACTCTGTCATAGGCCTTCTCCAAGTCCATAAAGGCAACATACACCTTTTGTTTCTTCTCCAGATACTTCTCCACAACACAATTCAGGGTAAAAATCTGATCTACACATCCTCTTCCCTTCCTAAAAACCTCCCTGCTCGTCGCCTATCCATTTCTCCGTTCTCACTCTCACTCTCTCAATCACTACCCTACTGTATACCTTCCCTACTACGCTTAGAAGACATATTCCTCGGTGGTTACCACACACTCCTCTTTCCCCTTTGCCCTTATATAGGGGGACTATTATGCCAGTCTTCCAGTCATCGGGTGCACTCCCCTTCTCCCATGCTAGTTTGCACATTTTCCATACCCATTCTATCACTATCTCACCACCATACCTCAACATTTCCCCACACACTCCATCTGTTCCTGGTGCTTTCCCCAACTTCACTCTTTTCATGGCTTCCCACACTTCTGACCTCCTGATCCCCACCTCCTCCTCCACTACTTCTCTTCTTCTCCCTCCCATACCATATCCAGCTATGTTTGCTGGCTCTTCATTCCTTTCATTTAGCAACTCACTGAAGTACTCCCTCCATCTTTCGACTCTCTCTTGCTTCTCGGCTAGCATTCTCCCATTCTTATCTTTCACACCCTTACTGTTTCCCTTGCTACCTTCCCTAACTTTCTTGACTTCTTTCCAGAACAGTTTCTTACTCTCCCTCCATTTTACACTCAGATTCCTTCCAAATTCCTCATCTACTCTTCTCTTACTTTCCTTCACTACTCTCTTCACCACCCTCTTACTCTCCACGTACCTCGCTCGTTTCTGTCTCTCGGAATCTTCATTCCCTCTGCTACCCAACCACTCTCTATATGCTTTCTTCTTTTCTTCCACAGCTATTCGTACCTCTTCTGTCCACCATGCTGTACCTTTCACTCCCCTCCCTCTTCTCCTCACTCCACACACCTCCTCACATGCTGCACAGATCTCATCCTTAAACACCTTGCTCATCTCCTCCACTTCCTCCATAACTTCCAGGTCGAACCCACCTAGTCGTCTTTCCACTGCTCCCCTGTACTCATCCCTGATTTCCTCCTCCTGCAACCTCTCCACCCTCCTCACCATTCCACCCTCCTCTCGCCTCCCTCCCGCTCTCCTCACCCACTTCTTTTGTATCCTAACCTTAGCTACCACTACATAATGATCAGACAGACCCCCTCCAATACCCCTATACACCCATCACAGATTTCTTCATTCGTTCATCCACACATACATAATCAATCAATGACTTTCGTTCCACCACTGTCTTATCCTTCATCGTCAACATCCGTTTCCACGTGTACCTGTGGATCATTCTGTGTCGGAAGAAGGTGTTGGCTATCCACAGCCTCCTCCCCACACATACGTCCACAAGTGCACTACCATTCCCATTCACCTCTGATGGTACCCCCCACCCTCCCACCACTCCCTCAACTTTCCTATCACCCACCTTACCATTCATATCCCCAATCAGAAATATTCTTTCGTTCTTGTCAAACTTCTCCAGGCACGCCTCCACATTCATCCAGAACTCCTCTTTCTTTCTTTCAAGTATATCCTCTGTCGGGGCATACACGCATACAATCACCCACGTTTGTATTCCTACTTTCATTCTCACCCACACAATCCTTGAACCCACAGACCCATACTCTCTTACACATTCCTTCCATTTGCTACTTACAAACAAACATGCACCTTCTCTCGCTGTTCCTTCACTCACTCCAGCACACACACCCATTCCACACTCCCACTCTCTCACATCTGAACCTTTCCATTTGGTCTCTGTCATTCCACAAATCTTAAAACAAATCTTAAAACATAGGCTAGGCAAATACTACACTAGGTCCTAGGCTAATTGCTTCGGTTTCACACACTGATTTTTATTACAGTGCAAGTTTTGGTTCAATGTTATTTTAATACCACAATTTTTTTTGATATATTTGAAGATAAATATTGAATCTATATGCTCTAAAGATCAAAAGAAAATTTGTTTTAACCCTCGGCAAAACCTAATAAAAAAGTATGGTACTAAAATTTATTTTTCGTAACAAGGTTGTCAATACGGTACTTTCAGTCATCGATAGCTCTAAAAATCATATGGAAATGTGTTAAACCCTCGTAAAAGCCTAATATAAAAGTATGGTACTAAAATTTAATTTCCGTAACAAGGTTGTCAATACGGTACGTACTTTCCCGTTATCATTGTACAATCAAGCTGAAGATTGCAGAATAAACACCATAGACTTCATAGACTTTTTTTCACCTTCGTATAATCGACAGCCCAATTTTTTTATTTTTTTTATTAAGGGATTAGCCTAGTACTCAACCAGCTGGGGTGTGGGGGTGGCAGGCCCCACCCATAATACTAGGTTAGGTTAGGCTAATGTCTTTTCAAATCACTATCGGGGAGCGAGCGTGTCTCAACATCGATCGATAGGCCTAATGGGGAAAATAGGTTTTCCCGAGATTTCTAATTAATTACAAACACTAGGCCTATATATTGATGCAAATGACCAATTTTGTTTATAAAAAACACTCGGAAAATTTGTGGTAGGCCTTAGGCCTAAAATAATATTTTTCCCACCTTTTATGAGCACCGACTCTGTCTCCCATGCCTCTTTAACTAGGCCTAGCCTACCACTAAGTAAGCAATTTAGCCTAAAAATCAGAAATAGAATAGGCTAGCCTACACTGTTCATTAAACAAAAAAACACAATTATACACTGGTATCTCTTTAGTCTTTACCACCGACACACGTAGCCTATATGGGCACCCTCAGTGTGATTGATCTTAACCCCGTATCTCCCTACAACATCCGGTCCGTCCTGTCACTTCTGCCCTAACATTCACCAATTATCAACTAATTTTCCGCTTACTCCACTCATTTATCGTCTCACATCCATCATTTATGGCTACAGAATGAAAACGGCGGTTGATCCGAGCCCTACTTGCCTTTAGCATCATCAAAATTAAAGTAGAGTGATCCAAAGGGAAAAGACGTAAAATTTGTAAACACGGCGGCTGCTCCTAGTGCCAGATCCACTCGAGGGACGCCACTCTCTTATGTCAACCTCTCTCACACTTTTATCGCTCACTTCCCGACCAAAAATCGCTGCTTTTCATAATCCCTGTTAATTCACCATTCCTCGTGCGTTACTCCAAGCATTTATTGAAGTCCCGATCCACTTGAAATTATTGATTCTCTGGAACGTTCGTTTTCCCGCGCAATCGGTGTTTTGGGAACTACGTCACTGACCCTATGACGTCACGTGCAGGGTGCCAACTCTGAGTCACGTACGTCGCTAAATTCGTCCGCAGAAGTCGGTATAATCTCGCTAGATAATTTACAAATACATAAAGGGCACCATTAATAAGGCGTAATCCCTATTATTTAACTTACACATGGCTTAAATCACTAGAATATCACTTGAAAGTGGCTCAAAGTCTTATAATACAGCTATAATACATGTCGCTAAATAGGATTAATCATATCTACATCTAGCAGTAAAGGTGCTAATTTGGCGACCATGGTCAGCCGCACATATGACGATTGTTCTCCGTATCCGCTCTATCGACTTCGTTTAATTTATTATGTATCGGCAGGAACGGCTGCTTTATGGCGGTAATCTCCAGAGACCGCTCGCTCATAGTCATGCTAAAACTTTCATGAGGTTGAAGCCACTCGAAACACCATACCAAATGTCATTTCAGGGTAGACTGCACTACTCTTCACTGACCCATGTATCACGCTATTAGGGAGGGAATGAAGGAACATACTCGGTAATAAATACACCTAAACAAATGAGATGAATATGTGTACTCATAACTTTCTATATAAACCCAAATATGAGGGTTAGAATGCGAGGAAACCTCTGTATTGGGATTTTCAGTCTATAGCAACTGATAAGCGGTTGCTATGGGGCCCAAATGCTATGGAAATACGAGTTTGATGCATGATTTGCCAGAGTAATCGGGGTCAAATTTACAATAGGAGCAGGGTAACACTTCAATAGTAGGCTATATAGTGGAATTTAATGCTGAATGGCCCATAAAACACAACAGCTAGGATACACGCAATTAACACATGTAGGCTACGACTATATGTACTATAATTGACCATAAGCACGGGCATAAAGGAGTAATGGCTCAGTTGTATGATGATAATTATATAATCTTAAGGTTGATTTTGTATTTATTATCAGCATCCGAACACATGGAGAAGTTGAAATCGAACATAATCTCTCGGCTCCCCTCCCTCCCTCGCCTCCCTGAGTCCCTACTCCCTCCTCTACTACTTGACAGGCAGCAGTCATGGCGTCAACACAGGGGAAGGTCCGTATAATTTCCCCCATTTTAACCCTGAACAACACACTTGATATAAATGCATTATAGCTAATTTGGTGCGTTGATGTTCGTAGTTGTTGTAGAGTATCGGTGCTTGGGTAGTCATTTTGTAGTTAAGTGGTATATATTGATTGGAGATAAGGGTGACCGGTGGTGGTGTGTGAGGTAGTTGTCAAGGTCGTTATGTGATGCTCTGCTGGGGGGATCAAAGTTCATCTCCCGAGGACTATAGTCGGTTTATTTTCAGTCGACGGTAAATTTTGAAGTGAAATATATCGTTGGTAACATTCAAGACAGCTAGAGCCGCCTTATTTACCAAGTTTCTTTATATTTTTCCCAGGGAATATAGTGTTTTATTGTTGTTTATCATGGTTTGAGTGGAGGAATTGCATTAACTTACCCATTATTCATTAATCTGAAGATACTCCGTTAAATGGCACCATTTATTGGGTGAATCGCCCTTTTACAGTAGGTAAGGAAAATTGTGGGGATACAAATATTATATTAGATTATATTAGATCAGATTAACCTAACCTAACCTAATATAATATAATATAATATAATATAATATAGCCTAATATAATATCGTTTTTGTGAGTAACGTTGTTGTTGTTGTTGTTCCCCAAGCTGCCTGGCCGAACAGCCCCAAGGCCCCGAGTAAGGCCAAGGCCATAAACGAGCGCCCCCACAGAACCCTCCCTGCCGACCACAATAAAGCCTGGGTGACCGAAGCCACTCCATGGCGGGGAGCTGAGAGGGTGCGTAAACGCCCGGGAAACCAAAGTCCCACCCAGGGCCCTGTGCCCCTCAGCAATTATGAAGAGAAAGTTGAGGGGCAAAGGAATAATGTGACGCTTTAGCTTCCAATCTTGGTAGATTGGGAGGTCAATCCACGGAAGAGACGCCGTCACTTGAGATTTAGAAAATATATAAGTAAAAGGAACAGTCAGAGTAAGCTATGGGTATGGCAGAGATCGCTTGTGAGTAACGTTCAAGCCATTTATTGGGTGAATCGCACTCACCGCATCTTTCAAAACAAGAAGAAGAGGACCCAGGTCGAAGGATTCATTGGGTGCAATGCTTTGTTTACGTTCGGGACATTATTTTCGTGTTATTTTTCGGTGTAATCGGGTTTTTTCAAGTGTCGATAACGAAATTCCTCCATGCGGACTATAATGAGAAAAATATGGCTAGTCTATAGCCTAGGTCCCTATTTTCCCTAATAAATTATTTCTAATAAGGCGGCGAAAGAGGTCTTGAATGTTATCATATCGTTAATTATGATTTCTAGATATTTATACTTCCATAGCCTATTGTTTCTATAAAATTTAAACAAATCGGTTGTTAATTAATTCAGTTTACGGTCAGATGAAATAAAAAAAATATAGCTGTGAGGCTGATATATTATGGGGTAAACATGTAGGCTATTACCAACCCGATGCAAGTTTTCCAGGTATTTTTTGTTTTTTTCTTTGATTGCCTATATACAGTGTTATTTAATGCCGAGGACCGTCGCATTTTAGTATTTTCAACATTAGTCTAACCAAACACCCCCCCCCTGCTAAATCCATTAAATCCAAGCCAAGTTTTGCTATTAACCTAACCAAAGAACCTAACTTGGTAAAATTTATCACCAACCATAGGCCTAGGCCTATAAGTTTTTCAGGTAATTTTGTGTTGATTTTGCTGTTTTCTTTGATATACAGTATTGTTTAATACCTATAGTGAATTTGTGACGGTAATTACATGTACACCATCAAAGTATCGTTCATGACCGTGATAAAACACTGATAATTATCACCGATGGGGCCCGTATCAGGTTGGTCATACACTAATACCTATTATGGTAAAAGTAAATTAATACTACATATAGGGCCTAGGCTATATAGCCTACATATACATTTAAGGCATTTTAATTGGCAAATGTGGACCATATGTAATTAGGTACTTGTATTTTATAGATAACATAGTTGGCAAATGTTATGAAATACATTACCGACGGACAAATGTGAACCATAATATGTAATTAGGTACTTGGTATTAAAAGATAATTTAGTTGGCAAATGTTATAATTGATTTGTGCTGGCCTAATAGTAATACTGTACATACATAAATTTAAAAACTGGGTGCTTCACTCGAGGTGCGGTTTCAGTCTTGGGGTCCTAATAACTTACCATGTTAATTAGGAACCCAAGACTGAAACCGCACCTCGGGTGAAGCTCTGTCTTTAATGGCTCACATGTCAGGTTTTTAAAGTAAATATCAGAGATTATACATCATTATGGTGACAGTCTGATCCCACGTCTTTCTAGGTTTACCTCTGTGCAGTAGTTACTACAATATATTTCTTTTAAAATAGTGAACTTATAGCTATGTTGTAGTATAGGCTACTGTATATAATACCGGTAACCGTTTCTTCAGGTAATCACTTGCCAGGCAGCAGTGGCTTGGGAGGCCAAGAAACCTCTTACCATCGAAGAGATCCAGGTCGCTCCACCTAAGGAGGGAGAAGTTCGCATTAAGGTATCTATTAACTAATCGACCTGTATTGTTATAAAATGATATACAATTCTGCAGTGCATGATTAAATTTAACCCTTTATTAGCGGCGCGCAACTTATGTCGTGTGAAAGAAATTTGGACTAAGTGGCGGTTCACAACTTATGTCGTGTGCCATTTTCAGCACATAATGTTGCTGAGAGAGAGAGATAAGTGATGGCAGGAGAGTAGCAAGCGTATGACTGCTCCAGACCACCGCGGCGGACCTACTGACATGAATCCCACCCTCCCCAACCCTCATGCACTCGCTACACAGGGAATTATGTAGGGAAACTACCTAATTAAAATGTAAAACTTGCAAACTAAACAAACCAAAATTGGGACAAGGACAATATAAAGTCAAATTAAATTATCAAAATCGCTATGTGGAAACAACGCTTACTAAAATGAAAATTATTAAATAAAAGAACACAATCCACCACATAGGGTGTACATTACTACATGAGCAAGTTAATCTGTTTCCCAAGCAAACTAATCGCACATATAACAACGCACTATCGTCACGTTAAAGGAAGTAGTCAAGTTTGGGAAGTCCGGGACGTTCTGGCAAATTTTTACTAAACTCTGCATGAATAAAGAAACTACATGTTAAATGTCAAAATATTATTTAAAATCAAATTTGCAACATGACAAGACATTAACAATAGTACAAAATACAAATATTGATAAGATATCTATACTATTACAAAATAATATATAAAATACAGTACAGCACTCACTAACGATAGTGCTATCGGGTAGGTACCTGTAAGCATAGCATGCCTCAAGTGACCCCTATCAATAACTACCCTACAAATAACCTACATTTATAGCACAAATAAACTAAGGAAATCGCAAAAGTAAGCAATTGATACTATCGACAATGAATACATATAATATAAAGACAAATAATTGCAAAATATGAAGTAACAACAGATTTAAACAAAGGGTACTCTTTTAACAAGAACAATAAATTAAAAAAATCATCAATAATTAATATTAATAATAATAATAATAGAAAAAGAAAAAGATAAACAATAAATACAGACAAAAAGTAAGCAGAGGTTATACAAGAAACTTCAAGTTAAAAATGCTTGATTAAAATTATTGATGTCAAATTTTAGAATACAGTCACAAATAATTGACCCTAAAAAGATTAAATTTATGGAACAATTTACTTGCCTCAAAACCTCTGTCCACTAAGAGTCTGTATAGTAACCTAGCTCTAGCCCAAAAGTCATCTACTTTAGTGCAGATTTTACAAAATCTTATTAATTGGGAATAAAAACAATTATAAGTTATTTTACTATCGATATTACTACTAGGGAAAGGAAAGTTTATTACGTTAAAATTAAAATCATCAACTTTGTGATATACTTTAAGTATGCACTGTTCATTAACAATCTCTATATTTATATCTAGAAAATTTTCAACTTTATAATTTACGTTACATTGTGTGAGGGGAATAGAATTAGGGTAAATAAGTTTAGCAACTTGATTAAAATTTAACAAATTGCAAACAAGAATATCATCAATATAACTACTATTATTACTTAACAGTTTAGCAAGTGCTAATTTTTCTGGAATTTTATTTTTCTTGCTACTGTCAACTAAGTCTTATATATTTAAATTCTAAAGAAAGCAAGAATAAGTCTGCAATTAAAGGGCTAGCATTTCCACCCATAGGAATTCCTAATATTTGTTTGAAAATGTACGGCCCGAATCTAACATAACCCGGGTTCGAATCCCGGTGGATCATATATACTTTAATTAATTTCATTGGGGGTGTGGTGGTGAGATTAATAAAAATAATATTACCTACCCGATAGCACTATCGTTAGTGAGTGCTGTACTGTATTTTATATATTATTTTGTAATAGTATAGATATCTTATCAATATTTGTATTTTTTACTATTGTTAATGTCTTGTCATGTTGCAAATTTGATTTTAAATAATATTTTGACATTTAACATGTAGTTTCTTTATTCATGCAGAGTTTAGTAAAATTTGCCAGAACGTCCTGGACTTCCCAAACTTGACTACTTCCTTTAACGTGACGATAGTGCGTTGTTATATGTGCGATTGGTTTGCTTGGGAAACAGATTAACTTGCTCATGTAGTGATGTACACCCTATGTGGTGGATTGTGTTCTTTTATTTAATAATTTTCATTTTAGTAAGCGTTGTTTCCACATAGCGATTTTGATAATTTAATTTGACTTTATATTGTCCTTGTCCCAATTTTGGTTTGTTTAGTTTGCAAGTTTTACATTTTAAATTATAAGTATTGAAAAGGAGGAATTTAAGGGCATCTTTAAGTTTAGTTCTATCAAAATATACAGAACTAGTGGGAGTAGAGCTAAGTGATGCATTATTAAAATATGTATAAACATTTATGAAATAATTACCATTCCTAACGAACCTGTCAAAGTGCAAATCTATAATAAAGCAAAGCTCTGAATATACTAAATCTAAAGGCAAATTGGTTTTTGCACTCGTGTTGCGCGATCATTGCAAGAAAACTAGCGGTCGTACAAGGATGGTTGGGGTGTCATTGGAAAGCTCTGTTTATGCCCTTTCAGGGATAGATACTTGTTTTACGCTCGGGGTCTTATTTAGGCATGAAAATGATCACGTAAACATCCCTATTTAGGGTAAAAACACCCCGCTGGGCGGTACATATAAATTACCGCCTAGGCCGCTCGTTAGGTGTTAAAAACCTGTACTCTGTATAAAATTGAGATGTACTGCACTACTCCGCACTAGGGTATCAAACTGGAAACTATCCAACAGGGTGTCAAACTGGAGCAATTTTGTTTGAAGACTTGAATGAATAGAAGAAGGAATAAAATAAACATGAAATAGCTTTGTTTTCACCCTTTCACAACTTCCAAAGACATATTTTGAACTATAAACCCTAATTTTATATTTAGGGGGGGGGGGTGTAAAATAGCCAAAACGATTAATTTCATATTGATTTTCCTGTATTTTTCTTATTCATATTCCAGTCTTAAAACTAAACTCTCAGCTTGACACACTACGCTGCTAAATTATTTATAAAACTCAACGGTACTGCATCTAAGCTCCTATATTTTTAGGTCTAGCTGAAATGAGTATTTACCCATTATCCAACAATCTAACACGCCCTCCACTAGTGGGTTTGTTTAACTTGAAGGCTTATTTTTCAGGAATATAGTAATCACAACTTC
This sequence comes from Paralithodes platypus, assembly GCA_032716605.1. NCBI lineage: Eukaryota > Metazoa > Arthropoda > Malacostraca > Decapoda > Lithodidae > Paralithodes > Paralithodes platypus. The sequence continues at coordinate 44,317,363 of CM064580.1, forward strand.
AAGTGTGTTATTACTGTAGGATATGACAAATTGTCTAAGTTTCAGTGATACCTTTGTTAGATTATGGAATATACACAGTATAATTAATTATGTATTTGAATTTAACCCTTTCATGAATTGGGGGTTGCCGTTTACTATTCAAAAATAAAATTATCTCAATCTCATAGTTACCTCTCCAATATTAGTTTTCTGCCCACTGCTTGCCCAAAGACAACTGCAAACTCCAGAGGTTAAAGTAACTAAACTAAAGGTTTCTAAACCCGTGATAGTCACAAAGGTTTTTAAACCGGTATCCCAGAAAGGGCAAAAATTATCCTCACAAAAGGGTTACTTATACTGTATACTAATAGAGAAATATATTGCAATACTAAATATAGGGAACTCATAATAGTAAAATAGTGTATTCAGGTTTAGTGATAAATACATTAATGCCCATAATAGAATAGGTTATACTGTTATAAATAACTAAGGGTTCTGTGGGGGTATTGGCGAATACATTTATATGGTATTATGCTGGTAGCCTAATTCTCACACAAGCATTAATAAACCAGGGCCCAGATTTAGTACCAGTAACTAATATGAACTATGATATACACATAATTAGAATTTATCTATTACAAATGAGCTACTAATGAATTCTCTCCTTAATGTATATGAAGAAATATTGCATCCCATACATTATTTTACAGAAACTTCATGTTAGGTTGAACTTGCTGCAACTGTGCCACCTCTTTGCATCTTTCCCCATGGTACTAGGGCATCTGAAGTTACTTTTAATTGCTGGTATTCTCTTGGAAAGTGATTAATTTCATGTAAATTTTCCCATATTAATGTTGAAACCAAATTATCCCGGTTTGATACTTACCTTATTAAAAGTGATAAAGATGTATGGTGTGGTGCAGATATTTATACCAGTGTGTGTTGTAGGTGGTAGCGACGGGAGTGTGCCATACGGACTCTTACACACTAGACGGCCACGACCCCGAGGGCCTCTTCCCTGTGGTGTTGGGTCATGAAGGTGGTGGGGTGGTTGAGAGTGTCGGTCCTGGCGTCACATCCGTTAAGGAAGGTCAGTACTGCCAGGAATGGCTCCCAATATTGTTCTCTTCCAATGAGAGTGACAATAAGCCGTCTCTCATTCTCTTGATTGCCTTTATTGTAATCTTATTATCCTTGAGTAAAGAGGAACTCTATCACATGAAAATTAATACTTGCAATGTATCCTGCGGGTGGATGGGACTGGTCATTGGCAAGGCTAATTAAACAAAAACTATCCCTTGCTTGCAGGTTGGCAACAGGAAAGCTTACTATACTGGCTGTGACAAAGCCATGCTTCTACTTACTGGTAAATATAGGTTTTCAGTGCAACGATAGTATTATTTAGAGCAGTGGCTCAACCCTGGAGAAATGTTACGGAGAAACATACTACCTGACTGAACCATGTATCATGGTTATAGGCCTTTAAATCACATGCATTAATGTTATGTAGGAGCACTACATTCCCCAGCGCTATGATTGTTCTGTTATCTCTCTCTTTCTCACTAATTTGTTCCTTCCTCCCCCAGGTGACCATGTGGTGCCACTGTACATTCCCCAGTGCTATGAGTGTAAGTTCTGCAAGTCCCCCAAGACCAACCTGTGTGGGAAGATTCGGGCCACCCAGGGTAAGGGGGTCATGCCGGATGGAACATCACGCTTCACCTGTAAGGGCAAGGAGCTCTTCCACTTCATGGGCTGCTCCACCTTCTCGCAGTACACTGTTGTTGCAGAGATCTCCATTGCCAAGGTTAGGAGCCATGTAGTAGCCTAGGAAGGTTTATTGTGCACCCATCCATTTACGATTAATATGAAGGGTGTGCCTGGAAGTGTGGTGGGAGGGCTTGTGGCTTTGGCTCCGCTGCATGTCTGCCTGCCGAGATCGGAACCTCTCCGGGTGGTCAGGGGCCGGGGGAGTGCTGGAGCGACCTTGGTAACCCTGGTCTCTGGGTCTTCTGGGTGACCTGGATGTGTGTGAGTTTGTGTTTTTTATCTGTGTTTATTTATTTGTTTATGTTGTTTTTGTGTTTTCCCTGTTCTTGCTCTGTCTTGAGTCGGCTACCCCCAAAATGGGGATTGGGCCTGAGCATATAGATAGATAGATAGATCCATTTAAAATTAGTTGTTTTTTGTGGTATATAAAGTATAAAGTTATTTGAATTTACTTTGAAGGGTTATTGTGCACCCATCCATTTAAAATTGGCTGTGTTTTTTGTGGTATAGAAAGTACAAAGTTATTTTAATTTACTTTGATGAGTACTTTTGAAGTAAAGTGGGCGGGCATTGTGGTGTGGTTCCGCTGCGTGTCTGTCTGCTGAGACCAGAACCTCTCGGAGAGGTCTGGGACCAGGGGAGTGCTGGAGGCCCATAGTGATCCTTGGTCTCTGGGTCTTCTCCTGGGCAACCTAGATGTGTAAGAGTTATATTTTATTTTATATTTTTTTATGTTTTGTTGTTTTGTGTTCGGGCTCTGTCTCGAGTCAGCCAACCCCAACTATGGGGTATGTGCCTAGGCCTAGTCCTTGGGTTCACTCCAGTACCACCATCCAGCAGGATTTTATGTTGAATAAATTGTTGTGATAAAAACACAGGCCTTATCTCTAGGGTTTATTCAACATAGAATCCATACTATAACTGCAACAACAGAAAGAAAATGTAAGAATAGCAGTTGCAAAAGTAATACTGTACAGTACTGTATAAACAAACTAAGGCAACAATCCTCATGTAATAATAACTACATAATACAATGTAATAGATCCTACAAACACACTATGATATCCTTGTTGCTTAACCCTTGGTCCCCGGAAGGGCTCTTGAACGCCCATAAAAAAGCATACCAGAGCTGCCCGGAAGGGCTCTTTAACGCCCAGTGGTTGAAAGCCTGTGAGCTTGGTGTGCGAGGCGTCGGTCCGACGCATGTAAACAACAGCCGGCTGGACCGACGCCCCGCATCTCCGGCCACAAGAAGGAGAGCGTCGCTTGTTCGTGTGTGCCTGTATGTTGTTGTTAAGTATCGAAAAGTAGTGTAAAGTGGCTGTTTTTGCCATAAAGTTATCTCCAATGAAATCATCATCACAACTGAACCAGTTGACTTAGAGAGCTCTACTTAATGCCATTCTACAGGTAAGAAATTCATCTACGCTTGGGGATGCGCGGGAATGCGGAAGCAGTCAGAATAACAAAGATATGGTAGCCTAGGCTAGACGTTTTTCGGCCAAAACTCCCGGTTTTCGGGGAATATATATATAATACATAGCCGGGGCTGGAGGGTTAATAGTAATACAGGAAAGTTAATAATTAATGACACGTACTTATAAGAGTTACATTAAGAAATCAGGCAGAGTACTGGCAACAGGACATCAAGTACGTCCGCCATCTTAAATCTTGCAGTGTTGCCATATCCGTAATTACAATGTTGCCAACTTAGTCACACAACCCAATATCATCACAGACATAATAAGGCAATATTATGGCAAAACTTACTGTACAGTATTATAATCCAACTGCCCAAAGGCAGCCCTGTCTGTGCGTTGCAAGGTAATGGAAAAGGACGCTATATGATTGTAGTGTTGTTGTTGTTGTTGTTGTTCCCCAGGCTGCCTGGCCGAACAGCCCCAAGGTCCCGAGCAAGGCCAAGGCCATAAAGCGCCCCCACAAAACCCTCCCTGCTTACCACTAACAAAACCCAGGTGACCGAAGCCACTCTAAGGCAGGGAGCTGAGGAGGGCGCGGAAACGCCCGAGAAACCAAAGCCCCACCCAAGGCCCTGTGCCCCTCAGCAATTATGAAGGGAAAGTTGAGGGGCAAGGGAAAAATGTGACGCTTTGGCTCCCAATCTGCCAACTTTTAGGTTGGCAGTAGGGAGGTCGATCCACGGAAAAGACGCCGTCACTTGAGATCTAGAAGATATATAAGTAAAAGGAACAGTCAGAGTAAGCTATGGGTATGGCAGAGATCGCTCAGCTCTCACTCTGATAGACCAGCCCATCACCACATGACTAGAACCCAATCCTCTCAGCATCAGCTAGGAAAGGCCCTAGAAAGCCGCCTTTGGCGGGGGGATAGCTCCCCTACTTCAACTCCTTTCGGAGTTGGGCACCCGCCAGGATTGTAGTGTACCTGACATTTGCGTTGTTTTGTGGATTACCATAACTACACGCTTTATACATTATGGTAAATTTAATTTTGTTACAGGTGAACCCGACTGCTCCCTTGGACAAGGTGTGTCTCCTGGGTTGTGGCCTCAGCACCGGCTATGGAGCGGCTATCAACACTGCCAAGGTAAACCTACTACTGTATTTCACTTAGTTCGTTCGTATGACAACATTTTGCTGTTTAGTTTGACCAGAAGTTGTGCAATAAAAATTAAAACAAACTCTCCTCATCATGATTAAGTGTCGCTTGTTTATTGCTATTATTACTGTACTCGCATGAGCTTTGGTTTTATTGGTATATAAAGTAAATAAGTGTTTCATATGATACACACTGGTACTTGACTCTTGGGTTGTCTGACAAAAACTGGTGCTGGTATCTTCTTTAGTTTACTAATCCTCTCTCCTTACCACACTGCTTACTGAATAAGTCTATAATCATTATATACCATTAGTAGAGCACAAGTCAGAGGAATTCCAAAAACTTTTGACTGTGGACTGTTAATTAACCCACTGGACCCCAAGTGATTAAATAAATATGTACACTCCAGGACCAGCATACATGGGATGGGTTAGTAATGAAGGAAAAGCAACAAAAAAGCGCCCACCTAGGTCATTTGGTGGGGGGCAGAAAGTCACAATTAACATGGGATGATAGGTAGGCAATATACTGGAAAATCAGTCCCGCGTGCGCCCACACGCACGTGGATGGATTTGGAGGGTTGCCAACCATCGGTATTGTTCTGTGGGATACTAAAGTAGTTCCCATACAAATCTGAACCCTGTGGGTGCTATAGGAAGAGTAATTAAGGTGGACGCAACCGTTGCGACGCTGGGACTGTGCATTACATACATAGGCGACGCATAACACGCGTCGCTGGTGCTCAAAGGGTTAAGGAATATTGTGTTAGACTTGTATACTGTAATTACTGTACTGTACAGTAATGGCATTAGGTCATAAATGTAAAATATACATGGCTAAGGGTAGATCTTTGTCCATCCTTCCTGCTCTATCCATTGTCGACATTACTAGGACCTTTATAAATATTCCAAAGTGCTTATATGTATATATTTTCTGCACCAGGTTGAGAAGGGATCGACCTGTGCTGTGTTTGGTCTGGGTGCTGTGGGTCTGGCTGTGGCTATGGGGTGCCGGGCGCAAGGAGCCAAACGTATCATCGGTGTCGACCTCAACCCTGGCAAGTTTGAAAATGGTATGTTACACTACATTTTACTTCTTACCAGGAATTCTTGAAGTATCACCTATTGCGATTACTAGTATATATTACTAGTTGTTGTACCATAATATTCTGTACAATATTTTTAGTAAGTTGACTACTAAATAGAAATAAAGGTAAAGAGCCCAGAACTGTATTGAGATAATAGAAGTTTAGAAAGTGCAGATGAAACTAATAATACAATGTCTGCCAGAGTAGGGCAGTATTTGTAGAGTATCATCATATCTTCAGTACATTCTAACATTTAGTCTTCTTTCCAGCCAAGCAGTTCGGTTGCACAGAATTTGTGAACCCCAAGGACCACACACGCCCCATCCAGGAGGTCCTTGTTGAGATGACCGATGGCGGGTGCGACTACACCTTCGAGTGTATCGGCAATGTTGGTACGATGCGGGCGGCGCTGGAGGCCTGTCACAAGGGCTGGGGCGAAAGTATCATCATTGGTGTGGCCGCTGCGGGGAAGGAGATATCCACACGTCCCTTCCAACTGGTTACCGGCAGGGTCTGGAAGGGCACAGCTTTTGGAGGTTAGTGTATTACTGCTTATTAAGAAATTATACCATATTGGTTAATGGGGGGGGGGGGTTATAGTTTGGTCCCTAGACCAAGCTTTAGTAGAAAAAAAAAATCCCTTTTGAGATAAATTTGTACATTTTTAGGTAAAAGCTGGTAGGCCAAAGGCCGATACCTCCTAAATTATAGCCTTGCTCAACCGCCTCAGGGGGTTCTTTACCCCTGCACAGTTTCTTGCTCTGTACAGGAGCACAGAGCGTCCTTGTATTGAGTATTGTTCACATGTGTGGGGAGGTTCCTCTCACACCGCTCTCCTAGACAAAGTTGAAATGAAAGGAAGGCCTTTCGTATCATTAACTCCCGTCCACTCACCAACTCTCTAACATCTCTCTCTCCGCCGCAATGTTGCATCTCTCTCGCTATTCTATCGCTACTATAATAATCAGTGTTCCTCAGAGCTTTCCCAGTGTATACCACCTCCTCTACGTAGAGGCACGTGGTACCCGTCTTGCAACACAATCCCACCCCTACTTTGTGCAACTCTCCAACTCAAGAGTGAAATGTTACTCAAACTTTCTTCTATTCAACAGCTGAGCTCTGGAACTCTCTCCCAGAATCAGTCTTTCCCTCTTCCTATGACTTAAATTGCTTCAAACTATGTGTGTCCAGGCATTTTAGCTCGAACGTCCCTTGATTTTGGCCCCGTCACTCTTTCAACTCTGGGGGAGGCGCTCGCTACAGGCTGTTCTGCCTTTTGCCTCCCTCACTCGCATAGGGAAAAAAAACATACATAGGCCTACATACGAGGACCTAGATGTGTGTGAAATTGTATTTAGTTTTTGTGTGTTCATTGTTTTCTGGTATGTTGTCCCTATTCGGGCTGTCTTGAGTTCCCCCCCCCCCCCTCTCTAGAAAGGAAAAGTGGAGATTGGGCCTGAGTATATACATACACATACAGTACATACATTTGAGACATAAGAAATTACTGGGATTCACTAGCTAATGCTCAGTCTTATTTAATCATTAGGTGTTAAAGTATTCATGACGGCGAGTATACATACACTAAAAGAACCAATTCTTGTCCCTCAGGTTGGAAATCCCGTGACAGTGTGCCTCGCCTGGTGGAGGATTACATGAACAAGAAAATGATGGTGGATGAGTTTGTGACCTTCACTAAGCCCATGGGTGAGATCAACGAAGCCTTTGACCTCATGCACCAAGGCAAGGCTCTACGCACTGTTGTCATGATGTAAAGAGAGGTTGCCATGTACCCCACTAGTCTACTGTCCTCCACTTGTCATGGGGAGCCTTTATTAATTCATTTCTGATCATTTAGGTTTTTCACCTTTTCTTTCTCCCTCTCCCTCCTTTATAAATCAAAATATAAAACTTTAATACAAACTCAAAAGTTACTGTTCAAATTAATATAACTAACTCATTAAAATTAATAACTATCGAAACGACAACATACACACTAATAATTTCTTCTCTAAATAAAGTTCTAAACACCTCAACAAATTGTGTTCACATCATTTTCTCCACAATCCTGGTGTAAACACAGGTTTTTGTATGGCACTGAATTATTGTTTCAAATATTAAGTTTCTATTTACACAATTATCAATACATACTACAAACCATATCAGTTCCTTTGTATACCAATATTGTGCAAACATTCAAATATTTTACACTTGACCTGGACACCTGCACATGCTCATAAAGATATATCTGCATTGCTCACTACCTTCTGTATTGTATATTCAACACTGATTTCTCCATATACTCATACAATCTGTATACTTTTATAGCTTCTTCAATTTACACTACTTTCATAATTATAGTTAATACACGTAGTTCTTTTGTATACAGGTACCTTCAAATGACCATTTGTATACTTTCAACTTTGCATGTGATAACATTGCTACCAGTATCAATGATCCATAGACAGCTATTCTAATATTAATTTGCATCACATGATAGTACGGCGTACACCCAATTGTACTTCAACCTTTTCCGATGAATGTATAAAGTGGAACATTTGGATAACATTTGAAACCTAAAGTGACATATCTAGGTAATTGTTCTTATTTCCTAGTACAGTACTGTATGACAATGGTATACTGAGCAGTATTTGGTAATCAAAATTAAATAATGTAGCATGTGCTTTCTAATATAAAGAGTAACCAATAGTATGCAATGTAGCATATTGTAACTGAAGCTATTTTTGCAGGGATTTTTATTGTATTTTCTGAAATAAAATGGTCAATTTATATACAGTAGTTTCTATAACACCAATAGCAAAATATTACTGGTAGGTGAGAACGCTTATTAGCCACATTCTGCGGCCAATGTGTTGGTCAGGGAATACGATCTTTGCTGGAAAGTGTATTGGGTCATTTACTTTCCAGCATAATGTCAAAGGTGGTTGACAGTATAGCTCGCCAGTAAGGACATACGGCAAGTAAGAACACTTGCAGGAGAAAGTGTGCCAATCTGGGTGAATTATGTTTTTTCCACCAACCAACTTCACCTCTAAACTCAATTAATGAAATAAACAAATACATGTGAGACTCCAAGGACTCAAACTTAGGAGAAATAATAAAGTTGAGAGGAAGGCAGATGGAAGGTGGAAAACAAGTAATTTTAAAGAAAACCAGTCGCTCTGAAAAGAGGCCTACAGTGCATGGCAAAACTAAGCAAATGTCATTAGGTGCAGCGAAAACCGTTTTTACAAAATGTGGCTTTTATGAGTAAGAGGTAAAGTGAAGAGATTTTGAATGCAAGTGAAGATAGTGTAGAGAAAAGCCCTCTGCAGGTCCTGAACTACTATTGATGGTAGTACTGCTATTAACTTCAGAGCTTTTTCAGTGTATACCTCCTCCCTTACGGAGAGTGATGAGGCACCCGCCTTTTAACAAAATCCCAAGAGTGAACCGATTTTCAGTCTGTCTACAAGTAAGCTTTGGAACTCTCCCTCAGTCTGTCTTTCCCTATTCATATGATTTAAACTGCTACAAACTCTGTGTCCAGACATTTTGATTCTAACCTACCTTGAATTTAGCTCATCACTTTCAATTTTGGGAGACACTTGTTACAGGGAGCTTAGCCTTTTGTCTCCTTATACATAGAAAAAACCCAGTATGGACCGAGTGCAAAGGAGAATGTGGGAATAAGGAAGAATGAGGTACGAGTGGCCACAAAGAAGAATTGCCACATAGGTCATAAAGAATGGAGGAGAGGTGTAGTGAAGTGGTTGATCAGACTTTAGTGTGAGCCATGACCAAGGTTGCGTACCACACGATTTGCAAGAGGCATGCATTGTGCCACTATACAAAAGAAAGGGAATGCACAATTTTAAGAGGGATAAACTAACATCGGTAAGCATACCAAGAAAACCCCGCCGTTGGGGAGCCACCTTGTCGTGGTGGCGGGGCTCGAAGCGGGGTCGCTGTCATCCACTCTTCGGAGCAGGGATTACAGCGGCGTCGTGGACGAAGTACCCCCCCATCGTCATTGGGATAAGCGAGACCTTCCGGTGATGGCGTTTTTCTGGTTCCCGATTTTGACCTCGCTTTGCGGAGGGTTTTCTCCTCCTTTTTCACTAAATTGTGCCGGCTAGGCTCAAGACGCCTTCCCTCGCTGAGTGGGGAGTTCTGCCTCCTACCCGTTTACAGGGGCAGTGGCAGCTAGCTCACTGCATGTGGGGGTTGGTACCGGGGGCGGCGGCGCGGTCGCCCGTGCTGTCGCTCCATGGACCGCCCATCAGTGAGGCCCGGTCTCGGTTTCCGGGGGTCCGGTCTACCTTCCTGGTGGGTTTCCTGGCTTCTGTCCGGCTGCCCTCCATTACGTACAGATTGGGGATGTTTGCAATTCATTTTGCCCTCAGTCCCAGTATAGCGGTTTTGCCTAAGCTAGGCCTCTCTGTGCGTAGTGGTGCTATCCCCCCTTGTCTAGGGGGGTAGGGTATGGGGATGAAACCCCCCTAGGACCTGCACCTGTTGGTGCCGTCGGTGTGGGGGTCGGAGCTTCCTGACTCGCGTCGGGGGGCTCTGTTAGCTCTTATGGTACGCTCTTTATTTTTGCTTTGTTTCTGATTTTTCTTTTCTTTTTCTTTCTTTTTTTTCCCCTTGGTTAGTTTTCTTTCCTTTTTCGTTTTCCGACAAATCGAAATTAGAATAGTAAAAACAACTTGGGTCATCATGGTCCGTCCATGCAACCCCACTACCCCGGAACAAGCTAAGGCGCACCCTGTCCCCGTCCCACGCGATCTCACGGACTCTCCACCTGACCTTTCTCAACTCTCGGGCTTCCGCCCTAGACGCATCCGTACCTACTAGTACCGTACCAGCTCAAACCTCTGACTCTCTCCTCATTGCCCTCTCTCCGGCGCCTTCCTCGGTTTCGACTTTGGTAGGCGTGGAGTGTGTCGTCTCTCTTTCCGATTCTTCATTAGTTCAGCCTGCTCTTTCTTCTACAGCTTCCTCTTCCATCTCCCTCCCCGCTCCGCCAGTTCAGACCTCTTCTCTTCCGTCGTTTGCTATCCCTTCTACTGCATCTGCCACTCTTCCTTCCTCGTCTTCTTCCTCCTTTGCTTCCTCATCTCACATCGTCACTTTCGAACCATATTATCCTTTTTTTTCTTCTTCTTCAGTTCCTTCTCCTTCGGTTCCGTCTACTTCAGTTTCTTCTCCTTCAGTTGCTTCTTCTGCTCGCCCTCGTTCTTCTATTCTTCCTCTCTCCGATCTCTTTGCCCCTGCCGATTTTGTTAAATTCTTTTCTATCCCCGCCTCAGCCCCTCTTGCCGGAGATGACCTTCTGTTCCACCTCAGTCTCCTTCAGAAGGTGGGCAAGGATGTCACTTTCCACTCTCGTCATGATCATTCCCGACTAGTTACAGTGCAGAGCGAGAGTCAGGCTGCTGCTATGGCGGCCTTTGCAGACCCCAACGGTACTCCCATCCCTGCTTTTAAAGACCAAAGAATGAACTCGTGCACAGGTACTGTCCTGATCCCTTCTTATATCCAACTCGGTGATCGGGACTTCAAAGATTGCGCCGACCTTATTGGGAAGGCCGTTGTTGCTCAAGACCATGTTGTAATTAATATTGTCTGTTACACCATCCAACCTCGCCACAATCGCCGCTATCCCCCTAATATCGCTAAAATAATGTTCGATGGTAATATTCTCCCTTCTCACGTTATTGTCGGTGGTACTCGCATCGACGTCTTAGAATTCCTTCCCCGCCCTCAGCAGTGCAAGGGTTGCTGGCGTTTTGGCCATCCCGTGAAATACTGTCGCTCTCTCAACCCCGACTACCCTACATGCCCGTACTGTGCGCAACCTGGCCATATTGCTGATGAATGCCCGTCTACGACCCCCTGCTGCCTCAACTGTAAAGACTCCCATCCTGCCTATTCCCGTGGTTGCCCTGTTTACAAATTTGAATCTGAAGTTACAATTCTTAAAGCAAAACAAGGCCTTACTCACTCTGCTGCCCGTAAGGAAGCTCTTCGCCTGGGCTTCTCACCTCGTCCGATTTCTGCACTTATCTCTCACCCTCCCGTCTCTTCTTCCACTCCCTCCGTTCCGCTTCCCTTGTCCTCGTCCTCCTCTTCCTCTACTTCCTCTGTTCCGCTCTCTGTCCCTTCTTCCCTTTCTTCAATGCCTTCGGTTTCTTCTGTCTCCACTACTCCTCTTACTGTCTCTTCGTCTTCTATCTCTTTGTCTAACTCTTTCTCTGTGCTTGACTCTTCTACTCCTACTTCCGTTTCCACTCCTTCCACTTCCTCTACTCGCCCTCGCCCCTCTTCTTCTGGTTTGGCTCAACGCCCCACCCGCCAGCGGTCCCATTCCAAGCCTTCCTCTAGTTCTTCTCCTCCTCCCTCGTCTCGTGGTTCCGTTTCCTTCCGATCTCCTGTCTCTACCAAACGGGTTTCCAAAATTCCTTCCCGTCCCTCCCGTTCTCCCTCTCCCCACTCCTCTTCTAAACGCAGGGACTTCCACCGTAATGTCCGGAGTCCGAGTCCCGGTGAGAAGAAGAAAAAGAGGTTGCCTCCTTCCTCCACCCCTCCTTCCTCCTCTCCATCTCATTCTTCTTCTTCCTGCCATCGCCCTCCCTCTGACTTAAACATGTCCTTTGAGTCCATTCCCAAGATTCGAGCCTTTCTCGATTCTTCTCGTCCCCCGCCTCTTACCGTTTCAGCTGACATTCATCCCGTCCCCTCTACACTACCCCTTACCCCTCAACCACCTCCTCCTTCCCCTGTCCCCCCCTCTTCCGTCTCTTCCCCTTCCCAACCTTCTTCTCTTCCTTCTGTCTCTCTTTCGTCCTCTGCCCTTCCCTCCTCTCACCCTGGCCCTCCTCTTTCTTCTTCTCTTTCGCTGTCCAGCCTCCCTATGCCCCCCGGTTTTCGGTCCTCCCCTCTGCCTCCTTCTCTTCTGTCTCCCCGTTAACCCATCCACCTCTTCATTGTTGTACATAAGTGTGTATTTTTCCCTTTATCATTATTTGTATTTATCTGTCTCCCCGTTCGCCCATCCGCCTCTTCATTGTTGTGCATAAGTGTGTATTCTTCCCTTTCTTTTTTTGTTGGCTTTTGCCTCCTTTTAATTCTCCACGTTATCCTCATTCACCTTTTCTTAGTTGTACATAAGTGTGTGTGTTTTACCTTTATTGTTATTTGTGTTTATTTCTTTCCTTCTATGTGTGTCCTTCCTCTTTTTCTGTGCGTTCTTATTTTCGGTGGCTTTTGCCTCCTTTTATGGTTTTCTTTTGTCTGTTATCGTTTTTTTAGCGTCCTTTAGTCGCCTCTTAGTTTTTGTTTTCTTTTTATATTTTTATGTCCATTTTGCAGTGGAATCTTCGTAGTCTTCATGCTCAAAGGATTGACTTACGTTTTCTTCTTTCTCTTCACTCCCCTAAGGTCGTTTGTCTTCAGGAGACTCGTCTTTTCTCTCCTCCTGTTCCCTTTCCTCATTACTCTTTTTATAGTTCTCCCCACTCTCTCCATGATACTTGTCTTCTTATTCATCGTTCTGTCCCTTTTGAAGAGCTGTCCTTTTCTACTCATTTCCCTTGCACCTTTGCTAGGGTCTATCTTGACCGCTGGTTAACAGTGGTTTCTGTGTATTTGTCGCCTTCTCTTCCCATCGATTTTACCGAATTCTCCGAGATTTTATCTAAGTTGCCCACTCCATTCTTAGTCCTTGGTGATTTTAATGGTCGGCACACCTTGTGGGGTGACAATGTTATTTCACCCCGGGGTCGTCAGCTTGAACCTTTTCTCTCGGACCGTAATCTTTTTATCCTTAATTCTGGTGCTCCTACTCATTTTGATGCTCGGACTCGTACGTTTTCCTGTATCGATCTTTCCCTGTGTTCCCCTTCAGTTTCACTTGATTTTCATTGGTCGGTTCTCGAGAATTCTCACAATTCCGACCATTTTCCCATTCTCCTTTCTCTGACTACCTACTCTCCTACTCCTAACTCCCCTCGTTGGTGCTTCCAGCGGGCAGACTGGTCTTCTTTCGCTTCCCTTACTGTTCCTTCTTTGCTTCCTCCTCCTTTCTCATCGGTCCATGTCATGCTCTCGTTTTTTCTGGATCTGGTTTTCGGTGCTGCTTTGGCGTCCATTCCCCGGACGTCTCGCCCTTTCTCGTCTAAATGCGTCCCTTGGTGGTCTCCTGAGTGTTCCAGGGCCCTCCGGGTTAAACGGGCGGCTTGGAAAAGTTTTCGCCGTAAGCGTCTCACCCCTGCTTCTCAGGAGTAATTTTTTCTCTTTCGCCGTGCATCTGCTCTTTTCCGTCGTACTACCAAAGCCGCTAAACGCCGGAGTTGGGAGTCCTATGTTTCTTCTATTACGTCTCGCACTCCTGTCGCTTCGGTTTGGAAACGTATTCGTAAGATCTCTGGTAAACATCTTCCCTTCCATGCTCCAGTCCTCCGCATTGATGGTGTTTCTGTGGCAGACTCCGAAACAATTGCTAATCGATTGGGCTCGTACTTTAGCTCAGTTAGCAGTGGTTCTCACCTCTGCTGAGTTTCACTCGCTTAAAGTCGATGCGGAAAGTACTCCGATTACTTTTAGTCTTTCCTCTGACGAATCCTATAATGCTCCCTTTTCCTCAACTGAGTTACGCACCGCTCTCCGTGCCTGTAAGAACACTTCTGAGGGTCCTGATGGTGTCCATTATCTCATGCTCAAACATCTTTCCTCACAAGCTCTGGTCTTCTTGTTAGCTCTCTATAACAAGATTTGGTCTTCTGGTGTTTTCCCTCCCTCTTGGAGTACTGCCCTGACCATACCTTTTCTTAAACCTGGCAAGTGTGGGTTCTCCCCACAGGACTATCGCCCTATTGTCCTTACCAGTTGCCTGTGTAAACTCTTTGAACGTATGATTAACGCTCGTCTCGTGTGGATTCTTGAGTCGCGCCATTTGTTGTCTTCTTCCCAGTTCGGGTTCAGACGTGCTCGTAGTACGCTTGACCCCCTCATTCGCTTGGAATCTTATATCAGGACAGCTTTTGCTCGTCGTCAAACTGTCATTGCTGTTTTTTTCGATCTCGAAAAAGCCTATGATTCTACCTGGAAGTACCACATTTTGCGTCAGCTCCGTTCTTGTGGCATTTACGGTAATCTAGGGGTCTTTATTCAGAATTTTCTTTCTTCTCGGTCCTTTCGTGTCAGAGTCGCTTCCCACTGGTCTCGTCTTTACCCTCAGTTGGAAGGTGTCCCTCAGGGTTGTGTCCTGAGCACCATCCTTTTTCTCATTGCTATCAACAGTATCGTGTCTACCTGGTGTTTGAGACCTGGTTGTTCGAGTCAGATCTGAATATTATTCAGGCGGCATTGCCTAAAACCCATTCCATAATAAATGTTCCTAGGCCTAGGGGAGATCATCCGGGTGGTGGAGTGGCAGTTGTCTACTCCACATCTCTGGTGAATATCTTGCAAATAAGCCATAACCCAGCCCCTCTTTATTATGAACTGTTGGAAGTGGAAATAAAACTCCATCAACAAATTCTAAGAATGGCAGTTGTCTATAGGCCTGGCCATCGTGGCACAGATAGGGGTTTTATGGAAGAGTTTGGGCAGTTTTTCGAGGAATTTTCTGCTAAAACTGGAAGACTTTTGATGTGTGGAGATTTTAATTACTGGGTTGACAGCCCTCATCTGAAGCCATTCTCTCCTGAGTTCCTTGAGTTGACTGATCAGAACAATTTTGTAAACCATGTGTCCCACCCAACTCATATCTTAGGACACACCCTTGACTTGGTTTTCTCTCCTGTGGGTTGTGGTGGTGTTCTGGATGTTGATGTTGAGAATGCTGACCCTAATACCTCTGATCATGCTTTGATTACTTTCAGCTTTGATTTCCCTAAGCCACTCACACATGAAAAAGTAATCAGATTTAGAAATTATAAAAATGCAGACCTAAATTTGGCTAGCAGTGAAGTAAAACAGTACTTGGGAAGTATTGATACTTCCAACCTTACTTCAGATGAGCTGGTGGAGGTACATGGAAATGCACTTAAATTAGTGTTCGATCATCACTGTCCAGAAGTAGAGAAGAAAATCATAGTACGAGATGATTCGCCCTGGTATAGCACTCGAGTTAAATTTCTTAGAAGAGCGCGTAGAAGAGCTGAACGTGAATGGCAGAAAAATAAAACTGACTCTACATGGTTGCAATACCTGTCAGCCAGAAGAGCTGTGGTCTACAAAATCAAAGATGAAAAGAAAGTGTATTATCAGGGAAAAGTTGACTCGTGTGGTAACGACCAGAGGAGGTTGGCTTCAATTGTAAACAGTTTACTTGGAAAAACAAGAGTCAGCTTAAGACCTTCTGTACCTGATGCCGAGTTGGCTGCCAACTTTGTGGCATTTTTGCTGGCAAGATAACTCGCATAAGACAGGAATTGGATGATGCTTCTGTTGGTGAAGAACTTTCAGTTGTACTCCAACCCCGACACATTCCTAATAATGTCCTCTCATCCTTTCACTCAGTAGAGGTGGACATGATCTCGTCCTACATAAGAAACCTCAATAAAACATTTTGCCCGTTGGATCCCATAAATGTTTCCAAGCTACCAAGAGTCTATGATCACACAGTTGAGTTTATTTCCAAAATAATTAATAAGTGCTTCTCTGAAGGTAGCTTCCCACATTCTGAAAAGCATGCACTACTCCGACCTACTCTAAAGAAACCTGGACTTGATGTTGAGAACATGTTGAACTATCGTCCTGTCTCCAACCTGTCCTTCATATCTAAGATATTAGAGCGTGCAATACTTGACCAATTACAACCACTACTTCAGCAGAATGAAACTATCCCAATTTTTCAGTCTGCTTACCGACAGCATCATTCAACTGAAACAGCATTGATTAGAGTACATAATGATCTAGTTGAGAACATTTGCAATGGTGTGGCCTCACTATTGGTCTTGCTTGATCTCTCTGCGGCTTTTGACACAGTGGATCACGAGTTGTTATTGAGTGATCTTTATGATTGTGGTGTGCGTGACTCCGCTCTCTTGCTTCTGGGGTCGTACTTGTCCGGTAGATCCCAGAGTGTGATGGTAAATCAAGTGGTCTCGGACTCGACACCCCTGCAGTATGGTGTTCCGCAGGGATCAGTTTTGGGTCCTATCCTATTTATAATTTATATTAGCAGTTTGTCTCTTCTGCTTCGTGCACATAATGTCACCTTTCACTTTTATGCAGATGACACCCAGATTTATGTGAGAATCACAAATATAGTTGATATACGGAGTAAGATGGAATTGTTGATGTCTGATATCAAGAAGTGGATGAGAGCGAGAAAACTTAAACTAAATGATGGTAAAACTGATATTCTCATCATCCGAGGAAATAGAAGAGCTGATGATATGGTAGGTGCCCTCTCCATCAATGTGGGTGGATCTCAGCTGCGACCGGCCAACTCTGTTCGAAATCTGGGTGTATATGTGAACTCCCGATTAGATTTCAAAGAGCATGTAAACCAGATAGTTAAAAGTTGTTACTTGCACATCAGAAATCTCTATTTGGTGAAGCCGTTTATAACCAGACGTTGCCTCCTGACGTTGGTTCACTCATTGGTCTTCTCTCGTGTTGATTATTGCAATGCCCTGTTGGTGGGTCTTCCAAATTATATTTTGAAGAAAGTTCAGTCTGTTCTTAACAGGGCCGCAAGACTAATTTTTGGTGTTCCACCTAGAACTCCTACTACATCTCTTCACATAGAACTGCACTGGCTGCCAGTAAGAGCAAGAATAGAATTTAAGTTGTGTTTGGTGACTTTTAAGGTTCTCAAATTTGGTGAGCCTAGGTACCTTGCGGAGCTGCTCAGGCACCCACCGGCACACCATGGTGTAGTTGTGCGTCATGACAATGACCCTTTTCGTCTTGATGAACCAAGGGCTTTCCAGCAGTCTTCTTTCTTTGAGAGGTCATTCTCCTACATGGCTCCGAGGTTGTATAACAGGTTGCCGCTGTCCATGAGACAACTGAGTTCTGTTGAATGCTTCAAGAGACAACTTAAGACTTTTCTCTTTGAGAGAAGCTATGATCTTGAGAGAGGTGTCATGACAGATGGCTATAGAGTTTAGGCTATTTTACCACTGCTAGTGATTGTTAAATGTGTGTTGTATATGAGCCTTCTTTTGATGCATTGATTTTGGTTCTCTTTTCTTTCTCTTTTCGAGCGCTAGTGAATTCTTCGGAAAAATTGGCGCTTATGAGAAATAAGTAACATGCTTATTATTATTATTATTATTATTACTCTTCCTGTCGGGGTTCGGTCTTCCTTGTATGTCGACGACTTTGCGATTTACGCAGCCGACTCAGATATTGCTGCTTTACATCTTCTTATCCAATCCGCTATTCTGGCTGTTTCTTCATGGGCAACCCGCCACAGGTTCCGTTTTTCCACCTCCAAATCCTGCGCGATGACCTTTACTCGTTGCCATTCTATTCCTCATCCTCCTCTTACTCTTTATGGTACTGCCCTCCCTTATCGTTCCTCTACTACTTTTTTGGGTCTTACTTTTGATTCTCGTCTTAATTGGTCCGCTCATGTTTCTTCTCTCAAGGTTGCTGCCCTACTCCGCCTCCGCCTCCGCCTTCTTCAGTCCTTGTCCCACCTCACTTGGGGTGCTGATAGAGCGCTTCTTCTTCGGCTTCATACGGTTCTTGTCCTCTCTAAGTTGGATTATGGCTGTCAAGTTTACTCTTCCGCCTCTGATTCTGTTCTCCATGCTCTTGATTCTGTTCATCACTCTGGTCTTCGTCTTGCCCTTGGTGCTTTTCGTTCCTCTCCTGTTGAAAGCCTCTATTTTGAGTCTGGTTTCCCTTCTCTTTATCGCCGTCGGGCTCTCCTGTCCCTTCGTTCTTACGCTCGCCTTCAACAATTCCCATCTTCACATCTTTCCCTTCCCCCTTCGGTCGTTGCTACTTTTTCGTCTCACCCCCGTCTTGGTTCTCCGTTTTCTGTCCGCATGCTCTCGCTGCTCGCATCGTGCTCTTTCCCAGTTTCTAACGTCCTCCCTTTCCGCTTTTGCTCTTTTCCTCCCTGGCTTTTCCCTCGTCCTTCGGTTTGCCCTTCCATCCTCCCTTGTTCCAAGTCCTCTACTTCTCCCCTCGTTCTCGTTTCTTAGATCACCTCTCTCTTCACGCTACAACCACTCCTGTGTTTACTGATGGCTCCAAGACGTCGGTAGGCGTGGGGTTTGCCGTCCTTTTTCCCACTTGCTCGTATCAATATTCTTTACCTCCTGTTGCCAGTATTTTAACTGCTGAACTTTATGCTATTTTTATTGCCCTCCGTTTTATGTGTTCCTTCCCCTCCTTGTCCTTTACTTTGTTCTCTGATTTACTCAGTGCTCTACTTATCTTACAGTCCTCCCCTGCTCTACACCCTTTAGTTCTTTCCATTCAGGAATGGCTTTTCCGCCTTTCCGTCCGTAAAAAGCTTGTCCATTTTTGCTGGGTCCCCAGTCACGTTGGCGTTTGCGGTAATGAGCGGGTTGATTGCCTTGCTCGTTCTGCTGCCGTGCGGGGTACCCGCTCCTCACTTGCTGTCCCGGCCTCTGATTTCTTCCCTGCCTTGTCCAGGTTTCTTTGGTCGAGGTGGCAGACTCAGTGGTCCACTATCTCCGTTAATAAACTTTGTTCTGTCAAACTGTCCGTTTCTGGGTGGTCTGATCCCTCCCACCGTAATCGCCGATGGGAGACGGCTTTGGCCCGTCTCCGCATTGGCCACACCAGACTTACCCATTCGTTTTTAATGTCCCGTTCTCCTCCGACTCTTTGCTCGCGCTGTGCCGTTCAGCTTTCTGTCTCCCATCTTTTCCTCGATTGCCCCTTATTTTCCGTTGCCCGCTCGCGTTTCTTCCCTTTTCTGGCTTTCCTCCGCCGGCCCCCATGTCTTGCTGATTTTCTTTCTGAATCTCCCTCGTTTTCTATCTCCCGTATTATGTCCTTCCTTCATCATGTTAGAGTTCTCGATGATATTTAGTTAACTCCCTTCCCGTCTTTAAACATTTCGTGCCATATGGCCTTTGTCGCCTGGTGCGTTGACTTCATTAATGTAAAAAAAATACCAAGAAAAGTGTATGGAAGGGTAGAGTGGCACAGAGCACCGACTAGGTGGCTTCAGGCAAGGGAGGAGCAGTGTGTACGGTACCAGGTATTCACCTAAATATATGCATGTGAGAAATATCTAGAAAATGGAAAAGACATATTGGATAGGGCCCCCCCCTAGGGGGGGACTAAAATTATACATTCTCACCATGGTTGTTGACTTTTTCATGGATGGAGTAATGGAAGAGATGCAAGTAATGATTGTGGAAAGAAGGTTAGAGTAAAAGACAGAGCGGAGGGAGGGAAGATGAGAAGTTAACCATTTACTGTTTGAGAATAATGTAACCCTAATTGAGGACTCGAGGGTAAGTTGCCGAGATTGGCATCAGAGTCTGGAGTATCATGCGATAGGAGAAAGCAGAGTGAAGTTAAATATAGTAGAGATAGGGATCAGGATGGATTGATTATATACTGTACTTAAATAGGGAAGAAATAGAAGAGGTGGAAACATTCAGATATTTGGGAGTAGACTTATGCATTCATACAAATTTAAAGACCTAGTGCTTCACGCGGAGTGCGGTTTCGGTCTCGCATCCTAATGGTGGAGCTCCAGGTAGTCCAGTTTAGAGCTACCTCACTTTTCAAATTTATTTTATTCAAGATCAGAGCTCCCTCCATGTTCAAAGGATTGAATCTTTTCACCCAGCTTAGTTCATCCATCCTCTCCTCATGTCCATACCATTCAAGCCTACTAGTATGCATCTCCTCACTGATACTCTTGATACCTAACCGTCTCCTCAGCTCTTCAATAGCTATCCTATCTTGCGGTTAAGCCCCACACATCCATATCTCCATTCTCATCTTGTTAAGTTCCATTCTGTTTATATCATCCACTTTGACATACCAGATTGCTGAGGCATATGTCATTGTGCTTCTAATACATGAATCGTTCAAGGGGAGAGGGAGTCTTCTCTTAGCAAGTAGTGGCAACAGTTCTCTGAACTTTCCTCAGCCGCCACTATCGCCAGAATTAGATAATTCTGGCGATAGTGGCGGCTTTGGTCCCACTACCGGCGGAGATGGTATCTCCCAAACTCAAAACTTGTCCTCCATCTCTAGTGCCTCTTTGGTAAAGTTAACACTCTTGAGCTGAGCATTGATCACAAGCTCACCTTTGCATACTATGCATACACATTTCTCAAATTAACTTAGCAGCAAGTTATGTATGACCCCCTGAATTTCACACCTTGAGTACAATGGGTCCTGGCCTCCTGAGCATAGAGTGACAAAGGCATCTATTTATCTTTGCCACCCTTTGGATCTATCTTGAGATTGCCAGGAGAGTCCTTCACTTCCCACGTTTTCAGTACTTATATTGTGTTTACTTTGTTTTCATGTATGTACATACCCCATAGCTGGGAGTGGCAGACTCGAGACAGAGCCCGAACAGGGCAACACAACACAACATTTGCTATTATTTGGGAGTATTAAGTTCAGTTTCTTTGGAGTAAAGATTATAAGTAAATGGCTCCCGATTGGGTATTGGATGTCCTCCTCCAACTTATTATTCAGACGTTGACTCTACAATACTGAATTGTGGGCTTGATACCCGCAGGGTTGAAAACCATATATATAGTAGTGGACTGCAGTAACTAGTGTTCCATTGACCTGACCTTACCTCCTGCTGCCCATCCAATCCCCCCTGTCTAGCTAGTTTAATGTTTTACCTCCAGGGGGTAAAACACCTATGGTGTAGGAAAAAAAGAATATGCCTCACGCATCCTACTGCATGTCGTACAAGGCGACTAATAGGTGGGATGGTGTTAAACTTGCGGACCAAGTAGCCATCACTATACAATGAAGCCTTGTTGTTGTTGTTCCCTAAGCTGCCTGGCCGAACAGCCCCGAGTCCCTGAGAAAGGCCATGGCCACGATCGGGCTTTCCCACAGAGCTCTCATTGAGTGTAGATTGTGTTGTTGGCGTAAGTGGTTGTGTGAAATGCAGTCTTCTATGATGTGTTTAATGGTATGGGGTGCTGTGTTACATCCCGGGCAGGCGTCGACAACGGAGTCATCCAGTCTCTTCTGATAGCTCAGGAGAGCTGGATGGTGTCCGCATCTCAGCCTGGCCAGGTGGACTCTGTCCTCGCGAGGAAGGGAGGATTCGGAAGGATGGATTTCGGGAGGTCGTGCATGCAGCTGCGTGTTGTCTGTGAGTGAGTGGATGGATCGGTGAGAGATATGAGTATGGATGTGCTTCTGGAAGTTGGTTCGGGGTGGGCAGGGAGGGAGAGAGGACAATAATTGTGTGTGATACCGTGTGCTGGGTGTTGTTTTGATATTTCTTGGTGTCTGTGGGTGTGTTGCCATGTAGTTTAGTGGGTGGTCTTGGTTCGTGGAGGCTGCTGCCAGGAATTGAGTACCTCTCATGTCCAGATGGTCTTTGACTTTGAGGATTTTGGTTTCTTGATGTAGGTGATCTGTGGGTGCAGTAGCTGTGCAGCCTGTAATGATCTTCAGGGCTTTGTTTTGAATAGTCTGTAAGGTCTTATGATGTGTTTCAGCTAGGTTAGAAGCCCAGGCTGGGCTTGCATATTCCATCACTGATCTTATGTATTGTTTATATACTGTGGTGGTAGTTTCTTTGTTGTGTCCAAATTTTGTGTGAGCAAGTGACCTGAGGGCGTTAAGTCTGGGTGTCAGTTTCTTTTTAATGTTTGTGGTGTGCTGTTTGAATGTCATATGAGTATCATATGTTACTCCTAGGATTTTGGGTGTGTGTGTATGTGTTAGGGGTGTGTTGTTTATGGTGAGTTGAGGGATGTATTCGTGTTCTCCTGTCCAACTTGTGAGCAGGGTTGCGGTGGATTTGGCTGGGGCTAGATTAAGTCTGTTTGTAGTGCACCAGTCATGTAGTGTGTTGAGATAGGGTTGAAGGAGATCTGTTGCTCTTTATGGGTCATGGTGTGTGCATGTGAGTGTTATGTCATCTGCATAGGAGGCTAAGTTTATTTGGGGCGTATTGGGTGTAGTTATATCGTGCGGATATACGGAGCCCTGTATGTTAATTTAAGAGTTAGAATTAGAGTTGAAGGAGTCAAACTACCCAAACGGCGAAGCAGACTAGCGAGCGAACTAGCGAGTGGGAAACCAGCTCGCCCGCATACCAGCAAACAAGCCTTCACACCTGCGTGCGTCATAGGGGACCCTGCAAACTACTTCGATGACCCGACGCTATGACGTATGATCGACGCCAGGAGCTGTGATTGGACCAGGCACCTGTTATGCAACTCGAGGAGCTATGATAGGAGCGCGCACCATCACTCGCCTCCTGATTCGTTCCTACACCATCATTGTTTAGTATATAAGACCCGAGTAGGCATTCAAATCAGTCTCATTTGGAGTTGGAAGGTGAACTTGCAGCTGGAGGAAGACGGGGTGAAGTATTATAATGGGATTGTGACTGTCAGTCAGATTATATAAGTGTGTGTTAAGTGTGTTCCGTGTAAACACTTAAGTTATGTTGGTTAGTGAGATATGTGATTGGGAATTAACGTTGAACGCTACTATTATGTACGTAACTATTTGATTGGGAATTAACGTTAACGCTATTATTATGTACTTAACTATTTTAGTTGACTAACTTGTGGACTAAAGCAACTCTTTAAGTAATTGGGTTATGATGAAAGTAATACTATTGTTTTAGATTAATACTTACAAGTTCTTTAATTTTCTTTTAATTAAGCTTACATTGCTTAACGGTGCTTAGTACGGTGATGCTATTGTCTCATATTAGTAATCGCCTTAGACTAACATGGCTGTGTTAATATTACTTCTAGTGATTTCCTAAGCTGAAGAAAATCTTTTAGCTTCAAAATATTTTTTTGCTTTTCATATTATTTGAGTGAGACCTGAATCGAATCTATGAAGCGATCCTGTAACTTAATTTACTCATAATCAAACCTCAATGTTACGTGGTTAAGAAATACATTTAACTAATTATTAAATATATATCTAACTTTTTATGTGACTTTGATATAAATCCTGATGATAATAATATAATACTATTCACGTAAGACAAGAACCAAGAATAATTACATTAAATATAAATAAAAGGACATATAAGAAAACTATTCATTTCAAAAAGGATAAGAGACAGAAATATTCTTACTTTAATATTTATCTTTCAAGACTTTTTATAGAATTAATAGTCCTTCTTTAGATATAACTTCGGTTCATAACCATAGCCTACTAAGCTTCGGTTAAATAATAATTCTTTATAAATACTACATGACTTTAATTAGTTTCAGTATTTTTCATAATTAAAGAGTATCAGTCAATAAAGGATACTAAGTCCTAAGATCCAAAAGGAAAGGAAGCAACAACAGGAAATAATTTTATTAGATTTTACTTTTGTTTTGCCTTCAGCTGACTGATACCTTAATATATATCTCTGTGCTATCTAGATTCATCAAGTTAACCACTTGAGGATCAAGATACGTAATAATGTACAGATTGAAGAGTGCGGGCGATAGGACGGATCCTTGTGGGACTCCGTTTGGAAAGTTTCTGATTTTAGATGACTGACCGGCAAAAGATACGTGTGCACATCTGCCTGCTAGGAAGTTGGCCAGCCACCTTTTTGTGTTGTTGTGCATGTTTGTGTTGTAGATTTTGTTTGTTAGGTTGTGACGGGGGATGGCATTGAAGGCTTTACTAATGTCGAGTGTGGCTAATAGTGATCTGTGTGGTGGTCTAGCTGAGTTGATGCCGTCGAAAGCTCTTTGTGTAAGGTCTGTGAGAAGAGTGTTTGTGGAGTGCAGTGGCCTAAAGCCATGTTGTGTTGGAGCTAGGGGTAGGTCAGGTGTAATTAGTTGTAATACTAAGCGTTCCATGACTTTGGAGGGGGAGCAAAGGAGTGTGATGGGGCGGTGCGAGGAGGGTAGCGTGGGGTCTTTGTTGGGTTTGGGGAATGTGATGATGATACTGTCACGGTATCGTGCCTGAGATATAGATAGCTAGACATATTAGAGAGGCGAGGGGGGGGCGGGGAGAGTATAGAGAGAGAGAAGGGGGGGTGGGGACGTGCGGTCAGTAATTTGGTCAAGAAGGTTCTCGGACCTTCGAGAAGGTTCGAGAAGGTCCTAGATGTTCTTTCCTTTTCCCGCCAATTCTCCAAGCATACGCTTGTTCCAAACCGAGGGTATAAATAAAGCAGGAGAGGGGAACGCAGTCCTCAGTCCCCAGTTGGTGCCAGCGAGTGAAGTGCTTGTGAGTGTGGAGTGGCGACCAGGGTGACGCGGCACCCTCCTTCGACCATGTGTAAAGGTTAGTATACAGTGTTATTATATAAGTAATCTGATGTGCTAGACGCGGTCATTAATATGCGATAAGGGTAAATTCAAGGGAGGGTTAATTGTTTTGCCTGGTGTATAGGACTCCGTTAGGCTAGTGGTATCAGATTAGTGACGGGTAATTTTAGGAGTGAGTTTGACTGAGTGTGGCTCAGTTAAGGCTCTAGTTAATTAAATTAGAGGGGTTAATTAAGTTAGTTAAACATTTGGATAGAAGGAGCGAGTGGTGTGTGAACGTAATCTCCGATTCATTTTCATCAATTTGTGTCTCTTATTCAATAAACCGTTTTAATAGAATGTTTGTTTAATTTATCATTGTTAATTGTTAAATAACAGTTTTCTAATAACATAGTCCCATCGCGTTAACAATTGAACAGCCTTTTTATATCTATATAAATCTATATATATACACACCGTTAATCCTGTAAGCTGGCCGAACAACAAAATATACTGTATCGATCGGTATAAATATATTGGATAGACGTGTCTTTGATTTGTATCCCGGGTAATTAATTAAGGAATATTTTCCTACGAGATCCTTTATCTTAGTGGCCCAATTTATATACAAATCAGGGAGGCGACCTATTACAGATACCATGCTTCCAAATGTCTGGTATTGTGTTGTGTGAATAGCTGTAGTTTGATATGTTAGTGAGTGCTTGAGATTGTTGATGATATGCTTTGTCTGGCGATTGGTGAAGGGTGTATAGTCAGGGTCTGTGGGGAATTGTCTCTTACGTCGGATGACACGTCGGTCGTCTTTGAGGTTTTAGGTGGCTGACATGTGAAAAGTGATTGATGAGAGTGTTTGCTTGTTGTTTACATGAAGGAGTAGAGTCTGTTGTTGTGATTGCAGCATGTGATTGTGTTGTGTTGCTGTTTAGTGTTTTGTAGAGTTTTTTGGGGTTTGTTTTGTGATCAAGTGTTTGTAGGAAGTTATTCCAATTTAGTTTTTGTTGTTCTTGTATTTTGTTGTTAGTTTGGGTGTTGAGTGCTTGAATTTGTTGTGTGATGTCTTGTGTGTGGGGTGCTGGGGAGTGTTTCAGTATGTCGCGTTGTCTGATGAGGTTTTGAATTTCTGGTGTGAAGTTGGGGTTGTGTCTTTTTCTGTTACCTCTTGGAATGTGTTTCTTGTCAGCGTTTTGGATAGTTTTATTGAGTATGTGTACAGCATTGTTGATGTTAGTGATGGGTGTACTGTTTAGAGTTGTGAAGTGTTGTTCTGTCTCATTTGTGAATGCTTCCCAGTTAGCTCTTTTATAATTGGTGTATGTGTGTTTGTGGCTAGCTGGGGTGAGTCTGGTTTTGGTGGTGATAATGATCAGGAGGTGGTCCGAGCCTAAGGTTCTGACCACCCTCCAGGATGTTGTGGGGGGCGAGTTCTGGGGAGCAAAAGGTGATGTCTGGAGATGATGGGTTATAGAGGGCTTGGTGAGGAATATGGGTATGTTGATGGATGTCGTTAAGGATGATGAGGTTATCGGTTTGGTTTTGTAGTACCAGCCCTCTGTCTGTGTCGGGGTTGTCGACAAACCAGGCCGACGTCTTGGCGTTGAAGTCACCACCCAGGATGATGTGTGGGGTGTGTGGGGTGTTTGTGATGTGTTGTAAGTGTGGTCTGTATTCATTTGGTACTGTAGGGGATGTTTGGGGAGGGATGTATGTGTTTATGATGGTTATGTTGGAGTTGTTGCCAGTGCGTATTTTAATTTACTGTATTTCTGTTGTGTTATCATTTGGGGGGAGGAGTGATTTGGTTTGTACACTGGTTACTATGCATGATATTTCTTTGTGTACCAGGGTGATGAGTTCACCGCCCCCGCCGACAGCCCGGTCTTGTCTGATGGTGGTGAAATTATGAAATGTGGGTGTTTTTTGTGTTGTGCGGAGTTTTGTTTCTTGTAAGATGGCAATGTGTATGTTGTGTTGTTTGATGAAGTGTGAGAGTTCGTGTTTCTTTGTGTTGATGCCATCTATGTTCAGTTGAAGAATGTTAATGTTATGTGCACGATGTATGTTGGTTGCTGCTGCACGAGGATGGGGTGGGGGGGGGGGGGGGGGGGGGGGGAGGGGGGGGGGTGGGGGTGGGGATGGGTGGGGTGGGGGTGGGGATTGGGGAGCAGGAGATGGGGGTTGGAATGGATTAGGATGGGGTGTGGTGTGTTGAGTTGAGGATGTGGATGGTATGGGAAGGTTAGGTGGGTTAGGGAGGAGAGGTGGACGGGTTTTAGGGGGGGAGAGGATAATATGGGAAGGTTAGGTGGGTTGGGGAGGAGAGGTGGACGGGTTTTAGGTGAGGGATTTGACTGGGAGAGGGAGGGGCATGAGGAACAGGTCCAGGTGTTTGTGTAGTGTTTCTTGGAGGCAAGTGTTGTGCAGGTGAAGTGGGTCCAGTTCCCGCATGAATTGTAGAGAACTGAACCCTTAGTATGGCGACTCGAAGTGATGGGTTTTGAGCAAGTTGGACATATGTATGTGTACGTGGGTCCTGGGTTGCTCTCAATGTCTCCGGCTAGAAGTCTTAGAGAAATGACAGCCGGAGAGTCATTTCTCGGTGTAGGAAAAACTGTTTGATGTGTGTGTGTGGTGTGAGAAGTGTGGAAATTCCCGGCGCGACCGAAGCCGCTCCAAGGACCCGTGACCCCAGGGAGGGGGCAGGGGATGGTTGTGACGGTTTGGCTCCCGAAACTGCTCCCCGCGGCCGGCATCCGGTTTTCCTCCACTGGTCGTTGATTTTGTCTTCGGCCGTGGAGGGTCGGCAGCCATCCGCGGTTGGCAGCCTCGGGAGGTGGCCCCACGGCGTAGACGCCGCCACATCAGGATTTCTTATTGGTGCTGGCATTGTCTCCATATGACAGTGCTGTGACAGGGCTTCATTGTTCTTGCTCCAAGTTGCCTAATGGCGGAAAACTGGCGGTGGGTGTCGCTCCCTCTGGACCCGGATCTGGCGCCCTGGGCCCAACCTGGTCGAAATGGATCCAAAGGGTACAGTACGTAGTGTTTCCCCGGACTGGCACTTTCCGCCCAATAGTATACTGTAGGGGCCCGAACCTGGTGGTAGCGCTTCAAAAGGCTGCCCTGTCATTGGGCGAAAAATACCAGGCCAGTCGTAGTGCCGTGTACGCGCACAGGGTGCGTCCCTGCGGCTGGTTCTGGTGGGGCGTACCGAGGCCACTGGATCCTACCCCCTTTGTAATCTCTTGGGGGAAGGTACTGGGAAATTGGGAAGGGGGGGGGGGGTAATGCCCATTTGCCAGCCAAAATACCCAATTATGACTAAACAACCTAAAAAGAAACAACGTAAGTCCGATGAATCAAAACCGCACAGGACAAGGACAAATGCCCCCCACAATCTCAGACTTGGTAGTTTGAATGTGCGTGCAAATGAAGTGGCTGAGATGTGTGAGAGGAGGCGAGTGAACGTCTGCTGTGCCCAGGAAACACTCTGGAAGAGGCATGGGGTACAGTGGATTGCCGGAAGAAAGAAAATATATAGGATCTACTGGATGGGGGTGGAGACTGATAAAGCGAAAGGAGGAGTGGGTGTTCTGGTGGTTGAAGAGCTGGCGGAAAGTGTGCTTCAGATTACGAGAGTTAGTGAAAGGCTGATTGTTTTGAAGTTGAAAGTTGGTGAAAGAATTCTGAATGTGATATCTGCATATGCCCCACAGGCTGGTCTACAGAAAGAGATAAAAAGAGGACTTCTGGAATGACACCGTCAGTGTCATTTCAGGCCTCTCGGAGAATGAAATAACAATCATGGGGGGGGGGGGGGGGACCTGAATGGTCACGTGGGAGCATCTGCAGATGGATATGAGGGGGTAGGCCTACATGGAGGAATCTGTAAGGCGAATATATACTGGAGTCCTGCGTTGCACTCAACATGGTTGTGTGTAACACAAAGTTCAAGAAAAGACAGAGCCATCTGATCACATATAACTCTGGGGTCTCCAGTAGCCAGATAGATTACTTCTTGGTTAACAGGAAAGACTGGAAACTGGTTCGAGATGTAAAGGTCATCCCGAGTGAAGAATGTATCCCCCAGCATTAGCTACTTGTGTGCGACATGAGTTTATACAGAGATCCTAAGCGCAAGAAGGTATACATACCTAAAAGGAAAGTGTGGCTGCTGAAGAACAAGGAAGTTAGGGATAGGTTTCATAGTGAACTGGAGGAAATTAATAGAAATAAGGAAGCTAGGCCTAACGATGTAAATAGTCAATGAAACTTTCTTAAGCATAGCCTTATCGCTGCCACTGACAAAATCTGTGGGAAAACAAAGGGTCACCCCAGGAATAAGACCTCCTGGTGGTGGAACGATGAGGTAGAACATGCTGTGAAAGAGAAAAAGAGATGCTTCAAAGCATGGAAGAAGGGAGGCAGCAAGGAGGAATACCAGGCAGCTAAACGAACTGCCAAAAGAGTTATTTACAATGCTAAAAAAGGCATTAAGGACCTGGTCCTTCGAAAAGTGTGTGACACTGACAATCCCAATGGGATCTTCAACCTAGCTAGGCGAGGTAAAAATTACAGTAGGGATATTATAGGTGAACGGTGTGTCAGAAATGATAATGGGAAGATTGTGTATGCAGAAAATGAAATCAGAGAAGCATGGAAGGCACACTATGAACGATTGCTAAATGTAGAATTTGAATGGGATAAGGAACAGCTTAGTATCGAAAAACCATTATCTGGACCCCCTCCTTTGATAGCACCAGCTGTAGTGAGCGACGCAATCAATAAAATGAAGGACGGCAAAGCTCCATGGTACTCTGACATTGTCGCTGAGATGATAAAAGCCTCAGGGGAGACTGGTGTCAACTTAGTCACTGAGTTGATAAACACCATTATTAAAGGTGAGAAAATCCCAGAGGATTGGCTCAAAAGTGTAATAGTAAATATATACAAAGGAAAAGGGGATGCGCTAGATAGAGGAAATTATAGGGGCCTGAAAATGCTTGACAAATCATGAAGGTCTGTGAGAGAGTCTTTGAGGTTTGATCAGGCAAAGCATCTCCATTGATGATATGCAGTTTGGTTTTATGCCAGGACGGGGTACAACCGATGCTATCTTCATAGTCAGGCAGATACAGGAAAGATACTTACTAAAAGGCAGGGATCTTTACATTGTGTTTGTAGACCTGGAGAAGGCCTTTGATAAGGTGCCTAGAGATGTTGTGCAGTGGGCTATGAGGAAACTTGGTGTGGAAGAGTGGCTGGTGCGTGTGATAATGAAGATGTATGAGGATTCGCGAAGTGCGGTGAGGGTGAAGGGTGTACTGAGTGATGAGTTCGCAGTGTGTGTTGGAGTCCATCTGGGATCAGTGTTAAGCCCCCTCCTCTTTATTATAGTCTTGGAGGCACTGTCTAGAGTTTTTAGAGGCGGACTTCCGTTGGAACTGTTTTATGCAGATGATTTAGTCCTAATAGCTGACAGTATGCAAGATGCTGAGGCCAAATTCAGAGAATGGAGAGAGGTCATGGTGAGCAAGGGTTTAAGAGTCAATATTAATAAAACCAAAGTTATGCATTGTAGATTGAGACCAGGCAATGTGGAAAAGAGCGGTGCATACCCATGTGCAGTGTGTGAAAAGGGTGTGGGCGTTAACGCGATTCAATGTAGCATCTGTCGACGCTGGGTGCACCATGGGAATAAGCGCTGTAGTAGAATAAAGGGACCCCTGCCGAAGGATAAGTCAGAAATAGTGAAATCTGAGTGCGTAGTGTGCAAAGGCGAGCTTGTGTTAAGTGATGATCCTGTAGCTGTGAATTTTGGAAATGAGTCATTGGAGCTGGTGAACAAGTTTTGTTACCTAGGAGATACCATCTCTGCCGGTGGTGGGGCCGAGGCTGCCACTGTTGCTAAAATTAGATGTGGCTGGGGGAAGTTCAGAGAACTGCTGCCAATCCTGACCATGAAAAGAATGCCTCTCCCCCTGAAGGGAAAGGTGTATGCCTCATATGTTAGAAGTGCAATGACGTATGCCTCAGAAACATGGGCCGTTAAAGTAGAGGATGTCAACAGAATGGAACGTAATGAGATGAGAATGGTGAGATGAATGTGTGGGGCCAGGCTACAGGATAGAATAACAAATGTTGAGCCGAAGAGACGTTTAGGTATAAAGAGTATTAGCGAGGTGATGCATACAAGTAGACTGGGATGGTATGGACATGTGGAGAGAATGGATGAACAAAATTGGGTGAAAAAATGCAGGTCTGTGATTGTGGAGGGAGCTGCACCAAGGGGTGGACCGAGAAAGACCTGGGATCGGATTATACGTGCCGATCTCAAATCCAAGAACTTGACAAGTGAAGCAGCCCTAAACAGGGTTGCC
Organism: Paralithodes platypus; assembly: GCA_032716605.1. Taxonomy (NCBI): domain Eukaryota; kingdom Metazoa; phylum Arthropoda; class Malacostraca; order Decapoda; family Lithodidae; genus Paralithodes; species Paralithodes platypus. Next base: position 44,348,568 of record CM064580.1, read on the forward strand.
TGGAACGCCGCCATTAGGACAAGAGACTGAAACTGCACGTATGTGTGGAACACTCGGTCTTAAAATTTTATGTATATATGTTACATTTAAGATCAACTCAGAGAGGTAAATTGCATAGCCAGGTGCCCGAGGGATAAAGGGTTGCGGGCCCTGATTGGTCCACAAGTAAACCTTCAAGGGTAAGACCGGGGAACTTTAAATTCTTTACCTATTATGTATTCTTCTTAGTGGATTATAACTTTCTAAAGTACTTGCTTTATTGCCCAAAAATCCCTGAACCACAGAGCTATGCTGAGTTGGCGTCGGGGGGAGTCCAAACAATAACCCTAGCCAGGCCTAACTCCCCTTTTGTACGTCTGAGTGTGGCTCAGTCGATAGATGGCAAGTTTGGTATGCCAGAGACCCAGGTTCAATCCCAGGCTAGGGCTAAATGTTTAGGGAGGACCAAAAATCCTTAATTACCCGATATCACACTTACAGTACCTTAAGATGTTTCTATGATGATTAGCATGGTTTAAGAGTACCTTGAGGGACTCAGAAGGCTGGAAAATGAGCCAAACCCTGCCATGAGGAATCTCAGGTGTTGACACTACTGTAGTTACAAGGTCCAATATTATATACACTCAGTCAATCCTCCACTTACACAAGAATATGGGCGACACGAGGCCTCATGTAATTGGAATAACGTACCTTATGGGATTAATTACTTATGGGTGGCACCTGCCTCTGAACCCTCTTATTTTCACCAGCTCTTTATGTTTCCTAGGACAAATTTAAGTGTCTATGGAACATATTAAAGTCCTAAAAGTTAAACAAAATGGAAAATGAATTAAAAGTTATATTCACTTCATATGAAGAGTAGGAAGGCTTGATTGGCTTGAAGGGAGGTTCAGAGGCAGGGCGAGGCGACTAAGGTGCCCCAGCCACGGCTCAATTATAATATAATTTCCCTCACGTAAGTGGAGGTTTTTATGGATTTCCTTAATTTTTCATCCCCGATTCATGTAAATGGGCTCAGTAAATGGATCTCGCATAAGCAGAGGATTAACTTAGTTTTTGTTTTTTCAATAAATTAGTTGTTGTTGTTGTTGCTGTTCCCCAAGCTGCCTGGCCGAACAGCCCCAAGGCCCAAAGCAAGGCCATAACCGAGAGCCCCCACAGAACCCTCCCTGCCGACCACAATAAAGCCTGGGTGACCGAAGCCACTTCAAGGCGGGGAGCTGAGGAGGGTGAGGAAACGCCCGGGAAACCAAAGCCCCACCCAGGGCCCTGTGCCCCTCAGCAATTATGAAGAGAAAGTTGAGGGGCAAAGGAAAAATTTGATGCTTTGGCTTCCAATCTTGGTAGATTGGGAGGTCAATCCACGGAAGAGACTTGAGATCTAGAAAATATATAATAAAAGGAACAGTCGGAGTAAGCTATGGGTATGGCAGATATCGCTCAGTTCTCACTCTGATAGACCATCCCATCACCACATGACTGGAACCCAATCCTCTCAGCAACAGCTAGGAAAGGCCCTAGAAAGCTGCCTTTGGCGGGGGGATAGCTTCCCTATTTCAACCCCTTTCGGGGTTGGGCACCCGCCCTCAATAAATTAGTTTAATCACACCACTGAGTTCCCCAAAAGAACTCTCATAGGGCTGGCCCAAAGGATTAGATCAAGATAGAAAGCTAATCAAGACGAGATAGATAGGGAAGGGCAGAAGGTAAACAAACCGAGGAAGGCCGGAAGACACGCAGACATTTCTGGCCATGTCATCAGTTCAGTCAAACCACATGAGCTCCACATCAGAACTCTTATAGGGCAAGGCCGAAGGATGAGGCAAGAACTGCTACACCGCAGCACCAACCAAGAAGTGATCAAGGGCAAAGAATGAAAGTGATCAGGACAAAGGAAGAAAGAATCACAGCAAGATGCAAACAAAAATGCACTAATGAGGGCAATCGAGTTGGCTCGGCCGCACCAGCGACCGAAGAGACAAATCAGATCAGGTCAGGTCAGGTCAGGGACTTGTTAGCCTTGGTCGGCAACCCTACACAATCCGGGTAGACAGGACTAGTCAGCCGTGGTCGGCAACCTGTCTAGGAGAGCAAACCCCACACAAACTGCCTGCTGCCTTGCAGGTTAAGCCCCTCTGGGCAAAGGCTAGGCCCACAGACAACAACTGTGCTTGGGGGCTAGTCAGAGCAGGCACCCCATGTAAAACATGCTTCAAACTCGTCTAATGGCGGCTCGCTGACGTGGAGGGACCTACCTCAGGCCCAGCTCTGGCCCCCTGGGGTTGCATCCTGGCCAGGAGGACCTAGCCTAGAGGGTACAGGGCATAGTGTTTTTCACCATCTACAGACTGGCACTTTCCGCCTAGAAGTACAGGGGCCCGAACCCGGAGGTAGTGCACCGGGAGGCTGCCTTATCACTAGGCAAATAATACCGGGCCAGCCGTAGTGCCATATGCGCGCACGGATTGCGTCCCTGCGATTGGCTCTGGTGGGGTGCCACTAGGTCCCACCCCTATTAAGATCTTGGGATGGCCTTTGAGTGACAACTGCCCGGGGTTCCCTGGAGCTGGATACCTGGGGATAGTGACTTCCAACATTGTCAAAAAATACCAATCATGACAAAAAATAAATATCAGAGAAAACGTAAGTCTGTCGATATAAAAAGGACACTACCGCAGATTCTTCCCCCAAGTTTAGGTTCGGAAGTATGACTGTAGGTACTATGAAAGGAAGGACAGGTGAGATTGCGGAGATGCTAGAGAGACGACGAGTGGATGTATGTTGTACCTAGGAAACCCGGTGGAAAGGGTGGATTACGGGTAAAAATGAACGCTTTAAGTTTATATGGAAGAGAAATGAACATGATACGGGAGGGGTGGGTTTCCTGGTGGCAGAGAGGTGGATAGATTGTGTTATAGAAGTTAAAAGGTTTAATGAAAGACTGATTTTACTAAGAATGAAAGTCGGGGCGAGAGTCATAGATGTTATATCAGCATATGCCCCCCAAGCAGGCTTAGCTAGAGATGTCAAAGAACGGTTCTGGAATGAATTACTAGGGGTGGTTGTCGGATGCAAGGAAGGGGAGGTAGTAATTGTGGGAGGAGACTTTAACCTCTGAAGTGCGCATGGGGGTAATTAGACACCTCTCCCTGTGCGCATGTATTTGAGGTGTTTCCGTCACTAAAATATTCATTGTACCATTAATAGCATTAATACTTATCCATATGCACCTATTATGGGTTGATTATAAAGGTATTAACCTGAAACAACAATAAAACGAGTGAAAACAGCGTTTGGATGGTCAAAATCGGAGATATAGCCCGCGAGTTGTATAATGTATGGGTGAGGCAAGCTACTTTCCCGCCAATTTCCCCCAAGGCCACTGAGACACAGTCGATCGATACTCTCTCTCTCTCTCTCTCTTGCATTCGCTTGCTATCAGTGATGACCACACCCTGCAACCGGATTTCTAATGTTAGCACGAAAATATACCTCAGAATAAGGGAATAACAGGGAAAATAGGTGATAACTGTAGGAGAGGAGGAAAGTGGGGAGGTAGAGGACTGAGATTTTGCATGGCCCAAAAAAAAAAAAAAAAAAAAATCGATGTAAAAAGTTGATTTTTTTTTCTCTGACTCTTAAGAGTCTCCCCGCAGTTCCCGGGTTAATGGACATGTCGGGGCAGGTGCAGACGGATATGAGGGCGTGCACGGAGGACAAGGTTATGGTCGAAGGCACCTGGGAGGCGAATACATACTGGAGCACTGTACTGCCACGGGGATGGTGGTGTGTAATGCTAAGTTTAGGAAGAGGATGAGCCATCTGATAACATATGAATCAGGTGGCTCCAGTAGCCAGATAGACTACTTCCTTATCAGCAAATCTGACAAGAAATGGTTAGAGACAATAAGATCATACCAGGTGAAGAATGCATCCCCCAACACAAGCTCCTAGTGTGTGACATGTGCCTAGGTAGAGTTCCTGTTAGAAAGAAAGTTCATTTGCCAAAAAGGAAAGTATGGTTGTTGGAAAAAAAGAGGAGTACAGAGACAGATTCCACAACGAAATGACGGAAATCAAAGGAGAATGGGTGCTAGGCCAGATGATGTTGATAGCAAATGGAACTTTATAGAGCGCAGCCTCCTCGATACCACAGACAAAGTCTGTGGCAAAACAAAGGGGCCATCCAGACATAAGTTTTCCTGGTGGTGGAACAACGATGTAAAAAGCTGCAGTCAGAGAGAAGAAGAGATGTTTCAAAGTATGGAAGGAAGGTGGCAGCAAGGAAGAATACCTGTCCGCCAAACGTAATGCTAGAAGAGAGGTCTACAGGGCAAAGAAAACCATACAAGATAGCGTAATAGAACAAGTTTGCAGCACTAATAATACCAATGGGGTTTATAAATTAGCTAAGAATGTGAGGGACTGTAGCCAGGACGTAGTGGGTGTAAGATGCATAAATAATAACAGTGGCACGACTGTTTACATAGAAAACTAAATCAGAGGAGTGGAAGGAGCATTATGAAAGACTGCTTAATGTGGAGTTTGAGTGGAACAGGGAACAGCTCAATACTGTAGTCCCAGTACAAGGCCCTTCACCTTTGATAGGGTACGACACTGTTAAAAGTGCTATAGATAAAATGAAGTCAGGAAAAGCAGCTGGGAGCTCCGGCATTGTCGCCGAGATGCTAAATGCAGCTGGAGATATTGGGGTAATATTGGTCACAGAGCTGATCAATGCTATCATAAAGGAGGAAAAAAATTCTCGATGCATGGCAGAAAAGAGTTATAGTAAATATATACAAAGGCAAGGGTGACTCCTTAGACAGGGGAAATTATCGGAGTTTGAAAATGCTCAATCAAGTCATGAAAGTCAGCGAAAGGGTCTTTGAATGCATGATCAGGGAAAGTGTTGCTATCAGCGACATACAGTTTGGATTTATGCTGGGACGTGGCACAACTGATGCTATCTTCACTCTTAGGCAAATGCAAGAGAGGTACCTAGAGAAAAACGGAGTTATACCTAGTTTTTGTAGATCTGGAGAAGGCCTTTGACCGGGTGCCCAGGGAGGTAGTGCAGTGGGCTATGAGAAAACTCTGAGTAGAAGAGTGGCTGGTGCATGTGATAATGAGAATGTATGAGGGGTCACAGGCAGCAGTTAGAGTAAACGGGGGCCTGAGCGAAGAGTTCCCAGTGAAGGTTGGAGTTCACCAAAGTTCAGTTCTGAGCCCATTACTGTTTGTTTTAGTCCTGGAGGCTCTGTCAAGGGAATTTAGGACAGGACTCCCATAGGAGATGTTATATGCAAATGATCTAGTTCTTATCGCAGATAGTGCGCAGGAAGCAGAGGCGAAGTTCAAAAGATGGAGGGAAGGTATGGCACATAAGGGTATAAGAGTTAACATGGATAAAACAAAGGTCGTGATTAGTGAAGTAGGGCGTGGAACTATGGAAAGAAGCGGCGACTATTCATGCGCAGTATGTGGGAAGGGGGTGGGAAGTAATACAATTCAATGTTGTGTCTGTAGTGACTGGGTACACAAAAGATGTAGTGGAGCTAGAGGACCTTTGACAAGAATCATAGACTTTGAATGTGCAGTGTGCCAGGGAGATCTTGTATTAAATGACCCGCCTGTCAGTGTTGATTTCGACAGTGTAACGCTGGAGTGTGTGAATCTGTCAGTGTTGATTTCAACAGTGTTACGCTGGAGTGTGTGAATAAGTTCTGCTACCTGGGCGATACGGTTTCTGCCGGAGGTGGCGCTGAAGCTAGCTCTATTGCTAGAGTCAAAAGTGTCTGGGGAAAGTTTAGAGAGCTGTTGCCACTCCTGACCATGAGAGGACTCCCACCCCACCTTAAAGGGAAGGTGTATACAGTACCTTGTGTGTTAGGAGCGCGATGACCTATGCCTCGGAGACGTGGCTGGTTAAAGCGGAGGATGTCAATAGAATGGAATGGAATGAGTAGAGAATGGCGAGGATGTGTGGGGTTAATCTTAGGGACAAGGTATCGAGCGAGGAATTGAGAAGGCGTCTGGGCATTAGGAGTGTCAGTGAAGTGATGCGCGCGAGCCGACTTGGTTGGTTTGGACATGTGGAAAGAATGGATGATCAGAACCGAGTGATAAAATGCCGGACTGTGAACGTGGGGGGAGCTGCGCGTAGGGGTGGACCTAGAATGACGTGGGCTCGGGTACTCCTGTCCGATCTCAAAATAAAGAACTTGACAACAGAGGCAGCCCTTGACAGGGCCGCCTGGAAAGCTTCCATTTAGGACGTGAGACTTTAACCACATTCTCTGTGGACAAACGGTCTTTAAACTTGTATGTATGTATAACCAAGCCAGGTCAACTATGAGGGCCCGACAGGGTGGCATATGATATAGGGCACCCAGAGGACAACCGGATGAGACAGACTATGAACGGAAGGGGAAAAACATAGTAAGAGGAAATAATAACTACGCGAAATTAGTCAAGCCGACGATGAAAGCTCGAGGGGAGAGGGAAAGGCTCCCACATCAAACCCCATTCGCCAGCCATGAAGCCCCACGACGACGGCACCGGGAGTAGTAGGCAAGAGTTGCAAGAGTTCGGGCAGCTCGGTCTAGTAATTTGTGGCAAATGTCCAGTTAAAGCCCGGTTCACACTAGCCGTTTTTCCTACCGTTTTACTGTACGTATACAAAATTGTGACGTCAGAGTGACGTCACTTACAGACATGCGGCGTGTACGTATTGTGAACCGGGTTGCCGTTTATCAAAATACGTACCACTCAAAAAGATGGTTTCGATTTATCTTTTTGATGTACGTACATACGTAAATTGAACATTGAAGTGAAATGCGTGTAATATTTTTCTGCCAATTTCCATTACATTATAGTTAATATGATAATATCGCATCACAATATATGCTATATGTATAATTTTAATGGCAAGGCAAATATTAAGGCAGTTTAATATGTTAACCTATTGATCGTGTACCTGGCAGCCGACGCGGCACCACCAAAGTTAACACGTTGTACTGCTTAGCACGCCTCCAGATAGAGACTATGTATATTCCTAGTTAATATGCATTGAATTACGGTGGTGGTTCATCTTCGTTCCAAATAAAGAAAAAAAAACACCAAGAAAGATAGTTTCTCAGTCCATATTGACGATCGTCTAGTAGGTGTTTACCGTACGCCAGAGAAGTACGTGCCCTACCCCTGATCTGGCCCACGCTCTGGAATGTGGTACGCATTTCATTTCAACTTCCCTTCTCCAAGTCCGTTTTTTGTATGTGACATCACAGGCCCAAAAACGGATCCCCAACAGACGGCTAGTGTGAACCGGGCTTTAGTCCCTCTAACAAGGGTACGTCATAGCTCTGTCAATCAAGGGAGTGCACAGAGTTACAAACTGCATATGACGGCCTTGATACAATCCCAGCCACCCCCAAGGCAAAAGACTACCTCCAAAGTCAACCAGGCAAGGAACACATGTTAACAGAGGACCTGCTCAGATTCCACAAGAACAGGGGGTCAAACGAAATCCGAGTAAGTTCTTTTAGTCTCTATTATTGTACAGTATACGTAGTTTAAATTTATGGTTTGCAGTTCTTTTTATGTCTTTGGAAGTAATAAAATGTCTAAAACAATGCAATTCCATGATATTTTTACTGTATTCCTTTTCAATTCATTCCTGTCTTATACACAAAATTGACCCGGTTTGACACCCTGCACAAGAAACCCCGATAGTTTATTTTTAAATGATTAGAGACATGCATGCACGTTTGAGCCCCACCCAAAGGTAGTTGTGGAAACAGAGATGGTAATCCCCAACTACAACACAGCAGTTATATAGGAGCTCCTGGCTCCAGCACCAAATTATCACCATCAGGGACCATACAAGATTGCCGAGAACAGCACACTGCTCCCAACTGCAGGTCATGCATGGCTGCATGTCCTTACTGGCACCCCGGGCTATATTGTTGTTGTTGTTGTTGTACTTCATGCAATCACCTTGGTGTGTACTAAGCCAGTACAATTTCCAGTAAAGATGTATTATCTGACTAACACATTGGCCACAGAATGAGGATGATGGGCGTCCCCACCTACCTAAAGGGGATACAGTCATAATTTAATATTAACTGGTATTTCAAACATTTTACTGAAATATTTACAAGCTAAAGTAACTTTATTGAAATATATAGTACTACAGCTTTGCAACAGATGCTAAGCCTTCTTAAAGTATGGTTCACCCTATTACACAAGACAGCTACTGTATATCTTAGGTTATACAATATTTTGTAACATTGATCACAGCTTTGTGTTAACAACTTAAATTAGGACTTAATCATGGAAAAAGATGCATTATTATTTATACTTAATTTTACTTGTACAGAAATCTAACTCACTCGATTTGTTGCTTAAACCCTTGAGGATTATGACACATTTTGACAGTATATTCTGGTTATCATAACACAATTTTATTCAGATTAGGAAGGGTACTGTATATGGAAGTCAGACGGTTAATCAAAATCGTATATACCCATTCAATTCTCACATCCTTCCTAAGCAGTATGAAATTGTCTAATGATAGCCAGAATAAACTGTCAAAATGCATCATAATCCTCAAGGGGTTAATATAATAATAAAGAGTAATTATTATAAACACAGGCGAAGCAAAACCTCAACATTAACCCTCGTATTCTTAAGGGGATTTTTTTATTTTTTTTCTGGACCCCCTTCTCCCTCATGTTTATCCCCATTACTTTTTGAGAGTTTAAGATGTGCGTTCCATTAGTTTGGCGATTTCAAGACCTTTTGTGCCATTTAGGTGTCTATATTTTCCTGGCGAGCGATAGCAATTAGCCTTTGGCCGGCAAATTATTCTACCGAAAAATGTACAAATTTATCTCAAAGGGTATTTTTTTAAGCTTGATGGAGGTCTTGGGAGGAAAATATAGAAAATAATATATAAATAACTTAACAAATAAACACAAATCTCCCCTTTAACAATTCTCTCCCTTCGCAGCGCTTGGTACCGAACAAACACTGTGGGAATGGGTGTGGTGGTGAGATTAATACAAAAAATATTATTAGTAGGTTTAGGGATATTTCTTCGAGAGGCCGGTCTATATGATCTGTGCCCCATGAATATTCTTTCCTCTCACTTAAACAGTAGGCTACCATAGTGCGGTTGGGAATATGAACATGATTAGATTAATATCCAGTATTCGAGAATGGATAATAAGTCGTAGGCGTGTGCATAAACCTTTAACCGTCCTGGTGGTGTAATGGTTAAGGTGGCAAAAATATGTGTGTGATAACCCGGGTTCGAATCCCGGTGGATCATATATACTTTAATTAATTTCATTGGGGGTGTGGTGGTGAGATTAATACAAAAAATATTATTAGTAGGTTTAGGGATATTTCTTCGAGAGGCCGGTCTATATGATCTGTGCCCCATGAATATTCTTTCCTCTCACTTAAACAGTAGGCTACCATAGTGCGGTTGGGAATATGAACATGATTAGATTAATATCCAGTATTCGAGAATGGATAATAAGTCGTAGGCGTGTGCATAAACCTTTAACCGTCCTGGTGGTGTAATGGTTAAGGTGGCAAAAATATGTGTGTGATAACCCGGGTTCGAATCCCGGTGGATCATATATACTTTAATTAATTTCATTGGGGGTGTGGTGGTGAGATTAATACAACAAATATTACAGAGATTAGACAGATTAGCATTCAAATCTCTAAGGTAACGTTATTTCATCCAATAACAGTGCTGTGAAGGGAAAGAATTGTTTAAGAATACAAGCATTAATAAAAAGTCATATCTGGATCGTAAATTTTAGAAGCAACTAGATCATTCAAATACAGATAACAATGTATCAGTCTGGAGCACCCCACATGGTATTTACTTTGAAGACAACAAACACATAGCCGATCTTCGTAACAATGTATGAACAGTATACAGTATACATAGTTACGAAGATCAGCTATATGTTTGTCGTCTTCGTAACTATTAAACAATATTTCCTGGCTTAATGAAGGAACTAACTGACAATAGTGGTTATTTAAATGACTGTTAACCCCTTACCATTCACCCTTAATGACCTTAAAATACAAGATGTACAATACTGTACATACAATAGTGCCGAGAGGTGAAAGAGAGAAAGATATGTACAGTATTGTTTCCGCAGCTACCTTTAAGTGCCTGTGTGTCTATCATGTATGAGTGTATCTAGGCCTTTTAAAATAAATTATTTATTTTTCCTCATTAATTTTGAGCTTCACACTTCTGGAGTGTGTTCGTCGCCTAGTTACCTTGAGGGGTAGTCTCTTATTTGATTATCTAGCTTCTTTCTGTTCATGGGGAAGGTTCGCTTAAGCTTGACTGCCCATTTGTGTGTACTGTATAGTGTGCATGTGGAATACTATTGTACTGTTGGAATGGCTGTGAATGTAGTCTGTAATTATAATGCTCTGTTAACTTGCGCATGTAGTGACGTACTGTACACCCTATGTGGTGGATGGTTCTTTTATTTCAAATTATATTTTATTAAGCGTTATTTCCACATAGCGATTTTATTAGTTAATTTGCGTTTATATTGTGTCGTCCCAGTTTTGGTTTGTTTATTTTGCAAGTTTTACATTATAAAAACAAAACTGTAGGTGTGGCAGAAAAACCTATGAACACTATGATAGACAGCTGACTTAGAGCCTTGACTATACTGAGGTTACCGTACTTGTGTAGGTTGATGCTATCCACGGCTGTCGTTCGGAAGCATGCATGATCAGATTTACTAAAAACATAATGGTGGGTAAAAATAATGGAAAAGTGCTAAAATTGATGGGAACGTACTGAAATGAGTGAAAAGTGCTAATATTGGTAGAAAACCTACTGACATGGGTGAAAAGTGCTAATATTTGCAAAAACAAGATAATACAGGTGGAAAAAGTGCTAATAGATAAAGTATTGTACAGTACTAAAATACTGTAGGTAGAAAAAATGCAAATATTAGCGGAAAAAAGGCTTCTGTGACTTGGGGGGGGGGGAAAAAAAAAAAAAAAAAATGGCATTATTTCTTATTGAAGAGGCCGTGTTTAATATTGAAGACGAAAAGGCCGTGGTATTTCTTAAAGACAAAGAGGTAGAGTTATTTCTTCTTGTAGAAGAGGTAGCCCACTCCGCCACCCAGACAGACGGCGGCCACGACAAAGACGATCATGGAGATCATGTAGGCATCGCGCTCGCCCTCCAAGTCATGGTAAGAGCCCCAGGAGGGCCCGTCAGTTGGAGGGATGGTTGGCGGGGTGGTTGGCGGGGTGGTTGGCGGTGGAATCACGTTGCCATCTTCCTCTAGGGCTATGTGCCACCTGAGACCCAAATTAATATATATGAAGGACTGTCACATACATGCATATATACATACAAATTAGGCCTATTTAATGAAATAAATAGTCAACTTCAACTTTCCGACAGCCTTGCAACAATCCCAGCCAAAAATGTAATCCTTGCTTGGTCAACTTTCAAGACAAGAGACCACGTACCTCTGAAGTTAACAGAATTAGAAACGCATGTTAATAGAGGATCTGCTCAAAATCAACAAGACTAATTTAAATATTACTTTAAAAAGCTTAGTTACATACATGCATAACAGATATGCAACAATGTTTGAGCCATGGATTTTTTTTTTCATGTCTATGCCAAGCAGCTGAAAGAGTCTTAAAACTTTCAAGAACGGGAAATATACAGGTAAGGAGCTTGTATAAAAATACAAAAATCTATGGGAAGGGGCAACATTCTGAGGTAGGAATCAGCCTTACCTTGTACATTCATACATACAAGTTTAAAGACCACTTTCTCCTCAGAGTGTGGTTACAGTCTTATGTCCTAATGGCGGCACTCTAGGCGGCCCTGTTTTGGGCTGCCTCTATCGTCAGGGTTCTTATGTGGAGACCAGACCGAAGTACAGGACATGATCCCATGTTTTTCTAGGGAAGGGGTCGGGCGCAAGTTGGACTAGATAATAGTCCATCAGGCGTCTGGCCCGGGGAGACGATTAATATGAAGGGTGCGCCTGGAAGTGTGGTGGGCCGGCTTGTGGTTTCGGCTCTGCTGCATGTCTGCCTTCCGAGATCGGAACCTCTCCGAGTGGTCGGGGGCCGGGGGAGTGCTGGAGGAACCTTGGTGACCCTGGTCTCTGGGTCTTCTCCTGGGTAACCTAGATGTGTGTGCATTTGTGTTTTGTCTGTGTGTGTTCGTTGTTTTGAGTTTTCCCTGTTCTTGCTCGGTCTTCAGTCCCCCCCCCCCCCAGAAAAAAATAAAATAAAAAATAGGAAAAGTGGGGATTGGGCCTGAGTAAATAGATAGATAGATGTTTCGCCCCATTTCTTTGTAAATTTCAAGACCTTTTGTGTCATTTAGGTGTCATTATTTTCCTGACGAGCAACACCAAGTCTGCAATTTAGGAGGAGCCGGTCTTCTAACAAGGCATTTTTCCATCAAAAAATGCATAAATTTATCTTGAAGGGGGGGTATTGAGGGTATATGTTTATGCTTGGTTGAAGTCTATGGAGGAAACTAGAAAAATATAAATAAATAAAAAAAAATCTCCCCTTAACCCCTCCAACCCGGATGGGCTCTTGAACGCCCATAACAACCTCGGCCCGCGCAACCCGGAAGGGCTCTTGAACGCCCATTGCTTGCATGCGTGCTTTCGAATGCCGCGCGTACATTTTCGGTATCGTGGGACGGTAGGTGGCGCCACCAGGCGTAAACTCCGCCACAGCAACAGTATCTACCCCGACGCCATCATGGACAGTACGCCAAATAGTGATTCCGCTGTGTCCGATACCGTGCTTCCTACGACGCCCTTGCTTGTTCGTCGCGCCTTACCCCGACGCCATCGCCTAAATGTGTTATCTCCCGGAGGTATTGAGACGACATTGAGACTTTATGAGCGAGCTGATGCCAAGCATAATGTTGATGATGAAGTCAGTGACGACTCCAGTAATTATAAGTCGAGTGATTATGGCCATGAGAGTGATAAAGAAGAGCAATTCCTGGGATTTGCGAGAGAACATGACAGTGATGAGAGTGATGAAGGTGATGTACCAGTTGTTGAGGAAGCTGGTTTACCTAAAGACAGTGAACTTGAGAGAGTGAGCGAGTGGGAGAGTTCAAGGTCACTCACCAAATTTCGCTTAAGTGACACGACGCCAAGCCCTTCCCCAGGTAAATCGCCTTTCAAGCTACATTTGTATAAGCAGAAAATACTTGAGAAGGCGGCCGCGGAAGCTAGGGAACAAGCAAAACTACTTGGTGAGGATGAGGCTGTGAGTGAGGGTCAGCGTGGTGACCCTTCTCGTCCGCCATTGTCTCCCTTATCTACCCACGCCACCCAAGATGACCCGGATGCCCCGCATTCTTCCCCACCACCCCCACCTTTGCCAAGGGTTGAGGACCCCACACTTTCGGCCTATTTGCCTCCTAGGTCCCCCGACAGGAGACATACTGCTGCCGAAAAGGGGAAAGGTAGGAAATATACCAAGAAAATTAAGAAAAGTAAGAGAGTTTTGTTCGAGGCTCCCGCGGCGTCCACCCCGGCCGGCCCCAGCCATACGTCCCCGCAACTTTCCCCACGGTCCTCCCCACCTCTCCCGCCTTCAACATGTCTTCCTGAAGAAGTCTTTGAGCTCGCATCACCAATACCTGGGCCTAGTGACAGTGAAACATTGCTTTCTGTCACTCGTCGCAGGCCAAGGAGCCCGGGACCTCGGGGGGACACAGCCTCACCTGCCACTCCTTCCCCACCTCGCCCACCCGCACGCCGCCCACGCATCACTGGTTCCCCGCCAGATTATGTGGGGGCCACTGATGATGAAGGGCACCTCTCTCAAGACTCTGGCCATGATTACATAGGTCCACCGTCAGGGCAAGATGACCACTCTGACGATGACTATATGGACATCGACGACCCTCGACCCATCCGCTTGGCCCGGCGTCGTGCTGCCCGTCGTGCTGCCCACCGCCCTGGCCGCCGCCCTCGCCGCCCTAGGGCGCGCGCCTCCCGAGTTGGCCGTGGGCGTGCTGGGCCACCAGCTGGAGCTCCTCGTCAGCGTAGACAAGACCCATTCTACGTTTTTCAGTGGCAAGACGTAGTTGATGAGGATGCATACAACCCTGATGTGCCAGCTTTTGATGAGGTACTGGAGGGTTCAGGCGTTACCCCCAATTTTCCTGCAGGCCCCAATGCTCCACCACACGAACTGTTTGAGGCCTTCTTTGATGAGGAGGTGGTAGGCTATGTTGTCAAAGAGACAAATAAGCAGCACCAATTCCAGGTCCATTTTTGGGAAAGGTGACCAAGGGCCACATGAGGCAGTGGACCCCAGTGACTCATAAAGAGTTCATGGTGTTCCTGGCACTCACCATGCTAATGCCTCATGTCAAGAAGCATAGGTTGCCTGACTATTGGATCACCAATGATCTGATATCCACCCCTGCCTTCGGGAAATATATGTCTCGCGACCGGTACCTTGATATCCTCGCAGCGCTCCATCTTGTCACCAACCTTGACGTCCACCTCCCAGACAAGCTGTGGAAGATTAGGACGTTGTATGAGATGATGCGAGAACGCTTCACCTCCTACTTCAAGCCCTTCCGCAAGGTCGTCATTGACGAGTCTCTTGTGCTGTTCCGGGGAAAACTCAGCTTCCGGCATTACACCCCCTCAAAAAGACATCGCTTTGGCATAAAATTCTTTGTGCTGTGCGACTGCCAAACTGGCTATGTCCTGGACTTCCTGGTCTACAGCGGGAAGGAAGGGGACTTGCTTGTGGACCCCCTCATTGGCTTTGGCGGAGCAGTGGTGCAAGCCATGATGGACCGCTACTTTCATAAGAATCACGTCCTCTACACGGACAATTATTACACGTCCCCCAATCTCTCTCACAGTACCTGCATGAGCGCAAGACGGGGACTGTAGGCACAGTACGAGGGAAAAGGAAGGGCATGCCACCTTTCCCTCCAAAGACCAAAAAAGGTGATGTGTTCAAGAAGAAGTCGGGGCCCATTCTGGCTATCCACTGGCACGACCAGCGGAAGGTCAACCTCCTGACCACCATCCACAAGGGGGAAATGGTGGAGACTGGCAAGGTGGATCGCCGCACCCAGGCCAGGGTGACCAAGCCCGATGCTGTCCTGGACTACAACATCAACATGAGGCTGGTGGACAAGTCCGACATGCAGATAGGCTTCATTGACTGCCTGCGTACCTCGTGCAGATGGTACAAAAAGTTCTTTCTGCATATGGTGGACATGTCAGTTCTGAATGCCTACAACATATACAAGCTTCGGAATGTGAACACACCCATGAAGTTCAATAGCCTGCGGAGGTTCCAAAAGCAGGTGTTGACGGAGCTCCTGGAGAAGTATGCTATGCCACAGAGGGCAGTGGCACATCCTGGGCCCGCCGTTATTGACCGCTTGCAGTCTGCTCAATACTTGATTAGGCACAGGCTTGGTTCCCTGCCTCAGAATGAATCCGGAAGAACACAGCAGAAGCGGTGCCATGTCTGCTACAACAGCAGGGTGAAGCCGAGGTCAGGTAAAAAGTCAACCCTGGAGTGTGTGGAGTGCAAGGTGGCACTCTGTGCTGTAGATTGCTACTTTGATTACCACTCCAAGCTGGAGTTCTAATAATCATACTGAAATTGCCAAATAAAATGACAATATGTACACTATAATTATATATAGGCAAAAAGTGGAAGAAAACCAATGTATTGTAATACAAAAGTCATGTATTATGAGAACATTGATACAAATACAATTACACCATAATAATATGTGAAAGTGACACATATGTATATACCAAGTGACATTCATATGATTAGAACCTATAGAAATATATAAATCAGTGAAAAAAGACACAATAAATTGTATATAAAACGTTTACAAATCATATAACTAAGTGAAAGTGACACAAGACCTAATATTTGATGGCCAAAGTATAATAAACACCTGTGATAACGAATAATCAGTGCCTAATACAACAATAACCTACCTCAATTACTAATAAAATGTACGGTATCGAGTGAAAATGAGCATTATCAGTGACAGTGACACTCTCTAAAGCATATTTGTCAAAGTGAAAGTGACACAAGACCTAATATTTGATGGCCAAAGTATAATAAACACCTGTGATAACGAATAATCAGTGCCTAATACAACAATAACCTACCTCAATTACTAATAAAATGTACGGTACTCGAGTGAAAATGAGCATTATCAGTGACAGTGACACTCTCTAAAGCATATTTGTCAAAGTGAAAGTGAGTGACACAAGACCTAATATTTGATGGCCAAAGTATAATAAACACCTGTGATAATGAATAATCAGTGCCTAATACAACAATAAGCTACCTCAATTAGTAATAAAATGTACGGTATCGAGTGAAAATTAGCAATATCAGTGACAGTGATACCCTAATAAACATATTTTATATAATTGGCCTCAAAATAACTAGAAAATATCAAATAAACATCACATTCTCAATATCAAACACTAAAATCGTCTAAGGGAGATAAATACTTTGGCGCGGCGAGCGGCTAGGTGCGTCGTAGCCATGGCCGGGGCGACGCGTCCGAACGCGGGAAGAATTTGCCGCCGAAAAGCACTCGTCTTCCCGCGCTCACCATTATGCAACCAGAGGGACTAGAGACCTCTACTCAATGCCATTCGACAGAGGAAGGTTTGTGGAACATTATTCTTTTTTATTCACAACATTACATGACATATTCATTGACTTACAGAGTAGTTAACATAGGCCAAAGATCGTCAAAACACCCGGTACCGGAGCACAGTCGTAAGCTATAGCCCCCGGGGCTGGAGGGTTAACCTAAGAAGTGCGCATGGGGGTAATTAGAAACGTCCGCCTGTGCTGACGTATTTGAGCTGTTTCCATCACTAAAATATTCATTTTACCATAAATAGCATTAATACTTATCCATACGCGCCTATTATGGGTTGATTATAAAGGTATTAACCTGAAACAATAAAACGAGTGAAAACAGCATTTGGATGGTCAAAATCGGAGATACAGGCCGCGAGTTATATAATGTATGGGTGTGGCAACCTGCTTTCCCGCCAATTTCCCCCAAGGCCACTGAGACACAGTCGATCGATACTCTCTCTCTCTCTCTTGCACTCGCTTGCTAACAGAGATGACAATGCCCTGCTTGCAACTCGCTAATGTTAGCACAAAAATATACCTCAGAATAAGGGAATAACAGGGAAAATAGGTGATAACTGAAGGAGGGAAGGAAAGTGGGGAAGGAGGGGAGGTAGATGAGTGATATTTTGCATGGCCCAGGGGCAAAACAATGTTTTTTTTTTTTTTTTCTGACTCTTAAGAGTCTTCCCGCAGTCCGCCGGGGGAACTCTTAAGAGTCTTCCCGCAGTTCCCGGGTTAACTACTGCATTAACCCTTTCGCTGCGGGTGACGTTCTGGAATGTTTTGGCAAGTTACAGCAATTTCCAGGCTTTAAAAGCCTGTAAAAAAACGTAAAAATAGAGTGTCAGTGGGCGGGAGCGTGAGGGGCCCACCTCCGACCCTCAGAGCACCGAGTGGCTCACTGAGCTAGGCTGTGTCTCACGCGGGTCTCTCTCGGTCTCTCTCACCAGTGTAGCCAAGCGAGCGAGTGTTACATAATAGCGGGGTTCCCGCGTTTCACTGGGACCACTGCGGGTGAACCAGACCACGTACAGGATCCGTTCTGGTGTAATTTTGAAGCTATTTTCACCTAGTTTTTGGCAGAATACACTTAATTTAATGCTGATGCTTGATTTATCATTCAGGAGTGCCTGAATATGCCCTAAATAGCCCAAACATAGCCACAGCCAAAGGGTTAAAAGCTACACTCTTTAAAAAAACAAGGAAAAAAAAAAAAATCCTTTCCATTCATAAAAATCTAAATGAGTACCGGTAGATACAAATTCTCAAGCTACACTCCTAATCCAATAATGCTTTTTTTCTGTCCATTAAATAATATGTAAAACTTGCAAAAGAAACAAACCAAATCCAGAAACTGCACAATATAAAGACAAACTTATCTATGTATCTACTGTATCTATTGCCGAATGCCGTAATCCCCGAAGGGGTGGCCACGAACGAATCACCCCCATGTACCTCTGTCCCCAGTCAGTTGATGTACCTCCTCTCATCCAGCACCACTTTCATGCATATACTGTACTTCTAACTCCATCCTTCCACCACTCTCTCGTTTTACCTCTCCCTCTTTGTCCTTCCACTTCACTCTCATACACTCTCTTAGTCATTCTATCGCTTCCCATATGTTCTACATGGCCGAACCATTTCAAGGTGTTCCTTTTCACACTTTCCAGCACATCTACACCGCACTCGTACTTCATTCGTCTGTTTATCCCTCCATGAAACTCCGCACGCACTCCTTAACCCGGGAATTGCAGGGAGACTCTTAAGAGTTCCCCCGGCGGACTGCGGAAAGACTCTTAAGAGTAAGGCTTTTAAAAAATCCATTTAAAACACCCCCCAATTTTTTTTTTTTTTTTTTTTTTTTTGCCCCTAGGCCATGCCAAATATCACTCCTCCACCTATCTATTCCCCACTTTCCTCACCTCCTTCAGTTATCACCTATTTTCCCTGTTATTCCCTTATTCTGTGGTCTATTTTTGTGCTAACATTAGCGATTTGCAAGCAGGGCATTGTCATCACTGTTACCAAACGAGTGGAAGAGAGAGAGAGAGAGAGAGAGAGTATCGATCGACAGTCTCTCTCCAGACTTGGGAAACAGTGGTGGGGAGGGAGGTCGCCTCAGCCATAAATTATGTAACTCCCGGCCTGTATCGCCGATTTTGACCATCCAAACGCTGTTTCCACTTGTTTTATTGTTGTAACAGGTTAATAACTTTATAATCAACCTATAATAGGCGCATATGGATAAGTATTAATGCTATTTATGGTAAAATAACTATGTTAGTGATGGGAACAGCTCAAATACGTCAGCACAGGAGTGTGGTGTCTCAAACCCCCCATGCGCACTTCTTAGGTTAAGTACAGTAACTCATTTGCACCCCTCTCACTCTTGGTTTGTCTCTCTCCAACAATGTCCATGCTTCGCTCCCGTACGTCAAAGTCGGGATTACCATACTATCATGCACAGACTTCTTTACTTCCACTTTCTTTACTGCTGACCACCCTTTTTCACTATGTGGAAATAACTTATTCCAGATTTAGCAAAACAATATTATGAATTTCGAATCTAGTGCCCTGCGTCGCATTGCTGAAGCCGTGGAAGGGAGGAAGCGGGTGACCTCTCGTTTGCAGTGCCCTTCAACCCCTCAAGATTCAAAGTACTGTATTATTAAATTAAGGGGGAGGTGGTTGTTTTTTCAGGAAGGATCCTCCTTCTCCCTCATGTTTAGCCCCATTAGTTTTGAGATTTTAAGATGTTAGTCCTGTAGGAATCGGTTTCATCACTTTGTTGATTTTAAGACCTTTCGTTCAATTTCTTTATCAATATCAAGATCTTTCGTGCCATTTAGGTGTTGATTTATTCCAGGCGAGCGAAAGCGAGCCTGTAATTTGGGAGGAACTGGCCTTTGGCCAGAACGATATTCTGATCTTCGAACAAAAAATCTACACATTTATCGCGAAGGGGGATCTTGATAATAATATGTTACGCTGGCCAGCTTGCCAGAATGCGCTCGTAACTCGCTAGCGCTCGCCAGGGCAGTGAAATGGGCTACAGTTATCAGAGAATGTTGTTCTTTCTTTCATAGTGTTCGTGTTGTTACAGACAGTCCCGTGGTGGTCTTTACTTTCGTCTGTGACAACGGGAAGTATTTTATATCATTAGTAGAATATAAGATGCATTGTGGAGGGAGAGAGAGAATAGCGAGAGCGTGGTGGTAATATGTGCGTGCGTAGGTATGTGTTGCCTCCCTCACTCGAGGAGTTTTCCCGCTCGCGCGCTTTCCCGCGCCCTTGATTGGCTGGTGGTTCCTGGCGCCTTCTGCAGCCCTGCTGCCTGGTGACGTAGCGGCCTGTGATTGGCTGACCACCATGCCTTTGTGAGTGATCCTAGGGGTCCCGAGGAGCTACCTTCCTCAGAGCTAGGCTTGGTGTGCTAGGTCCTACATGTCCCTTGCAATTCTGTCCCCCATATAACCCTCTATACTACTATCTCTCTCTCTGAACTTCTTCAATTTCATACTTCTCTCTTTATTCAATTACTTATCCCTTCTGGTTCTGCATACGGCTTCCATAGTCGGCCAGTCGTATTACCAGCACCAGCTCTCCATATATGTATGCATTAGTTTTAGGGATTATTAGAGTCATAGTCAAATGGTACCATAGTGTTGGGGTGCTTCTAATTATTGGGCTGTTCTCTCTTATTATTTAATGCTAGACAGTGGAAGGTATCTTTGGTCGTTGTCTGAGTTTTGTATGTGGCAAGTCAGAGCCTGTACAACATCGACGAAGCTAGCTAGCCTGTAACCCTTGTGCATATTTTCCTTTGCGAGTGTAGCAGTATACAAGTGAAGGGCTTTTGCCTACTCTCACCTGTATGATTGCTACCTCATTTTGTTGACCTTTGTGGAGCGCCAGGGCTAGACCAGATACTAGAGATCTGGACTTACCAAGAGAGCCTCCAAGTCACTTAACGTAACATAAGGGAAATCTGTTCAAGGGGAGGCAGTAGGCTATGAGCATGCTTGCGCTCGGCCTAGCTTCTTAGTACCTTTTTATGCCACTGCTAGACTTTATTAGTGAGAAAGACAGCATCGTGCTTATTAACTTTAGTTGTGTATGCTTTAGGAATTATTCATGCTTTATTTTAGCCAAGGTTGATGCATAGTGCACAACCCAGTTTGGCTATTACGTTGGCTACGGAAGTACTGTTCCCGAGTGGTTATTATTAGTGCTGTCACAGAGTTGTTGCACTCCCTTGTTATATATATGTATCCTACTTATTGGTGTATTTAAGATACACACTTTGGTGTCCTGCCCCTGCATTTATTGATGTTCTGTATTAACGAGCATCTTAGAGCATCAGACCTTTTCAGAAGATTCCATCTCTGATTGCTGTAGGACTAGACTTCCAGTGTTTTCATAGAGCATTGTAGAGTTTAGTGTTGAGTACAGACTCGCACTAAAGTTAACACAAGCATATAATTCTTTTTTAATCTTGTTATAGTTTATTCAAGCATTGTTATTACTTAAGAGCATTTTATTAACGTAAAGTACTCCTGTTGTGAGTAGGCTTTGCCGTCATCGGTAAGCCTTTGTAGAAGTGCACTAAAACCCAGTTAATTGATACCCCGTTATCTAGGAGATTAACTCTGGAGGGTTTAAGTGTTTTGTTAGCCGGCGAAATAGTTTGAGGGTTTGGAATTAGCGTACCGTTGTTGCAGATATAGCCTATCATCTAGTCCAATATTGAGTGCCCTTGTTTATTTCGTAGTGCCGGTCGTAACAAATATAATAAGCTTGATGGAGGTCTAGGGAGGAAACTAAAACTATAATAAATAAACCCTAACCCCTTTAAAATGTAAAATCACAGGGTAGATACAAATATATGTAGGTTAATGTGTGTTATGCTCCTACCTCTCCAGATATATCATCAATCTGACACCCCGCTTCCAGAGGAAGCGCCCAAAAGGGATGGCCATGGCAGAAACTGCCTCCAGGCTCCCAGACATGCCCCGGCTGACTCACTCCACAGTGCCATTTCCACGAAGTGAAGTCACGAAGTGGAGTACAGTATGATCCTTAGCAGACCCAGAGCAGTCCCTCACCCGTATGGCAGTTCCACCACTGTTTTGCTATTTTATTTACCCCAGTGGGGCCCTGACTGGAAGCATACCAAGCACAGGAATTTTCTGAAGATAGGAACCAGTGGTCCACTGCTCCAGAAGCTGATTGCACCACCAAAGTGGCGGGCGCATCCCTACGCCAGAGAGAGAAAGGCCGACTTGTGCCAGTGGGCTGTGAGAGTAAGGCACTAGTGGACTATGGGACACACCATTATTGCCCCACTGCCTTCACCACTCTCAGGAAAAAGTTACAAATAAGAATGATGAAAAAGGTAAAGTCAGAACTGGTTATGGGAAGTAGAGGACACCAACCCTCACTCCGACAGATCCAGCCCACCACATATACACAGATACACATACAAATTGATATGGGTTAAATTGTATTATGTTCCTACCTCTGAAAATACTCATACAAATTGATTTAATGCGAGTTATGTTCCTACCTCTGCAGACACTCATACAAATTGATATGGGTTAATGTACATTATGTTCCTACCTCTCTTGATACTCTTACAAATATATGCAGATAATTGTGTTATGTTCCTATAATAATAATAATAATAATAATAATAATAATAATAGTTCTTAAAGCTAGCGCATGCTAAGCCAGCTAAGGATAGCCCAATAAGGCCGATTAGGCGTATTTCCATTGGGGTCCTGTACTACTATCCCATCCCCTTGCTCATGAGGGATGGTAACGACTCAGTGCTTGTGAAAAACCTTTAATGCACCGAGCGTGGGCGCAATCCTGGGACCTTCTGGGTGGAAGTCCAAGACGCTAGTCACTACACTCCAGATACTTATACAAATTTGTATGGGTTAATGCGCGTTATGTTCCTACCTCTCCGGATATTCTCCCATGACATGACACTCGTCCTGGATAAGCATGTAGTGGTGTTCTTCGGGGGTGACAGGCTGCCAGATGGGTATGCCCAGCACGTCGTCTTTTTCAGGTGTTGGGTTGCTGCCCGGGAGAACAAGAATAAAACATAACATAACAGAGAACAAGAATAAAACATAAAATAACAGAGAACAAGAACAAAACATAAAATAGAGAACAAGAATAAAATATAAAATAACAGAGAACAAGAATATAACATAACATTAAGAAAACAAATACAACATAACATAACCGAGAACAATAATAAAACATAACAATAGAGAACAAGAATAAAACAAAACATAACAGAACAAGAATAAAATATAACAAAGAAAAATAATACATTACATAACATTGAACAAGAACAAAACAAACACCATAGAGAACAATACAAAAATACAAAAAATAGATAAAAATAATAAAACAGAACATAATAGAGAACAAGAATAAAACCGAACATAACAGAGAGAACAAGAATAAACCACAACATAGACACATACAGAACAAGGATAAAACATAACATAACAGAAACATATAACATGGCATAGAACAAGAATATAACAGAACAAGAACAAAACAAAACATACCGGTAACAGAAAGCCAACATTACATAGAGAAAATTAATAAAACAGAACATAACAGAGCAAACAAGAATATAACGGAACATAGACATACAGAACAATAATAAAACAACAAACATATAACAGATAACAAGAATACAACCTAACGTAACATAAAGAACAAGACTAAAACATAACATGGAGAACAAGAATTAAATATAACATAACTGAGAAAACAAGAATATACCACAACATAGAGACATACAGAACAAGAATAAAACACAACATAACATAACATAACAAAAACAAAAGAATAACGCATAACATAGAGAACAAGAATTAAACATAACATACCGAATAAAAGGAGATGTTAGAATTATATAAAGGAGATGTTAGAGATATATAGATGTTAGAAATATATAAAGATGTTAGAAATATATAATTAAAATTAAAATGTAAAACTTGCAAAATAAACAAACCAAAACTGGGACGACACAATATAAAGGCAAAAGAACTTATCAAAATCACTATGTGGAAATAATGCTTTAACCAAATAAATTTTTGAAATAAAAGAACACAAAACCACCACATAGGGTGTACAACGTACGTACATCACTACATGAGCAAGTTAATCTGTTCCCCAAGCAAACTAATTGCACATATAATGCACTATTGTCACGTTCAAGGAATTAGTCAATTTGGGAAGTCCTGGACATTGTGGTAAATTTTACTAACTTCTGTTTGAATAAAGAAACTACAACTTACAGTATAAAGGAGATGTTATATATATAAAGGTGATGTTAGAGATATATAAAGGTGATGTTAGAGATATATATAGGAGATGTTAGAGGTATGGGGTTAGGGAAGCACTTAAGTGTGGTTTTAAGATACTGAGGTAAGGGCCTTATTACTGACCCGTGAATAGCAAAGTTGGTCCACATCCTGACCATCCTCTCCATAACTCTGGTCTGGTTACCCTCCAGCACCGCAGGGAAGGAGAACAGGTACATGAGCTCGTCAGCGTGGGTCACACCTGGGGAGGGAGGGATTGGTTACTGGATTGATTGATTAACACTTTCTGTACCAGTGACGTCTGCTATATTTTGTTCTAGCTATATTTAGACGATTTTATGCAGCTTAGGAAAGATCTGTGGTAGTTAAAAGGGTTGATTGAGATAGTTCGAAGCCTTATAATTGCTATAGATCCTCCCTAAACGGAGTATAATTGATTAGTAGTCACCAAATTAAACAGACGTCGCCGGTACAGTACGGGTTAATGCTCCATTAAGGCGGTGTCACACAAGCCATTTTTCCAGATTTTTTTAGGGAAATTATACATATACATATATACACAAATTTAAAGACAGAGGTTCCACACAAAGTGCGGTGCTGGTCTCACGTCCTAATGGCGGCGTTCCACACAACCCTGTTAAGAGCTGTCTCACTTGTCAGGTTCTTTGATTTAAGTCTGGTAACTTCTTAATTTAAATTATAAAATATTTCGGCATGTTATACGTAAATATAATGGTGTAGCATAATCTTCCATATAGATAGATAGATAATCTTCCATTACACTGTACATACATTGGAACAGCTCAGACGGGTTTGCCTTTCAGCAATTGGAGTGTAATACAGGGTGTCCATAAAGTCTCTTTACAATTTAAAATATTTATTACAAAAGCAAATGAACAGACAAATATGTGGAAATTATTACAAAATGAGGAGTAGATATTGAAGTTTTTTTTGGCCTCATTTAGTACACCTCTACATGGGCACCATTAGCTGCACGAAGCACATCAAGACGGTACTCGATTTCTTGCCATGTTCGCTGTAGCATAGCCTCATCAATGGTCGCAATGGCATCAGTGATCTTTTGCTTTAGGTCAGTGATGTTCCGTATCTCTGTTCGATACACGATATCTTTAACATAACCCCATAGAAAGAAGTCCAGGGGAGTGATATCTGGTGAACGAGGTGGCCAGGGAATCGGGCCATCCCTTCCAATCCACCGGTCTGTGAATGTTTGATTTAGGAACTCACGAACACGCAGTCCCCAATGTGGTGGTGCACCATCTTGCTGATAAATGAGGGTTGGTTGAAGGTCATCTAGTTGTGGTGCCACATATTCAGTCAAAAGGTCAAGGTAAACATTTGCAGTAATTGTTTTCTCGTGGAAGAAAAATGGACCAATGGACAAATGCAATGTTATTCAAAACTTTGATAACCACCGAGTACATACAACAAATCTGATTAAAATATCTCATCAATTGCCTTGGTAATAAATGTTTTAAATTGTAAAGAGACTTTATGGACACCCTGTACATTAAAGTCCTGCCACAACATTGCCCCATCATGATATCACTGTGGTCTATCTATCTATTGCCGGACGCCTTACTCTCCTTAATGAGGGTGGCCATACACAGAAGGCCCCCAAGTGGGCCTATCCCCAGAGGGACAAACCATGCCAGTTAACTGAAGGACTTACAGGGCTGTCCACTCAATTTATGAGGCCCTCTATTTATTTTTTTAGCACTATTTTTTTCTACAGTGGTGTTTTGCTAATCCATCCACTAGCCTGCTTCACCCTTAGGTAAGCAGTACGGATTTGTATAAAGTTTACTCCCCTAGACAGGTTGCCGACCAAGGCTGATAATTCCCATCCACCCGGATTATAATATGGTTAGTCTCCCCTAGATGGGTTACCGACCAAGGCTAATGAGTCCCATCACTGTGGTTGATGTTGGTATAGTGCTAACCATGGCTCAGCAAGACTCAACAAAGTCTCCTTGCAGCACCTGAAACTGCATTTTCTGTAACCATACCAGCATCAAAAGTGCTACACCAAGACATTGCCATACCAAGACTTTACTGGATAGGATGATTGTAGGTCCATACTTATGCCTTCCTCCCTTATAATCGCCTTGTATGATAAGCAGTAGGATACATAGGGCATATTCTTTACCTCCATTAAAAGTGAAGACCCCCTTACCCCAGGGGAGGGCATACAAGTGGAAGAAAACCTGCAACGAGGTCCTAAAGAGAGAAAAGGATCTCATGATTATTGTTAGGCCTCTACCAGGATGCTCTAGGCGACCATACAGCAAGGAGAACAGCTATCTGGGGACTAAGGTATTCCCTTGCAAAAAACAAAAAACAAAAAATTAAAACCAATCGGAGAGTAAATATATACCTGGTCTGAACGGCATGGGAGCGGAGCCCATGAAGAGCCAGCGGAACATGTTGTCGTCAGACTCAAAGTCGAAGGAGTAGAAGTAGGTGCCCTTCTTGGAAAACTCAGAGTGAAGCTTGGCTGTCCGCCAGGCTCCGGCTTTAAGGAAGAACACGCCTGCCATCTACGACAAAATAATTAACCCGTTCAGTACGATGGCATAATTTAAAGTACCCTTTTAATCCATAGAATGCTTCCGTATAAACTGTAGTTCTATGCAAAATTGTAAAATAATATATATGTGTATATACTCAGGCACATACCAAGTAAAATAGTGAAAATTATAGTACAGTAATTGAAAATTTGGAACATAAAATGCATTACTGTATAAGGAACTTACAGTATCTTACTCTATCTATCTATGTATTGCCAGATGCCTAAATCCCTAAGGGGGTGGCCACAAATTAATTGCCACCACACACATGTCATCTGTCAACCGGTGCCCCTCCTCTCACCCAACACCTCTTTCACTCATTTACCTCTGAACCCCATATCCTCCACCTCACTCTCAAACACTCTTTAACCCGTCCAGCCCCGGCTAGTTTTGTAATGTTTGTTCACCAGAACCCGGCCAGTTTTCAAAAAATTGTTTTATTCCAGAAACAATAGCGAATGGGTTAGGAATGAAGGAAAAACCACGAAAAACCGCTCAAAAAGCTTAAAGAATGGTCCTACAGAGCCCCCGAAAACGTATTTTACAAGAGTAAAAAATTGAAGGCAATTACCCCCAAAAAAACAGGTTATTGCGCGCTCACGCGCACGCACGTGGACTTTGAGAGTTTTCAACCATCGGCACGGTTGCGTGGGATACGTACACAGTTCCCATACAAATCTGAGCCCTCTTGAGTGGCTACACCGGAGGTTACGGTCGGCGCAATTAGGGTGACGCGCTAGGCGCGTCTCTGGGACTGTGCGTTGTTGTTGTTGTTGTTGTTCCCTAAGCTGCCTGGCCGAACAGCCCCGAGTCCCTGAGAAAGGCCATGGCCACGATCGGGCTTTCCCACAGAGCTCTCATTGAGTGTAGATTGTGTTGTTGGCGTAAGTGGTTGTGTGAAATGCAGTCTTCTATGATGTGTTTAATGGTATGGGGTGCTGTGTTACATCCCGGGCAGGCGTCGACAACGGAGTCATCCAGTCTCTTCTGATAGCTCAGGAGAGCTGGATGGTGTCCGCATCTCAGCCTGGCCAGGTGGACTCTGTCCTCGCGAGGAAGGGAGGATTCGGAAGGATGGATTTCGGGAGGTCGTGCATGCAGCTGTGTGTTGTCTGTGAGTGAGTGGATGGATCGGTGAGAGATATGAGATGTGCTTCTGGAAGTTGGTTCGGGGTGGGCAGGGAGGGAGAGAGGACAATAATTGTGTGTGATACCGTGTGCTGGGTGTTGTTTTGATATTTCTTGGTGTCTGTGGGTGTGTTGCCATGTAGTTTAGTGGGTGGTCTTGGTTCGTGGAGGCTGCTGCCAGGAATTGAGTACCTCTCATGTCCAGATGGTCTTTGACTTTGAGGATTTTGGTTTCTTGATGTAGGTGATCTGTGGGTGCAGTAGCTGTGCAGCCTGTAATGATCTTCAGGGCTTTGTTTTGAATAGTCTGTAAGGTCTTATGATGTGTTTCAGCTAGGTTAGAAGCCCAGGCTGGGCTTGCGTATTCCATCACTGATCTTATGTATTGTTTATATACTGTGGTGGTAGTTTCTTTGTTGTGTCCAAATTTTGTGTGAGCAAGTGACCTGAGGGCGTTAAGTCTGGGTGTCAGTTTCTTTTTAATGTTTGTGGTGTGCTGTTTGAATGTCATATGAGTATCATATGTTACTCCTAGGATTTTGGGTGTGTGTGTGTTAGGGGTGTGTTGTTTATGGTGAGTTGAGGGATGTATTCGTGTTCTCCTGTCCAACTTGTGAGCAGGGTTGCGGTGGATTTGGCTGGGGCTAGATTAAGTCTGTTTGTAGTGCACCAGCCATGTAGTGTGTTGAGATAGGGTTGAAGGAGATCTGTTGCTCTTTTTGGGTCATGGTGTGTGCATGTGAGTGTTATGTCATCTGCATAGGAGGCTAAGTTTATTTGGGGCGTATTGGGTGTAGTTATATCGTGCATGTACAGATTGAAGAGTGCGGGCGATAGGACGGATCCTTGTGGGACTCCGTTTGGAAAGTTTCTGATTTTAGATGACTGACCGGCAAAAGATACGTGTGCACATCTGCCTGCTAGGAAGTTGGCCAGCCACCGTTTTGTGTTGTTGTGCATGTTTGTGTTGTAGATTTTGTTTGTTAGGTTGTGGCGGGGGATGGCATCGAAGGCTTTACTAATGTCGAGTGTGGCTAATAGTAATCTGT
This sequence comes from Paralithodes platypus, assembly GCA_032716605.1. Lineage (NCBI taxonomy): Eukaryota > Metazoa > Arthropoda > Malacostraca > Decapoda > Lithodidae > Paralithodes > Paralithodes platypus. The sequence goes on from CM064580.1 coordinate 44,377,416, forward strand.
GTGGTGGTCTAGCTGAATTGATGCCGTCGAAAGCTCTTTGTGTAAGGTCTGTGAGAAGAGTGTTTGTGGAGTGCAGTGGCCTAAAGCCATGTTGTGTTGGAGCTAGGGGTAGGTCAGGTGTAATTAGTTGTAATACTAGGCGTTCCATGACTTTGGAGGGGGAGCAAAGGAGTGTGATGGGGCGGTGCGAGGAGGGTAGCGTGGGGTCTTTGTTGGGTTTGGGGAAAGTGATGATGATACCATGCTTCCAAATGTCTGGTATTGTGTTGTGTGAATAGCTGTAGTTTGATATGTTAGGGAGTGCTTGTATGCCTTGTGGTCCCAGGTGTCTGAGGTGTATGTTGCTTATGTTGTCTAGGCCACAGGCGGGTGAGTGCTTGAGTGCTGTGCGTTACATACATCGCCGACGCGTCAGGCGCGTCGCTGGGGCTGTACGGGTTAAGTCATTCTTTCACTCACCATATGCTTAATGCATCCACTTTTTAAAATGAGAACTCATATACAGTACTTTATACATTATACAGTATATAAGTCAGCCAAATTATCCCTAATTCAGCATAACTACTAATGTCTAAGTGCTTTACATTATTTTGACTTCTATATTTTTGGAAACATCAGTGAAAATTATATTATTGTATTAAATATGGTAGGTTACTTTGGCAATGAGTCGCTGGAGATGGTGGACAAGTTCTGCTACTTGGAAGATACCATCTCTGCCAGTGGTGGGGCAGAGGCCGCCACGATAGGCAGAACTAGATGCGGCTGGGGAAAGTTCAGAGTGCTGCCACAATACTAACCAGGAGAAGACTGCCTCTCGATCCCCTTGAAAGATGTAGTCTTCATGTGTGAGAAGCGCAATGATATAAGTTTCAGAAACGTGGCCTGTCAAAGTGGATGATACCAACATAATGGAACATCACGAGATGAGAAAAGTGAGATGGATGTGTGGGGCCAAACTGCAAGATAGGATATCTATTGAAGAGCTGAAGAAATGGTTAGGTATCTAGAGTAGCAGTGATGAGATGTGTAGGCCTATTAGTAGGCTTGGATGGTTTTCTCATCTTTAATAATGGTGTTTATCAACTCAGTGACTAAGGAGACTAGTGTCAACTTAGTCACTGAGTTGATAAACACCATTATTAAAGATGAGAAAATCCCAGAGGATTGGCAAAAAGTATAATAGAAAATATATACAAAGGAAAAGAGGATGCGCTAGATAGAGGTAATTATAGGGGCCTGAAAAAGCTTGACCAAATCATGAAGGTCTGTGAGAGAGTCTTTGAGGGTTTGATCAGGCAAAGCATCTCCATTGATGATATGCAGTTTGGTTTTATGCCAGGGCGTGGTACAACCGATGCTATTTTCATAGTCAGGCAGATACAGGAAAGATACTTACGAAAAGGCAGGGATCTTTACTTTGTGTTTGTAGACTTGGAGAAGGCCTTTGACAGGGTGCCTAGAGATGTTGTGCAGTGGGCTATGAGGAAACTTGGTGTGGAAGAGTGGCTGGTGCGTGTGATAATGAAGATGTAGGAGGATTCGCGAACTGCGGTGAGGGTGAAAGGTGTACGGAGTGATGAGTTCACAGTCCCTGTTAGAGTTCATCAGGGTTCAATGTTAAGCCCCCTCCTCTTTATTATGGTCCTGGAGGCACTGTCTAGAGTTTTTAGAGGCAGACTCCCGTGGGAACTGTTTTATGCAGACGATTTAGTCCTAATAACTGACAATATGCAAGATGCTGAGGCCAAATTCAGAAGATGGAGAGAGGGCATGGCGAGCAAGGGTTTAAGAGTCAATATTAACAAAACCAAGGTTATGCATTGTAGATTGAGACGAGGCAATGTGGAAAAGAGCGTTGCATACCCATGTGCAGTATGTGGAAAGGGTGTGGGCGCTAACTCGATTCGATGTTGGGTACACCATGGGAGTAAGCGCTGTAGTAGAATAAAAGGACCCCTGCCGAAGGATAAGTCAGAAATAGAGAAATTTGAGTGCGTAGTGTGCAACGGCGAGCTTGTGTTAAGTGATTATCACAGCCACACGGCTGTGAACTTTGGAAAAGAGTCATTGGAGCTGGTGGACAAGTTTTGTTACCTAGGAGATACCATCTCTGCCGGTGGTGGGGCCAAGGCTGCCACTGTTGCTAGAATTAGATGTGGCTGGGGGAAGTTCAGAGAATTGCTGCCAATTCTGACCATGAAAAGAATGCCTCTCCCCCTGATGGGAAAGGTGTATGCCTCATGTGTTAGAAGTGCAATGACGTATGCCTCAGAAACATGGGCCGTTAAAGTAAAGGATGTCAACAGAATGGAACTTAATGAGATGAGAATGGTGAGATCGATGTGTGGGGCCAGGCTGCAGGATAGAATAACAAATGATGTGTTGAGGAGACGTTTAGGTATAAGGAGTATTAGCTAGGTGATGCGTACAAGTAGACTGGGATGGTATGGACATGTGGAGATAATGGATGAACAAAATTGGGTGAAAAAATGCAGGTCTGTGATTGTGGAGGGAGCTGCACCAAGGGATGTGTGCGGATCGGTTTTTACACCTTACCCGAAAAAGGATTTATGGAGCTCCGATCTTACTCTCAACCATCTGAATAATTGAACCAGCACACCTAAACTTCGTTAAATGCGGAAATAGCCTCACGAAAATATCATGCCCTGGTGGGGGCACGAACTCTCGACCCTTGGGTGTGAGGCAGGCACCTTACTAGTTAGACCAATAGAGATATCCCACTTGGCCTGTTCTGCTCAGGGTATTTCCGCATCCGAGGTCTGTTTAGGCTAGCCTATTTTCACTGACTTTACACTACTTCACCTTCCGGGAAGCGAAAGCCCCGAACAGAGAGGAACGAACAGAGAGGAACAAGCTTGAGCCGAATCGACCGAGAGTCCGTCAGAGAGATGAACGGGAATGGTGAGTCAACTTCACTGAGCGATGCTACACGCACCTACAAACTGCCCAGTTGGCAACTCGCTTGGGCGGCTGGCAACTCCACAACCCAACCCAATCGAGTCTCACAACACTCCCTGCTCTCTCCTATCCTCTTCCTTGACCTGTGGGGATCGGTTTTTACACCTTACCCGAAAAAGGATTTATGGAGCTCCGATCTTACTCTCAACCATCTGAATAATTTAACCAGCACACCTAAACTTCGTTAAATGCGGAAATAGCCTCACGAAAATATCATGCCCTGGTGGGGGCACGAACTCTTGATCCTTGGGTGTGAGGCAGGCACCTTACCAGTTAGACCAATAGAGATATCCCACTTGGCCTGTTCGGCTCAGGGTATTTCCGCATCCGAGGTCTGTTTAGGCTAGCCTATTTTCACTGACTTTACAGATGGACCGAGGAAGACCTGGGATCGGACTATACGTGCCGACCTCTAATCCCAAAACTTGACAAGTGAAGCAGCCCTTAACAGGGTTGCCTGGAATGCCGCCATTAGGACAAGAGACTGAAACTGCACGTATGTGTGGAGCACTCGGTCTTAAAATGCTATCTATGTATGTATGTACAGTATGTATGTATGCAGAGAGGATGGATGAACTAAATTGGGTGAAAAGATGTAAGTTTGTGAACGTGGAGGGAGTTGCACCAAGGGGCAGACCAAGAAAGACATGGGATCAGACCTTACAGTTTGATTTTTAATAAAAAATAAAAAACTGACAAATGAGGCACCTCTGAAAAGGGCTGCCTGGAGTGCCACCATTAGGACATAACACCGGAACTACACTTTGTGTGGTATACTCCATCCTTTAATTGTAAGATGTTCTGGAAGGAGGTAAAGAGAGTAAGGAAAGAGATAAAAAGAGGGAAGAGTCAATGAAAGATGCAAATGGAGAGTTATTAGTGGAAGGTGTGCAAGTGAGGAAAAGCTATGTTAAGTATATTGAATCTTTGCTAAATGTAAGAGACGGAAGAGAAGCAGTGATTGAAGCAGTGGCTGATGGACGTAGGCTACCCAGGTGGGAGGGAATGAATGAAAGGATTGAAAAGAATGAGGTGAAAGAAGCAGTGAGACAAATGAAAGTGGGTAAAGCAGAAGGTATGGATGGTATTGCTGTCATGTTATAGAGGTATTAGTTTATCAGTTGTTGGAAAGCTGTATGGCAGGATGTTGATACAGAGGATAATAAAGTGTACAGAAGGTGCAATAGGAGAAGAGTGGTGCAGCTTTAGGAGGGGAAGAGATTGTGTGGATTAGATTTTTCCAGTAAGACAGCTATGCGAGAAGTATTTACAGAAAACTAAGGAGGTATTTTGGGCTTTTATGGATTTGGAAAAAGCGTATGACTGTGTGGATAGAGCAGCAATGTGGAAGGTGCTAAGGATTTACGAAATTGGAGGAAATTTGTTAGGAGCAGTCAAGAGTTTCTATAAAGAGAGCAGAGCATAATATGTTAGAGTAGGGAATGAGTTGAGTGAATAGTTTGAGGTAAATGTAAGTCTGCGACAGGGGTGTGTAATGCCATCGTGGTTTTTAATGTGTATATGGATGGTGTGGTGAGGGAGGTAGAATGAGATCTATGGGTAGAGAATTGGGTTTAGTAGGAAAGAATGGTGGTGATTGGGAGTCAAATCAGTTGCTGTTTGCTAATGACACAGCATTGGTGGCGGATTCTGAGAAGCTGCAGTGAGTAGTTGTAGTTGTTGTTGTTGTTGTTGTTGTTCCCTAAGCTGCCTGGCCGAACAGCCCCGAGTCCCTGAGGAAGGCCATGGCCACGATCGGGCTTTCCCACAGAGCTCTCATTGAGTGGAGATTGTGTTGTTGGCGTAAGTGGTTGTGTGAAATGCAGTCTTCTATGATATGTTTAATGGTATGGGGTGCTGTGTTACATCCCGGGCAGGCGTCGACAACGGAGTCATCCAGTCTCTTCTGATAGCTCAGGAGAGCTGGATGGTGTCCGCATCTCAGCCTGGCCAGGTGGACTCTGTCCTCGCGAGGAAGGGAGGGAGGATTCGGAAGGATGGATTTTGGGAGGTCGTGCATGCAGCTGCGTGTTGTCTGTGAGTGAGTGGATGGATCGGCGAGAGATATGAGTATGGATATGCTTCTGGAAGTTGGTTCGGGGTGGGCAGGGAGGGAGAGAGGACAATAATTGTGTGTGATACCGTGTGCTGGGTGTTGTTTTGATATTTCTTGGTGTCTGTGGGTGTGTTGCCATGTAGTTAAGTGGGTGGTCTTGGTTCGTGGAGGCTGCTGCCAGGAATTGAGTGCCTCTCATGTCCAGATGGCCTTTGACTTTGAGGATTTTGGTTTCTTGATGTAGGTGATCTGTGGGTGCAGTAGCTGTGCAGCCTGTAATGATCTTCAGGGCTCTGTTTTGAATAGTCTGTAAGGTCTTATGATGTGTTTCAGCTAGGTTAGAAGCCCAGGCTGGGCTTGTGTATTCCATCACTGATCTCGTGTATTGTTTATATACTGTGGTGGTAGTTTCTTTGTTGTGTCCAAATTTTTTGTGAGAAAGTGGCCTGAGGGCATTAAGTCTGGGTGTCAGTTTCTTTTTAATGTTTGTGGTGTGCTGTTTGAATGTCATAGGAGTATCATATGTTACTCCTAGGATTTTGGGTATGTGTGTATGTGTTAGGGGTGTGTTGTTTATGGTGAGTTGAGGGATGTATTCGTGTTCTCCTGTCCAGCTTGTGAGCAGGGTTGCGGTGGATTTGGCTGGGGCTAGATTAAGTCTGTTTGTAGTGCACCAGCCATGTAGTGTGGTGAGATAGGGTTGAAGGAGATCTGTTGCTCTTTTTGGGTCATGGTGTGTGCATGTGAGTGTTATGTCATCTGCATAGGAGGCTAAGTTTATTTGGGGCGTATTGGGTGTAGTTATATCGTGCATGTACAGATTGAAGAGTGCGGGCGATAGGACGGATCCTTGTGGGACTCAGTTTGGAAAGTTTCTGATTTTAGATGACTGACCGGCAAAAGATACGTGTGCACATCTGCCTGCTAGGAAGTTGGCCAGCCACCTTTTTGTGTTGTTGTGCATGTTTGTGTTGTAGATTTTGTTTGTTAGGTTGTGGCGGGGGATGGCATCGAAGGCTTTACTAATGTCGAGTGTGGCTAATAGTGATCTGTGTGGTGGTCTAGCTGAGTTGATGCCGTCAAAAGCGCTTTGTGTAAGGTCTGTGAGAAGAGTGTTTGTGGAGTGCAGTGGCCTAAAGCCATGTTGTGTTGGAGCTAGGGGTAGGTCAGGTGTAATTAGTTGTAATACTAGGCATTCCATGACTTTGGAGGGGGAGCAAAGGAGTGTGATGGGGCGGTGCGAGGAGGGTAGCGTGGGGTCTTTGTTGGGTTTGGGGAATGTGATGATGATACCATGCTTCCAAATGTCTGGTATTGTGTTGTGTGAATAGCTGTAGTTTGATATGTTAGCGAGTGCTTGTATGCCTTGTGGTCCCAGGTGTCTGAGGTGTATGTTGCTTATGTTGTCTAGGCCACAGGCGGGTGAGTGCTTGAGATTGTTGATGATATGCTTTGTCTGGTGATTGGTGAAGGGTGTATAGTCAGGGTCTGTGGGGAATTGTCTCTTACGTCGGATGACACGTCGGTCGTCTTTGTGAGGTTTTAGGTGGCGGACATGTGAGACGTGATTGATGAGAGTGTTTGCTTGTTGTTTACATGAAGGAGTAGAGTCTGTTGTTGTGATTGCAGCATGTGATTGTGTTGTGTTGCTGTTGGAAAGTGTGATGCTGTTTAGTGTTTTGTAGAGTTTTGGGAGTTTGTTTTGTGATCAAATGTTTGTAGGAAGTTATTCCAATTTAGTTTTTGTTGTTCTTGTATTTTGTTGTTAGTTTGGGTGTTGAGTGCTTGAATTTGTTGTGTGATGTCTTGTGTGTGGGGTGCTGGGGAGTGTTTCAGTATGTCGCGTTGTCTGATGAGGTTTTGAATTTCTGGTGTGAAGTTGGGGTTGTGTCTTTTTCTGTTACCTCTTGGAATGTGTTTCTTGTCAGCGTTTTGGATAGTTTTATTGAGTATGTGTACAGCACTGTTGATGTTAGTGATGGGTGTACTGTTTAGGGTTGTGAAGTGTTGTTCTGTCTCATTTGTGAATGCTTCCCAGTTAGCTCTTTTATAATTGGTGTATGTGTGTTTGTGGCTAGCTGGGGTGAGTCTGGTTTTGGTGGTGATAATGATCGGGAGGTGGTCACAGCCTAAGGTTCTGACCACCCTCCAGGATGTTGTGGGGGCGAGTTCTGGGGAGCAAAAGGTGATGTCTGGAGATGATGGGTTATAGAGGGCTTGGTGAGGAATATGGGTATGTTGATGGATGTCGTTAAGGATGATGAGGTTATCAGTTTGGTTTTGTAGTACCAGCCCTCTGTCTGTGTCGGGGTTGTCGACAAACCAGGCCGACGTCTTGGCGTTGAAGTCACCACCCAGGATGATGTGTGGGGTGTTTGTGATGTGTTGTAAGTGTGGTCTGTATTCATTTGGTACTGTAGGGGATGTTTGGGGAGAGATGTATGTGTTTATGATGGTTATGTTGGAGTTGTTGCCGGTGCGTATTTTAATTGATTGTATTTCTGTTGTGTTATCATTTGGGGGGGAGGAGGGATTTGGATTGTACACTGGTTACTATGTATGATATTTCTTTGTGTACCAGGGTGAAGAGTCCACCGCCCCCGCCGACAGCCCGGTCTTGTCCGATGGTGGTGAAATTATGAAATGTGTGTGTTTTTTGTGTTGTGCGGAGTTTTGTTTCTTGTAAGATGGCAATGTGTATGTTGTGTTGTTTGATGAAGTGTGAGAGTTCGTGTTTCTTTGTGTTGATGCCATCTATGTTCAATTGAAGAATGTTAATGTTATGTGCACGATTTATGTTGGGTGCTGCTGCACGAGGATGGGGTGAGGGGGGGGGGGGGTGAGTGAGGGAGGGGCTGGAGGTTGGGATGGGTGAGGGGGGGGGGGATTGGGGAGTACAAAAGAGTACAAAGGAAATCAAGCAACAACAGGACTAGTGACCCTTCTAGGCTGCTTGTCCTCCAAAACACTGAGGATCAAGTGTCCAAACAGTGGTTTAGAGTGGGTAAGGGAACATTGGAAAGGGAACTAGTGCCCTGCCACTAACGTGGCAGGACTAGGAAGTTAGTAGGGGACATATGGGTTAGTAACTGAGGGGAGGATAAAATAAAGTTATTCATTTACAAACGCAGTCAGACGCGGGTTTGATGCGAGATATTTGTCTAGGCGGAATTTAAATGAATCAACGATGCTGCAGTCTATAACGTCTCGGGGAAGCCCATTCCACAAGTTGACAACTCGATTGAAGAAATTCTTAGATTCGTGTGAGTTAAAAGATTTACCAATAATTTTGCAACCGTTTCCCCGCGTGTAATTAGATTGGTCGATAGTGAAGTACTTACTACAGTTCATATTGTCGATGCCTTTGATGATTTTGAACACTTGAATTACGTCACCTCTTAATCTGCGCTGGGTTAAAGGAAATAGATTTAATTCTCTAAGACGCTCTTCGTATGGTTTGTTCTTTAGGCTAGGTATCATTTTGGTAACTCTACGTTGAACTCGTTCTAGCTTGTTTATGTCTTTTTGGTAATAAGGGCACCAGCATTGAACGCAGTATTCCAGAAGAGGGCGGACTAAGGAATTGTAAAGGGTTAGGATTACATCTTTGGATTTATGCTCAAATGATCTGCCTATAAAGCCAATTATTTTGTTTGCCTTCTTAACAACTTCTGAACATTGTTGACTCGGTTTTAGGTTACTCGATATTGTTACTCCCAGATCGGTTTCTCCGTTTACATTCTTAAGCGGAGTGCCATTCATCGAATAGTTTGCTTTCTCATTTAGGTATCCGATATGTAGTACTTTACATTTATCCGCATTGAAACTCATTTGCCAAATTTGGGCCCAATGTGACAATTTATCTAGATTGTATTGCATATCGTCAACTTGATCTTTTGAGAGTACGCTATTTGCAATTTTTGTATCGTCAGCAAATTTTGAGATTGTACAGGCGAGACCCTCATCTATGTCATTGATGTAAATTAGAAAGAGAATTGGTCCTAGTACCGATCCCTGGGGTACCCCGCTACTTACATTGGTCCATTTAGATGCCTTACCGTTTATGACTACTCTTTGCTTTCTGTCGCTGAACCAATTTTCTATCCAATTCAACACACCGTCTTGTATTCCATGCGCTTTTAGTTTTAGCAGTAAACGTTTGTGGGGAACTTTGTCAAAGGCCTTTTGAAAATCAAGGTATATAATATCTACAGCTTTACTCTCATCGTAGAGGTTGAGGATATCGTGGAAGAAGTCCAAGAGGTTTGTTAAACAGGAACGTTTTTTACGGGGAGCAGGAGATGGGGGTTGGAATGGATTAGGATGGGGTGTGGTGTGTTGAGTTGAGGATGTGGATGGTATGGGAAGGTTAGGTGGGTTTAGAGAGATGGACAGGTTTTAGGGGGGGGGGGGGAGTGGATGATATGGGAAGGCTAGGTGGGTTGGGGAGGAGAGGTGGACAGGTTTTAGGCAAGGGATTTGACTGGGAGAGGGAGGGGCATGAGGAACAGGTCCAGTGTTCGTGTAGTGTTCTTGGAGGCAAGTGTTGTACAGGTGAAGTGGGTCCAGTTCCTGCATGAATTGCAGAGAACTGAACCCTTAGTGTGGCGACTCGAAGTGATGGGTTTTGAGCAAGTTGGACATATGTATGTGTACGTGGGTCCTGGGTTGCTCTCAATGTCTCCGGCTAGAAGAAGTCTTCGAGAAATGACAGCCGGAGAGTAATTTCTCGGTGTAGGAAAAACTGTGTGATGTGTGTGTGTGGTGTGAGAGGTGTGGAAATTCCCGGCGCGACCGAAGCCGCTCCAAGGACCCGTGCCCCCTATGGGTAGAGAATTGGGTTTAGTAGGAAAGAATGGTGGTGATTGAGAGTCAAATCAGTTGCTGTTTGCTAATGACACAGCATTGGTGGCGGATTCTGAGAAGCTGCAGCGAGTAGTAAAAGAGTTTGGTGTGGTATGCGAGGGTGAATGTCAATAAAAGTAAAGTGATGGTGTGGAAAACAGATGCTCGTAGGGTGAATCTAAATGTACAACTGGATGGGGAAATGCTGGAACAAGTAGAGTGTTTTAAATATCTAGGAGTGATAAGCAGGGATGCAGGTGTGGGAATGGAGGTAAGACAGAGAGTGTGAGAGAAGGAAAGTTTTTGGAGCAATGGGAAGTACAGTATGTGGAAGGTGAGAAATCTCAGAATGAAAGCTAAAAGTGCAATGTACCAAGGGATAGTTGTACCAACAGTGATGTATGGGGATGAGGCACGGGCTCTGAATATACAAGAGAAAAGAAGGTTGAATGTGATGAAGATGAGCTGCTTGATTATGTGTGGAGTGACACTGTAGGAATAGGTTTTTACACCATACCCGAAAGAGGATTTATGGATCTCCGATCTTACTCTCAACCATCTGAACAATTTTACCAACACATCTAAACTTCGTTAGACGCTGAAATAGCCTCTCGAAAATATGCCAGGGCCTGGGATTGAACCCGGGACCCTTAGGCTATGAGGCGAACACTCTACCAGTGACACCAAGAAAGGTATCTCACTTGGCATGATTGGCTCAAGTTATTTCCACATCTGGGTCTGTTTAGGCTAACCTATTTTCAATGACTTTACAATACAGAGACAGATTGAGGAATGAAGAGGTACATAGGAGACTGGGACACCAGGAACCCTTACCGGCCAGAGTGGAAAGAAGAGTGCTATACTGGTATGGACATGTCGAACGAATGAGAGATGAAAGGCTTACAAAGAAAATATATAGGTCAGAAACAAGGGGAAATAGATTGAGAGGAAGATCTAGGAGGAGATGGAGAGATGGTGAGAAAAAAGCGTTGGAAGATAGAGAGATGACCGAAGAACAAGCAAGAGAAGTGGTGATGAATAGGAATGAGTGGAGAATGCTTGTGAATAGATGAGTGATAACGCGGTCGTAGGGAGATGGGGTCGGGCGCCAGTTGGACTAGAAACTAATCCATCAGGCGTCTGGCACGGGGAGCCGGTGTATATATGAAGGGCCATGCTTGAAAGTAATGTGGGCGGGCATTGTGGTGTCATTCCGCTGAATGTCTGCCTGCTGAGACCGGAACCTCTCCGGGAGATATGGGACCTGGGATTCTTGCTGGGGACCCCATCATGGTCCTTGGTCTTTGAGTCTTCTCCTTATGTGTGAATTTTTTTATATTTTTTCATTTAATTTTGTTGTTTCTGTTCATGTTTCTGTTCAGGCTCTGTCTCAAGTTAGCCACCCCCAGCTATGGGGTATGTGCCTGAGTATATACATACATACAGTAGGCTACATGTATGTATATGAAAGTACATAACAATAGGGAATCTACAGTAAGTGAATCAAGAGATAGACACCTCATGATAACTTCCAAAAAAAACAGAATACACTAAAGAAATGTCTATATGCTTACGTCGACAAGTCCAGGTGATGAATCATTAAAGCTGCCCAAATCCAAGCCTGTGAGGTAGGCGTCCTGTAGAGATTCTGAGATACCGTGGGTGTCATCATTCACACCTGTAGACATAGATGGAGGGTAGATATTGGTACATATGCACACGGTCACGGTACATAGTCAAAGACACACAAACTTATTAATTTATATCCTACTCACACACATAAATACATTTCTTGCTAAATTTGGCTGCCATCCTAACAAAAAGATGGTAATTAATATTAAAATATATATATATTATTATTACACACACATCACACCACATGCCAAACACAATAATAATAATAATAATAATAAGCATGTTACTTATTTCTCATAAGTGCCAATTTTTCCGAAGAATTCACTAGCGCTCGGAAAGAGAAAGAAAAAAGAACAAAATTAATGCATCAAAAGAAAGCTTATATACAACACACATTTAACAATCACTAGCAGTGGCAAAATAGCCTAAACTCCATGGCCATCTGTCATGACACCTCTCTCAAGATCATAGCTTCTCTCAAAGAGAAAAGTCTTAAGTTGTCTCTTGAAGCATTCAACAGAACTCCGTTGTCTCATGGACAGCGGCAACCTGTTATACAACCTCGGAGCCATGTAGGAGAATGACCTCTCAAAGAAAGAAGACTGCTGGAAAGCCCTTGGTTCGTCAAGACGAAAAGGGTCATTGTCATGACGCACAACTACACCATGGTGTGCCGGTGGGCGCCTGAGCAGCTCCGCAAGGTACCTAGGCTCACCAAATTTGAGAACCTTAAAAGTCACCAAACACAACTTAAATTCTATTCTTGCTCTTACTGGCAGCCAGTGCAGTTCTATGTGAAGAGATGTAGTAGGAGTTCTAGGTGGAACACCAAAAATTAGTCTTGCGGCCCTGTTAAGAACAGACTGAACTTTCTTTAAAATATAATTTGGAAGACCCACCAACAGGGCATTGCAATAATCAACACGAGAGAAGACCAATGAGTGAACCAACGTTAGGAGGCAACGTCTGGTTATAAACGGCTTCACCAAATAGAGATTTCTGATGTGCAATTAACAACTTTTAACTATCTGGTTTACATGCTCTTTGAAATCTAATCGGGAGTTCACATATACACCCAGATTTCGAACAGAGTTGGCCGGTCGCAGCGGAGATCCACCCACATTGATGGAGAGGGCACTTACTATATCATCAGCTCTTCTATTTCCTCGGATGATGAGAATATCAGTTTTACCATCATTTAGTTTAAGTTTTTTCGCTCTCATCCACTTCTTGATATCAGACATCAACAATTCCATCTTACTCCGTATATCAACTATATTTGCGATTCTCACATAAATCTGGGTGTCATCTGCATAAAAGTGAAAGGTGACATTATGTGTACGAAGCAGAAGAGACAAACTGCTGATATAAATTATAAATAGGATAGGACCTAAAACTGATCCCTGCGGAACACCATACTGCAGGGGTGTCGAGTCCGAGACCACTTGATTTACCATCACACTCTGGGATCTACCTGACAAGTACGACCCCAGAAGCAAGAGAGTGGAGTCACGCACACCACAATCATAAAGATCACTCAATAACAACTCGTGATCCACTGTGTCAAAGGCCGCAGAGAGATCAAGCAAGACCAATAGTGAGGCCACACCATTGCAAATGTTCTCAACTAGATCATTATGTACTCTAATCAATGCTGTTTCAGTTGAATGATGCTGTCGGTAAGCAGACTGAAAAATTGGGATAGTTTCATTCTGCTGAAGTAGTGGTTGTAATTGGTCAAGTATTGCACGCTCTAATATCTTTGATATGAAGGACAGGTTGGAGACAGGACGATAGTTCAACATGTTCTCAACATCAAGTCCAGGTTTCTTTAGAGTAGGTCGGAGTAGTGCATGCTTTTCAGAATGTGGGAAGCTACCTTCAGAGAAGCACTTATTAATTATTTTAGAAATAAACTCAACTGTGTGATCATAGACTCTTGGTAGCTTGGAAACATTTATGGGATCCAACGGGCAAAATGTTTTATTGAGGTTTCTTATGTAGGACGAGATCATGTCCACCTCTACTGAGTGAAAGGATGAGAGGACATTATTAGGAATGTGTCGGGGTTGGAGTACAACTGAAAGTTCTTCACCAACAGAAGCATCATCCAGTTCCTGTCTTATGCGAGTTATCTTGCCAGCAAAAAATGCCACAAAGTTGGCAGCCAACTCGGCATCGGGTACAGAAGGTCTTAAGCGGACTCTTGTTTTTCCAAGTACAGTAAACTGTTTACAATTGAAGCCAACCTCCTCTGGTCGTTACCACATGAGTCTACTTTTCCCTGATAATACACTTTCTTTTCATCTTTGATTGTGTGGACCACAGCTCTTCTGGCTGACAGATATTGCAACCATGTAGAGTCGGTTTTATTTTTCCGCCATTCACGTTCAGCTCTTCTACGCGCTCTAAGAAATTTAACTCGAGTGCTATACCAGGGTGAATCATCTCGTACTATGATTTTCTTCTCTACTTCTGGACAGTGATGATCGAACACTAATTTAAGTGCATTTCCATGTACCTCCACCAGCTCATCTGAAGTAAGGTTGGAAGTATCAATACTTCCCAAGTACTGTTTTACTTCACTGCTAGCCAAATTTTGGTCTGTATTTTTATAATTTCTAAATCTGATTACTTTTTCATGTGTGAGTGGCTTAGGGAAATCAAAGCTGAAAGTAATCAAAGCATGATCAGAGGTATTAGGGTCAGCATTCTCAACATCAACATCCAGAACACCACCACAACCCACAGGAGAGAAAACCAAGTCAAGGGTGTGTCCTAAGATATGAGTTGGGTGGGACACATGGTTTACAAAATTGTTCTGATCAGTCTACTCAAGGAACTCAGGAGAGAATGGCTTCAGATGAGGGCTGTCAACCCAGTAATTAAAATCTCCACATATCAAAAGTCTTCCGGTTTTAGCAGAAAATTCCTCGAGAAACTGCCCAAACTTTTCCATAAAACCCCTATCTGTGCCACGATGGCCAGGCCTATAGACAACTGCCATTCTTAGAATTTATTGATAGAGTTTTATTTCCACTTCCAACAGTTCATAATAACTCCTTCAGACATATTATGTTCCAGTAAGTCCGAGGAGGCGGGAGCCCCAGGATCATTACCACTGCCTCGCACTACACTCACAACAACACTGCGGCCGTTAGAATTATCGGAGGAGGCTGAGGTTGCCACCAACAGTTTTATCGTAAGCTAACTTATCGGACTTACTGAGCTCATATGACGCAAAATCGCGTCATAAACTTATTGGAGAGGCATGGAGATAAGTCCATATGACGCGATCGCGTCATATGAGTTTCTGGTTATAAGTTCCATATGACGCGATCGCGTCATATATGTCGCAAGGAAGGGCTGGGCTGGGTTATGGCTTATTTGCAAGATATTCACCAGAGATGTGGAGTAGACAACTGCCACTCCACCACCCGGATGATCTCCCCTTGGCCTAGGAACATTTATTATGGAATGGGTTTTAGGCAATGCCGCCTGGATAATATTCAGATCTGACTCGAACAACCAGGTCTCAGTGAGACATAATACATCAAGGTTACGTTCATCCAAGATCTCGCAAATATGATCCATTTTGTTACGCAAGGAACGAACATTCAACAGACCCAGTTTCAACCGGCTCCCGTGTGCATTTTTCAGTTTTTTGAACCTACAAAATTGGTGTTTTCAATAACTTTATTTCTCTGAGCTGTCATTAGAGGACAATTTCTACTTGAGGCGAAATTACTTGGCGGCTCCGTAACTGATGTGGAGCTCATACAATTTATACATTTGGGGGAAGTCTTGTTGGTGCAGTCTTTTGAGTTATGAGTACCGGCACAGAAGTTGCATTTTGGATCCTCATTTTTCCGATAACACCTGTCACTGGTATGGCCAAAGCCCTGGCAATGGTAACATTGTGTTACCCAGAAGCGATCGTATGCACGACATCTCACAAGTTACACCATACCCGAAAGAGGATTTATGGAGCTCCGATCTTACTCTCAACCATCTGAACAATTTTACCAGCACACCTAAACTTCGTTAAATGTGGAAATAGCCTCACGAAAATATCATGCCCTGGTGGGGGCACGAACTCTCGACCCTTGGGTGTGAGGCAGACACCTTACCAGTTAGACCAATAGCGATATCCCACTTGGCCTGTTCGGCTCAGGGTATTTCCGCATCAGAGGTCTGTTTAGGCTAGCCTATTTTCACTGACTTTACACAAGGTTGAAGGGGAGGCATATAGAGATCATAGCAAGAGAGAGACTTCACTAGCAAGACATCAGTGTTGATCGATAAGTGAGAGGGGGAGGATGTGTGCCGCGCTAGCTCTCCTCTCATGAATGAATCGGTCGGCAAAACTTTGTCTTTTTCACCCCCAAATACTAGTCCCACTTGTTTTATTGCCGTTACATGTTAATATCTTAATATTAAACATAAAATAGGTGCATATGAATAAGTAATAACAATATTTATGGTAAAATAAAGATTTTCATCGGGAATGAACCAAATTTTCTTCGCCTGGTGGGCACTTTCAAATACCATAGCTTCGCCGTTTAAAGGTTAAAGATAGGAATCTGTATCTTGTGATTGTAGACCTGGAGAAGGCCTTTGATAGGGTGCCCAGAGATTCCAGAGAAGTTGTGCAGTTGGCTCTGAGAAAACTTGGCATAGAGGAGTGGCTAGTGCGTGTGATAATGAAGATGTACGAGGACTCACGAACGGCAGTAAGGGTGAAAAGTGTACGGAGTGAGGAGTTTACAGTTCACGTCGGAGTCCACCAGGGCTCTGTGTTAAGCCCTCTCTTCTTTGTTATGGTACTGGAGGCACTATCTGGTGATTTCAGAGCTGGGCTCCCCTGGGAACTGCTATACGCAGATGACCTCGTACTTATCGCACATATAGTAGTGCGCGGGATGCCGAGGCCAAGTTCAGAAGATGGAGAGAGGGCAAGGCAAGTAAAGGGTTAAGAGTTAATATACTGTAAATAAAACCAAGGTTTTACACAGTAGATTAGGGTTAGGAAAGGTAGAAAAAAAGTGGTGCATACCCATGCGCAGTATGCAGAAAAGGGGTGGGTGCGAACTCCTACAGTGTAGCGTCTGCCGCAGCTGGTAGCACGGGACGAAGCGCTGCACTAGAATAAAGGGACCTCTACCAAGGAAGAAGTCCAAAATTGAGAAATTTGCATGCATAGTATGCAAAGGTAAGCTTGTATTCAATGACCAGCTCAAGAGTGTTAACTTTGGCAATGAGGAACTGGAGATGGTGGACAAGTTTTGCTACTTGGGTGATACCATCTCTGCCGGTGGTGGGGCTGAGGCTGCCACTATCGCCAGAATAAGATGCGGCTAGGGAAAGTTTAGAGAACTTTTGCCACTACTCACCATGAGAAGACTCCCTCTCCCCTTGAAGGGAAAGGTGTACACTTCATGCGCTAGAAGCGCAATGACATAATTATTATGCTTCATAAACGTGGCCTGTCAAAGCGGATGATATTAACAGAATGGAACGCAATGAAATGAGAATGGCGAGATGGATGTGTGGTGCCAAACTGCAAGATAGGATATCAAGTGAAGAGCTAAGGAGAAGGTTAGGTATCAAGAGTATCAGTGATGAGATGTGTACATAACGAACTGTACAGTACTGTAGTAATACTGGACTGACCAAAGGCATTGAGCAAATCGTCCAACATGTCGTACTGGATGTAGTGAGGATCATCCACAAAACCGTTCGGGATCAAGTAGGCCGTGTACATGACTGCAGGGAAGACACACATGTGGGTACAGGGTGCAATGAAATGCATATATATTAATGTCAATTTTCAGTTGCTTAAAACTAATAATCTATTGACTGATATGTCTGTTTTATCATAGGATTTTGAAATTTATGTGTTTCTCTTTTAACTTCACATAATTTTTCATAAAGATTATTAAATCAACAATTGACTCTGATCCTACCGAGATTAACTGTAGGATGTAATTAAGCAAATATCAGTACCTAAGGAAAATACAGTATTGTAATAGAATTAGTTTTACTGCTAAAACAATTTTACATTAAGTTAAATTTAAAAATTACATACTAACTTCTAACTACAGTATTGTTATACAATTTCATTATCTTTCAACCAAAATAATAATAAAGTAATATAGATACTCTTCAAAAAGTGAACTGCACTTTTTTATAGTCTATACATTTTTGTTTCTATATAGCTAAACTGAACTCCTTTTAAGGGCAGATGGGTAGTTTTTCTGGTCCCCCTTCTCCCTCATGCTTAGCCACTTTAGTTTTCAGATTTTAAGACGTTCAGCCCATTAGTTTGGCGATTTTAAGAACTCTTATCCCTTTTCTTTGTCAATACAGTATTAAGACGTTTCGTGTCATTTAGGTGTCGATTTTTTTCTGGTGAGCGATAGCGAGGCTGTAATTTAGGAGGAACAATTTTCTACCGAAAAATCTACAAAAATATTTTGAAGGGGGATCCTGGGTTTTTTTTTTTTAAGTTTGATGGAAGTCTAGAGAGGAAAATAGAAAAACAATTAATCTATCTATCTATCTATTGCCTGACGCCGTGATCCCCGAAGGGGTGGCCACGAACGAACCGCCCCCATGCACCTCTGTCCCCAGTCAGTCGACGCCCCTCCCCCCAACCAGCACCGCCTTCGTTCATGTAGTTCCTCAATCCATCCTTCCACCTCATATTCGGTCTACCTCTCCCCCTCTGTCCCTCCACCTCGCTCTCGTACACCCTCTTAGTCATTCTCTCGCTTTCCATACGTTCCATATGGCCGAACAATCTGAAGTGGTTCCTTTTCACACTTTCCAGCACATCTACCTCCACACCACACTTCCTTCTTACTTCTTCATTAGTCTGTCTATCCCTCCATGTAACTCCGCACGCACTACTTAAGTAATTAATTTCCACTGCTCTCACTCTTGGTCCGAGTCTCTCAACCAACGTCCATGCTTCGCTTCCGTAAGTCAGTGTCGGGATTACCACACTGTCATGCAAGGACTTCTTCACTTCCATACTGACCACCCTATTTCTTGTTACTACTTTTAGCGTTCCTACAACCCTCTTCCCCGGTTGTACCCTCTCCCGCACCTCTTCATCCATAGTCCCATCTTTACTCAACACACTGCCCAGAAACTTAACCCTCTCACGACCATAGGACGCAGAGGTTGTCAGATTAGCAATAAGAAAAAGATTACTCTCACTGTTATAATTACCTCTCCAAAATTAGTTTTCTGCCCACAGCTAACTCAAAGACAACTGCAGAGGTTGAAGTAAACAAACTAAAGGTTTATAGATTCCCCTGACGGTAACAAAGGATTTAAAGTATCCCTAATAGGCTCAAAAATCGCGTCCAGATGTGAGAGGGTTAAAAGAGTTGACGATCTCCATAGCCTGACCGTTCAGCTGCACCTCACACTCTGTGACTTCACCCCTTTCGAAGACCATAACCTTGATCTTCCCCGTATTTACCTTCAAATTCCGTTTTTCGCACACTGTTCCAAACTCATTTACCAGACCCTGCAACTCCCATTCATTATCACTCATCAGAACTGTATCATCCGCAAACAGCAGTATAGGTAGCTTCCACTCAATTCCCTCCCTTTTCAGCGATACACCAACATCCACTGCTCTTGATAGTATTTCTTTCATGGCTCCATCCATATATACAGTAAACAACCACGGGGACATCACACACCCCTGTTTCAAACCAACATTCAGGTCAAAGAACTCGCTCTGCTCACTCTCCACACGTACTGCCGCCCTTGCACCCTCATACATGCTCTTCACTGCTTTCAGCAACTTGCCCTCTACTCCGTATATTCTAAGTACTTTCCACAAACCTTCTCTATCCACTCTGTCATAGGCCTTCTCAAAGTCCATAAAGGCACCATACACCTTTTGTTTCTTCTCCAGATACTTCTCCACAACACAATTCAGGGTAAAAATCTGATCTACACATCCATCCTCTTCCCTTCCTAAAAACCTCCCTGCTCGTCGCCTATCCATTTCTCCGTTCTCACTCTCACTCTCTCAATCACTACCCTACTGTATACCTTCCCTACTACGCTTAGAAGACATATTCCTCGGTGGTTACCACACACTCCTCTTTCCCCTTTGCCCTTATATAGGGGGACTATTATGCCAGTCTTCCAGTCATCGGGTGCACTCCCCTTCTCCCATGCTAGTTTGCACATTTTCCATACCCATTCTATCACTATCTCACCACCACCATACCTCAACATTTCCCCACACACTCCATCTGTTCCTGGTGCTTTCCCCAACTTCACTCTTTTCATGGCTTCCCACACTTCTGACCTCCTGATCCCCCTCATATAGGGGGACTATTATGCCAGTCTTCCAGTCATCGGGTGCACTCCCCTTCTCCCATGCTAGTTTGCACATTTTCCATACCCATTCTATCACTATCTCACCACCATACCTCAACATTTCCCCACACACTCCATCTGTTCCTGGTGCTTTCCCCAACTTCACTCTTTTCATGGCTTCCCACACTTCTGACCTCCTGATCCCCACCTCCTCCTCCACTACTTCTCTTCTTCTCCCTCCCATACCATATCCAGCTATGTTTGCTGGCTCTTCATTCCTTACATTTAGCAACTCACTGAAGTACTCCCTCCATCTTTCGACTCTCTCTTGCTTCTCGGCTAGCATTCTCCCATTCTTATCTTTCACACCCTTACTGTTTCCCTTGCTACCTTCCCTAACTTTCTTGACTTCTTTCCAGAACAGTTTCTTACTCTCCCTCCATTTTACACTCAGATTCCTTCCAAATTCCTCATCTACTCTTCTCTTACTTTCCTTCACTACTCTCTTCACCACCCTCTTACTCTCCACGTACCTCGCTCGTTTCTGTCTCTCGGAATCTTCATTCCCTCTACTGCCCAACCACTCTCTATATGCTTTATTCTTTTCTTCCACAGCTATGCTTACCTCTTCTGTCCACCATGCTGTACCTTTCACTCCCCTCCCACTTCTCCTCACTCCACACACCTCCTCACATGCTGCACAGATCTCATCCTTAAACACCTTGCTCATCTCCTCCACTTCCTCCATAACTTCCAGGTCAAACCCACCTAGTCGTCTTTCCACTGCTCTCCTGTACTCCTCCCGGACTTCCTCCTCCTGCAACCTCTCCACCCTCCTCACCATTCCACCCTCCTCTCGCCTCCCTCCCGCTCTCCTCACCCACTTCTTTTGTATCCTAACCTTAGCTACCACTACATAATGATCAGACAGACTCCCTCCAATACCCCTATACACCCTAGCATCCATCACAGATTTCTTCATTCGTTCATCCACACATACATAATCAATCAATGACTTTCGTTCCACCACTGTCTTATCCTTCATCGTCAACATCCGTTTCCACGTGTACCTGTGGATCATTCTGTGTCGGAAGAAGGTGTTGGCTATCCACAGCCTCCTCCCCACACATACATCCACAAGAGCACTACCATTCCCATTCACCTCTGATGGTACCCCCCCACCCTCCCACCACTCCCTCAACTTTCCTATCACCCACCTTACCATTCATATCCCCAATCAGAAATATTCTTTCGTTCTTGTCAAACTTCTCCAGGCACGCCTCCACATTCATCCAGAACTCCTCTTTCTTTCTTTCAAGTATATCCTCTGTCGGGGCATACACGCATACAATCACCCACGTTTGTATTCCTACTTTCATTCTCACCCACACAATCCTTGAACCCACAGACCCATACTCTCTTACACATTCCTTCCATTTGCTACTTACAAACAAACATGCACCTTCTCTCGCTGTTCCTTCACTCACTCCAGCACACACACCCATTCCACACTCCCACTCTCTCACATCTGAACCTTTCCATTTGGTCTCTGTCATTCCACATATATCCAGCCTGGCATTCACTAACACTTCCAGAACCTCTCTCTCTTTTGTGCCATCATTCATGCCACTAACATTCCACGTAGCCATTCTCAGAATGTCCGAAGGCATGTCCTTAGTCGGTCGTGGTTCGTCAACGTTGGTTCCGTCCGCATCCGAGGCTGTTCGTTAGTTTTTCTTTGCTTCGATATTTTTTCCGGGTGGGGGTCGCAAGCCCACCGACCCAACCTCTTTAATCGCCTCTTACGACACGCAGAAGAAAAAATCAACCAAAAAGTGAACCATCTCCCCTTAACTTACTTCCCAAGACGAAGGAGCCTTCATGTTTATTAGCGCCGATCATGAGTGGGATATCCTTGATGTAATCCTCGGTGAAGTACTCGAAGGGTAGCATGTCAATCAGGCGGTATTCATCAGACACGTCGTTTCCTTGGGTGACGGGTGCGGCGCCACGGAAACCCATCTCACCGTTCTGACGGTCGTGTCCCTGGGGAATGAAAGAAAGGCGATAGCGTAATGGTTAGTGCGCGGAATTTTGATGCGAGTATCCTAGGTTCGAATCCTTGGAGTATCACATGTATTCATTACTTTCATTGATTGTATTGGATGAGCAAGAGTTGGTGAGGGTGGACATACTTATCAGACCTCCAAACACTTGATCCCAAAAAACTCTACTGTACAAAACACTAAACAGCATCACACTTTCCAACAGCAACATAACAACATCACACGCCACAATCACAACAACAGACTCTATTCCTTCATACAAACAAGCAACATACACCTCAGACCACAAGGCATACAAGCACTCACCAACATATTAAAGTACAGCTATTCACACAACACAATACCAAACATCTGGAAGCATGGGGTCATCATTATATTCCCCAAACCCAACAAAGACCCCACGCTACCCTCCTCACACCGCCCCATCACACTCCTTTGCACCACCTCCAAAGTCTTAGAACGCCTCGTACTACAACTGACCACACACACTTTACCTCTAGCTCCAACACAACATGGCTTCAGGCCACTACACTCAACAGACACTCTTCTCACAGATCTTACACAAAGAGCTTTTGACGGCATCAACTCAGCCAGACCACCACACAGATCACTACTTGCCACGCTCAACATTAGAAAAGCCTTCGATGCCAATCCCCCACCACAACCTAACGAACAAAATCTATCAGAGTGAGAGCTGAGCGATCTCTGCCTCACCCATAGCTTACTCTGACTGTTCCTTTTACTTATATATCTTCTAGATCTCAAGTGACGGCGTCTTTTCCGTGGATTGACCTCCCTACTGCCAACCTAGAAGTTGGTAGATTGGGAGCCAAAGCGTCACATTTTTCCCTTACCCCTCAACTTTCCCTTCAAAATTGCTGAGGGGCACAGGGCCTTGGGTGGGGCTTTGGTTTCCCGGGCATTTCCGCTCAACAGCTCCTCAGCTCCCTGCCTTGGAGTGGCTTCGGTCACCAGGGCTTTGTTAGTGGTAAGCAGGGAGGGTTTTGTGGGGGGCGCTCGTTTATGGCCTTGGCCTTGCTCGAGACCTTAGCTGTTCGGCCAGGCAGCCTGGGGAACAACAACACAAACATTCATAACCCAAAAAGGTGGCTGGCCAACTACCTAGCAGGCAGATGTGCACACATATCATTTGCCAGTCAGTCATCTAACACCAGAAACTTCACAAACAAGAGTCCCGCAAGGATCCATTCTGTCGCCTGCACTCTTCAATCTATACATGCATGATATTAAATTGTAAAACTTGCAAAATAAACAAACCAAAACTTGGACGAACACAGTAAAAAGACAAAACAACTTATATGCGGGATATACCCACACCCCAAATAAGCTTAGCTTCCTACGCAGACGACATAACACTCGCATGCACACACCAAGACCCAGACAGAGCAACAATTCTCATTCAACCCTATCTCAACACACTACATGACACACTACAGTACAACCCTCCTCACAAGCTGGACAGCCGAATACAAATACACCCCGCACCTCACCATAAACAATACCCCCTTAACACACACACAAGCACCCAAATTCCTAGGAGTAACATATGATACTCTAATGACATTCAAACAACATCACAAACATAAAAACATAAACGGACACTCAGACTTAACGCCTTCAGGTCACTTGCCCACACACAATTTGGACAAAACAAGGAAACTACTACCACAGTATTCAAACAATACATAAGATCAGTGATGGAATATGCAAGCCCTGCCTGGGCTTATAACCTAGCTGAAACACATAACAAGACCTTGCAGACTATTGAAAACAAATCCCTAATAATCATCACAGGCTGCACAGGTACTACACATACAGATCACCTACATAAAGAGACCAAAGTACTCCAAGTCAAAGACCACCTGGACATGAGAGGCACTCAATTCCTGGTTAATAATAATAATAATAGTTCTTAAAGCTAGCGCATGCTAAGCCAGCTAAGGATAGCCCAATAAGGCCGATTAGGCGTATTTCCATTGGAGTCCTGTACTACTACGCCATCCCCTTGCTCATGAGGGACAGTAACGGCTCAGTGCTTGTGAAAAATCTTTAATGCGCCGAGCGTGGGCGCTATCCTGGGCCTTATGGGTGGAAGTCCAAGAAGCTAGTCACTACACCAGCGAGCCGCTGGTTGCAGCCTCCACAAACCAACACCACCCACTACACTTCATGGCAGCACACCCATACACCAAGGCATATCAAAACAACCCCCAGCACACGGTATCAAACACAAATACTGTCATCTCTCCCCCCCCCTGCCCACCCCAAACCAGCTTCCAGAAGCACACCCATACCCATATCTCTCGCCGTTCCATCCAATCACTCCTAAACAACACGCAGCAGCAGGCACGACCTCCCAAAATCCATCCTCCTGAATCCTCCCTTCCTCACAAGGACAGAGTCCACCTGGCCAGGCTGAGATATGGGCACCATCCAGCTCTTCTGAGCTATCAGAAGAGACTACTGTAGATGTCTCCGTCGTCGACACCTGCCTGGGATGTAACACAGCACCCCATACCATTAAACACATCATAGAAGACTGCATTCTACACAATCACTTACGCCAACAACATAATCTAAACTCCTTGAGAGCCCTGTGGGAAAGCCCGATCGTGTCCATGGCCTTCCTTAGGGACTCGGGGCTGTTCGGCCAGGCAGAGGCAGGTTAGGGAACGACAACAACTAAAGTTGGAGAATAGTTAGGGGTGATTTTTGTTGGGTTTGGGTGGGCAAAAGGGTCAAAAGGGGACAAATGGCAACGTGGTCAGACTGAATAGGTACTTTAACATTTAAACATATTGTTCCAGTAACACTGTTTTCAGTATCGCGGACCACAGTCAGTCTACAATGACCGTGTTACTCAAGGACTAACTATACATGGCATGCTCAAATTTGACAGTACACTGACCACAAAATTGGACATATTCATGGCCATCTGATCAGCGTCCATCTCGACCATGCATTCGTACAGTTGTGCCAAGTCCTCAAAGTTCCCACATCCAAAGTACTCCCCGATAGCAATGGAGGAGCCAATGGGGTCAGGATCATGGGACCAGTGCTCTAGGGCCGACCCACTCTCTCCAATCACACCGTGGACCAAATCTGCAGGAAAATAAATAAATTAGCCTACTGGAGTGTTCAATTGGTAGACAAGGGGTAGGTGTGTGTGTGTGTGTACCTATTTGTAGTTTACAAGAATTGAGTAACGCTCGTGTTTTCCTGTCTCAGTTACAATTATTTACTATCGACTTTTACTTATTTAAGTATCATGATGGATATTCTTAATTCCCAGATTTTATTGGACTGATATAGCAGAGTTTATGTAGTCCTATCTTCATATCTACTTTTATCCAGATTTGAACATGTTAATTTTCTTTGCTCACACTGTAAAGTCAGTAAAAATAGGCAAGCCTAAACTGAACAAGATGCGGAAATATACTTGAGCCGACCAGGCCAAGTGAGATATCTCTATTGGTCTAACTGGTAGAGTGATTGCCTCATAGCCCAAGGGTCCCGGGTTCAACTCCCGCCCAGGGCATATTTTCGAGAGGCTACTTTCGCATCAAACGAAGTTTAGGTCTGTTCATAAAATTGTTAAGATGGTTGAAAGTAAGATCGGAGCTCCATAAATGCTCTTTTGGGTATGGTGTAAATATCTATTCCTACAGCATCACCTCCCCTTTTATATTGTGCCTACTGTATTATCTATACATATACTTCTATTTGGAAAGCCGATTTTTTTCCTTGTGACATCTGCCCTTCTTCAGTTTAAACTCAAGTCCTCCTGCCATCCCTCACATATAGATATTCCTCATCCACTTGTTCCAAACTTCTTATACCCCCTTGTACACCATTACTACGGGGGTAGTGCTTGGCTTTTCGTATGTGTATTTTTTTATTTCATTTATTTTGTTAGTTTCCTCGCTAGTCCTCCATCAAGTTTTAAATAATTACCCACTAGACCTCCTTTTAAGATAATTTGTATATTTTTCGGTAAAAAATGTCCAGGCTGAAGGCCGATTCCTTTAAAAATAACAGGCTCACCATCGCTCGCCAGGATTTTTTTTACACCTATATAAGACAAACGGTCGTAATATTGATAACAAAATAGGGCGAAAGGTCTCAAAATCGCCAAACTAATGGAATGAACGTCATAAAATCTCAAAACTAATATGATAAACATGAGGGAGAAGGGGGTCCAGAAAAAGCGACTACCTCCCATTTAGGTCACCTTTTTGCTCTGAGAGAGAGAGAGAGAGAGAGAGAGAGAGAGAGAGAGAGAGAGAGAGAGAGAGAGAGAGAGAGAGAGAGAGAGAGAGAGAGAGAGGGAGAGAGAGAGAGAGAGAGAGAGAGAGAGAGAGAGAGAGAGAGAGAGAGAGAGAGAGAGAGAGAGAGAGAGAGAGAGAGAGAGAGAGAGAGAGAGAGAGAGAGAGAGAGAGAGAGAGAGAGAGAGAGAGAGAGAGAGAGAGAGAGAGAGAGAGAGAGAGAGAGAGAGAGAGAGAGAGAGAGAGAGAGAGAGAGAGAAACTAATAGTCATGGAGGAGCCAATGGGGTCAGGCTCGTAGTGCAAATCAACTCTCTCCAATAAAGCCATGGATACGGAAATTATGATGAAGATGATTAGGGAAACAAGAAAAGAGAGAGAGAGAGAGAAGAGTATTTGCCTACAGCCCTGGAGGAGCCAATGGGATCATGATCGTGGGACCAGTGCTCTTAACATAGACCTGGGTTTCATGATATGGACCGGAATACAAAAATCCTTGGCGCATATCCTATCAGCCCACCAAACTTGGGAGCAGGTCTTTCCCGCCCTCAGACCATTCCGACTAGAAGATCCCGCCCGCTTAGCTAGGTCCTTCCCGCCCGAATGTTGTGGGCGGGAAGAGCCAAGCAATCAATCTTTCCTTGGCTGATTCCGCCCTCCAAGATTAGACCGTCCCGCCCATTTGTATGGTTCACACAACCTCAGCTGATCTTGTCTAAATGTGTGATGCAAAAGCCTGTAACCTTGAAATTCGTGATTGCATTATATATTTTGTCTATTATGAGGCAATTGTATTCAGATTAGGAAGGTTATTCGAGACAGTCTTAAGCATTTCAACTATCACAGATCCTTCCTAAGCTGTATGAGATCGTCTAATGACAGCCGGAATTAATAAAAAGGCTGACATAAACCTCAAGGGGTAATGTCACGTTTTCATGATCACTCCATTATTCGCTACTCTATTTGCAAAGTAACTGATTTCTATAAACATGGGAAATATGCTAATCACCATCGGCTGAAAATGGACAATTGGCAAATTAATTAATTGTGATTTTTCCTATTAATGGGTGTGTTTTAGTCTGATCGTCATATATACAGTATATACACAAGGTTAGCCTAGATACAATCACAAATTTCAAGGTTACAGGCTTTTTCATTGTACATTTAGGCAAGCACAGTTTAAGGTATACGCGAACCTTACAAACGGGCGGGACGGTCTAATCTTAGAAGGCGGAATCGGCCAAGGAAGGATTGATGTTTGGCTCTTCCCGCCCACAACATTCGGGCGGGAAGGACCTAGCTAAGCGGGCGGGATCTTCTAGTCGGAATGGTCTGAGAGCGGAATAGTCAGTAAGCCACCAAACTTCATGAAAATCTGTTCATAACTTTGTGAGATATCTTGTTTACAGACAAATAAACATAGAGACAAACGGAGGCGAAAACATAACTTCCAGGCAGTAATAAATATGAATAAATATGAAGGACAGCGTTAGGTCTTCAAGGAATTAAGGGGAGGCAGTTGGTTTTTCGAGTCTTCTTCCTCCCTCATGTTTAGCCCCATTAGTTATGAGATTTCAGGACATTCACCTCATTAGTTTGGCTATTTTCAGACCTTTTGCCCCATTCCTTTGCCAATATTAAGATCTTTCGTGCCATTTAGGTGTTAATTTATTTCCTGGCGAGCGATAGCGAGCCTGATTTTGAAGAGGAAGGAAATTTTTCTACCGAAAAATGTACAAATTTATATCGAAGGGGGTTCTTGTGGGTGTTTTTTTAAAGTTTGATAGAGGTTTAGAGAGCAAACTAAACCCCCCTCCTTAAACCATTGAGTCGACCAGTAAATTATGCTGCACAATACCGTCTGAGCTCCCTAAGTCGATGAAGATAGAGCCATAGAGTATTGATAACATTATAGAAAAAAAGCATAAACATTACCAAATACAGAGAAGAGTATAGTTTCTTTACTATTGCATACATAAACTAGAAAAACACTCGGCAGAGCACATACCTCCGCCTACACTGCCTGGTTCTTTACCATTAACCCCTTCTTTACCGGCGACGTCTTTCCGATTTTTTTGTAGCTTTGTTTAGACGATTTTGTGCAGTTTAAGAAGGATCTGTGGTAATGAAAAGGGTTAAGAGAGATGCTTCGAAGCTCTAAATTGCGGGAGGCCCTTTTTAAACTGCACAAAAATTGTCTAATAGTAGCCATAATAAGTTAAAAAGACGTAGCCGGTACAGAAGGGGTTAATATCATAGGACTACATTTTCTTCTGGATCTGGATTCCAGGATATGATTCGGATTGCCTCCTAAATTGAATCACTTCTTCCTTGGCGCATACCCTATCTGTCTATCAAATTTTGTGAAAATATTTGGATTGCCTCCTGAATTGAATTACCTCTTCCTTGGCCCATATCCTATCTGCCCACCATATTTTGTGAAAGCAGTTTATAACTTTGTGTGATATCTTGTTTACAGACAGACAAACAGAAGCAAAAACATAACTTTCGTCCAACTTCGTTGTCGGAGATAATAGCTAATAACTGTTAGGTCAGACAACCTGGGCAACAGCAACAACAACAGCTAATAAATACCATCAGCTTCAGGTAGGAGCAACAGCCAGTTAACGGAGGCCGAGCCAGCACTCTCACCAAAGATGGTCACCTTATTTGGGTTACCGCCAAAACCTTCAATGTTGTCCCGGATCTGTAATAATAACAATAATAACATTATTATTATTATGTATACTGTACATACATAATAATATTACATATAGGGGCCTACATACACATATTACATATAGGGGCCTACATACACAAATTCAAAGACCGAGTGCTCCACACAAAGCGCTGTTCCGGTCTCATGTCCTAATACTGTAGTATTAGTAATAAAAGCTGATGTTTTCTGTTATCGTAAGCTGACAATCTATTCACCACATGAACGGATTCTATGGGGGACTGTCAAATCTTTCAAATATTTTATAACTTCCAAAACCTATAAGATTTGGTAACTGTACATACATATATTCAATCCTTTAACGTTGTTTTCCATTGTAATGGCTCAGACGTAAACCTTTCCGCAGTTGGATTATAATACACTAAAATCCCATCACAACATCACCCCATCATGTACAAGATATATTATTTTGTTTATTAATCTAAATTCTACATGATCGAAACTGAAATATCACCCGGTCGTTTGATAATTATGGCAACAATAATGGCGTCAACATACAAAGATATCTGTGCTCTCTTACTAAAAATCTTTAACTAAACTCCCACATCTTACTCACCCACTTCAGAGCCTCAATCTGGTCCCACAAGCCAGCGTTTCCAGGGGCATCATCATTGTCCAAACTGAAAAATCCTGGGGGAAAAAAAACAAAATTAATGATAATAATAATAATCAAATGAAGAACCTAACCTCTATTGGATATCATATACACATCTCTGGGAATTGAACCACTGTATGTACAGTTCTCTCTTACTATCCGATGGCCCAATTTACGATATTACAGTATTATAGGTTTTTAGCAGTTTGTGTTTTGGTTTTGGCTGATCCGAGAACACATCCCCATTCACCCCATTAATTTTTGGGTTTGCTATACAATTTTTCTATTCAAGATCGGGTTTTCAGGAACGTAACCCAATCGTAAATCGAGGGAGACCTGTATGTATGTATATACTCCGGCACATACCCCATAGCTGGGGGTGGCCGACTTGAGACAGAGCCTGAACAGAAAAAACAAAATGCAAACTCACAAACATCTACGTCACCCAGAAGACCCATATATATATATATATATATACACTGTATATATATATATATACACAGTACTGTACAGTATATAAAACAAAATATATATACAGTACTGTACTATTATATATATATATATATATATATATATATATATAGATATATATCTATATATATATATATATATATATATATATATATATATATATATATATATATATATAAAATAAATATATACTGTATATATATATATAGTATTATGTTACGTATTTATTTAACTATTTTTGTTTGCCAGACTACATACTACAAATACAACCCCCCCCCAAAAAAAAATATATATATAAATAAAAATAAAAAACTGGGGTAAGTGGCAGAGTATATACATAGGCCTCATACATACACTGTACATACTGCAAATACATACAATGGCTTAGCGTCGTTTTGCATTACATTTAATTGTAACGGCTCCAGACGGGGTTGCCTTTCAACAGTTGGAGTGTAATACAATAAAGTCCTACCACAACATTGCCCCATCATGCAATCACTGTGGCTGATGTTGGTATAGTGCTAACAGTGCCTCAGCAAGACTCTACAAAGTCCACCTGCAGCACCTGCAACAGTAATATCTACAACCGCACCAGCCTTAATTAACAGTGCTGCAAAAGACAGCACCACTGCAGAGGACAAGAGTGAGAGACTTGGACTTTGAAATGGTCGTGGCGGAGGGACGAATTGGGGAACAACTAGGTTGATTGTAGGGAGGTACTGGTACAATAAGATAAACTACAATGTAACTAGAATAAGATAGATTGTACACCACTTTGTAACTGTCACCTTAATAAAAAAAAAGACAGCACCATACCAAGACTCTATAGTACTGTACACCCTAAGACATAAATACTACATCAATATGAACCCTTGACCAACAAAGCAAGCCTCCGAAATGTAAATATTAGGTAAAGTAGTAAGGAGAGGATTCTACTAAGTTCGGGATAGCTTCACAAACTTGGGGTCATTATTAATGCCTTAAGGCGGTGTCACACGAGCGCATTTTACGGCAATTTTCGATAAGTAAGTTTTTTCTTGTACTGTACTATTTTGAGGCTTTTTCGCATTGGAATCGGAAACTAGATCGACGGTAGATTATGTTAGGTAGTTAAATTTATTCGAGACTTAAATTTCATATATAATCAGACAACGATTGCTAGTAAAAATGTATGGACAAATCGGTCGTATGACACCGCCTTTAGCGTGTACATTAGGCAACTTGACTATGGGTAGCGCCAACAAACTTGACAATAATTTTGACCCCTTAATTTCTCATAATTCAAAAGGGCCTAGAGCAAACTGGCTGTAAATATCCACGCCTATTTCCTGGTGGGCTCTTCCCAAATTATAGAAATGTCAGCTCGATTGCTTTCATTCATTTTGAGTTATGAGAAGTCAAGGGGTCAAGCTTATTGTCAAGTTCGTTGGCGCTACCCATAGAAGAGCGATTTTGACAAGTTATTTTACCTTTATCTTGTATCGTCCCAGTTTTGGTTTGTTTAGTTTGCAAGTGGCTCTGTCTTGAGTCTCCCCCCCCCAAAAAAAAAGGAAAAGTGGGGATTGGGCCTGAGTAGATAGAGAGATAGATAGATAGACATTATAATTGACGTACCCAGATTGCCGAGGCGGTAATGGATGACGACAAGAATGACATCGTAATCTAGCAGCTTGGTGGGGAGGTAAAGTGAAGAGTCCCCGGAGATGAAGGCTCCACCGTGGATAAACATCATCACTGGCAGCGGGTCTTGGCCTTCACTCGGAAGCTGGCGGAGGAATACACGTTCATTAACCCTTTGAGTACCTTTGTGTACTATAGTTCCTTCTAGCTATAGTTAGACGATATTATTACTTTAGTGCAAATTTTACAAAATCTTATTAGCTGGGAATAAAAAAAATTATAAGTTATTTTACTATCGATATTACTACTAGGGAAAGGAAAGTTTATTACGTTAAAATTAAAATCGTCAACTTTGTGGTATATTTAAAGTATGCACTGTTCATTAACAATCTGTATATTTATATCAAGAATATTTTCAACTTGATAATTTACGTTACCTTGTGTGAGGGGGATGGAATTTAATAATAATAATAAGCATGTTACTTATTTCTCATAAGCGCCAATTTTTCCGAAGAATTCACTAGCGCTCGGAAAGAGAAAGAAAAAAGAATAAAATCAATGCATCAAAAGAAGGCTTATATACCAACACACATTTAACAATCACTAGCAGTGGCAAATAGCCTAAACTCTATAGCCATCTATCATGACACCTCTCTCAAGATCATAGCCTCTCTCAAAGAGAAAAGTCTTAAGTTGTCTCTTGAAGCATTCAACAGAACTCCGTCGTCTCATGGACAGCGGCAACCTGTTATACAACCTCGGAGCCATGTTGGAGAATGACCTCTCAAAGAAAGAAGACTGCTGGAAAGCCCTTGGTTCATGAAGACGAAAAGGGTCATTGTCATGACGCACAACTACACCATGGTGTGCCGGTGGGTGCCTGAGCAGCTCCGCAAGGTACCTAGGCTCACCAAATTTGAGAACCTTAAAAGTCACCAAACACAACTTAAATTCTATTCTTGCTCTTACTGGCAGCCAGTGCAGTTCTATGTGAAGAGATGTAGTAGGAGTTCTAGGTGGAACACCAAAAATTAGTCTTGCGGCCCTGTTAAGAACAGACTGAACTTTCTTTAAAATATAATTTGGAAGACCCACCAACAGGGCATTGCAATAATCAACACGAGAGAAGACCAATGAGTGAACCAACGTCAGGAGGCAACGTCTGGTTATAAACGGCTTCACCAAATAGAGATTTCTGATGTGCAAGTAACAACTTTTAACTATCTGGTTTACAATGCTCTTTGAAATCTAATCGGGAGTTCACATATACACCCAGATTTCGAACAGAGTTGGCCGGTCGCAGCTGAGATCCACCCACATTGATGGAGAGGGCACTTACTATATCATCAGCTCTTCTATTTCCTCGGATGATGAGAATATCAGTTTTACCATCATTTAGTTTAAGTTTTC
This sequence comes from Paralithodes platypus, assembly GCA_032716605.1. NCBI lineage: Eukaryota > Metazoa > Arthropoda > Malacostraca > Decapoda > Lithodidae > Paralithodes > Paralithodes platypus. The sequence continues at coordinate 44,410,464 of CM064580.1, forward strand.
TCGCTCTCATCCACTTCTTGATATCAGACATCAACAATTCCATCTTACTCCGTATATCAACTATATTTGTGATTCTCACATAAATCTGGGTGTCATCTGCATAAAAGTGAAAGGTGACATTAAGTGCACGAAGCAGAAGAGACAAACTGCTGATATAAATTATAAATAGGATAGGACCTAAAACTGATCCCTGCGGAACATCATACTGCAGGGGTGTCGAGTCTGAGACCATTTGATTTACCATCACACTCTGGGATCTACCCGACAAGTACGACCCAAGAAGCAAGAGAGCGGAGTCACGCACACCACAATCATAAAGATCACTCAATAACAACTCGTGATCCACTGTGTCAAAGGCCGCAGAGAGATCAAGCAAGACCAATAGTGAGGCCACACCATTGCAAATGTTCTCAACTAGATCATTATGTACTCTAATCAATGCTGTTTCAGTTGAATGATGCTGTCGGTAAGCAGACTGAAAAATTGGGATAGTTTCATTCTGCTGAAGTAGTGGTTGTAATTGGTCAAGTATTGCACGCTCTAATATCTTTGATATGAAGGACAGGTTGGAGACAGGACGATAGTTCAACATGTTCTCAACATCAAGTCCAGGTTTCTTTAGAGTAGGTCGGAGTAGTGCATGCTTTTCAGAATGTGGGAAGCTACCTTCAGAGAAACGCTTATTAATTATTTTGGAAATACACTCAACTGTGTGATCATAGACTCTTGGTAGCTTGGAAACATTTATGGGATCCAACGGGCAAAATGTTTTATTGAGGTTTCTTATGTAGGACGAGATCATGTCCACCTCTACTGAGTGAAAGGATGAGAGGACATTATTAGGAATGTGTCGGGGTTGGAGTACAACTGAAAGTTCTTCACCAACAGAAGCATCATCCAGTTCCTGTCTTATGCGAGTTATCTTGCCAGCAAAAAATGCCACAAAGTTGGCAGCCAACTCGGCATCGGGTACAGAAGGTCTTAAGCTGACTCTTGTTTTTCCAAGTAAACTGTTTACAATTGAAGCCAACCTCCTCTGGTCGTTACCACACGAGTCAACTTTTCCCTGATAATACACTTTCTTTTCAGCTTTGATTGTGTGGACCACGGCTCTTCTGGCTGAAGATAAATTATTTTAGCGACTTTATTAAAATTTAACATATTGCAAACAAGAATATCATCGATATATCTACTATAAACTATTATTACTTAACAATTTAGCAAAGTGCTAATTTTTACCCAGATGCTTCAAAACTTGACGTTCAAGATAAATGGGTGTAACTTTCTATACATTTCATATGCATACATTTTAAAGGCGGAGTGATCCATAAGGGATATGGTTTTAGTCTTATGTCCTAACCTTATTATTTTAAGGGGATATTTTTATCTATTTTGTATATTTATTTATTTATTTATTTGAATCAGTTGCTGTTCGCTGATGACAGCGTTGGTGGCGGATTCTGAGGAAAAACTGCAGCGGGTAGTCAAAGAGTTTGGTGTGGTTTGTGGGAGGAGGAAACTGAAAGCAAACGTCAATATAAGTAAAGTAATGGTGTGTAATAGGGGTGATCGTAGGGTGAATCTAGATGTGAGGCTGGATGGGGAAATATTGGAACAAGTAGAGTGTTTTAAATATCTACGAGGAATGAAAAGTAGGAATGGAGGTATGGAAATGGAGGTAGAACAGAGAGTGTGTGAAGGAAGGAAGTTTTTGGAGCAATGGGAAGTATGTGGAAGGTGAGAAATCTCTGAATGAAAGTTGGATAAGATGGAGATGAGCTGCTTGAGGAGTATGTGTGGAGTTACTAGTAGAGACAGATTGAGGAATGAAGAGATACTTAGAAGAGTGTGGCAGCAGGAACATTTGTCCGCCAAAGTGGACAGAAGGGTGCTGAGCTGGTATGGTCATGTTAAACTAATGGAAGATGAAAGGCTTACAAAAAGAATATGCGAGTCAGATACAAGGGGAGATAGAAGGGCAGGAAGACCCCCATTGAGATGGAGAGACTGTTTAAGACAAGCTTCGGATGATAGAAGAATGACTATAGATCAGGCAAGGGAAGTGGTAATAAACAGGAATGAATGGAGAATGCTTATAAATAGATGAGTGAACACGTGGTCATCTGGGGGAAGGGGTCGGGTGCAAGTTGGACTAGATAATAGTCCATCAGGCACCTGGTCTGGGGAGACGGTTTATATGAAGGGTGCGCCTGGAAGTGTGGTGGGCGGGCTTAAGGTTTCTGCTCCGCTGCATGTCTGCCTGCTGAGATCGGAACCTCTCCGTGTGGTCAGGGGTGCTGGAGGGAGTTTGGTGACCCTGGTCTCTGAGTCTTCTCCTGGATGACCTAGATGTGTGTGAATTTGTATTTGGGTTTTGTTTGTTCATCGTTTTCTGTTGTGTTGTCCCTATTCGGGCTCTGTCTTGAGTCCCCCCCCCCCTAAAAAAAAAAAAAAAAAAAAAAAAAAAAAAAAAAAAAAAATCAAATAGGAAAAGTGAGGATTGGGCCTGAGTATATACATATATATTTTTATATATACATTTAGTTTCCTCAGTAGACTTCCCTCAAGCTTAAAAATATACCCTTAAGACCCCCCTACGAGATTTGTGGATTTTTTGGTAGTAAAATGCCTGACGGTGCCTCTTAAAATGCAGGCTCACCATTGCTTGCAAGCAAAATATTGACACCTTAATGGCACAAAGTCTTAAAATTGACAAAGAAATGGGGCAAAAAGTCTTAACATTGCTAAATTAATGGGGCGAACATATTAAAATCTCAAAACTATCACGGAAAAACACATAAAACATAAAACTATTATGTAGTCGATTCCGAATCAATAAGGGAGTTTGAAAGTAATCTTGATAAAGCATGGGGAAGACAAGATTTGAAGTTTGATTATAAAGCAAAAATACAGAATAGTAAAAATGTTGCGTCTGCTACCGCCACCGCCAACACCGTGAACGACCGCAGAAGTGCAAGTACTGGCACTGAGCTGGATACACAGTAGTGCAAGTACTGGCACTGAGCTGGATACACAGGCCTAGTTTGCCTTTTTCCAGAGGATCTACTGTAAGAAACTGTAAGAGGGAAAAGGGGGTCCAGAAAAGAAATAGCCCCTTAAGGGAGCCCACCTCGCTTTTTTTATCTTTCTCTCCCTCTCTCTTTGGCTTGTATCCCTTCGGCCCCATTCAGCCTACTGTTTTAAGATGTTTATCCCCATCCAGGTGTCAATATTTTCCTGGCGAGCGGTAGCGATCCAGCATATATTTTTGTTTTACAGCAAGCTAAACTTGTACATTTTTCGATAGAAAAATGTCTCCGGCGAAGCCGGATTTCTCCGTAAAATGCTGGCTCGCTATCGCTCGCCAGGAAGAAATCGACACCTGGATGGGGATAAAAGTCTTAAAACAGTTGGCTGAATGGGGCTGAATGGATACAAGCCAGGGAAAGAGAGAAAAGGAGAGAAAGATAAACCCATCTGGTGACCCCCCTACACTTACATAGGGAGTGTATACGTTGAGGTTGAGACAGTCTTCGTTGCCAGAAGGTACGCCACCAAACATAGAGTGCTGGGGACACTTGAAGCCGAGGTGAGTGGCGTCCAATGTGTCTCCTTTCCAGTACACCCCGGCGGGGTCAGGTCGCTGTAAAAAACAAAAAATTAATAATTGATAGCGCAATGCTTATTTTATGTATGTACATACTGCATATGTATATTTATGTTACTGTAAGATATACAGTATATAAACTCCAGTATGGTCCCCTATGTACTGTGTGAGTTACTAGTATGGTCCCCTATGTACTGTGTGAGTTACTGTCTTGATAGCGTAATGCATAAGTGCGCGGAATTTCGGTGTGAGTATCCTAGGTTTGAGTCCTTGGAGTGCCACATGCATTTGTTGATTTCATTAATTGAGTTTAGAGGTGAAGTTGGTTGGTGGAAAAACATAATAAATCACCAAACCCACCAATTGACCACTTGCGGGTGGGTGCCCAACCCCGAAAGGGGTTGAACTAGAGGAGCTATCCCCCTGCCAAAGGTGGCTTTCTAGGGCCTTTCCTAGCTGATGCTGAGAGAATCGGGTTCTAGTCATGTGGTGATGGGCTGGTCTATCAGAGTGAGAACTGAGCGATCTCTGCCATACCCATAGCTTACTCTGACTGTTCCTTTTACTTATATAATTTCTAGATCTCAAGTGACTGCGTCTCTTCCGTGGATTGACCTCCCAATATACCAAGATTGGAAGCCAAAGCGTCACATTTTTCCTTTGCCCCTTAACTTTCTCTTCATAATTGCTGAGGGGCACAGGGCCCTGGATGGGGCTTTGGTTTCCCGGGTGTTCCCGCACCCTCCTCAGCTCCCCGCCATGGAGTGGCTTCGGTCACCCAGGCTTTATTGTGGTCAGTAGGGAGGGTTCTGTGGGGGCGCTCGGTTATGGCCTTTGCCTTGCTCGGGGCCTTGGGGCTGTTCGGCCAGGCAGCTTGGGGAACAACAACAACAACATTGACCACTTGCGAGTTTCAGGCTATAAGGAAGTTGGGCCGCATACAGAGTTAATAAAAAGAAATACAACATTAATGTAAGTTTCTGATGGATAGAAAGTACGATAAATTTAGTTTTATGTATCTATATATGCAATACAACCATATTTTAGCTCTTAATTCTGTTAAATATCGATATACAAAAATCCAACTTCCTTATAGCTTGAAACTCGCAAGTGGTCAATTGACTTACAAATATACCTAATTTTAGAATCAATGAACACATGTGGTACTCCCAGGATTCGAATCTAGGATACTTATACCGAAATCCAGCACAATAACCATATGCTATCAAGACCTACAGGTATTTATGAACAAATAGCCTACATAAAGGTCAAAATAGCCACTAAAATCTATGTAATTATACCACACACTTTGAACTAATTTAACTTTTTTTTTTAAACTACACCTACTACAAACTACTATTACCATTACTACTACTGTCTACTAGGCTACTCTCAACTTGAATACTATCAATGCCACGTAAAGCTCTTATTTTTTGGAATTGGACCTATTGTGTGTATATATATATATATATATATATATATATATATATATATATATATATATATATATATATATATATATATATATATACATCACTCCCCCTTCACCATCCCCAAACCAGCCTCCAGAAGCATATGCATACTCAAATCACAGGTCTTAGCGCAGTTGATAAGCACTCGCCTCTAAACCGTGAGGTTTGCGGTTCGAGTCTCGGGCCAGCTAGTGTGTGTTATTGACAGATGCCAATGCTGTTGGTGGATGGCATGGTCTAGCAATCGGTATCGGTGGCAACTATTCACTGAAATCCCTGATTATCAGGGCACCCACCCTAGCCCAGCTCTTGAGCAGGGAGTGCATGGTGGTAAAAACCGCGTCATCCAATCACTCAAAGACAACACTCGGCTACATGCATGGGCCCCTGTAATCCATCCTGAACACTCAAAGAGCGGCTGGTGGAGTATATTTCACCGTGCTGCCCAGCGTTTTTTTTTTTTTTTACCATAAATGGCGTTTTTTCCGTGCTCTTTTTCATGCATAAACAAGAGCCAGAGTGTAATACAATTATGTATCCTTGAAAGGGTGTAAATTGAGCTTTCCAATGACACCAGAACCATCCTTCTACGATCACTGGTTGTCTTGCAACGATCGTGCAACCGAAGGGCAAAATCGCTAAAATACGGTAATTTAGTTACATAATAACGTGTGTAGCGAGGGAGGGAGGGTGGAGTAGTGTGGAGTACATGTCAGTAGACCCACGACGGCCGTGGCGAGCGGTCATGAGGTAACCTACGCTCCTCCCGTCGCTCGTCTCTCTCTCGGAGCCAATATTGCGCCAAATTTGCACACAGGCTTAAGTCGGGCCCCGCCACATTGTCCAGCTTTTTAGATACGGACTTAAGTCGGGCCCCGCTAAAGAAGGGTTAAGAAACTCTCATTTCCTGTGATGACAGAATCCACCTGGCTAGGATGCGATGTGGGCTGGATGGGGCATCCAGCCCTTCTGAATTATCATAAGACGCTGAATGACTCCGTCCGGGATACCCGTCCAGGTTGTAACACAACACTGCATACTATTAAACACAATATGGAAGACTGCATAACACACAACCACTTACCCACAACAACACCCTGGCCCCTTCGGGGGCCCGAACATCTGGATGGCTTCGGTCTACCAGACTCGGGACTGCTCGGCCAGACAGTCTGGGGAACTTCAGCAACAACAACACAATATACAATAATTGAGAGCCTTGTGGGAAAACCCATTTTTGGCCGTGGCCTTTATTAGGAGTTCGGGCCTGTTCGGCCAAGCAGCCTAGGGAACGACGACGACGACGACTACTACTAGTACTACTACTACTACACCTGCTGCTGCTGCTTCTACTACTACTACTACTACTATTACTACTACTACTCTCACCTTAAATCTATACCTGCGACCAACAGGGGGCGCGGCATATTTAATTCCCTGGAAGGAGTAGATAGTCCGGCTCTTGATAGTCATCATGGTCTTGCCTATGATGGTGGTGTCCTCCGTGTGGTTGTTGAGGTTGGGGTGGACAATGGTGGGAGGCTTATCGGTCATTACGGTGTATCTGGGGTAAAGGGTATCATGAAAGGGAGGGCTAGATTAGAGGGTGACTGGGGTATATTTGAGTGTGGAAAGGATATATTGTGGGTGACTGGGATATATTTGAGTGTGGAAAGGGTATATTGTGGATGACTGGGATATAATTGAGTGTGGAAAGGGTATATTGTGGATGACTGGGGTATATTTGAGTGTGGAAAGGGTATATTGTGGATGACTGGGGTATATTTGAGTGTGGAAAGGGTATATTGTGGGTGACTGGGGTATATTTGAGTGTGGAAAGGGTATATTGTGGATGAATGAGATATATTTGAGTGTGGAAAGGGTATATTGTGGATGACTGGGGTATATTTGAGTGTGGAAAGGGTATATTGTGGATGACTGGGGTATATTTGAGTGTGGAAAGGGTATATTGTGGGTGACTGGGATATATTTGAGTGTGGAAAGGGTATATTGTGGATGACTGGGATATAATTGAGTGTGGAAAGGGTATATTGTGGGTGACTGGGATATAATTGAGTGTGGAAAGGGTATATTGTGGATGACTGGGATATAATTGAGTGTGGAAAGGGTATATTGTGGATGACTGGGATATATTTGAGTGTGGAAAGGGTATATTGTGGATGACGGGTATAATTGAGTGTGGAAAGGGTACATTGTGGGTAACTGGGATATAATTGAGTGTGGAAAGGGTATATTGTGGATACTGGTATATATTTGTGTGTGGAAAGGGTATATTGTGGATGACTGGGATATAATTGAGTGTGGAAAGGGTATATTGTGGATGACTGGGGTATAATGGAGTGTGGAAAGGGTATATTGTGGGTGACTGGGGTATAATTGAGTGTGGAAAGGGTATATTGTGGGTGACTGGGGTATAATTGAGTGTGGAAAGGGTATATTGTGGGTGACTGGGGTATATTTGAGTGTGGAAAGAGTATATTGTGGGTGACTGGGATATATTTGAGTGTGGAAAGGGTATATTGTGGGTGACTGGGATATATTTGAGTGTGGAAAGGGTATATTGTGGGTGACTGGGGTATATTGTGGGTGAAAGGGGTACATTTGAGAGTGGAAAAGTATATTTGTAGGTGAAAGGGTATAATTGAGGGTGAAAGGGGTATATTTGAGAGTGAAAGCGGTATATTTGAGAGTGAAAGCGGTATATTTGAGAGTGAAACCGGTATAATTGATTGTGGAAAGGGTATATTGTGGGTGACGGGTATAATTGATGATGAAAGGGGTATATTTGACGATGAAAGGGGTATATATGACGATGAAAGGGGTATATTTGAAGATGAAAGGGGTATATTTGAAGATGAAAGGGGTTTATTTGAAGATGAAAGGGGTATATTTGAAGATTAAAGGGGTATATTTGAAGATGAAAGGGGTTTATTTGAAGATGAAAGGGGTTTATTTGAAGATGAAAGGAGTTTATTTGAAGATGAAAGGGGTTTATTTGAAGATGAAAGGGCTATATTTGAAGATGAAAGGGCTATATTTGAAGATGAAAGGGCTATATTTGAAGATGAAAGGGCTATATTTGAAGATGAAAGGGCTATATTTGAAGATGAAAGTGGTATATTTGAAGATGAAAGCGGTATATTTGAAGATGAAAGGGCTATATTTGAAGATGAAAGGGCTATATTTGAAGATGAAAGGGCTATATTTGAAGATGAAAGCTGTATATTTGAAGATGAAAGCGGTACCGGTATATTTGAAGATGAAAGGGGTTTATTTGAAGATGAAAGGGGTTTATTTGAAGATGAAAGTGGTATATTTGAAGATGAAAGGGCTATATTTGAAGATGAAAGCGATATATTTGAAGATGCAAGCGGTATATTTGAAGGTAAAAGATTATAGTATATTTGCTTTCACCAGGCGGAAAATTCAATCCCTTAACAGCTTTCTAGATAATTATTGGACAAACATTAACCCCTCGAGGATCATGATGCGTTGTAGAAGTTTATTTAGGCTACCATTAGACTATTTTATGCAGTTTAGGAAGGACCTCTAGGAATCGAAGGGGTCAAAAGCCACTCAATTATACCTCGGACTCTCACAGGTCCTTCCTAATCTGAATACAATAGTCTACTGATATATAGCCAAAATAAACTGCTAAAACGTGTCATAATTCTCAAAGGGTTAAACTTTCACGTCTCTGCATTCTATTATTACCAGAATTAACGAATTGTGTCCCTGCAAATCACTTATAATAGCCGAGTAAATAAAATAGAGACATGACAATTTACCGTCAGCTGGAAAAAAAAAAAAAAAGAGTAAACGACTATTGATATTATTGAGTTATACGAATGGTTGGTAGATGTTCTTGGATAATGGCAAATAATGGAGCGTTTACTAGCCCGAGACTTATATCATATTTATGTTCTTATGACAGAGAATGTAATGCATATTATTGTAATTAATAAATTTAATTAATTGAAATAATGAAATAACATTTTGCGATTTCTTTTCTTTATACAGTTTTCAAACTAAAAAAATATAAATCCTCGTATGCTTATATATGTGGATGCGTGTCCGAAGAAGGACCAAATTACCATATTAACCACTGTTTGTAATCAGGCAAGGGGTACAGTTCCCTACCCAGACAGACTCTCATTGTCTACACCTTTACTAAGTCAAACATGGAGGGCCAGACCATAGACTTTCATGCATACAGTTTACACAACAATGATAGATATCATAGGTGCGATGGCACGCACACACACAAACACATTTGCATATCTCTCTCTCTCTCGCTCTCTCTCTCTCTCTCTCTCCCTGGCCACTTAACCTTGCGTGCATCAGTAACCCCCCCAGCGAGATAGCACTATTTGGTTCAATACGGTGATAACAACAGGCGCCTCAGGCCAGACCTTATCTAACCACCCTTCTTAATGAGGACCACCATGATGATAACATGAGAGAGAGAGAGAGAGAGAGAGAGAGAGAGAGAGAGAGAGAGAGAGAGAGAGAGAGAGAGAGAGAGAGAGAGAGAGAGAGAGAGAGGGAGAGAGAGAGAGAGAGATAGAGAGAGAGAGAGAGAGAGAGAGAGAGAGAGAGAGAGGGGGAGAGAGAGAGAGAGAGAGAGAGAGAGAGAGAGAGAGAGAGAGAGAGAGAGAGAGAGAGAGAGAGAGAGAGAGAGAGAGAGATCCTTCCTAAACTGAATAACATCAATTAGTAGTAGCCAGAATAAAATATATAGGATGTATACAGTACAGAAGGGGTTAATAAAATTGAATGGAATTTTTTATGGTCAATGCAGATTTGTTCATATATTTCCACTGTTTATGACTTTCTCACCTACTTAACCCATACAGTACCAGGGACGTCTTTTTCATCATATTCTGGCAACTATTAGACTATGTTATTCAGCTTAGGAAGGACCTTTTATCAATAATAAGGCTTCAAACTATCTCAACCAACATGTTTAACTACCACAGATCATTCCGAAGCTGCATAATATCGTCTAAGTAGGCTATAGCTAGAATAAAATATAACACACGTCGCTGGTACTCAAAGGGTTAACACTCAAAGAGTGGGTGGTGGAGTATATTTGACTGTGCCGCCCAGCGGGGGGTTTTACCGTAAACTAGCTTGTTTCCGTGCTAGTTTTCATGCATAAACAAGAGCCAGAGCGTAATACAAGTATGTATCACTGAAAGGGCGTTAATTCAGCTTTCCAATGACACCAGAACCATCCTTCTACGATCACTGGTTGTCTTGTAACGATCGTACAACCGAAGGGCAAAATCGGTAAAATACGGGAATTTCCTTACATTATTACGTGTGAAACGAGTGAGGGAGGGTGGAGTAGGGTGCAGTACATCTCAATAGCTCCACAGCCACCGTGGCGAGCGGTCATGAGGCAACCTACGCTCCTCCCACCGCTCCGCTGTCTCTCGGAGCACATTACGTGCTCAAAATTGCACGAGACTATAGCCGGGCCCCGCCACATAGTCCTTGGTTCTCTCGCCCGGCTATAGCCGGGCGCCGCCAGTTAAGGGTTAAAGTAGATCCGATCATGACTTACGGCCCACCCTGTATAATAAATAATCACCACATATTTTTTGGGCAACACCTGGCAGCCCTGTTCTATGTTACTCCCCAGGTTGAGTTACCCTTATACCAGCCGGGCCCCCCACTCTAAGACTCCTTGACCTGGGACTTTATAGCGCACAGAGAAACAGACAGACAGACTATGACCAACAGACCATACATCCATATCTATCCAGGCCTATCTATCTATTTATATATTTATGTATCAAATCTATCCACGCCTCTCTATCTATCTATTTATTTATGTATACAACAATCTATCCATGCTTATCTATCTATTTATGTATGTATCAAACAGTCTATCTATCTGTCGATCAATATATGTATCAAACAAATCGATCCAAGCCTATCTATCTATCGATTTAATTACTCTTGTATCAAACAATCTATCCAAGCCTATCTATCTATTTAATTACTCATGTATCAAACAATCTATCCATCTATTTAATTACTCGTGTATCAAACAATCTATCCATGCCTATCTATCCATCTATTTAATTACTCATGTATCAAACAATCTATCCATCTATTTAATTACTCATGTATCAAACAATCTATCCATGCCTATCTATCCATCTATTTAATTACTCATGTATCAAACAATCTATCCATGCCTATCTATCCATCTATTTAATTACTAATGTATCAAACAATCTATCCATGCCTATCTATCCATCTATTTAATTACTCGTGTATCAAACAATCTATCCATCTATTTAATTACTCATGTATCAAACAATCTATCCATGCCTATCTATCCATCTATTTAATTACTCATGTATCAAACAATCTATCCATGCCTATCTATCTATCTATTTAATTACTCATGTATCAAACAATCTATCCATGCCGATCTATCCATCTATTTAATTACTCATGTATCAAACAATCTATCCATGCCTATCTATCCATCTATTTAATTACTCATGTATCAAACAATCTATCCATGCCTATCTATCCATCTATTTAATTACTCATGTATCAAACAATCTATCCATGCCTATCTATCCATCTATTTAATTACTCATGTATCAAACAATCTATCCATCTATTTAATTACTCATGTATCAAACAATCTATCCATGCCGATCTATCCATCTATTTAATTACTCATGTATCAAACAATCTATCCATGCCTATCTATCCATCTATTTAATTACTCATGTATCAAACAATCTATCCATGCCGATCTATCCATCTATTTAATTACTCATGTATCAAACAATCTATCCATGCCTATCTATCCATCTATTTAATTACTCCTGTATCAAACAATCTATCCATGCCTATCTATCCATCTATTTAATTACTCATGTATCAAACAATATATCCAAGCCTATCTATCCATCTATTTAATTACTCATGTATCAAACAATCTATCCATGCCTATCTATCCATCTATTTAATTACTCATGTATCAAACAATCTATCCATGCCTATCTATCTAGCTATTTAATTACTCATGTATCAAACAATCTATCCAAGCCTATCTATCCATCTATTTAATTACTCATGTATCAAACAATCTATCCATACCTATCTATCCATCTATTTAATTACTCTTGTATCAAACAATCTATCCATATATTTAATTACTCATGTATCAAACAATCTAGGCACTTTGGCGCTGCCGCCTGGGAGGCTCTTCGGCAGTACTACTTTGATTTCCCATGGAATGATTTCTGCTTCCATGGCCGGGGACCCTCGGAGAGTGCTGAACGCATTACCGAGGTAATCCTATCGGGCATGGAAGCATACATTCCATTCTCTTTCTCTCAGACTAATGCTAAAAAATCTTGGTTTACTCAGGCCTGTTCTACTGCTGTCCGCAATAAGGAGGAAGCATTCAAACGGTACCGACGCCTTAAAACTCAAGATTCTCATTCTTCATATGTTTCTGCCCGGAATCAAGCCAAATCTGTTCTTCGACTTGCCAAACACTCTTTCATCAATAATAAATGCACTGAACTATCCAACTCTAGCTCTTCCCAAGCTTTCTGGCATCTAGCCAAAAACCTCTCCAACAATTTCTCTTCCTCGTCTTTCCCTCCCCTTTCCCACTCTGATGGCACAACCATCACTTCTTCCTCTGACAAAGCTAAACTCTTCGCTCAAACTTTTGCTAGAAACTCCACCTTGGATGATTCCGGTGCTATTCCTCCCTCTCCGCCCTCCTCTCTCTTACTTATGCCTAATATCCTAATCTCTTCTAAAGATGTACTTTCTATCCTCTCTGGGCTTAACACTAATAAGGCGTACGGTCCGGACGGTGTTCCTCCTGTTGTTCTCAAAAACTGTGCTTCCGTGCTGACTCCCTGCCTAGGCAAACTCTTTCGTCTCTGTCTATCCTCTAACGTCTTCCCTTCATGCTGGAAGTTTGCTCACATTCAACCTGTCCCAAAGAAGGGTGACCGCTCTCAACCCTCCAACTATCGTCCAATTGCTCTTATCTCTTGTCTTTCTAAAGTTTTTGAAACTATTCTTGCTTCCAAATTTCTTAAGCATTTCTCTTCTCATAATCTGCTCTCAGATCGCCAGTATGGCTTCCTTAAGGGTCGCTCTACTGGTGATCTTCTTTCATATCTTACTAACTCTTGGTCATCCTCCTTTCGGGACTTCGGTGAGACTTTTTCTATTGCAGTAGACATATCGAAAGCCTTCGATAGAGTCTGGCATAAATCTTTAATTTCTAAACTACCCTCCTTCGGTTTCTATCCCTCCATCTGTGCCTTTGTCTCTAATTTCCTTTCCGGCCGTTCCATAGCTGCGGTTGTGGACGGCCATTGTTCACTTCCTCACCCTTTAAACTCCGGTGTTCCTCAGGGCTCTGTCCTATCTCCTATTCTCTTTCTAATTTTTATAAATGATCTCCTTAACTGTACCTTAATTCCCATCCATTCATACGCAGACGACTCAACCTTACACTACTCCATTAGTTTTTCAGAACGCCCCAGCCAGCAATCCCTCAACGACAAACGTAATGAAGCCATAGAACTCTTAAATTCTGATCTAAATACTATTTCCAATTGGGGCAGAGAAAACCTTGTTAACTTTAATGCTTCCAAAACCCAATTTCTCCATCTATCTACCCGTCAGGATCTCCCAGCGGACTATCCCTTATTCTTCAACAATACAAAAATCAACCCTTCATCTTCTCTCAATATTCTTGGTGTCTCTTTTTCTTCTGCTCTCATTTGGAAGGACCATATTACCAGTCTTGCTAAGGCAGCCTCCCAGAAGCTGGGTGTGCTCAACCGCCTTAGGGGGTTCTTTTCCCCTGCACAGCTTCTTGCTCTGTACAGGGGCATAGTGCGCCCTTGTATTGAGTATTGTTCACATGTGTGGGGAGGTTCCTCTCACACCGCTCTCCTAGACAAAGTTGAAAGGAAGGCCTTTCGTATCATTAACTCCCGTCCACTCACCAACTCTCTGCAATCTCTCTCTCTCCGCCGCAATGTTGCATCTCTCTCGCTATTCTATCGCTACTATAATAATCAGTGTTCCTCAGAGCTATCCCAGTGCATACCACCTCCTTTACGTAGGGCACGTGGTACCCGTCTTGCAACTCAATCCCACCCCTACTCTGTGGAACTCTCCAACCCAAGAGTGAAACGTTACTCTCAAACTTTCTTCTACTCAACATCTGAGCTCTGGAACTCTCTCCCAGAATCAGTCTTTCCCTCTTCCTATGACTTAAATTGCTTCAAACTCCGTGTGTCCAGGCATTTTGGCTCGAACGTCCCTTGATTTTGGCCCTGTCACTCTTTCAACTATGGGGGAGGCACTCGTTATAGGCAGTTATGCCTTTTGCCTCCCTCAATCACATAGAAAAAAAAAAAAAAAAAAAAAATCTATCCAAGCCTATCTATATATCTATTTAATTACTCATGTATCAAACAATCGATCCATGCCTATCTATCCATCTATTTAATTACTCATGTATCAAACAAATCGATCCAAGCCTATCTATCCATCTATTTAATTACTAATGTATCAAACAATCTATCCATATATTTAATTACTCGTGTATCAAACAATCTATCCAAGCCTATCTATATATCCATTTAATTACTCATGTATCAAACAATCTATCCATGCCTATCTATCCATCTATTTAATTACTCGTGTATCAAACAATCTATCCATCTATTTAATTACTCATGTATCAAACAATCTATCCATGCCTATCTATCTATCTATTTAATTACTCATGTATCAAACAATCTATCCATCTATTTAATTACTCATGTATCAAACAATCTATCCATGCCTATCTATCCATCTATTTAATTACTCATGTATCAAACAATCTATCCATCTATTTAATTACTCATGTATCAAACAATCTATCCATGCCTATCTATCCATCTATTTAATTACTCATGTATCAAACAATCTATCCATGCCTATCTATCTATCTATTTAATTACTCATGTATCAAACAATCTATCCATGCCGATCTATCCATCTATTTAATTACTCATGTATCAAACAATCTATCCATGCCTATCTATCCATCTATTTAATTACTCATGTATCAAACTATCTATCCATGCCTATCTATCCATCTATTTAATTAATCATGTATCAAACAATCTATCCATGCCTATCTATCCATCTATTTAATTACTCATGTATCAAACAATCTATCCATGCCTATCTATCCATCTATTTAATTACTCGTGTATCAAACAATCTATCCATCTATTTAATTACTCATGTATCAAACAATCTATCCATGCCTATCTATCCATCTATTTAATTACTCATGTATCAAACAATCTATCCATGCCTATCTATCCATCTATTTAATTACTCATGTATCAAAAAATCTATCCATGCCGATCTATCTATCTATTTATTTAACAAACAAATATATCCATGCCTATTGCCTATCTATCGATTTATATACTTATCACACAATCTATCTATCATTCTTTCAAATTACATATCAAATGATCTATCAAACTATCTAAAAAATAGCAAACTATTTATCAATCTATCTATCAAACTATCTATTAATCGATCTATCAATCTATCTATCAAACAAACTATCAACCACTCACTTGTCCCAACTATCTATCAATCTATCTATCAATCTATCTATCAAACTATCTATCAAACTATCTATCAAACTATCTATCAAACTATCTATCAAACTATCTATTAATCGATCTATTAATCTATCTATCAAACAAACTATCAACCACTCACTTGTCCCAATGTTCCTGGGTGACAATTCCCTGGAGGCCATAGTTGATCTCAAACTTGGGCGGTATTTTATCCTGGATTAGATTGTATGCGGCATGTGGCGGGAATCTAGCCCAAGTCCCGCCCAAACACACCACCAGGAGGGCTAGGTGGACACCTCGCATCTGTGGAAAGAGATAATGTAAGAATCGGTAAAGTATTTATAGGAAAACAAAACAAAAATATATACAGTACCGGTATATATATATATATATACCGGTATATATATATATATATATATATATATATATATATATATATATATATATATATATATATATATATATATATATATATATATATATATATTTTATTAATTTCACTCAAACACTAAACACCTCCCAAAGAAATTAATGAAAGCAAGCAAGTGATTCGAACCTGGGTTACTACATACAGATTTTAAACACTAACCTTATAAAGAAAACAATATTTTACAGATTTTAAACACTAACCTTATAAAGAAAAAAAAGATTAAAATAAGAGTTATTTCCTACTGTATTAACCCAAAGACAGCAACCGTCCTCAATAGAGGGTTTTCTGGTGCACTGCCACCGTCTTCAATAGATCCAGATAAAAAAAAAACCTTAGAAACACCCCAATGGCACTCAAAACAAAGCAATTTGCGACTTGGTGAGATAATTCTTCTCCATTACTAGTTACCACTCCTACATAGGTGTCCCCCCTCCCCCTCCTCCTCAATTATCAGCTATTTTTCCTCTTATTCGCTCTTTTATTGGGTAATTTTCGGTGGGAATTTCCCCCTTCCGGCCTCTTTAAGGGGGGTGACCTGCTTTTTGTTATTTCTGTCCTTTTCTCTCTTTCTCTGGCTTGTATCCATTGGGCCCCATTCAGCCAACTATATTAAGAAGTTTATCCCCATCTAGGTGTCGATTTCTTCCTGGCGAGCGATAGCGAGCCAGCATTATATGAAGAAATCCGGCTTTGCCGGAGAAATTTTTCTATCGAAAAATTTACAAATTTAGCCTGCTGTCAAACAAAATTAAAAAATATGCTGGCTCGATACTGCTCACCAGTAAAAAATTGACACCTGGATGGGGATAAAAGTCTTAAAACAGTAGGCTGAATGGGGCCAAATGGGTACAAGCCAGAGAAAAGGGTACATCACACAGTCAGGAGTGCGAGCTAGAGTCACTAGGAGTAGGGGACAATTCAGACTCGCGGGCCTATTCGCGGTGAAAATCGAGGACTCCTAGTGACTCTAGCGACTCCTAGCGACTTCTGTTAGACTCCCACTCGCTCGCGGTGAAAATCGATGACTCCTATTGATTCTAGCGACTCCTAGCGACTTCTGTTAGACTCCCACTCGCTCGCGGTGAAAATCGATGACTCCTAGTGACTCTAGCGACTCCTAGCGACTTCTGTTAGACTCCCACTCGCTCGCGGTGAAAATTGATGACTCCTAGTGATTCTAGCGACTCCTGTTAGACTCCCACTAGCTCGCACTCGTGACTGTGTGATGTACCCTTAAAGACAGAAAAGGACAGAAATAACCAAAACAGGTCACCCCCCTTAACACGGGCTGCAACTTTCCACACCTATTCCCTGACTGACCCTTCTTAACCCTTAAAAAGCGGCTCACCACTTAAGTCGAGTTAAATAAAGCTGGACTATGTGGCGGCGCTCGACATAGGTCGAGTGGCAATTTCAGCACGTAATGTGGCTGAGAGAGAGAGACAAGTGGTGGCAGGAGACTAGCGAGCGTATGACTGCTCCAGACCACCGCGGCGAACCTACTGACACAAATCTCAGCTCCCTCCTCCCTCTCTCACTCGCTACATACTCAATTATGTACCGAAAGTACCGAATTACCTGCTTTTTGCACTCGCGTTGCACGGTTATTGCAAGAAAACTATCCATCATACAAGGATCGTTATGGTGTCATTCGAAAGCTCTGTTTATGCCCTTTCAGGGATAGATACTTGTTTTACGTTCTGGGTCTTATTTAGGCATGAAAATGATCACGTAAACAGCCCTATTTTGGCTAAAAACACCCCGCTGGGCGGTACACATAAATAAACCGCATAGGCCGCTCGTAAGGTGTTAAGGCGAGATTTCCACTTTAGGGATTTTTTTCTTGACCCCTTTCTCCCTCATGTTTAGCCCCATTGTTTTTCTAATTTTAAGAAGTTTGCCCCATTATTTTGACGATTTTAAGAACTTTCAACCCATTTCTGTCAATTTTAAGACCTTTCGTGCCATTTAGGTGTCGATTTTATCCTGGCGAGCGATAGCGAGCCTGTAATTTAAGAGGAACCGGCTTTCAGCCGGGACATTTTTCTACCGAAAAATGTACACATTTATCTTGAAAGGGGTTCAAGGGGGTGTAATCTTAAGCTTGAAGGATATCTAGGGACCAAACTAAAAACCTCCCCTTAAATAGTAGATATCTTATAGCTCGGTTATGCTAGTCGTTTATGAGTTATAAAGGTCAGTAGTCAATATTTTCGGCCTAACTATATTGAATGGACTATAGTTAGATGGATATCATACCTCTGGCCTATTGGGAAACACAGGCCAATGGAATCGGTTAGGTGTTTAGCATTATCTGGTCCGACGTCTTGTGGGTGATATTTGACTTACATATTATTTGAACATTTTGGCTTGTATTAATTAGCATTTTCGAGCATTGTATTTTCGAGCATTGTATTTTACTTTGTCCCCTAGGTTGACAAAAAACGCCTTCCCAGACTTCCTTTAAGGGGAGGTTTTTAGTTTGGTCTCTAGATATCCTTCAAGCTTAAGATTACACCCCCTTGAGCCCCTTTCAAGATAAATTTGTACATTTTTCGGTAGAAAAATGTCCCGGCTGAAAGCCGGTTCCTCTTAAATTACAGGCTCGCTATCGCTCGCCAGGATAAAATCGACAACTAAATGGCACGAAAGGTCTTAAAATTGAGACATGGGTTGGAAGTTCTTAAAATTGTCAAAATAATTGGGCGAACGTCTTAAAATTAGAAAAGCTATGGGGCTAAACATGAGGGAGAAAGGAGTCCAGAAAAAAAATCCTCAAGTGGAGACCTCCCCTTAAACTATAAAAAATGCCCACCAAGAACCTTCGCAAGCTAAATTTGTACATTAAGGGGAGGCTGGCAGTTTGTTTATAAGGGGAGGCTGGCCGTTTGTACATTAAGGGGAGGCTGGCCGTTTGTTTATAAGGGGAGGCTGGCCGTTTGTACATTAAGGGGAGGCTGGCCGTTTGTTTATAAGGGGAGGCTGACCGTTTGTTTATAAGGGGAGGCTGGCCGTTTGTACATTAAGGGGAGGCTGGCCGTTTGTTTATAAGGGGAGGCTGGCCGTTTGTTTATAAGGGGAGGCTGGCCGTTTGTACATTAAGGGGAGGCTGACCGTTTGTTTATAAGGGGAGGCTGGCCGTTTGTACATTAAGGGGAGGCTGGCCGTTTGTTTATAAGGGGAGGCTGACCGTTTGTTTATAAGGGGAGGCTGGCCGTTTGTACATTAAGGGGAGGCTGACCGTTTGTTTATAAGGGGAGGCTGGCCGTTTGTTTATAAGGGGAGGCTGGCCGTTTGTTTATAAGGGGAGGCTGGCCGTTTGTACATTAAGGGGAGGCTGGCCGTTTGTTTATAAGGGGAGGCTGACCGTTTGTTTATAAGGGGAGGCTGGCCGTTTGTACATTAAGGGGAGGCTGGCCGTTTGTTTATAAGGGGAGGCTGGCCGTTTGTTTATAAGGGGAGGCTGGCCGTTTGTACATTAAGGGGAGGCTGACCGTTTGTTTATAAGGGGAGGCTGGCCGTTTGTACATTAAGGGGAGGCTGGCCGTTTGTTTATAAGGGGAGGCTGACCGTTTGTTTATAAGGGGAGGCTGGCCGTTTGTACATTAAGGGGAGGCTGACCGTTTGTTTATAAGGGGAGGCTGGCCGTTTGTACATTAAGGGGAGGCTGGCCGTTTGTACATTAAGGGGAGGCTGGCCGTTTGTACATTAAGGGGAGGCTGACCGTTTGTTTATAAGGGGAGGCTGGCCGTTTGTACATTAAGGGGAGGCTGGCCGTTTGTACATTAAGGGGAGGCTGGCCGTTTGTACATTAAGGGGAGGCTGGCCGTTTGTACATTAAGGGGAGGCTGGCCGTTTGTACATTAAGGGGAGGCTGGCCGTTTGTACATTAAGGGGAGGCTGGCCGTTTGTTTATAAGGGGAGGCTGGCCGTTTGTTTATAAGGGGAGGCTGGCCGTTTGTACATTAAGGGGAGGCTGGCCGTTTGTACATTAAGGGGAGGCTGGCCGTTTGTTTATAAGGGGAGGCTGGCCGTTTGTACATTAAGGGGAGGCTGGCCGTTTGTACATTAAGGGGAGGCTGGCCGTTTGTACATTAAGGGGAGGCTGACCGTTTGTTTATAAGGGGAGGCTGGCCGTTTGTACATTAAGGGGAGGCTGGCCGTTTGTACATTAAGGGGAGGCTGGCCGTTTGTACATTAAGGGGAGGCTGGCCGTTTGTACATTAAGGGGAGGCTGGCCGTTTGTACATTAAGGGGAGGCTGGCCGTTTGTACATTAAGGGGAGGCTGGCCGTTTGTACATTAAGGGGAGGCTGGCCGTTTGTACATTAAGGGGAGGCTGGCCGTTTGTACATTAAGGGGAGGCTGGCCGTTTGTTTATAAGGGGAGGCTGGCCGTTTGTACATTAAGGGGAGGCTGGCCGTTTGTACATTAAGGGGAGGCTGGCCGTTTGTTTATAAGGGGAGGCTGGCCGTTTGTACATTAAGGGGAGGCTGGCCGTTTGTTTATAAGGGGAGGCTGGCCGTTTGTACATTAAGGGGAGGCTGGCCGTTTGTACATTAAGGGGAGGCTGGCCGTTTGTACATTAAGGGGAGGCTGGCCGTTTGTACATTAAGGGGAGGCTGGCCGTTTGTTTATAAGGGGAGGCTGGCCGTTTGTACATTAAGGGGAGGCTGGCCGTTTGTTTATAAGGGGAGGCTGGCCGTTTGTACATTAAGGGGAGGCTGGCCGTTTGTACATTAAGGGGAGGCTGGCCGTTTGTACATTAAGGGGAGGCTGGCCGTTTGTACATTAAGGGGAGGCTGGCCGTTTGTACATTAAGGGGAGGCTGGCCGTTTGTACATTAAGGGGAGGCTGGCCGTTTGTACATTAACCCGTACAGCCCCAGCGACGCGCCTGACGCGTCGGCGATGTATGTAATGCACAGCCCCAGAGACGCGCCTGGCGCGTCACCCTAATTGCGCCGACCGTGACCTCAGGTGTAGCCACTCAAGAGGGCTCAGATTTGTATGGGAACTGTGTACGTATCCCACGCAACCGTGCCGATGGTTGAAAACTCTCAAAGTCCACGTGCGTGCGCGCGAGCGCGCAATAACCTGTTTTTTTGGGATAATTGCCTTCAATTTTTTACTCTTGTAAAATCCGTTTTCGGGGTCTCTGTAGGACCATTTTTTAAGCTTTTTGAGCGGTTTTTCGTGGTTTTTCCTTCATTCCTAACCCATTCGCTATTGTTTCTGGAATAAAACCATTTTTTGAAAACCGGCCGGATTCTGGTGCGCAAACATTACAAAACTAGCCGGGGCTCCACGGGTTAAGGGGAGGCTGGCCGTTTGTTTATAAGGGGAGGCTGGCCGTTTGTTTATAAGGGGAGGCTGGCCGTTTGTTTGGTCTAATAATTAATTTATTCATAATTTTGTTTAGTTTCCTCCCTAGACCTCTATCAAGCTTAGAACCCCCCCCCCCCCTAGACCCCCCTTCAAGATAAATTTGTAAATTTTTCGGTAGAAAAATGTCCGGACCGAAGGCCGATTCCTCTTAAAATTGCAGGCTCGCTATTGCTCGCCAGGAAATAATAGACACCTAAATGGCACGAAAGGTCTTAAAATTTACAACGAAATGGGGCAAAAGGTATTAAAATCGCCAAACTAATGGGCCGAACGTCATCAAATCTGAAAACTATTGGGGGTAAACATGAGGAAGAAGGGGGGAGCAGAAAAACAGCCCATGTCATTTTAAGGTTATCTCCAGACGATTATATTCAGATAAATATTTGTTAATTCTTGCAACGGTCTATCTATAGCTCCAGTACTTGACTGTTTGAGTGGGTTGTGATAAAGATAGATAAGTGTGTGTGTGTGTGTGTGTGTGTGTGTGTGTGTGTGTGTGTGTGTGTGTGTGTGTGTGTGTGTGTGAAAGAGAGAGAGAGAGAGGATGGATGTACAGGTACACAATATGTGTGTATATGTATATATATACATATACATACATATATACACACATATACATATATATATATATATATATATATATATATATATAGTGGAAGCTATTTGTTGAATATTTAGGTACCTGTAATCATGGATCAAGATCAATTTATCTAGTCGATGTTTTAAAGTTTAGGCAGTAGAGCCTTAATGACACTACCACACCCTGTTCGTTATAAGTTACCCAGATAATGATAGTACCACACCCTGTTCGTTATAAGTTACCCAGATAATGACACTACCACACCCTGTTCGTTATAAGTTACCCAGATAATGACACTACCACACCCTGTTCGTTATAAGTTACCCAGATAATGACACTACCACACCCTGTTCGTTATAGGTTACCCAGATAATGACAGTACCACACCCTGTTCGTTATAGGTTACCCAGATAATGACACTACCACACCCTGTTCGTTATAGGTTACCCAGATAATGACAGTACCACACCCTGTTCGTTATAAGTTACCCAGATAATGACAGTACCACACCCTGTTCGTTATAAGTTACCCAGATAATGACACTACCACACCCTGTTCGTTATAGGTTACCCAGATAATGACAGTACCACACCCTGTTCGTTATAGGTTACCCAGATAATGACAGTACCACACCCTGTTCGTTATAAGTTACCCAGATAATGACACTACCACACCCTGTTCGTTATAGGTTACCCAGATAATGACAGTACCACACCCTGTTCGTTATAAGTCACCCAGATAATGACAGTACCACACCCTGTTCGTTATAGGTTACCCAGATAAAGACAGTACCACACCCTGTTCGTTATAAGTTATCCAGATAATGACAGTACCACACCCTGTTCGTTATAGGTTACCCAGATAATGACACTACCACACCCTGTTCGTTATAGGTTACCCAGATAATGACAGTACCACACCCTGTTCATTATAAGTTACCCAGATAATGACAGTACCACACCCTGTTCGTTATACGTTACCCAGATAATGACACTACCACACCCTGTTCGTTATAGGTTACCCAGATAATGACACTACCACACCCTGTTCGTTATAAGTTACCCAGATAATGACACTACCACACCCTGTTCGTTATAAGTTACCCAGATAATGACACTACCACACCCTGTTCTTTATAAGTTACCCAGATAATGACAGTACCACACCCTGTTCTTTATAGGTTACCCAGATAATGACAGTACCACACCCTGTTCATTATAAGTTACCCAGATAATGACAGTACCACACCCTGTTCGTTATAAGTTACCCAGATAATGACAGTACCACACCCTGTTCGTTATAGGTTACCCAGATAATGACACTACCACACCCTGTTCGTTATAAGTTACCCAGATAATGACAGTACCACACCCTGTTCGTTATAGGTTACCCAGATAATGACAGTACCACACCCTGTTCGTTATAGGTTACCCAGATAATGACACTACCACACCCTGTTCGTTATAGGTTACCCAGATAATGACACTACCACACCCTGTTCGTTATAGGTTACCCAGATAATGACAGTACCACACCCTGTTCATTATAAGTTACCCAGATAATGACAGTACCACACCCTGTTCGTTATAGGTTACCCAGATAATGACAGTACCACACCCTGTTCGTTATAAGTTACCCAGATAATGACAGTACCACACCCTGTTCGTTATAAGTTACCCAGATAATGACAGTACCACACCCTGTTCTTTATAGGTTACCCAGATAATGACAGTACCACACCCTGTTCATTATAAGTTACCCAGATAATGACACTACCACACCCTGTTCGTTATAAGTTACCCAGATAATGACAGTACCACACCCTGTTCGTTATAAGTTACCCAGATAATGACACTACCACACCCTGTTCGTTATAGGTTACCCAGATAATGACACTACCACACCCTGTTCGTTATAGGTTACCCAGATAATGACACTACCACACTGTTCGTTATAAGTTACCCAGATAATGACAGTACCACACCCTGTTCGTTATAGGTTACCCAGATAATGACACTACCACACCCTGTTAGTTATAGGTTACCCAGATAATGACACTACAACACCCTGTTCGTTATAAGTTACCCAGATAATGACAGTACCACACCCTGTTCGTTATAGGTTACTCAGATAATGACAGTACCACACCCTGTTCGTTAGAAGTTACCCCGATAATGACACTACCATACCCTGTTCGTTATAGGTTACCCAGATAATGACACTACCACACCCTGTTCGTTATAGGTTACCCAGATAATGACAGTCCCACACCCTGTTCGTTATAGGTTACTCAGATAATGACAGTACCACACCCTGTTCGTTATAAGTTACCCAGATAATGACAGTACCACACCCTGTTCGTTATAAGTTACCCAGATAATGACACTACCACACCCTGTTCGTTATAGGTTACCCAGATAATGACAGTACCACACCCTGTTCGTTATAGGTTACCCAGATAATGACACTACCACACCCTGTTCGTTATAGGTTACCCAGATAATGACACTACCACACCCTGTTCGTTATAAGTTACCCAGATAATGACACTACCACACCCTGTTCGTTATAGGTTACCCAGATAATGACAGTACCACACCCTGTTCGTTATAGGTTACCCAGATAATGACACTACCACACCCTGTTCGTTATAGGTTACCCAGATAATGACACTACCACACCCTGTTCGTTATAGGTTACCCAGATAATGACACTACCACACCCTGTTCGTTATAGGTTACCCAGATAATGACAGTACCACACCCTGTTCGTTATAGGTTACCCAGATAATGACACTACCACACCCTGTTCGTTATAAGTTACCCAGATAATGACAGTACCACACCCTGTTCGTTATAAGTTACCCAGATAGTGTCATTTCAATTATCTGGAACTCAAAAAGGGCTAGGGCAAATGAGCTGTAAATGTCCACACCTATTCCCTGGCTGATCTTTCCCAAATGGTAGATAGATTTGCTGGATTACTCTTGTCGTTTGTGAGTTATAGAGGTTAATGTTCAACAGTTTTTGCCTAACTATAATGAACAGGGTATATGTAATCCATTCCAATAAGTTTACCACTCGATTGAAAAATAAATGTTCTGCCTCATATGAGTGAAAAACCAAACGATAGATGTGTGTTCTTGGTCAGTATAAAGCTAAACATTCAGACCTCCATCTTTGACGTAGGTAATATAGCTACTGTACGGTCGCGCTAATAAGTCATGTCCCAGCTGTCAATACGTTTGGCTCGCTCTGTGCTGTATTAATGTCTGTCAGATGTTGAATAGTGCGGGGAAGTGTAGGAACATATTTGAATATTTCACTCGATATGAAGAAATGAAAGTTATATATTGCCGATACTAATTATTGGTCAAAACATACTTAGTGCCGAGACATCACTTATTAGCGCGATTGTACCTATCTATGCAAGTGGCACCGATGAGCGCCCCGCCCTTCGGTATTTTGTATAAGGTTTATTCTCCTAGACAGGTTGCCAACATTATGTCGAATGTCTTATGTGGTATTTAGTAGTAGACATAAGTTTGGTGCTCCCTTCCCGCAGCTGTTCGGTTCAGGTGCTCCTTCAAGCTTCAGACTTAGCTTAACACTATTAGGTGCAACTTCTTGGGGGTTATTATAGTATTGTTTAATTATTATTGAGGGTTTTCATTGTTTTAGCTATTTTTGATCAATGTGTTTTTAGTTTACCCCAAGACTTAGAAACACGCCTCTCCAGACCCCCTTCAAACTAAAAAAAGTCCCCCAGACCCCATTCAAGCTAAATATGTACATTTTTCGATAGAAAAATGTCCCGGCCGAAGGCCGATTTCTCCCAAATTACAGGCTCGCTATCGCTCGCCCAGGAAAAATTGACACTTTATTGGGTTGAAGCATCTTATAATCGCCAAACTAATGAGGTGAAACGTCTTAAAATCTACAAACTAATGGAGTAACACAGGGAGGATCGAAATTGGCCCGCCCTGCATCTTATAGGGTTAAAGGAGCACCTGAAACAAACATCAGCGGGAAGGGAACACCAAACTCATGTCTACTACTAAATACCACATAAGAGATAGGCAAAAACAAACTAAACATTATTACCGGTACTTAATTAATCTAACACGTTCAGCTATAGAATGTAAGGTATCTTAGTTTAGCCCCCTCGAAATAGTGTATCTGAATTGTTTACTAATCATATTCATTTACATTTTAATTATATTTTGTTCTCTCCATATCCCCAGGTAACTTAATCCCACAAGGACCCCCAATGGAAATACGCCTACCGGCCTTATTGGGATATCCTTAGTTGGAATTATGCAAAGCTGGTACTGTATGGTACATGGGGGATTTTAAATTGTGTTACAAACAACGAAATAATTGGCTTGTAAGAGAATATAGGCACATACTTACAATGCACGATCACAAACAACTCATCACAACCCCCACACGTATCTCTGAGAACACTGCTACAATATTAGACCATGTAAATTGTAACAGAGAGGACAAAATATCACAATCCGGGGTTAGACAGACGGGGATAAGTGATCACTTCGTCACGTATTGCACACGGAAAACACCAAAAATTACCCTAGAGAATCACAAGGTCATTAAAACAAAGTCACTCAGAAACTACAGCAAGGAAACATTTTTGGACATTTTATGGAATACAGAAGAGTCTCCAGTGTTTGGAAGAACAAACGTTAATGACACATGGGTTGGCTTCAGAACCATCATCACAAACATCCTAGGCGAAATGGCTGTTCTGAAAAATATACGAATTAAAGCAAGATCAGACGCATGGATCAACAATGACATACAACACCTTCTAGAACAATGACATACAACACCTTCTAGAACAATGACATACAACACCATCTAGAACAATGACATACAACACCTTCTAGAACAATGACATACAACACCTAGAACAATGACATACACCATCTAGAACAATGACATACAACACCTTCTAGAACAATGACATACAACACCTTCTAGAACAATGACATACAACACCTTCTAGAACAATGACATACAACACCTTCTAGAACAATGACATACAACACCTTCTAGAACAATGACATACAACACCTTCTAGAACAATGACATACAACACCTTCTAGAACAATGACATACAACACCTTCTAGAACAATGACATACAACACCTTCTAGAACAACACCTTCTAGAACAATGACATACAACACCTTCTAGAACAATGACATACAACACCTTCTAGAACAATGACATACAACACCTTCTAGAACAATGACATACAACACCATCTAGAACAATGACATACAACACCATCTAGAACAATGACATACAACACCTTCTAGAACAATGACATACAACACCATCTAGAACAATGACATACAACACCATCTAGAACAATGACATACAACACCTTCTAGAACAATGACATACAACACCTTCTAGAACAATGACATACAACACCTTCTAGAACAATGACATACAACACCTTCTAGAACAATGACATACAACACCTTCTAGAACAATGACATACAACACCTTCTAGAACAATGACATACAACACCTTCTAGAACAATGACATACAACACCTTCTAGAACAATGACATACAACACCTTCTAGAACAATGACATACAACACCATCTAGAACAATGACATACAACACCTTCTAGAACAATGACATACAACACCTTCTAGAACAATGACATACAACACCTTCTAGAACAATGACATACAACACCTTCTAGAACAATGACATACAACACCTTCTAGAACAATGACATACAACACCATCTAGAACATAGAGACAAACTGTTAAAAAGGCTAGTGAAACATAGACAAGATCAAGGTCTGAAACAGGAGTTAAACAGGGTTAGGAATAAACTAAGTAGGCAATTTTAATCAGCGAAATATAAAAATTTCCACAGTAAGGCAGAGGAATATCAGAGTAACCCCATAAAACTATGGAGGCACTTAAAATCAACGGGCTACGGCAACAAGGCAAGGGATTCATCTAACACTAATATTGCTCTCAAAATTAATGATCAGGTTTGCCATGATAAACGTCAAATTTCAACCTACTTCAACTCCTTCTTCACCTCCATAGCAAACACACTTACTCAGAACCTACCGCAACCTCTCAATAAATACACAACAACTGCCACCTTTCAAAATTTCTACAGGGATAAAGGCATACACCCGAACACTTTTGGATTGCAAAATGTTACACCAAAATACACATATGAGGAACTCTCTAACCTAAATGTACATAAAAGTACAGGACCAGACAAAATTCCTGCCAAATTTCTAAGAGATGGAGCCATTGGTATCGCAGGTCCCCTAACCCACATCACCAACCTGTTAATAAACACCAACACCGTACCTGATGAACTGAAGGAAGCTATTGTAACCCATCTATTCAAGGATACTACATCGGACTCTTCTTCTTCTTCTTCTCTCTGACCGGGTATAGGCTATCCTAGTGTTTACTAGCCTATACCCCTTTGAAAGGACATTAGCCTAACCTAACAACCTTACCTAACCTATCCTAGTAATATGGGTGGGGGCTGCCGCGCCCCCCCCCCCCCCCCGCTATTTGACATCTTTGACAGATTTTTGGTGTATTGTTCTGTGAAAAGTGTATTTTTTCAATTTGTCAATAACGAAAATCCTCCATGCGGACTATATCGAGAAAAATATGGCGAATCTAATAAATTGTTTCTAATAAGGCGGATGTAGTGTCCTTGAAGATTATCGAAACTAAAATATGTATTATAAAAAACAAAAAATACATAAATGAGCAAATATATCCCCCCCCCCCCTCAGCTCTCTTACCGTTATCACCATTGACGCAGGTGATGACAGCATCATGTAATTCGTTAACCCTTCAACTCATTTACCAAAACCGACTTAAGGGGGTTGACTTGTTTTTTTTTTTTTTCTCCTTTTCTCTCTTTCTCTGGCTTGTATCCATTCTGCCCCATTCAGCCAACTATTTTAAGACGTTTATCCCCATCTAGGTGTCGATTTCTTCCTGGCGAGCGATAGCGAGCCAGCATTATATGAAGAGATCCGGCTTTGCCGGAGAAATGTTTCTATCGAAAAATTTACAAATTTAGCCCACTGTCAAAAACATTTAAAAAATATGCTGGCTCGCTACCGCTCACCAGTAAAAAAATGACACCTGGATGGGGATAAGTCTTAAAACAGTAGGCTGAATGGGGCCAAATGGATACAAGCCAGAGAAAGATAGAAAAGGACAGAACAAAAACAGGTCACCCCCCTTAACCCTTTCTGTACCAGCGACGTCTATAGCTATATTGTGAGGATTGTATGCAGCTCAGGAAGGATCTGTTGCTAGAGACCCTTTTTACACAGAATAAAATTGTTTAATATTAGCCAGAAGAGATAATAATGTGTTGGATACAGAAGGGGTTAATCTCTCTTACCGTTATCACCAACCATCAGCCGGCAGCAGCAGCCATCTGGGAAGCACTTGGACGCGCACCTTATAATGTGTTGGATACAGAAGGGGTTAATCTCTCTTACCGTTATCACCAACCATCAGCCGGCAGCAGCAGCCATCTGGGAAGCACTTGGACGCGCACCTTATAATGTGTTGGATACAGAAGGGGTTAACTCTCTTACCGTTATCACCAACCATCAGCAGCAGCAGCCATCTGGGAAGCACTTGGACGCGCACCTTATCGTCTCTTGTTCAAGTTAGGTTTTATCATAGGCACACTTTACTTGATAACCTACCTCCGCATTAATTGGGTAAATACATACATACACACATACATACATAGCCTACACTGTCATACATATATAAATATAAAAACAGCGACAATACACACACCAAAAACAAAACAAAATATTAATAAAATAGACGTGCCGTTTTGCCCAAAATCAAAACGGCATACCCAACTCTGCGAGGGGTTACCATCATCACTATTAATGCCATCATCACTACTACTTCCTTCATAACTACAACCGCCACAATCATCACGACTACGGTCATCATCACCATTACTATGATCATCACTACTACAATTACAATCATCACTACTACTCTCACCATCATCACTACTACTCTCACCATCATCACTACTACTGTCACCATTATCACTACCATCTTAATCACTACTAGCATTGATACTACAACTATCAACCAGCATTACTACTATCATCACCACCATCTTACACTCATCATTACTACTGTTAACATAATCACTACTACTATAACCATCATCATTACTACTGTCACAAGTATTACCATCATGTATCCTACTGTCACCATCATCACTACTACTGCCATCATCACCATTACTATGATCTTCATCATCACAACTATTGTCATCATCACTACAACTTTCACCATCATCACTACTACTCACTAATACTCACACCATCGTCACTTCCATCATCACTACTGTCATTATTATCACTACAACTCTCATTACTTGTCACCATCATCACTACTATTATGACCATCATCACTATTACTGTCACCGTCATATCTACTACTGTCACCATCATATCTACTACTGTCATCATCATCACTACTGTCAACATCAATACAACTACAACCATCATCACTACTATTATCACCATCATAACTACTATCACCATCAATCCCACTATTACTACCATCACTTCTAATGCCAACTAAACTAACTTAAC
The DNA here is from genome assembly GCA_032716605.1 of Paralithodes platypus. Lineage (NCBI taxonomy): Eukaryota > Metazoa > Arthropoda > Malacostraca > Decapoda > Lithodidae > Paralithodes > Paralithodes platypus. The sequence goes on from CM064580.1 coordinate 44,441,299, forward strand.
CTAGCAAATGCGTAGCGAGATGTTTTCGCCCCCAGAACGAATGCGTTCTTAGTGTGAGCCCCTTTGGGGGCTCACACACTAATAATGCCATCATTGCTGGGGGGTGGGGGGGTCTGGGAGGAGGGGGGGGGTCCGGGAGAGGGGGAGGGAAACCATATTTTGGACCTAAAATCATAACAATTGTATAAATTCAAAAAATATTTTTTGACGGACGTTCGCACTCACGCAACAAATGTTCGTGTGAAAGTTGGTGAAAATCCGTCCAACGGTCTAGGAGGAGTTCCGAGACAGACGGACAATGACAACGACATCAGATTTTTGTTTTGTGTGGTACCCACTATACGGGGGGGGCGATACCAAACTCTGCTTACGCAGAGTTGATAATCATCATTATGTATGTATACATGAATGTATATACTCAGGAACATACCCCATACCACAGACCTCGAACAGAAAAAAAAAAAAAAAAAAAAAAAAAAAAAAAAAAAATTCAGACACATCTAGGTTGCCCAGGAGAAGACCCAGACACCAAGGCCCATTTGGGGTCCCCAGCAAAAGACTACCAGGTCCCAGACCTCCCGGAGAGATTCCGATCTCAGCAGGCAGACACACAGCAAAACCCACCATCACAATGCCCCCCCCACATCACATCCAGGCATGACCCTTCATATACAGTATACCGGCTCCCCGGGCCAGGCCGCCTGATGAACTATTATCTAGTCCAACTGGCGCCCGACCCCCACTCCCTATGACCGCGTTATCACTCATCTATTCACAATCATTCTCCATTCATTCCTATTTATCATCACTTCTCTTGCCTGTTCTTCATTCATCTCTCTATCTTCCAGCACTTTTTTCACACCATCTCTCCATCTCCTCCAAGGTCTTCCTCTCTATCTATTTCCCCTTGTTTCTGACTCATATACTCCCTTTGTAAGCCTTTCATCTCCCATTCGTTGAACATTTCCATACCAGCATAGCACGCTTCTTTCCATTCTGGCCGATAAGGGTTCCTGTTGTCCCACTCTCCTATGTACACTACCTCTTCATTCCTCAATCTGTCTCTAAGCGTCACTCCACACATACTCCTCAAGCAGCTCATCTCCATCACATCCAATCTTCTTTTTTATTGCAGATTCTGACCCTATGTCTCAGCCCCATACATCACTGTTGGTACAACTATCCTTTGATACATTGCATTTTTTGCTTTCATTCCGAGATTTCTCACCTTCCACATACGGTACTTCTCATTGGTCCAACAACTTTCCTTCCCTCACACACCACCGTCCTGGTGGTGTAATGGTTAGACTTTAGAGAGTTTAAAAATCTGTGTGTGATAACCCAGGTTCGAATCCCGGTGGATCACATATATATGCTTAATTAATTTAATTTGGAGGAGTTTGATGTTGTGATGAAATTAATAAAGATATAGATAACCTCCATTCCCATATCTTCATCCCTGCTTATCACTCCTAGATCATTATTGATTGAATGATTATTTAATTGTACCAACAAATTGGCAAATACAGTATCAAATAATGTCTTCTTCCTTGAATTATATTTCCTCTCTTTTTAATGCTGAAATTACTATTTTTTTGTACGGATTTTTTTTTTTTATCGATGCAAACAAATTTAATTTCAGCATTAGGAAGATAGGAAATAAAATAACAAACATATGTATATTAACAGCATGTCTTTCTGAATACACTACCGATACTTTATCCTTTTAGCATTAAGAAGCATTTTGACAGTTTATTCTGGCTATATGTAGATGATTGTGTTCGGTTTAGGCCTTTTTCTTTCTTTTTTGAGACTCCTGCGAGCCTTTTGGGAGGCATAAAATTATTCAACTAAGGCGAGAATAGCCAATGTACAATGGCTAATGTGGAGGCTGTGTGTAACAAAAGTAGGCGTTGGCCAACGGATGTCGCTGGGGCTGGATGGGTTAAAATAGCCAAACTAATGGGGATTTTATATATATATATATATACCGGTATATATATATATTTTTTTTTAAGGTAACCTCCTCCCCCCACCTGCAAACGTCGGCTATGCTAATGTGAAGACAACCATCAAAGTAAACTACCGATAGAAGGCCTTTGTTCGGTAGCGTAATCTACTAAGGGTTATCAATAATAGCCTCTCTTAGTAATGATAACCGGCTCACTTCAAATACCCACCACCACATATTACTCCGTGTATCAGTTATCTTCATTTGGCAGTTGGTTTTTCGAGTCCTCCTCCTCCTCCTTCATGTTTAGCCCTATTAGTTATGAAATTTGAAGACATTCGCCCCATTAGTTTGGCGGTATTCAGACCTTTTGCCCCATTTCTTTGCCAATATTAAGACCTTTCGTGCCATTTAGATTTTTTTCCTGGCGATCGATAGCGAACTTGTAATTATAGAAGTAACCGGCCTTCAGCCGGGATATTTTTCTACCGAAAAATTTACAAATTTATATCGAAGGAGGGTCTTGTGAGTGTTCTTTTAAGCTTGATGGAGGTTTAGAGAGCAAACTAAGACCTTTCGTGCCATTTAGGTGTCTATTTTTTCTTGGCGAACGATAGCGAGCTTGTATTTGAAGATGAATTGGCCTTCGGCAGGGACATTTTTCTACCGAAAAATGTACAAATGTATATCGAAGGGGGGGGGGGGGGTCTTGTGGGTGATTTGTGAAGCTTTAGAGAGCAAACTAAACCCTTTCCTTAACCCATTGAGCCGAACCAGTATATTATGCTGCACAATACCGTCTGAGCTCCCTTAAAATCTCAAAAAAACTAATTGGGTTAAGCATGAGGGGTAGGCTACAGACAAACCAACCCTGCCCTTATAAGAATGAACAAAGCTGATCAAATAAGGAATAATACGTGTTGGAAATTAGGACGGTGGTGTACGGTGGGTATTTGATGTTACCAGTTGATCAATACTAAGAGAGGCTAGTATTGATAACCCTTAAAAGAGCTCAGATGGTATTGTGCAGCATAATTTACTGGTTCTGAAAATCGCCAAACTAATGGGGCGAATGTTTTGAAATGTCATAACTAATGGGCCTAAACATGAGGGAGGAGGAGGAAGACTCGAAAAACCAACTGCCTCCCCTCAAGGGTTATCAATACTAGCCTCTCTTATTAAGGATACACTGGCTAACATCAAATAACCATCGTACAGCGTCCCCTAGTTTCCACCACGTAATAGTAGTCCCTTTAAGGGTTCACTTTTTTGGGTGATTTTTGCATGTATTCATTATTTTTCTAGTTTCCTCCCTAGACCTCCATCAAATTAAAACAAAAAAAACATCCATTAGATCCCCCTTCTAGATTAATTTGTAAATTTGTCGGTAGAAAAATTTCCCTGGCCGATTTCTTCCAACATTACAGGCTCACTATCGTTCGCCAGGGAAAAAACGGACACCTAAAAAGCACGAAAGTTCTAAATATTGACGAAGAAATGGGGCGAAAGGTCTTATAATCGACTAACTAATGGGGCAAACATCTTAACATCTGAAAACTAATTGGGCTAAACATGAGGGAGAAAGTGGTCCAGAAAACCGGCCCATTCTTATATGTAGTTTTGTTTTGACAGCAAGCTAAATTTGTAAATTTTTCGATGGAAAAATGTCTCCGGCGAAGCCGGATTTCTCCATACAATGCTGGCTCGCTATCGCTCGCCAGGAAGAAATCGACACTTGGATGGGGATAAACATCTTAAAACAGTTAACTGAATGGGGCCGAATGGATACAAGCCAAACAGAGAAAACAAGACGGTGACCCCCCTTAAGTAAAAATTGTAAAATCTTATCAAATTATGACTTCAATCAATGTAATTAGATAATTGGTAATACATTATGACCTCAATCAATGTAATTAGATAATTGGTAATACATTATGACCTCAATCAATGTAATTAGATAATTGGTAATACATTATGACTTCAATCAATGTAATTAGATAATTGGTAATACATTATGACCTCAATCAATGTAATTAGATAATTGGTAATAAATTATGACTTCAATCAATGTAATTAGATAATTGGTAATACATTATGACTTCAATCAATGTAATTAGATAATTGGTAATACATTATGACTTCAATCAATGTAATTAGATAATTGGTAATACATTATGACTTCAATCAATGTAATTAGTTAATTGGTAATACATTTGTATCCTAAAAATATAAAATAAAGACAATATATATATCAATATACGAGTGAAAAAAGTAATTAATCTCACTTTGAACACGATGACTTAATTATTAACACTATTATGGTTACCATTAGACTATTTGCTTTAACTTATAATAAATATACTTTTAAGAATCAAAGCGCTAAATACGATCTCCATAAATGCTCTGAATAACACAGATCCCTTTTTAACTGCATAAGATAGTTATATTCTAGTTACCATTAGACTATTTTTAACTGCATAAGATAGTTATATTCTAGTTACCATTAGACTATTTTTAACTGCATAAGATAGTTATATTCTAGTTACCATTAGACTATTTTTAACTGCATAAGATAGTTATATTCTAGTTACCATTAGACTATTTTTAACTGCATAAGATAGTTATATTCTAGTTACCATTAGACTATTTTTAACTGCATAAGATAGTTATATTCTAGTTACCATTAGACTATTTTTAACTGCATAAGATAGTTATATTCTAGTTACCATTAGACTATTTTTAACTGCATAAGATAGTTATATTCTAGTTACCATTAGACTATTTTTAACTGCATAAGATAGTTATATTCTAGTTACCATTAGACTATTTTTAACTGCATAAGATAGTTATATTCTAGTTACCATTAGACTATTTTTAACTGCATAAGATAGTTAGATTCTAGTTACCATTAGACTATTTTTTTTAGCTTATACCTAAGTTTATTTACTTTTTGGTCGATTTTTGCATGCATTCATTATTGTTGCATGCATTCATTATTTTTGCATGCATTCATTATTTTTCTAGTTTCCTCCCTAGACCTCCATCAAATTTAAAAACACATCCATTAGATCCCCCTTCCAGATTAATTTGTAAATTTTTCGGTAGAAAAATGTCCCGGCCGAAGGCCGATTCTTCAAACATTACAAGCTCACTATCGTTCGCCAGGGACAAAATCGACACCTAAATAGCACGAAAGGTCTAAATATTGATGAAGAAATGGGGCGAAAGGTCTTAAAATCGACTAACTAATGGGGCAAACATCTTAACATCTGAAAACTATTGGGGCTAAACATGAGGGAGAAAGTGGTCCAGCAAACCGGCCCATCCCCCCTTTAATTATAAGAATCAAAGTGGTAACTACGATTTAATTAAACATTATGAATATTCCGTCTGAATTCTGAATAACTGCATACAATGGTCTCCATGTAACCAGAGTCAAAGGTAAAACAAAGCATCATCGTGCTGAAAGGGTTAAGTCTATACATATAATAGTTCGTTGGGGGGGGGGGGGGGTGTTCCTTATTGGACCCCCTCTCCCTCAGGTTTAGCCTCATTAGTTTTGAGATTTTAAGACTTTCATTCTATTACTTTAGCGATTTTAAGACCTCTCGCCCCATTTCATTGTCAATATTAAGACATTTCGTGTCAGTTAGGAGTCTATTTTTCCTGGCGAGCGATAGCGAGCATTTATTTTTAAGAGGAATCAGCCTTCTTCCGGTACATTTTTCTACCGAAAAATGTACAAATTTATCTCAAAGGGAGGTCTTGGGGGTGCCTTTTTTTTGTTTTTTTTAGTTTGATGGAGTTCTAGAGGAAAAAACCGGTAAATTAATATACCCAAAAATACAACCTACCCCCCTTAAAAAATATATATAATTAAGTAAATAGACCAAACAATACCCCCTACCCCCCTTAACTTTCTAACCTGTGTGATGTGTGTATATTATGTGCTGTTAAAGTAGTTCTCTCTCCCTCTCCCCCTTCACCCTCTGCTGGTGCCCTGGTAGAAGAAGTAGTGATGACTGGCTGGTAGGGGTGGTTGGTGGGCACTGACTGAGGGGCCCTGCAGCCTCACTGCTCAACCGAGAGTGACACAGGGGTGGAGGTGGAGGGGGGTGAGTGGGAGAGAGGAAGAGGAGAGAGAAGTGGGGGGGGGGGGTGAGTGGGAGAGAGGAAGAGGAGAGAGAAGTGGGGGGGGGGGGGTGAGGAGAAGAGGGAGGGGGAGGGAGGAGAAGTGGGGGAGGAAGAGGAGAGAGGAGGAGGAGGAGAAAGACAGAGGGGGAGGGAGGGGGAAGAGAGACGAGGAGGAGCAGGGGTGGACGGGGAGGGAGGGAGAAGAGAAGAAAGAGGAGGAGTGGGAGGAGGGGAATGATAGGGAGGGGGAAGAGAGAGAGGGAGTGGTAGGAGGGGAATGATAGGGAGGGAGAAGAGAGAGAGGGAGTGGTAGGAGGGGAATGATAGGGAGGGGGAAGAGAGAGAGGGAGTGGTAGGAGGGGAATGATAGGGAGGGGGAAGAGAGAGAGGAGTGGTAGGAGGGGAATGATAGGGAGGGGGAAGAGAGAGAGGGAGTGGTAGGAGGGGAATGATAGGGAGGGGGAAGAGAGAGAGGGAGAAGAGGTGTAGGGAAGATGGAAACTCTAAAATTGGAGTTTGATTCGGTTTAGCTAGTTTTTGAGTTGATACTTTAATTAATGTTTTGTCTGCTGTTTTTAGCATGCATTGCAGTTAAGGGGGGTGACCTTCTTTTTGTTATTTCTGTCCTTTCCTCTCTTTCCCTGGCTTGTATCCATTCGGCCCCATTCAGCCAACTATTTTAAGACGTTTATCCCCATCTAGGTGTCGATTTCTTCCTGGCGAGCGATAGCGAGCCAGCATTATATGAAGAAATCCGGCTTCGCCGGAGAATTTTTTTTATCGAAAAATGTACAAATTTAGCCTGCTGTCAAACAAACATAAAACATATGCTGGCTCGCTACCGCTGACCAGTAAAAAATTGACACCTGGATGGGGATAAAAGTCTTAAAACAGTAGGCTGAATGGGGCCAAATGGATACAAGTCAGAGAAAGATAGAAAATTACAGAACAAAAACAGGTCACCCCCCTTAAGTTGTCAATTAAGTTTCATAACATTAACGAGGACACAAGGGATTGGTATTCTTAAAAAACAGTCTTTCCCTTCGCAGCGCAGAGCCGTCAATAATCCAGAAGGGTTGATAGCCTCCGAAGACCTATTGTAACCAACCAACCAACCGGCTGATCTAGATTACGTCCGGAGGTGAAGTGGTGGTCTAGTTGGCTTGCTGTTGGTCGGCTACACTACATGCCAGGGTTCGAGGTTCAGCCTGGTCATCCGTCAACAATGTTCATACCAACGCCGACACAGCCACGCTACTACCGGTACCTCATTTATTCCTACACACACACACACACAGACTGTATATACTCTCTCAGAGAGAGAGAGAGAGAGAGAGAGAGAGAGAGAGAGAGAGAGAGAGAGAGAGTGAGGATTAACTAGTGAGGTACAGTATTAAGTTAGATTAATTTATCACACCGTCCACACGTATATATGGTGCTATATCTCATATATTCCTAAACACGCACCTACAAAACATACACTCACCAAATGCACATACACACTCACCTGGAAGCTAACACACACACACACACTCACCAAACGCACATACAGATATAATACATACATAGATACACACACACAGATACTGACCCCCCCCCCCCCACACACACATATAGCCCCCCCCACACACACATATAGCCCCCCCACACACACATACAGCCCCCCCCACGCATACAGCCCCCCCCCACACACATACACCCCCCCCCCACACACACACATACAGCCCCCCCCCACACACACACAGCCCCCCCCCCCCCCCCGACACACACATACACCCCCACCCCACACACATACACCCCCCCCCCCCACACACTCATACACCCCCCCCCCCACACACACATACACCCCCACCCCCACCCACACACACATACACCCCCCCCCCCCCCCCCCACATACACTTATTATTTACTGTACAGTTAGTCACATTCATTTGTATCCAGACCAGGATTCGAACCCACTCACTCCAGGCATACTTGGGAGAGTTGGGCACCGTAACCACTCGGCCATGAGCAGATGCCTAACTCTCCTAAATAGACCTGGAGTGAGTGGGTTCGAATACTGGCCAGTATACCTCTCTCACACCTGTCCGACATTATCATTAGAAATTCGTATCCACTCCATGATTTTAGATAATATGGATGAAATATAAGGAATGATATGCCCTACAACCGTTCAATGACCTCTCGCGAGTTTCAGGCTAAGGAAGTTGGAGCTGCAGACATCGATAATTACCCTATGTCTTTGTCAATTCTAAGACCTTTCGTCCCATTCGCCTTATGTCTTTGTCAATTCTAAGACCTTTCGTGCCATTTAGGTGTCGATTTTTTTCTGGCGAGCGATAGCGAGTCTGCAACTTAGGAGGAACTGTGGCCTTTAGCCGGGACATTCTTCTACCGAAAAAATAAATAAAATACAAATTTATTTCGAAGGAGAGTGTTGAGAGATGCTATTTATATCATTGTCTAATATGGAGGTCTAGGCAACAAACTAACAATAGAAAATATGTAAGTAAGTCAATAAAATATAAAAGCCACCCCTTACCTATTACATAAGAAACTACTCTTTTAAGGGGGGGGTGACCTGCTTTTTGTATTTCTGTCCTTTTCTCTCTTTCTCTGGCTTGTATCCATTCGGCCCCATTCAGCCAACTATTTTAAGACGTTTAACCCCTGTAGGTGTCGATTTCTTCCTGGCGAGCGATAGCGAGCCAACATTATATTAAGAAATCCGGCTTCGCCGGAGAAATTTTTCTATCGAAAAATGTACAAATTTAGCCTGCTGTCAATTTTGTTTAAAAATATGCTGGCTCGCTACCGCTCACCAGTAAAAAATTTACACCTGGATGGGGATAAAAGTCTTAAAACAGTAGGCTAAATAGGGCCGAATGGATACAAGCTAGAGAAAGAGAGAACAGGGGAGAACAAAAGCAGGTCACACCCCCTTAATTCAATCTTAATAAGTTTTCCGTTTTCCTCCATACATAATAATCGCGGAGTGTATAAATAATGGGGTGAACAGTTTTAAAATATCCAAACAGGAGAGTTCCAAAAAGCCTGCCCTCGAACCACATAGGGTTAACCCCTTCTGTACCGGCGACGTTCTTTATTTTATTCTAGCTGTGTTAAGACGATTTTGTGAAGTTTAGGAAGGATCTGTGGGAGTGGAAAGGGTTAGACGAGATAGTTCGAAGCCTGGTAATTGCTAGAGGACCTGTTTAAACTTAATAAAATCGTCTAATAGTAGTCAAAATAAAGTTAAAAGGACGTCACCGGTACAGAAGGGGTTAATTAACTGTAATTATAAGCCACTGTCAATATTCCACAACTCTCCTTATGTGTTGCTGGTGAGCGATAGCGAGCCTACAGTTTAGGAGGAACCGGCCCGAAAAATGTAAAAATTTATCTCGAGAGTGGGTCATGTTGGTATTTATTAAGCTTCATGGAGGTTTTGGGAGAAAATTAAATAAAACTATATATGAATAAATAAATGAAATCACTACAAATCTCCCCTTAAATGCTGTGAAACCTGTAACCCCGCTGTAAAACCACCAGTCAAATATGGCACACAGAACTATAACAGCATTCACCACTTGCGAGTTTCTGGCTATAAGGAAGTTGGAGCCGTACACTTCAAGGTTTACCAGAATTACCAGCTATAATAATGGGGCTAAGCATGAGGGAGAAGAGGGACCAGAGATACGGATCATCTCCCCTTAACCTCTCAGTACTCACCGACGCACTCTCTAGTATCTCGGTTATCAGTAAACGGTTATATTCAGCTTGGGAAAGGGACGGTGGCACTCTTCTTGGACCTCCCTGTCTCGCTCCAGTAGTTTGGAGATCTTAAGAAGTTTCACTGCATTAGTTTGGCGATAATGAGACTTCACCCCATTCAGGTGTCGATATTTATCTGGCCGAGCGATAGCGAGCCTATAGTTTTTTTCCATATGTATATGAAAGAGACAAAAGGCAGGTTGCCTGTAACGAGTGTCTCTCCCAAAGCTGAATAAGTGACAGGCCCGAATTCAAGGGACGTTAGGTCATATTGCCTGGACACACTAAGTTTAAAACAGTTTAAGTCATAGGATGAAGGAAAGATTGATTGAGGGAGAGAGTTCCAGAGTTCACTTGTTTAGTAGAAGAAGACTGAGAAAATTTGTCAATTCTTGGGTTGAAGAGCTAGACAGATTAGGAATAATAATAATAATAATAATCTTCTGGTTACTTATATAGCGCCCGTATCTCCTCCTTCGAGGATTCACAAGCGCTTGGCTTTCTTTAGTCTACCAGAGACCATTACCCATCCCCCTTGCTCATGGAGAGATGGTAACCGCCGGCTGTATCCCAGAAAAACTTTTCAATCTGAGCGGGGATTGAACGTGAGACCTTCAAGATGGGAATCAGGCACGCTATCAACTGAGCCAGCCGGACGGCATAGGAATGGGACTATGTTGAAAGACGGGTGCCTCGCATTTGCCGCAAGGGAGGGGGCATGCACTGAGAGAGCTCTGAAGAACACCTCCCTCGGATCAAATAGAGTTAAGGGGAGGTTTCACTTGAGGGATTTTTTTCTTGACTCCTTTCTCCCTCATGTATAGCCCCATTGCTTTTCTATTTTTAAGACGTTCGCCCCATTATTTTGACGATTTTATGAACTTTCGACCCATTTCTTGTCAATTTTAAGACCTTTCGTGCCATTTAGGTGTTGATTTTATCCTGGCGAGCGATAGTGAGCCTGTAATTTAAGAGGAACCGGCCTTCAGCCGGGACATTTTTCTACCCAAAAATTTACAAATTTATCTTGAAAGGGGCTCAAGGGGGTGAAATCTTAAGCTTGATGGATACCTAGACACCAAACTAAAAACCTCCCCTTAAATACCACCAAATAGGAAACTAACAAGCTTAAAGCAAGGTTCACACATTGGCGAGTCGGAGCGCAACTCCAACGCGAGTGATGAAATTTTTGCACTCGACAATGATTATCCCAAATTCGCCGACACTCGCCGACACTCTTACAGACTCGCGTGGACTCGCGGTGGACCCTCCACCGCGTAGACTCGCGAACGCGGCCAAAATATTTGTACAGACACAAAAACTGGAGAGTCAAGTGGGAGTAGGACGCCAACTCGCATAGAGTCGCGTAGACTCGCGTAAACTCCTGTAGACTCGTGTGACACTCGTGTAGACTCGAGTGACAGTCACGTTGTACTATTTAGAAATTTAATGATCGCGAGTCTACATGAGTGTCACACGAGTCTACATGAGTGTCACACGAGTCTACATGAGTGTCACGCGAGTCTACATGAGTGTCACGCGAGTCTACAGGAGTGTCACAGGAGTCTGTTTATATTATCAACAAAAATCGTAGCAGCGAAACGACTGCACCTATGGCTTTCATATTTTTACCACATGTACCTTACCCTTTTGGCTACCCACAAAAAACATCCCAAATTCCTCCTCCCACACGCTGACTGTCGGTCCCGTCAGAAGGAAAAAAAAGGAAAATCTGTGGCGGCGAAACGACTGCACCAATCGGTTCCATATTTGTGTGACAAGTCCCTTACCCTTCTGCCTTCCCCCCACCACACCCCCAACCGCCTCCCACCACCCACTTCCAGCGTATCCGTACGAAGATAAGGAAAAAAAGGAAAATCCGTGGTTGCGAAACTACCTTACCAATCGGCTTCATATTTGTAACATAGTCAATTACGCTTCTACCTTCCCCACACCATCCCCCAAACCACCCTCCCACCACCCTCCTACCCATACATAATAATAATGATGTGGAATATATGCAAAGGATAATTATATGATGACAAATAATAATATACAGATTGATATCCAACATGAAATATAAATAAATACAAGATATAAATTAAATAGAATATACACTCCTGTTAACTTCCTGTAGACTCGCGTTCATCTCGTGTAAACAGTGTAAACTCATGTGACACTCATGTAGACTCCTGTAGACTCGCACTATGCACTATTCGTACCCTGGAATTTGACCGTTATTTTTCAAATTTTGGCAAATTTTGGCGGTGCGTGTTGGGGTCGTGTTACACTCGCCGACACTCGCGGATACTCCTGTAAACTCGTGTAAACTCGTGTAAACTCATGTAAACTCGTGTTATTTTCGTGTTACATGCGTGTATACTCGCATCAGATGCTACTCGCGTTAGGTTCGGGCTCCATCATGGTGAGTATGCGGCGAGTGTGACTCGCGTTGGCCTCGCGCTCCGACTCGCCTATGTGTGAACCTACCTTTAGAAGTAGCCTACACTGAACATAAATTGCTTGTATAAGTTTAGAAGTAGCCTACACTGAACATAACTTGCTTTTATAAGTTTAGAAGTAGCCTACACTGAACATAACTTGCTTTTATAAGTTTAGAAGTAGCCTACACTGAACATAACTTGCTTTTATAAGTTTAGAAGTAGCCTACACTGAACATAACTTGCTTTTATAAGTTTAGAAGTAGCCTACACTGAACATAACTTGCTTTTATAAGTTTAGAAGTAGCCTACACTGAACATAACTTGCTTTTATAAGTTTAGAAGTAGCCTACACTGAACATAACTTGCTTTTATAAGTTTAGAAGTAGCCTACACTGAACATAACTTGCTTTTATAAGTTTAGAAGTAGCCTACACTGAACATAACTTGCTTTTATAAGTTTAGAAGTAGCCTACACTGAACATAACTTGCTTTTATAAGTTTAGAAGTAGCCTACACTGAACATAACTTGCTTTTATAAGTTTAGAAGTAGCCTACACTGAACATAACTTGCTTTTATAAGTTTAGAAGTAGCCTACACTGAACATAACTTGCTTTTATAAGTTTAGAAGTAGCCTACACTGAACATAACTTGCTTTTATAAGTTTAGAAGTAGCCTACACTGAACATAACTTGCTTTATAAGTTTAGAAGTAGCCTACACTGAACATAACTTGCTTTTATAAGTTTAGAAGTAGCCTACACTGAACATAACTTGCTTTTATAAGTTTAGAAGTAGCCTACACTGAACATAACTTGCTTTTTATAAGTTTAGAAGTAGCCTACACTGAACATAACTTGCTTTTATAAGTTTAGAAGTAGCCTACACTGAACATAACTTGCTTTTATAAGTTTAGAAGTAGCCTACACTGAACATAACTTGCTTTTATAAGTTTAGAAGTAGCCTACACTGAACATAACTTGCTTTTATAAGTTTAGAAGTAGCCTACACTGAACATAACTTGCTTTTATAAGTTTAGAAGTAGCCTACACTGAACATAACTTGCTTTTATAAGTTTAGAAGTAGCCTACACTGAACATAACTTGCTTTTATAAGTTTAGAAGTAGCCTACACTGAACATAACTTGCTTGTATAAGTTTAGAAGTAGCCTACACTGAACATAACTTGCTTTTATAAGTTTAGAAGTAGCCTACACTGAACATAACTTGCTTTTATAAGTTTAGAAGTAGCCTACACTGAACATAACTTGCTTTTATAAGTTTAGAAGTAGCCTACACTGAACATAACTTGCTTTTATAAGTTTAGAAGTAGCCTACACTGAACATAACTTGCTTTTATAAGTTTAGAAGTAGCCTACACTGAACATAACTTGCTTTTATAAGTTTAGAAGTAGCCTACACTGAACATAACTTGCTTTTATAAGTTTAGAAGTAGCCTACACTGAACATAACTTGCCTTTAAGTTTAGAAGTAGCCTACACTGAACATAACTTGCTTTTATAAGTTTAGAAGTAGCCTACACTGAACATAACTTGCTTTTATAAGTTTAGAAGTAGCCTACACTGAACATAACTTGCTTTTATAAGTTTAGAAGTAGCCTACACTGAACATAACTTGCTTTTATAAGTTTAGAAGTAGCCTACACTGAACATAACTTGCTTTTATAAGTTTAGAAGTAGCCTACACTGAACATAACTTGCTTTTATAAGTTTAGAAGTAGCCTACACTGAACATAACTTGCTTTTATAAGTTTAGAAGTAGCCTACACTGAACATAACTTGCTTTTATAAGTTTAGAAGTAGCCTACACTGAACATAACTTGCTTTTATAAGTTTAGAAGTAGCCTACACTGAACATAACTTGCTTTTATAAGTTTAGAAGTAGCCTACACTGAACATAACTTGCTTTTATAAGTTTAGAAGTAGCCTACACTGAACATAACTTGCTTTTATAAGTTTAGAAGTAGCCTACACTGAACATAACTTGCTTTTATAAGTTTAGAAGTAGCCTACACTGAACATAACTTGCTTTTATAAGTTTAGAAGTAGCCTACACTGAACATAACTTGCTTTTATAAGTTTAGAAGTAGCCTACACTGAACATAACTTGCTTTTATAAGTTTAGAAGTAGCCTACACTGAACATAACTTGCTTTTATAAGTTTAGAAGTAGCCTACACTGAACATAACTTGCTTTTATAAGTTTAGAAGTAGCCTACACTGAACATAACTTGCTTTTATAAGTTTAGAAGTAGCCTACACTGAACATAACTTGCTTTTATAAGTTTAGAAGTAGCCTACACTGAACATAACTTGCTTTTATAAGTTTAGAAGTAGCCTACACTGAACATAACTTGCTTTTTAAAGTTTTAGAAGTAGACTACACTGAACATAACTTGCTTTTATAAGTTTAGAAGTAGCCTACACTGAACATAACTTGCTTTTATAAGTTTAGAAGTAGCCTACACTGAACATAACTTGCTTTTATAAGTTTAGAAGTAGCCTACACTGAACATAACTTGCTTTTATAAGTTTAGAAGTAGCCTACACTGAACATAACTTGCTTTTATAAGTTTAGAAGTAGCCTACACTGAACATAACTTGCTTTTATAAGTTTAGAAGTAGCCTACACTGAACATAACTTGCTTTTATAAGTTTAGAAGTAGCCTACACTGAACATAACTTGCTTTTATAAGTTTAGAAGTAGCCTACACTGAACATAACTTGCTTTTATAAGTTTAGAAGTAGCCTACACTGAACATAACTTGCTTTTATAAGTTTAGAAGTAGCCTACACTGAACATAACTTGCTTTTATAAGTTTAGAAGTAGCCTACACTGAACATAACTTGCTTTTATAAGTTTAGAAGTAGCCTACACTGAACATAACTTGCTTTTATAAGTTTAGAAGTAGCCTACACTGAACATAACTTGCTTTTATAAGTTTAGAAGTAGCCTACACTGAACATAACTTGCTTTTATAAGTTTAGAAGTAGCCTACACTGAACATAACTTGCTTTTATAAGTTTAGAAGTAGCCTACACTGAACATAACTTGCTTTTATAAGTTTAGAAGTAGCCTACACTGAACATAACTTGCTTTTATAAGTTTAGAAGTAGCCTACACTGAACATAACTTGCTTTTATAAGTTTAGAAGTAGCCTACACTGAACATAACTTGCTTTTATAAGTTTAGAAGTAGCCTACACTGAACATAACTTGCTTTTATAAGTTTAGAAGTAGCCTACACTGAACATAACTTGCTTTTATAAGTTTAGAAGTAGCCTACACTGAACATAACTTGCTTTTATAAGTTTAGAAGTAGCCTACACTGAACATAACTTGCTTTTATAAGTTTAGAAGTAGCCTACACTGAACATAACTTGCTTTTATAAGTTTAGAAGTAGCCTACACTGAACATAACTTGCTTTTATAAGTTTAGAAGTAGCCTACACTGAACATAACTTGCTTTTATAAGTTTAGAAGTAGCCTACACTGAACATAACTTGCTTTTATAAGTTTAGAAGTAGCCTACACTGAACATAACTTGCTTTTATAAGTTTAGAAGTAGCCTACACTGAACATAACTTGCTTTTATAAGTTTAGAAGTAGCCTACACTGAACATAACTTGCTTTTATAAGTTTAGAAGTAGCCTACACTGAACATAACTTGCTTTTATAAGTTTAGAAGTAGCCTACACTGAACATAACTTGCTTTTATAAGTTTAGAAGTAGCCTACACTGAACATAACTTGCTTTTATAAGTTTAGAAGTAGCCTACACTGAACATAACTTGCTTTTATAAGTTTAGAAGTAGCCTACACTGAACATAACTTGCTTTTATAAGTTTAGAAGTAGCCTACACTGAACATAACTTGCTTTTATAAGTTTAGAAGTAGCCTACACTGAACATAACTTGCTTTTATAAGTTTAGAAGTAGCCTACACTGAACATAACTTGCTTTTATAAGTTTAGAAGTAGCCTACACTGAACATAACTTGCTTTTATAAGTTTAGAAGTAGCCTACACTGAACATAACTTGCTTTTATAAGTTTAGAAGTAGCCTACACTGAACATAACTTGCTTTTATAAGTTTAGAAGTAGCCTACACTGAACATAACTTGCTTTTATAAGTTTAGAAGTAGCCTACACTGAACATAACTTGCTTTTATAAGTTTAGAAGTAGCCTACACTGAACATAACTTGCTTTTATAAGTTTAGAAGTAGCCTACACTGAACATAACTTGCTTTTATAAGTTTAGAAGTAGCCTACACTGAACATAACTTGCTTTTATAAGTTTAGAAGTAGCCTACACTGAACATAACTTGCTTTTATAAGTTTAGAAGTAGCCTACACTGAACATAACTTGCTTTTATAAGTTTAGAAGTAGCCTACACTGAACATAACTTGCTTTTATAAGTTTAGAAGTAGCCTACACTGAACATAACTTGCTTTTATAAGTTTAGAAGTAGCCTACACTGAACATAACTTGCTTTTATAAGTTTAGAAGTAGCCTACACTGAACATAACTTGCTTTTTAAAGTTTAGAAGTAGCCTACACTGAACATAACTTGTTTTTATAAGTTTAGAAGTAGCCTACACTGAACATAACTTGCTTTTATAAGTTTAGAAGTAGCCTACACTGAACATAACTTGCTTTTATAAGTTTAGAAGTAGCCTACACTGAACATAACTTGCTTTTATAAGTTTAGAAGTAGCCTACACTGAACATAACTTGCTTTTATAAGTTTAGAAGTAGCCTACACTGAACATAACTTGCTTTTATAAGTTTAGAAGTAGCCTACACTGAACATAACTTGCTTTACTAAGTTTAGAAGTAGCCTACACTGAACATAACTTGCTTTTATAAGTTTAGAAGTAGCCTACACTGAACATAACTTGCTTTTATAAGTTTAGAAGTAGCCTACACTGAACATAACTTGCTTTTATAAGTTTAGAAGTAGCCTACACTGAACATAACTTGCTTTTTATAAGTTTAGAAGTAGCCTACACTGAACATAACTTGCTTTTATAAGTTTAGAAGTAGCCTACACTGAACATAACTTGCTTTTATAAGTTTAGAAGTAGCCTACACTGAACATAACTTGCTTTTATAAGTTTAGAAGTAGCCTACACTGAACATAACTTGCTTTTATAAGTTTAGAAGTAGCCTACACTGAACATAACTTGCTTTTATAAGTTTAGAAGTAGCCTACACTGAACAAAACTTGATTTTATAAGTTTAGAAGTAGCCTACACTGAACATAACTTGCTTTTATAAGTTTAGAAGTAGCCTACACTGAACATAACTTGCTTTTATAAGTTTAGAAGTAGCCTACACTGAACATAACTTGCTTTTATAAGTTTAGAAGTAGCCTACACTGAACATAACTTGCTTTTATAAGTTTAGAAGTAGCCTACACTGAACATAACTTGCTTTTATAAGTTTAGAAGTAGCCTACACTGAACATAACTTGCTTTTATAAGTTTAGAAGTAGCCTACACTGAACATAACTTGCTTTTATAAGTTTAGAAGTAGCCTACACTGAACATAACTTGCTTTTATAAGTTTAGAAGTAGCCTACACTGAACATAACTTGCTTTTATAAGTTTAGAAGTAGCCTACACTGAACATAACTTGCTTTTATAAGTTTAGAAGTAGCCTACACTGAACATAACTCGCTTTTATAAGTTTAGAAGTAGCCTACACTGAACATAACTCGCTTTTATAAGTTTAGAAGTAGCCTACACTGAACATAACTTGCTTGTATAAGTAGCCTACACTGAACATAACTCGCTTGTATAAGTTTAGAAGTAGCCTACACTGAACATAACTTGCTTTTATAAGTTTAGAAGTAGCCTACACTGAACATAACTTGCTTTTATAAGTTTAGAAGTAGCCTACACTGAACATAACTTGCTTTTATAAGTTTAGAAGTAGCCTACACTGAACATAACTTGCTTTTATAAGTTTAGAAGTAGCCTACACTGAACATAACTTGCTTTTATAAGTTTAGAAGTAGCCTACACTGAACATAACTTGCTTTTATAAGTTTAGAAGTAGCCTACACTGAACATAACTTGCCTTTAAAAGTTTAGAAGTAGCCTACACTGAATATAACTTGCTTTTATAAGTTTAGAAGTAGCCTACACTGAACATAACTTGCTTTTATAAGTTTAGAAGTAGCCTACACTGAACATAACTTGCTTTTATAAGTTTAGAAGTAGCCTACACTGAACATAACTTGCTTTTATAAGTTTAGAAGTAGCCTACACTGAACATAACTTGCTTTTATAAGTTTAGAAGTAGCCTACACTGAACATAACTTGCTTTTATAAGTTTAGAAGTAGCCTACACTGAACATAACTTGCTTTTATAAGTTTAGAAGTAGCCTACACTGAACATAACTTGCTTTTATAAGTTTAGAAGTAGCCTACACTGAACATAACTTGCTTTTATAAGTTTAGAAGTAGCCTACACTGAACATAACTTGCTTTTATAAGTTTAGAAGTAGCCTACACTGAACATAACTTGCTTTTATAAGTTTAGAAGTAGCCTACACTGAACATAACTTGCTTTTATAAGTTTAGAAGTAGCCTACACTGAACATAACTTGCTTTTATAAGTTTAGAAGTAGCCTACACTGAACATAACTTGCTTTTATAAGTTTAGAAGTAGCCTACACTGAACATAACTTGCTTTACTAAGTTTAGAAGTAGCCTACACTGAACATAACTTGCTTTTATAAGTTTAGAAGTAGCCTACACTGAACATAACTTGCTTTTATAAGTTTAGAAGTAGCCTACACTGAACATAACTTGCTTTTATAAGTTTAGAAGTAGCCTACACTGAACATAACTTGCTTTTATAAGTTTAGAAGTAGCCTACACTGAACATAACTTGCTTTTATAAGTTTAGAAGTAGCCTACACTGAACATAACTTGCTTTTATAAGTTTAGAAGTAGCCTACACTGAACATAACTTGCTTTTATAAGTTTAGAAGTAGCCTACACTGAACATAACTTGCTTTTATAAGTTTAGAAGTAGCCTACACTGAACATAACTTGCTTTACTAAGTTTAGAAGTAGCCTACACTGAACATAACTTGCTTTTATAAGTTTAGAAGTAGCCTACACTGAACATAACTTGCTTTTATAAGTTTAGAAGTAGCCTACACTGAACATAACTTGCTTTTATAAGTTTAGAAGTAGCCTACACTGAACATAACTTGCTTTTATAAGTTTAGAAGTAGCCTACACTGAACATAACTTGCTTTTATAAGTTTAGAAGTAGCCTACACTGAACATAACTTGCTTTTATAAGTTTAGAAGTAGCCTACACTGAACATAACTTGCTTTTATAAGTTTAGAAGTAGCCTACACTGAACATAACTTGCTTTTATAAGTTTAGAAGTAGCCTACACTGAACATAACTTGCTTTTATAAGTTTAGAAGTAGCCTACACTGAACATAACTTGCTTTTATAAGTTTAGAAGTAGCCTACACTGAACATAACTTGCTTTTATAAGTTTAGAAGTAGCCTACACTGAACATAACTTGCTTTTATAAGTTTAGAAGTAGCCTACACTGAACATAACTTGCTTTTATAAGTTTAGAAGTAGCCTACACTGAACATAACTTGCTTTTATAAGTTTAGAAGTAGCCTACACTGAACATAACTTGCTTTTATAAGTTTAGAAGTAGCCTACACTGAACATAACTTGCTTTTATAAGTTTAGAAGTAGCCTACACTGAACATAACTTGCTTTTATAAGTTTAGAAGTAGCCTACACTGAACATAACTTGCTTTTATAAGTTTAGAAGTAGCCTACACTGAACATAACTTGCTTTTATAAGTTTAGAAGTAGCCTACACTGAACATAACTTGCTTTTATAAGTTTAGAAGTAGCCTACACTGAACATAACTTGCTTTTATAAGTTTAGAAGTAGCCTACACTGAACATAACTTGCTTTTATAAGTTTAGAAGTAGCCTACACTGAACATAACTTGCTTTTATAAGTTTAGAAGTAGCCTACACTGAACATAACTTGCTTTTATAAGTTTAGAAGTAGCCTACACTGAACATAACTTGCTTTTATAAGTTTAGAAGTAGCCTACACTGAACATAACTTGCTTTTATAAGTTTAGAAGTAGCCTACACTGAACATAACTTGCTTTTATAAGTTTAGAAGTAGCCTACACTGAACATAACTTGCTTTTATAAGTTTAGAAGTAGCCTACACTGAACATAACTTGCTTTTATAAGTTTAGAAGTAGCCTACACTGAACATAACTTGCTTTTATAAGTTTAGAAGTAGCCTACACTGAACATAACTTGCTTTTATAAGTTTAGAAGTAGCCTACACTGAACATAACTTGCTTTTATAAGTTTAGAAGTAGCCTACACTGAACATAACTTGCTTTTATAAGTTTAGAAGTAGCCTACACTGAACATAACTTGCTTTTATAAGTTTAGAAGTAGCCTACACTG
Organism: Paralithodes platypus; assembly: GCA_032716605.1. Lineage (NCBI taxonomy): Eukaryota > Metazoa > Arthropoda > Malacostraca > Decapoda > Lithodidae > Paralithodes > Paralithodes platypus. The sequence continues at coordinate 44,462,107 of CM064580.1, forward strand.
AACATAACTTGCTTTTATAAGTTTAGAAGTAGCCTACACTGAACATAACTTGCTTTTATAAGTTTAGAAGTAGCCTACACTGAACATAACTTGCTTTTATAAGTTTAGAAGTAGCCTACACTGAACATAACTTGCTTTTATAAGTTTAGAAGTAGCCTACACTGAACATAACTTGCTTTTATAAGTTTAGAAGTAGCCTACACTGAACATAACTTGCTTTTATAAGTTTAGAAGTAGCCTACACTGAACATAACTTGCTTTACTAAGTTTAGAAGTAGCCTACACTGAACATAACTTGCTTTTATAAGTTTAGAAGTAGCCTACACTGAACATAACTTGCTTTTATAAGTTTAGAAGTAGCCTACACTGAACATAACTTGCTTTTATAAGTTTAGAAGTAGCCTACACTGAACATAACTTGCTTTTATAAGTTTAGAAGTAGCCTACACTGAACATAACTTGCTTTTATAAGTTTAGAAGTAGCCTACACTGAACATAACTTGCTTTTATAAGTTTAGAAGTAGCCTACACTGAACATAACTTGCTTTTATAAGTTTAGAAGTAGCCTACACTGAACATAACTTGCTTTTATAAGTTTAGAAGTAGCCTACACTGAACATAACTTGCTTTTATAAGTTTAGAAGTAGCCTACACTGAACATAACTTGCTTTTATAAGTTTAGAAGTAGCCTACACTGAACATAACTTGCTTTTATAAGTTTAGAAGTAGCCTACACTGAACATAACTTGCTTTTATAAGTTTAGAAGTAGCCTACACTGAACATAACTTGCTTTTATAAGTTTAGAAGTAGCCTACACTGAACATAACTTGCTTTTATAAGTTTAGAAGTAGCCTACACTGAACATAACTTGCTTTTATAAGTTTAGAAGTAGCCTACACTGAACATAACTTGCTTTTATAAGTTTAGAAGTAGCCTACACTGAACATAACTTGCTTTTATAAGTTTAGAAGTAGCCTACACTGAACATAACTTGCTTTTATAAGTTTAGAAGTAGCCTACACTGAACATAACTTGCTTTTATAAGTTTAGAAGTAGCCTACACTGAACATAACTTGCTTTTATAAGTTTAGAAGTAGCCTACACTGAACATAACTTGCTTTTATAAGTTTAGAAGTAGCCTACACTGAACATAACTTGCTTTTATAAGTTTAGAAGTAGCCTACACTGAACATAACTTGCTTTTATAAGTTTAGAAGTAGCCTACACTGAACATAACTTGCTTTTATAAGTTTAGAAGTAGCCTACACTGAACATAACTTGCTTTTATAAGTTTAGAAGTAGCCTACACTGAACATAACTTGCTTTTATAAGTTTAGAAGTAGCCTACACTGAACATAACTTGCTTTTATAAGTTTAGAAGTAGCCTACACTGAACATAACTTGCTTTTATAAGTTTAGAAGTAGCCTACACTGAACATAACTTGCTTTTATAAGTTTAGAAGTAGCCTACACTGAACATAACTTGCTTTTATAAGTTTAGAAGTAGCCTACACTGAACATAACTTGCTTTAATAAGTTTAGAAGTAGCCTACACTGAACATAACTTGCTTTTATAAGTTTAGAAGTAGCCTACACTGAACATAACTTGCTTTTATAAGTTTAGAAGTAGCCTACACTGAACATAACTTGCTTTTATAAGTTTAGAAGTAGCCTACACTGAACATAACTTGCTTTTATAAGTTTAGAAGTAGCCTACACTGAACATAACTTGCTTTATAAGTTTAGAAGTAGCCTACACTGAACATAACTTGCTTTTATAAGTTTAGAAGTAGCCTACACTGAACATAACTTGCTTTTATAAGTTTAGAAGTAGCCTACACTGAACATAACTTGCTTTTATAAGTTTAGAAGTAGCCTACACTGAACATAACTTGCTTTTATAAGTTTAGAAGTAGCCTACACTGAACATAACTTGCTTTTATAAGTTTAGAAGTAGCCTACACTGAACATAACTTGCTTTTATAAGTTTAGAAGTAGCCTACACTGAACATAACTTGCTTTTATAAGTTTAGAAGTAGCCTACACTGAACATAACTTGCTTTTATAAGTTTAGAAGTAGCCTACACTGAACATAACTTGCTTTTATAAGTTTAGAAGTAGCCTACACTGAACATAACTTGCTTTTATAAGTTTAGAAGTAGCCTACACTGAACATAACTTGCTTTTATAAGTTTAGAAGTAGCCTACACTGAACATAACTTGCTTTTATAAGTTTAGAAGTAGCCTACACTGAACATAACTTGCTTTTATAAGTTTAGAAGTAGCCTACACTGAACATAACTTGCTTTTATAAGTTTAGAAGTAGCCTACACTGAACATAACTTGCTTTTATAAGTTTAGAAGTAGCCTACACTGAACATAACTTGCTTTTATAAGTTTAGAAGTAGCCTACACTGAACATAACTTGCTTTACTAAGTTTAGAAGTAGCCTACACTGAACATAACTTGCTTTTATAAGTTTAGAAGTAGCCTACACTGAACATAACTTGCTTTTATAAGTTTAGAAGTAGCCTACACTGAACATAACTTGCTTTTATAAGTTTAGAAGTAGCCTACACTGAACATAACTTGCTTTTATAAGTTTAGAAGTAGCCTACACTGAACATAACTTGCTTTTATAAGTTTAGAAGTAGCCTACACTGAACATAACTTGCTTTTATAAGTTTAGAAGTAGCCTACACTGAACATAACTTGCTTTTATAAGTTTAGAAGTAGCCTACACTGAACATAACTTGCTTTTATAAGTTTAGAAGTAGCCTACACTGAACATAACTTGCTTTTATAAGTTTAGAAGTAGCCTACACTGAACATAACTTGCTTTTATAAGTTTAGAAGTAGCCTACACTGAACATAACTTGCTTTTATAAGTTTAGAAGTAGCCTACACTGAACATAACTTGCTTTTATAAGTTTAGAAGTAGCCTACACTGAACATAACTTGCTTTTATAAGTTTAGAAGTAGCCTACACTGAACATAACTTGCTTTTATAAGTTTAGAAGTAGCCTACACTGAACATAACTTGCTTTTATAAGTTTAGAAGTAGCCTACACTGAACATAACTTGCTTTTATAAGTTTAGAAGTAGCCTACACTGAACATAACTTGCTTTTATAAGTTTAGAAGTAGCCTACACTGAACATAACTTGCTTTTATAAGTTTAGAAGTAGCCTACACTGAACATAACTTGCTTTTATAAGTTTAGAAGTAGCCTACACTGAACATAACTTGCTTTTATAAGTTTAGAAGTAGCCTACACTGAACATAACTTGCTTTTATAAGTTTAGAAGTAGCCTACACTGAACATAACTTGCTTTAATAAGTTTAGAAGTAGCCTACACTGAACATAACTTGCTTGTATAAGTAGAAGTAGCCTACACTGAACATAACTTGCTTTTTAAAGTTTAGAAGTAGCCTACACTGAACATAACTTGTTTTTATAAGTTTAGAAGTAGCCTACACTGAACATAACTTGCTTTTATAAGTTTAGAAGTAGCCTACACTGAACATAACTTGCTTTAATAAGTTTAGAAGTATCCTACACTGAACATAACTTGCTTTTATAAGTTTAGAAGTAGCCTACACTGAACATAACTCGCTTTTATAAGTTTAGAAGTAGCCTACACTGAACATAACTTGCTTTTATAAGTTTAGAAGTAGCCTACACTGAACATAACTTGCTTTTATAAGTTTAGAAGTAGCCTACACTGAACATAACTTGCTTTTATAAGTTTAGAAGTAGCCTACACTGAACATAACTTGCTTTTATAAGTTTAGAAGTAGCCTACACTGAACATAACTTGCTTTTATAAGTTTAGAAGTAGCCTACACTGAACATAACTTGCTTTTATAAGTTTAGAAGTAGCCTACACTGAACATAACTTGCTTTTATAAGTTTAGAAGTAGCCTACACTGAACATAACTTGCTTTTATAAGTTTAGAAGTAGCCTACACTGAACATAACTTGCTTTTATAAGTTTAGAAGTAGCCTACACTGAACATAACTTGCTTTTATAAGTTTAGAAGTAGCCTACACTGAACATAACTTGCTTTTATAAGTTTAGAAGTAGCCTACACTGAACATAACTTGCTTTTATAAGTTTAGAAGTAGCCTACACTGAACATAACTTGCTTTTATAAGTTTAGAAGTAGCCTACACTGAACATAACTTGCTTTTATAAGTTTAGAAGTAGCCTACACTGAACATAACTTGCTTTTATAAGTTTAGAAGTAGCCTACACTGAACATAACTTGCTTTTATAAGTTTAGAAGTAGCCTACACTGAACATAACTTGCTTTTATAAGTTTAGAAGTAGCCTACACTGAACATAACTTGCTTTTATAAGTTTAGAAGTAGCCTACACTGAACATAACTTGCTTTTATAAGTTTAGAAGTAGCCTACACTGAACATAACTTGCTTTTATAAGTTTAGAAGTAGCCTACACTGAACATAACTTGCTTTTATAAGTTTAGAAGTAGCCTACACTGAACATAACTTGCTTTTATAAGTTTAGAAGTAGCCTACACTGAACATAACTTGCTTTTATAAGTTTAGAAGTAGCCTACACTGAACATAACTTGCTTTTATAAGTTTAGAAGTAGCCTACACTGAACATAACTTGCTTTTATAAGTTTAGAAGTAGCCTACACTGAACATAACTTGCTTTTATAAGTAGCTTACACTGAACATAACTTGCTTTTATAAGTTTAGAAGTAGCCTACACTGAACATAACTTGCTTTTATAAGTTTAGAAGTAGCCTACACTGAACATAACTTGCTTTTATAAGTTTAGAAGTAGCCTACACTGAACATAACTTGCTTTTATAAGTTTAGAAGTAGCCTACACTGAACATAACTTGCTTTTATAAGTTTAGAAGTAGCCTACACTGAACATAACTTGCTTTTATAAGTTTAGAAGTAGCCTACACTGAACATAACTTGCTTTTATAAGTTTAGAAGTAGCCTACACTGAACATAACTTGCTTTTATAAGTTTAGAAGTAGCCTACACTGAACATAACTTGCTTTTATAAGTTTAGAAGTAGCCTACACTGAACATAACTTGCTTTTATAAGTTTAGAAGTAGCCTACACTGAACATAACTTGCATTTTTAAGTTTAGAAGTAGCCTTCACTGAACATAACTTGTTTTTATAAGTTTAGAAGTAGCCTACACTGAACATAACTTGCTTTAATAAGTTTAGAAGTATCCTACACTGAACATAACTTGCTTTAATAAGTTTAGAAGTATCCTACACTGAACATAACTTGCTTTTATAAGTTTAGAAGTAGCCTACACTGAACATAACTTGCTTTTATAAGTTTAGAAGTAGCCTACACTGAACATAACTTGCTTTTATAAGTTTAGAAGTAGCCTACACTGAACATAACTTGCTTTTATAAGTTTAGAAGTAGCCTACACTGAACATAACTTGCTTTTATAAGTTTAGAAGTAGCCTACACTGAACATAACTTGCTTTTATAAGTTTAGAAGTAGCCTACACTGAACATAACTTGTTTTTATAAGTTTAGAAGTAGCCTACACTGAACATAACTTGCTTTTATAAGTTTAGAAGTAGCCTACACTGAACATAACTTGCTTTTATAAGTTTAGAAGTAGCCTACACTGAACATAACTTGCTTTTATAAGTTTAGAAGTAGCCTACACTGAACATAACTTGCTTTTATAAGTTTAGAAGTAGCCTACACTGAACATAACTTGCTTTTATAAGTTTAGAAGTAGCCTACACTGAACATAACTTGCTTGTATAAGTTTAGAAGTAGCCTACACTGAACATAACTTGCTTTTATAAGTTTAGAAGTAGCCTACACTGAACATAACTTGCTTTTATAAGTTTAGAAGTAGCCTACACTGAACATAACTTGCTTTTATAAGTTTAGAAGTAGCCTACACTGAACATAACTTGCTTTTATAAGTTTAGAAGTAGCCTACACTGAACATAACTTGCTTTTATAAGTTTAGAAGTAGCCTACACTGAACATAACTTGCTTTTATAAGTTTAGAAGTAGCCTACACTGAACATAACTTGCTTTTATAAGTTTAGAAGTAGCCTACACTGAACATAACTTGCTTTTATAAGTTTAGAAGTAGCCTACACTGAACATAACTTGCTTTTATAAGTTTAGAAGTAGCCTACACTGACAATCATTGCTTTTATAAGTTTAGAAGTAGCCTACACTGAACATAACTTGCTTTTATAAGTTTAGAAGTAGCCTACACTGAACATAACTTGCTTTTATAAGTTTAGAAGTAGCCTACACTGAACATAACTTGCTTTTATAAGTTTAGAAGTAGCCTACACTGAACATAACTTGCTTTTATAAGTTTAGAAGTAGCCTACACTGAACATAACTTGCTTTTATAAAAGTTTAGAAGTAGCCTACACTGAACATAACTTGCTTTTATAAGTTTAGAAGTAGCCTACACTGAACATAACTTGCTTTTATAAGTTTAGAAGTAGCCTACACTGAACATAACTTGCTTTTATAAGTTTAGAAGTAGCCTACACTGAACATAACTGCTTTTATAAGTTTAGAAGTAGCCTACACTGAACATAACTTGCTTTTATAAGTTTAGAAGTAGCCTACACTGAACATAACTTGCTTTTATAAGTTTAGAAGTAGCCTACACTGAACATAACTTGCTTTTATAAGTTTAGAAGTAGCCTACACTGAACATAACTTGCTTTATAAGTTTAGAAGTAGCCTACACTGAACATAACTTGCTTTTATAAGTTTAGAAGTAGCCTACACTGAACATAACTTGCTTTTATAAGTTTAGAAGTAGCCTACACTGAACATAACTTGCTTTTATAAGTTTAGAAGTAGCCTACACTGAACATAACTTGCTTTTATAAGTTTAGAAGTAGCCTACACTGAACATAACTTGCTTTTATAAGTTTAGAAGTAGCCTACACTGAACATAACTTGCTTTTATAAGTTTAGAAGTAGCCTACACTGAACATAACTTGCTTTTATAAGTTTAGAAGTAGCCTACACTGAACATAACTTGCTTTTATAAGTTTAGAAGTAGCCTACACTGAACATAACTTGCTTTTATAAGTTTAGAAGTAGCCTACACTGAACATAACTTGCTTTTATAAGTTTAGAAGTAGCCTACACTGAACATAACTTGCTTTTATAAGTTTAGAAGTAGCCTACACTGAACATAACTTGCTTTTATAAGTTTAGAAGTAGCCTACACTGAACATAACTTGCTTTTATAAGTTTAGAAGTAGCCTACACTGAAATAACTTGCTTTATAAGTTTAGAAGTAGCCTACACTGAACATAACTTGCGTTATAAGTTTAGAAGTAGCCTACACTGAACATAACTTGCTTTAATAAGTTTAGAAGTAGCCTACACTGAACATAACTTGCTTGTATAAGTTTAGAAGTAGCCTACACTGAACATAACTTGCTTTTATAAGTTTAGAAGTAGCCTACACTGAACATAACTTGCTTTTATAAGTTTAGAAGTAGCCTACACTGAACATAACTTGCTTTTATAAGTTTAGAAGTAGCCTACACTGAACATAACTTGCTTTTATAAGTTTAGAAGTAGCCTACACTGAACATAACTTGCTTTTTAAAGTTTAGAAGTAGCCTACACTGAACATAACTTGTTTTTATAAGTTTAGAAGTAGCCTACACTGAACATAACTTGCTTTTATAAGTTTAGAAGTAGCCTACACTGAACATAACTTGCTTTTATAAGTTTAGAAGTAGCCTACACTGAACATAACTTGCTTTTATAAGTTTAGAAGTAGCCTACACTGAACATAACTTGCTTTTATAAGTTTAGAAGTAGCCTACACTGAACATAACTTGCTTTTATAAGTTTAGAAGTAGCCTACACTGAACATAACTTGCTTTTATAAGTTTAGAAGTAGCCTACACTGAACATAACTTGCTTTTATAAGTTTAGAAGTAGCCTACACTGAACATAACTTGCTTTACTAAGTTTAGAAGTAGCCTACACTGAACATAACTTGCTTTTATAAGTTTAGAAGTAGCCTACACTGAACATAACTTGCTTTTATAAGTTTAGAAGTAGCCTACACTGAACATAACTTGCTTTTATAAGTTTAGAAGTAGCCTACACTGAACATAACTTGCTTTTATAAGTTTAGAAGTAGCCTACACTGAACATAACTTGCTTTTATAAGTTTAGAAGTAGCCTACACTGAACATAACTTGCTTTTATAAGTTTAGAAGTAGCCTACACTGAACATAACTTGCTTTTATAAGTTTAGAAGTAGCCTACACTGAACATAACTTGCTTTTATAAGTTTAGAAGTAGCCTACACTGAACATAACTTGCTTTTATAAGTTTAGAAGTAGCCTACACTGAACATAACTTGCTTTTATAAGTTTAGAAGTAGCCTACACTGAACATAACTTGCTTTTATAAGTTTAGAAGTAGCCTACACTGAACATAACTTGCTTTTATAAGTTTAGAAGTAGCCTACACTGAACATAACTTGCTTTTATAAGTTTAGAAGTAGCCTACACTGAACATAACTTGCTTTTATAAGTTTAGAAGTAGCCTACACTGAACATAACTTGCTTTTATAAGTTTAGAAGTAGCCTACACTGAACATAACTTGCTTTTATAAGTTTAGAAGTAGCCTACACTGAACATAACTTGCTTTTATAAGTTTAGAAGTAGCCTACACTGAACATAACTTGCTTTTATAAGTTTAGAAGTAGCCTACACTGTATATAACTTGCTTTTATAAGTTTAGAAGTAGCCTACACTGAACATAACTTGCTTTTATAAGTTTAGAAGTAGCCTACACTGAACATAACTTGCTTTTATAAGTTTAGAAGTAGCCTACACTGAACATAACTTGCTTTTATAAGTTTAGAAGTAGCCTACACTGAACATAACTTGCTTTTATAAGTTTAGAAGTAGCCTACACTGAACATAACTTGCTTTTATAAGTTTAGAAGTAGCCTACACTGAACATAACTTGCTTTTATAAGTTTAGAAGTAGCCTACACTGAACATAACTTGCTTTTATAAGTTTAGAAGTAGCCTACACTGAACATAACTTGCTTTTATAAGTTTAGAAGTAGCCTACACTGAACATAACTTGCTTTTATAAGTTTAGAAGTAGCCTACACTGAACATAACTTGCTTTTATAAGTTTAGAAGTAGCCTACACTGAACATAACTTGCTTTTATAAGTTTAGAAGTAGCCTACACTGAACATAACTTGCTTTTATAAGTTTAGAAGTAGCCTACACTGAACATAACTTGCTTTTATAAGTTTAGAAGTAGCCTACACTGAACATAACTTGCTTTTATAAGTTTAGAAGTAGCCTACACTGAACATAACTTGCTTTTATAAGTTTAGAAGTAGCCTACACTGAACATAACTTGCTTTTATAAGTTTAGAAGTAGCCTACACTGAACATAACTTGCTTTTATAAGTTTAGAAGTAGCCTACACTGAACATAACTTGCTTTTATAAGTTTAGAAGTAGCCTACACTGAACATAACTTGCTTTTATAAGTTTAGAAGTAGCCTACACTGAACATAACTTGCTTTTATAAGTTTAGAAGTAGCCTACACTGAACATAACTTGCTTTAATAAGTTTAGAAGTAGCCTACACTGAACATAACTTGCTTTTATAAGTTTAGAAGTAGCCTACACTGAACATAACTTGCTTTTATAAGTTTAGAAGTAGCCTACACTGAACATAACTTGCTTTTATAAGTTTAGAAGTAGCCTACACTGAACATAACTTGCTTTTATAAGTTTAGAAGTAGCCTACACTGAACATAACTTGCTTTTATAAGTTTAGAAGTAGCCTACACTGAACATAACTTGCTTTTATAAGTTTAGAAGTAGCCTACACTGAACATAACTTGCTTTTATAAGTTTAGAAGTAGCCTACACTGAACATAACTTGCTTTTATAAGTTTAGAAGTAGCCTACACTGAACATAACTTGCTTTTATAAGTTTAGAAGTAGCCTACACTGAACATAACTTGCTTTTATAAGTTTAGAAGTAGCCTACACTGAACATAACTTGCTTTTATAAGTTTAGAAGTAGCCTACACTGAACATAACTTGCTTTTATAAGTTTAGAAGTAGCCTACACTGAACATAACTTGCTTTTATAAGTTTAGAAGTAGCCTACACTGAACATAACTTGCTTTTATAAGTTTAGAAGTAGCCTACACTGAACATAACTTGCTTTTATAAGTTTAGAAGTAGCCTACACTGAACATAACTTGCTTTTATAAGTTTAGAAGTAGCCTACACTGAACATAACTTGCTTTTATAAGTTTAGAAGTAGCCTACACTGAACATAACTTGCTTTTATAAGTTTAGAAGTAGCCTACACTGAACATAACTTGCTTTTATAAGTTTAGAAGTAGCCTACACTGAACATAACTTGCTTTTATAAGTTTAGAAGTAGCCTACACTGAACATAACTTGCTTTTATAAGTTTAGAAGTAGCCTACACTGAACATAACTTGCTTTTATAAGTTTAGAAGTAGCCTACACTGAACATAACTTGCTTTTATAAGTTTAGAAGTAGCCTACACTGAACATAACTTGCTTTTATAAGTTTAGAAGTAGCCTACACTGAACATAACTTGCTTTTATAAGTTTAGAAGTAGCCTACACTGAACATAACTTGCTTTTATAAGTTTAGAAGTAGCCTACACTGAACATAACTTGCTTTTATAAGTTTAGAAGTAGCCTACACTGAACATAACTTGCTTTTATAAGTTTAGAAGTAGCCTACACTGAACATAACTTGCTTTTATAAGTTTAGAAGTAGCCTACACTGAACATAACTTGCTTTTATAAGTTTAGAAGTAGCCTACACTGAACATAACTTGCTTTTATAAGTTTAGAAGTAGCCTACACTGAACATAACTTGCTTTTATAAGTTTAGAAGTAGCCTACACTGAACATAACTTGCTTTTATAAGTTTAGAAGTAGCCTACACTGAACATAACTTGTTTTTATAAGTTTAGAAGTAGCCTACACTGAACATAACTTGCTTTTTAAAGTTTAGAAGTAGCCTACACTGAACATAACATGCTTATAAAAGTTTAGAAGTAGCCTACACTGAACATAACTTGCTTTTATAAGTTTAGAAGTAGCCTACACTGAACATAACTTGCTTTTATAAGTTTAGAAGTAGCCTACACTGAACATAACTTGCTTTTATAAGTTTAGAAGTAGCCTACACTGAACATAACTTGCTTTTATAAGTTTAGAAGTAGCCTACACTGAACATAACTTGCTTTTATAAGTTTAGAAGTAGCCTACACTGAACATAACTTGCTTTTATAAGTTTAGAAGTAGCCTACACTGAACATAACTTGCTTTACTAAGTTTAGAAGTAGCCTACACTGAACATAACTTGCTTTTATAAGTTTAGAAGTAGCCTACACTGAACATAACTTGCTTTTATAAGTTTAGAAGTAGCCTACACTGAACATAACTTGCTTTTATAAGTTTAGAAGTAGCCTACACTGAACATAACTTGCTTTTATAAGTTTAGAAGTAGCCTACACTGAACATAACTTGCTTTTATAAGTTTAGAAGTAGCCTACACTGAACATAACTTGCTTTTATAAGTTTAGAAGTAGCCTACACTGAACATAACTTGCTTTTATAAGTTTAGAAGTAGCCTACACTGAACATAACTTGCTTTTATAAGTTTAGAAGTAGCCTACACTGAACATAACTTGCTTTTATAAGTTTAGAAGTAGCCTACACTGAACATAACTTGCTATAAGTTTAGAAGTAGCCTACACTGAACATAACTTGCTTTAACTTGCTTTTATAAGTTTAGAAGTAGCCTACACTGAACATAACTTGCTTTTATAAGTTTAGAAGTAGCCTACACTGAACATAACTTGCTTTTATAAGTTTAGAAGTAGCCTACACTGAACATAACTTGCTTTTATAAGTTTAGAAGTAGCCTACACTGAACATAACTTGCTTTTATAAGTTTAGAAGTAGCCTACACTGAACATAACTTGCTTTATAAGTTTAGAAGTAGCCTACACTGAACATAACTTGCTTTTATAAGTTTAGAAGTAGCCTACACTGAACATAACTTGCTTTTATAAGTTTAGAAGTAGCCTACACTGAACATAACTTGCTTTTATAAGTTTAGAAGTAGCCTACACTGAACATAACTTGCTTTTATAAGTTTAGAAGTAGCCTACACTGAACATAACTTGCTTTTATAAGTTTAGAAGTAGCCTACACTGAACATAACTTGCTTTTATAAGTTTAGAAGTAGCCTACACTGAACATAACTTGCTTTTATAAGTTTAGAAGTAGCCTACACTGAACATAACTTGCTTTTATAAGTTTAGAAGTAGCCTACACTGAACATAACTTGCTTTTATAAGTTTAGAAGTAGCCTACACTGAACATAACTTGCTTTAGTAAGTTTAGAAGTAGCCTACACTGAACATAACTTGCTTTTATAAGTTTAGAAGTAGCCTACACTGAACATAACTTGCTTTTATAAGTTTAGAAGTAGCCTACACTGAACATAACTTGCTTTTATAAGTTTAGAAGTAGCCTACACTGAACATAACTTGCTTTTATAAGTTTAGAAGTAGCCTACACTGAACATAACTTGCTTTTATAAGTTTAGAAGTAGCCTACACTGAACATAACTTGCTTTTATAAGTTTAGAAGTAGCCTACACTGAACATAACTTGCTTTTATAAGTTTAGAAGTAGCCTACACTGAACATAACTTGCTTTTATAAGTTTAGAAGTAGCCTACACTGAACATAACTTGCTTTTATAAGTTTAGAAGTAGCCTACACTGAACATAACTTGCTTTTATAAGTTTAGAAGTAGCCTACACTGAACATAACTTGCTTTTATAAGTTTAGAAGTAGCCTACACTGAACATAACTTGCTTTTATAAGTTTAGAAGTAGCCTACACTGAACATAACTTGCTTTTATAAGTTTAGAAGTAGCCTACACTGAACATAACTTGCTTTTATAAGTTTAGAAGTAGCCTACACTGAACATAACTTGCTTTTATAAGTTTAGAAGTAGCCTACACTGAACATAACTTGCTTTTATAAGTTTAGAAGTAGCCTACACTGAACATAACTTGCTTTTATAAGTTTAGAAGTAGCCTACACTGAACATAACTTGCTTTTATAAGTTTAGAAGTAGCCTACACTGAACATAACTTGCTTTTATAAGTTTAGAAGTAGCCTACACTGAACATAACTTGCTTTTATAAGTTTAGAAGTAGCCTACACTGAACATAACTTGCTTTTATAAGTTTAGAAGTAGCCTACACTGAACATAACTTGCTTTTATAAGTTTAGAAGTAGCCTACACTGAACATAACTTGCTTTTATAAGTTTAGAAGTAGCCTACACTGAACATAACTTGCTTTTATAAGTTTAGAAGTAGCCTACACTGAACATAACTTGCTTTTATAAGTTTAGAAGTAGCCTACACTGAACATAACTTGCTTTTATAAGTTTAGAAGTAGCCTACACTGAACATAACTTGCTTTTATAAGTTTAGAAGTAGCCTACACTGAACATAACTTGCTTTTATAAGTTTAGAAGTAGCCTACACTGAACATAACTTGCTTTTATAAGTTTAGAAGTAGCCTACACTGAACATAACTTGCTTTTATAAGTTTAGAAGTAGCCTACACTGAACATAACTTGCTTTTATAAGTTTAGAAGTAGCCTACACTGAACATAACTTGCTTTTATAAGTTTAGAAGTAGCCTACACTGAACATAACTTGCTTTTATAAGTTTAGAAGTAGCCTACACTGAACATAACTTGCTTTATAAGTTTAGAAGTAGCCTACACTGAACATAACTTGCTTTTATAAGTTTAGAAGTAGCCTACACTGAACATAACTTGCTTTTATAAGTTTAGAAGTAGCCTACACTGAACATAACTTGCTTTTATAAGTTTAGAAGTAGCCTACACTGAACATAACTTGCTTTTATAAGTTTAGAAGTAGCCTACACTGAACATAACTTGCTTTTATAAGTTTAGAAGTAGCCTACACTGAACATAACTTGCTTTTATAAGTTTAGAAGTAGCCTACACTGAACATAACTTGCTTTTATAAGTTTAGAAGTAGCCTACACTGAACATAACTTGCTTTTATAAGTTTAGAAGTAGCCTACACTGAACATAACTTGCTTTTATAAGTTTAGAAGTAGCCTACACTGAACATAACTTGCTTTTATAAGTTTAGAAGTAGCCTACACTGAACATAACTTGCATTTTTAAGTTTAGAAGTAGCCTTCACTGAACATAACTTGCTTTTATAAGTTTAGAAGTAGCCTACACTGAACATAACTTGCTTTTATAAGTTTAGAAGTAGCCTACACTGAACATAACTTGCTTTTATAAGTTTAGAAGTAGCCTACACTGAACATAACTTGCTTTTATAAGTTTAGAAGTAGCCTACACTGAACATAACTTGCTTTTATAAGTTTAGAAGTAGCCTACACTGAACATAACTTGCTTTTATAAGTTTAGAAGTAGCCTACACTGAACATAACTTGCTTTTATAAGTTTAGAAGTAGCCTACACTGAACATAACTTGCTTTTATAAGTTTAGAAGTAGCCTACACTGAACATAACTTGCTTTTATAAGTTTAGAAGTAGCCTACACTGAACATAACTTGCTTTTATAAGTTTAGAAGTAGCCTACACTGAACATAACTTGCTTTTATAAGTAGCCTACACTGAACATAACTTGCTTTTATAAGTTTAGAAGTAGCCTACACTGAACATAACTTGCTTTTATAAGTTTAGAAGTAGCCTACACTGAACATAACTTGCTTTTATAAGTTTAGAAGTAGCCTACACTGAACATAACTTGCTTTTATAAGTTTAGAAGTAGCCTACACTGAACATAACTTGCTTTTATAAGTTTAGAAGTAGCCTACACTGAACATAACTTGCTTTAATAAGTTTAGAAGTAGCCTACACTGAACATAACTTGCTTGTATAAGTAGCCTACACTGAACATAACTCGCTTGTATAAGTTTAGAAGTAGACTACACTGAACATAACTCGCTTGTATAAGTTTAGAAGTAGCCTACACTGAACATAACTTGCTTGTATAAGTTTAGAAGTAGCCTACACTGAACATAACTTGCTTGTATAAGTTTAGAAGTAGCCTACACTGAACATAACTTGCTTGTATAAGTTTAGAAGTAGCCTACACTGAACATAACTTGCTTTTATAAGTTTAGAAGTAGCCTACACTGAACATAACTTGCTTTTATAAGTTTAGAAGTAGCCTACACTGAACATAACTTGCTTGTATAAGTTTAGAAGTAGCCTACACTGAACATAACTTGCTTTTATAAGTTTAGAAGTAGCCTACACTGAACATAACTTGCTTTACTAAGTTTAGAAGTAGCCTACACTGAACATAACTTGCTTGTATAAGTTTAGAAGTAGCCTACACTGAACATAACTTGCTTTTATAAGTTTAGAAGTAGCCTACACTGAACATAACTTGCTTTTATAAGTTTAGAAGTAGCCTACACTGAACATAACTTGCTTTTATAAGTTTAGAAGTAGCCTACACTGAACATAACTTGCTTTTATAAGTTTAGAAGTAGCCTACACTGAACATAACTTGCTTTTATAAGTTTAGAAGTAGCCTACACTGAACATAACTTGCTTTTATAAGTTTAGAAGTAGCCTACACTGAACATAACTTGCTTTTATAAGTTTAGAAGTAGCCTACACTGAACATAACTTGCTTTTATAAGTTTAGAAGTAGCCTACACTGAACATAACTTGCTTTTATAAGTTTAGAAGTAGCCTACACTGAACATAACTTGCTTTTATAAGTTTAGAAGTAGCCTACACTGAACATAACTTGCTTTTATAAGTTTAGAAGTAGCCTACACTGAACATAACTTGCTTTTATAAGTTTAGAAGTAGCCTACACTGAACATAACTTGCTTTTATAAGTTTAGAAGTAGCCTACACTGAACATAACTTGCTTTTATAAGTTTAGAAGTAGCCTACACTGAACATAACTTGCTTTTATAAGTTTAGAAGTAGCCTACACTGAACATAACTTGCTTTTATAAGTTTAGAAGTAGCCTACACTGAACATAACTTGCTTTTATAAGTTTAGAAGTAGCCTACACTGAACATAACTTGCTTTTATAAGTTTAGAAGTAGCCTACACTGAACATAACTTGCTTTTATAAGTTTAGAAGTAGCCTACACTGAACATAACTTGCATTTTTAAGTTTAGAAGTAGCCTACACTGAACATAACTTGCTTTTATAAGTTTAGAAGTAGCCTACACTGAACATAACTTGCTTTTATAAGTTTAGAAGTAGCCTACACTGAACATAACTTGCTTTTATAAGTTTAGAAGTAGCCTACACTGAACATAACTTGCTTTTATAAGTTTAGAAGTAGCCTACACTGAACATAACTTGCTTTTATAAGTTTAGAAGTAGCCTACACTGAACATAACTTGCTTTTATAGTTTAGAAGTAGCCTACACTGAACATAACTTGCTTTTATAAGTTTAGAAGTAGCCTACACTGAACATAACTTGCTTTTATAAGTTTAGAAGTAGCCTACACTGAACATAACTTGCTCTTATAAGTTTAGAAGTAGCCTACACTGAACATAACTTGCTTTTATAAGTTTAGAAGTAGCCTACACTGAACATAACTTGCTTTTATAAGTTTAGAAGTAGCCTACACTGAACATAACTTGCTTTTATAAGTTTAGAAGTAACCTACAATGAACATAACTTGCTTTTATAAGTTTAGAAGTAGCCTACACTGAACATAACTTGCTTTTATAAGTTTAAAAGTAGCCTACACTGAACATAACTTGCTTTTATAAGTTTAGAAGTAGCCTACACTGAACATAACTTGCTTTTATAAGTTTAGAAGTAGCCTACACTGAACATAACTTGCTTTTATAAGTTTAGTATTATAGTGTGAGTATACAGTATATATATAGGGAGCCTGTTCGTGTGTATATACGCCCGCGGTAGTGTGTGTGTGTGTGTAGATTTTTGTTTATAGGCCTGTGTGTATTTGTGTGTGTGTGCATTTTGTATTATGTGTATTTGTGTGTATGTGTATTTGTGTGCATGTGTATTTGTGTGCATGTGTATTTGTGTGCATGTGTATTTGTGTGCATGTGTATTTGTGTGTATGTGTATTTGTGTAGTTTGTGTGTGTGTGTGTGCGCGTATTTGTGTGTGTTCTGACCGCCAGTATTAACCGGACAATAAAACCCCATGGTCTTCCTTCCCTTGATAACCCAAATACACCAATACCGATAACCAACCACTTGTTCAACACTCCTTACGTAACTCAACAAGTGATGCTCTTCGGGAATCACTGCTCAGCTTTATCATTAACGGCAGATTACGTTTAGGCGAGTCACCCTCACACAGCACAATCTTGCTTAATCAAAATATTTTGGCTCTGCAGTAGGTTATAATAAATTAATAATAATATCTACAACACTACTTATTATTATTGTAATTATTATTATTTATTTAATATAGGCCTACCATACTGCATAGCCAAAGTATTTTGATAATTTAAGATTGTGCTGCGTGATGTTAATGATAAAGCTGATAATAATAATAACTACAATACTACTACTGGGCGGGTGCCCAACCCCGAAAGGGTTGAACTAGGGGAGCTATACCCCCGCCAAAGGCGGCTTTCTACGGCGTTTCCTAGCTGATGCTGAGATAATTGGGTTCTAGTAGTGTGGTGATGGGCTGGTTTATCAGAGTGAGAGTTAAGCGTTCTCTGTCATACCCATAGCTTACTCTGACTGTTCTTTTTACATATATACTGTATTTTCTAGATCTCAAGTGGCGGCGCCGCATCTCTTCCGTGGATTGACCTCCCTACTGCCAACCTAGAGGTTGGCAGACTGGGAACGAAAGAGTCACATTTTTCCTTAGCAACTCCACTTTCCCTTCAAAATGCTTGAGGGGCACAGGGCCTTGGGTGGGGCTTCGGTGTCCCGGGCGTTTCCGCACCCTCTTCAGCTCCTCGCCTGGGAGTGGCTTCGGTCACCTGGGCATGCTTAGTGGTAAAGCAGAGAGGGTTCTGTGGGGGCGTTCGGTTATGGCCTTAGCCATGCTCGGCACCTTAGGGCTGTTCGGTAAGACAGCCTGGGGAACAACAACAACAACAATACTACTACTACTACTACTACTACTACTACTAATAATAATAATAATAATATAATCCAGTGACCATCATCTAGCCCCTATTTACAAAGGTCATAGGTCAAAGGTGAATATTGGGAATTTATTTATTTCTACACCGGGTCGAAACCATCGATATATTATTTAGACAAATATGTTAGTTAGGTCATGTACTTCATTGCCATATATGTCCACCCCGTCGGTAATTCATTATAAAAAAATCCCTAAATGTCTAAAAAAATCCCTAAATCTCGCACGGCTCACCCGATCTCCATTTTCTGTTGCGTTGGTGCGGGACTGCCACCCCTCTCGCTCCACCACCTTCATTCATTGGTTAGGTTAATGACAAAACTTGGCTCGGATTTCATGGATTTAGCGGGGGGGGGGGGGAAAGGGGGAGCAGCCCCCACCCATAATACTAGGTTAGGTTAGGTTAGGTTATTTGGTTAGGTTAATGACAAAACTTGGCTCGGATTTCATGGATTTAGCGTGGGTGTGGGGGCAGCAGCCCCCACCCATAATACTAGGTTAGGTTATTTGGTTAGGTTAATGACAAAACTTGGCTCGGATGTCATGGATTCTTCCAATATTACCCCTTTATTTACGCCTCTTACCCCGCAATTTCCCTGATTTTCATAGCCCTCCCCACTATCGGGGGCCGTGTCTTAAGATTGATGGATAAGACTTGTTTTGCATTTTCCGATGGGGTTCATAAAAAAACAACTAAAAAACCCCAAAACAAGGACAAAACCTAAAAAATACTTGTAAAAATCGTCCCCGGTGTAAAAGTAAATATTTACCGAATATTGCCCACCTATGTGAAGACTTAACAGGATCGAAGTGTCTCTAAATAAGTGGCACGGACTTGAACACAATTTAAGGGGACATAGGCCGGTTTTCTGGACCACTTTCTCCCTCATCTTTAGCGCCATTAGTTTTCAGATGTCAAGATGTTTGCCCCGTTAGTTAGTCTATTTTAAGACATTTCGCCCCATTTCTACGTCAATATTTAGACCTTTCGTGCTATTTAGGTGTCGATTTTTTCCCTGGCGAACGATAGTGAGCCTATAATGTTGGAAGAACCGGCCTTCGGTCGAAATTAATCTAGAAGGGGGATTTAATGGATGTTTTTTGTTTTTTTAATTTGAAGGGAAGTCTAGGGAGGAATCTAGAAAATAATGAATACATACAAAAATCGCCCAAAAATTGAACCATATATATATGAATTACCAATAATTGATCAACTACAAATTAAGTTCCTCTAACGTTAATGATGAAATTTCGCATCCCTTGCACAATTTTCCAATTCTTTTAACCCATTGAAGATTATGACGCACTTAAGCAGTTTATTTTGGCTATCATTAGACGATTTCATTCATCTTAGGAAGGATCTGTGGGATTCAGAGGCACAAATTAGTTGCTTTTGACTCCTTGATTCCTAAAGGTCCTAGCAAAAACTGCAAAAAATCGTGTAATGGTATCCAAAATGAACTGCTGAAACTCGTCATAAGCATCGAGGGGTTAACCCCGACGGGGGCGTAGTCACATCTCCTACACAACTACAAAAGTTGGAGTACTGCCACATATCCTACACATAGTCGGTCATATTTCCTTTACAAAAAAAAGTATCCAGCACATTTCCTAAACCCAAACCAATTACCCAGCATATCTCATACACCACACGGTGCATCCGGCATAACTCCTACAATTATACGGTCATATCTCCTACAATTCTGATACCGAGTACCCAGCAAATGGGTTAGGAAAGTGTAGATGTTCGGCTTGTGCTGGCGGACAATGGCTTTCAGTCTGCTGTGATATGACTCTGCATCATTATTAGTTCCACGAGCAAAATCGAAGACCGAGAGATGTTATGGAGTGACTTTTCCAATCCAGTAGTTTGTGCAGTGATCTCTGCCTGGGAATGATCATTTACGTAAACATTTTCTTGAAACAGAGTTAACTGCTTCATGCATCCGGTTGGCTGACACATAACTTAGTGTCATGATCTTTTTGGCCCACTAATTAAACTGCCTGTTGTCGTTGTACATTTCAGTTAACCCCGACCCACTTACAACAAGAAGACAAATGCACAGACAACAGATGTTATATAAAATTACTATCTTAGTAGACATACTGTAGACAAAGATATATATTTACACCCTACAAGTATACGATTTACGAAACAGACTCAGCCACAACCTAAAATACCACACGTATCAGGCAAGCACGGACATATTTAGACAATATTTTGGTAGCATTCAAGGAGACTACTGCAAGACTCTTCTTCTTCTTCTTCTTACCTCTGACCGGGTATAGGCTATCCTAGTGTTTACTAGCCTATACCCCTTTGAAAGGACATTAGCCTAACCTAACAACCTTACCTAACCTAACCTAGTATTATAGGTGGGGGCTGCTGCCCCCACACCCCCGCTTTGATTTAGATTTTTGGTGTATTTGTCTGTGAAGTGGGTATTTTTCAATTTGTTGATAACGAAAATCCTCCAAGAGGACTAAATGGAGAAAAATATGGCGAATCTATTGGTGCCTATTTTCCCTAATAAATTGTTTCTCATAACGTCGCACTAGTGTCCTTGAATATTATCAATATCTTTTTCCCCGCAGCATCCAAGAGTGGAATCACCTCTCATCTCGTGTAGTTAATAGCCCCACCCTTGATTCATTTAGAACTAGGATCACCAATCATTATATCCCTAATCCTGATCCTGTCCCCAAAACCATTAGTCCTAAAAGCACAACCCCCGCATATCATGCCGCCCGAGAGCGGCCCTCTACGGGTCCCTCTACGGGTCCGTAAACGTAAACATTGCTTGTTCGGGATTCAGGTTGGGGAGGAGTTCCTTCACTTTTTGCATTGCGAGATCATACAACTTTTGAGACTTTGAGGTCTTATGAAGATGAGTAGGAATGAATGACCTTTGTAAAAGCCAAGCAATGTGAAGAGCTGGTAGAAGAGTGCTGGCACAGTGTAAACAGGGTTAATGGTAAATTTCTATAATTGCACCTATACGAGCTAAACAAATTATTATTGCATTTAACATGAAGGTACAATGAGGTAAGTGATGTGGTATAGGTGGCAATATGCGGAAATGGATTATAAGGGCATTCCGCCCCCCTCTGACAAAAGTCTATCAATCTAGATGTGACACGGATTTACAATGTTTCAGAGAGACATTAGCCTAACCTAACAACCTTACCTAACCTAACCTAGTATTATGGGTGGGGCTGCCGCCCCCACACCCCCGCTGGTTGGGTAAAACGGTAGAAATTCAGTTGGGGTGGAGTGAATAACCGTAGATTTTCGTAAGGGGGTAAGAGGGGGCAGAATGCCCTTATAATCCATTTCCGCATATTGCCACCTATACCACATCACTTACCTCGTCGTACCTTCCTGTTAAATAGAATAATAATTTGTTTAGCTCGTATAGGTGCAATTATAGAATAATACCCTAGTATTATGGGAGGGGGCTGCCCCCACACCCCCGCTGGTTGGGTAAAACGGTAGAAATCCAGTTGGGGTGGAGTGAGTAACCGTAGATTTTCGTAAGGGGAATACAATAATTAGTTTAGCGGCGGTAATTTTTTTGAAAAGACTCGCAGCGTTATTATACATAATTTATTAGGGAAAGTGAAGCTCTATGGAATCCTTATAATATACTCACATAGATTCCACTGTGGAAGAATAGTTTTGATAGTTAACTATAGTTTTGATGTAAATACTACCGCAACTATGACTCTTGGGTTTAATTCTAGTTTCGCTTTCACAGCATACTCATAAATTTCTATGGCTACTTTAGAGTTGTCATATACCATACTTAATTCCTATATATGTCCAAAGCGTCGGAAATGCATTATAAGGAATTATACCTACTGTTAAAAAAAATAATATTTTCTCCCCATATGCGGCACCATAGCTATTACATAATACTAGGTTAGGTTAGGTAAGGTTGTTAGGTTAGGCTAATGTCGTTAATGTAGTTTATTATCATTATATTAAGTCTTTTACCCAGCAATTTCCCTGATCTTCACAGTTGGTCGGGAAGCTATGCCTTTACAACGGCGCCTCCCTTTTGTCGCTGTGTACGTGAAACTAGAGTTTTACCGAATCTTGTTTCCGAAAACTAGTATATTAACCTAACCTAACCCTAGAGTGCGCTAGACCCAGTACGTGGGATACAACACTAGCCCTTGCAAGTTGCATGCCAGCTACTGTGGGTTCATATATTAGACCTACAATAACATCTTTGTAGAACATAACACTTTACCGTAGCGAGTGTACTCCATTTCGAACACTTTTTGTAAACATGAACACGTCCGTAGCAGAGCTCTCAAGATTGGGAGACTGAGTTTGTTTACGCGCGGGACTATTTATATCGACAAAATCGAGTTACAAAACTTATCAAAACTATTCTACCACAAAGGAATCTATGTGAGTATATTATAAGGATTCCATAGAGCTCCACTTTCCCTTCAAAATGCTTGAGGGGCACAGGGCCTTGGGTGGGGCTTCGGTGTCCCGGGCGTTTCCGCACCCTCTTCAGCTCCTCGCCTGGGAGTGGCTTCGGTCACCTGGGCATGCTTAGTGGTAAAGCAGAGAGGGTTCTGTGGGGGCGTTCGGTTATGGCCTTAGCCATGCTCGGCACCTTAGGGCTGTTCGGTAAGACAGCCTGGGGAACAACAACAACAACAATACTACTACTACTACTACTACTACTACTAATAATAATAATAATAATAATAATATAATCCAGTGACCATCATCTAGCCCCTATTTACAAAGGTCATATGTCAAAGGTGAATATTGGGAATTTATTTATTTCTACACCGGGTCGAAACCATCGATATATTATTTAGACAAATATGTTAGTTAGGTCATGTACTTCATTGCCATATATGTCCACCCCGTCGGTAATTCATTATAAAAAAATCCCTAAATGTCTAAAAAAAATCCCTAAATCTCGCACGGCTCACCCGATCTCCATTTTCTGTTGCGTTGGTGCGGGACGGCCACCCCTCTCGCTCCACCACCTTCATTCATTGGTTAGGTTAATGACAAAACTTGGCTCGGATTTCATGGTTTTGGGGGGGGGGGGGGGGCAGCAGCCCCCACCCATAATACTAGGTTAGGTTAGGTTAGGTTATTTGGTTAGGTTAATGACAAAACTTGGCTCGGATTTCATGGATTTAGCGTGGGTGTGGGGGCAGCAGCCCCCACCCATAATACTAGGTTAGGTTATTTGGTTAGGTTAATGACAAAACTTGGCTCGGATGTCATGGATTCTTCCAATATTACCCCTTTATTTACGCCTCTTACCCCGCAATTTCCCTGATTTTCATAGCCCTCCCCACTATCGGGGGCCGTGTCTTAAGATTGATGGATAAGACTTGTTTTGCATTTTCCGATGGGGTTCATAAAAAAACAACTAAAAAACCCCAAAACAAGGACAAAACCTAAAAAATACTTGTAAAAATCGTCCCCGGTGTAAAAGTAAATATTTACCGAATATTGCCCACCTATGTGAAGACTTAACAGGATCGAAGTGTCTCTAAATAAGTGGCACGGACTTGAACACAATTTAAGGGGACATAGGCCGGTTTTCTGGACCACTTTCTCCCTCATCTTTAGCGCCATTAGTTTTCAGATGTCAAGATGTTTGCCCCGTTAGTTAGTCTATTTTAAGACATTTCGCCCCATTTCTACGTCAATATTTAGACCTTTCGTGCTATTTAGGTGTCGATTTTTTCCCTGGCGAACGATAGTGAGCCTATAATGTTGGAAGAACCGGCCTTCGGTCGAAATTAATCTAGAAGGGGGATTTAATGGATGTTTTTTTTTTTTTTAATTTGAAGGGAAGTCTAGGGAGGAATCTAGAAAATAATGAATACATACAAAAATCGCCCAAAAATTGAACCATATATATATATGAATTACCAATAATTGATCAACTACAAATTAAGTTCCTCTAACGTTAATGATGAAATTTCGCATCCCTTGCACAATTTTCCAATTCTTTTAACCCATTGAAGATTATGACGCACTTAAGCAGTTTATTTTGGCTATCATTAGACGATTTCATTCATCTTAGGAAGGATCTGTGGGATTCAGAGGCACAAATTAGTTGCTTTTGACTCCTTGATTCCTAAAGGTCCTAGCAAAAACTGCAAAAAATCGTGTAATGGTATCCAAAATGAACTGCTGAAACTCGTCATAAGCATCGAGGGGTTAACCCCGACGGGGGCGTAGTCACATCTCCTACACAACTACAAAAGTTGGAGTACTGCCACATATCCTACACATAGTCGGTCATATTTCCTTTACAAAAAAAAGTATCCAGCACATTTCCTAAACCCAAACCAATTACCCAGCATATCTCATACACCACACGGTGCATCCGGCATAACTCCTACAATTATACGGTCATATCTCCTACAATTCTGATACCGAGTACCCAGCAAATGGGTTAGGAAAGTGTAGATGTTCGGCTTGTGCTGGCGGACAATGGCTTTCAGTCTGCTGTGATATGACTCTGCATCATTATTAGTTCCACGAGCAAAATCGAAGACCGAGAGATGTTATGGAGTGACTTTTCCAATCCAGTAGTTTGTGCAGTGATCTCTGCCTGGGAATGATCATTTACGTAAACATTTTCTTGAAACAGAGTTAACTGCTTCATGCATCCGGTTGGCTGACACATAACTTAGTGTCATGATCTTTTTGGCCCACTAATTAAACTGCCTGTTGTCGTTGTACATTTCAGTTAACCCCGACCCACTTACAACAAGAAGACAAATGCACAGACAACAGATGTTATATAAAATTACTATCTTAGTAGACATACTGTAGACAAAGATATATATTTACACCCTACAAGTATACGATTTACGAAACAGACTCAGCCACAACCTAAAATACCACACGTATCAGGCAAGCACGGACATATTTAGACAATATTTTGGTAGCATTCAAGGAGACTACTGCAAGACTCTTCTTCTTCTTCTTCTTACCTCTGACCGGGTATAGGCTATCCTAGTGTTTACTAGCCTATACCCCTTTGAAAGGACATTAGCCTAACCTAACAACCTTACCTAACCTAACCTAGTATTATAGGTGGGGGCTGCTGCCCCCACACCCCCGCTTTGATTTAGATTTTTGGTGTATTTGTCTGTGAAGTGGGTATTTTTCAATTTGTTGATAACGAAAATCCTCCAAGAGGACTAAATGGAGAAAAATATGGCGAATCTATTGGTGCCTATTTTCCCTAATAAATTGTTTCTCATAACGTCGCACTAGTGTCCTTGAATATTATCAATATCTTTTTCCCCGCAGCATCCAAGAGTGGAATCACCTCTCATCTCGTGTAGTTAATAGCCCCACCCTTGATTCATTTAGAACTAGGATCACCAATCATTATATCCCTAATCCTGATCCTGTCCCCAAAACCATTAGTCCTAAAAGCACAACCCCCGCATATCATGCCGCCCGAGAGCGGCCCTCTACGGGTCCCTCTACGGGTCCGTAAACGTAAACATTGCTTGTTCGGGATTCAGGTTGGGGAGGAGTTCCTTCACTTTTTGCATTGCGAGATCATACAACTTTTGAGACTTTGAGGTCTTATGAAGATGAGTAGGAATGAATGACCTTTGTAAAAGCCAAGCAATGTGAAGAGCTGGTAGAAGAGTGCTGGCACAGTGTAAACAGGGTTAATGGTAAATTTCTATAATTGCACCTATACGAGCTAAACAAATTATTATTGCATTTAACATGAAGGTACAATGAGGTAAGTGATGTGGTATAGGTGGCAATATGCGGAAATGGATTATAAGGGCATTCCGCCCCCCTCTGACAAAAGTCTATCAATCTAGATGTGACACGGATTTACAATGTTTCAGAGAGACATTAGCCTAACCTAACAACCTTACCTAACCTAACCTAGTATTATGGGTGGGGCTGCCGCCCCCACACCCCCGCTGGTTGGGTAAAACGGTAGAAATTCAGTTGGGGTGGAGTGAATAACCGTAGATTTTCGTAAGGGGGTAAGAGGGGGGCAGAATGCCCTTATAATCCATTTCCGCATATTGCCACCTATACCACATCACTTACCTCGTCGTACCTTCCTGTTAAATAGAATAATAATTTGTTTAGCTCGTATAGGTGCAATTATAGAATAATACCCTAGTATTATGGGAGGGGGCTGCCCCCACACCCCCGCTGGTTGGGTAAAACGGTAGAAATCCAGTTGGGGTGGAGTGAGTAACCGTAGATTTTCGTAAGGGGAATACAATAATAATTAGTTTAGCGGTAATTTTTTTGAAAAGACTCGCAGCGTTATTATACATAATTTATTAGGGAAAGTGAAGCTCTATGGAATCCTTATAATATACTCACATAGATTCCACTGTGGAAGAATAGTTTTGATAGTTAACTATAGTTTTGATGTAAATACTACCGCAACTATGACTCTTGGGTTTAATTCTAGTTTCGCTTTCACAGCATACTCATAAATTTCTATGGCTACTTTAGAGTTGTCATATACCATACTTAATTCCTATATATGTCCAAAGCGTCGGAAATGCATTATAAGGAATTATACCTACTGTTAAAAAAAATAATATTTTCTCCCCATATGCGGCACCATAGCTATTACATAATACTAGGTTAGGTTAGGTAAGGTTGTTAGGTTAGGCTAATGTCGTTAATGTAGTTTATTATCATTATTAAGTCTTTTACCCAGCAATTTCCCTGATCTTCACAGTTGGTCGGGAAGCTATGCCTTTACAACGGCGCCCCTTTTGTCGCTGTGTACGTGAAACTAGAGTTTTACCGAATCTTGTTTCCGAAAACTAGTATATTAACCTAACCTAACCCTAGAGTGCGCTAGACCCAGTACGTGGGATACAACACTAGCCCTTGCAAGTTGCATGCCAGCTACTGTGGGTTCATATATTAGACCTACAATAACATCTTTGTAGAACATAACACTTTACCGTAGCGAGTGTACTCCATTTCGAACACTTTTTGTAAACATGAACACGTCCGTAGCAGAGCTCTCAAGATTGGGAGACTGAGTTTGTTTACGCGCGGGACTATTTATATCGACAAAATCGAGTTACAAAACTTATCAAAACTATTCTACCACAAAGGAATCTATGTGAGTATATTATAAGGATTCCATAGAGCTTCACTTTCCCTAATAAATTATGTATAATAACGCTGCGAGTCTATTCGCAATAGATATAATATCACGAACATGGGACACTTTAAATACCCTTTTCTTACCCATAATTGTATAAGGGGGGGGGGGGGGGATACAGTCCAACTATAATTTTTACCTCCGACAAGACGGCTCTTCCTCCACACTTGGGGTGCTGAACGCAACGCAGGTATACCGGGTAGTTTGTTGTTTCTGGCCACATTTCGGATGTACCGGAATCCAGAGTTGTCTTCGTAAACAAGGCCCAGAAATACCGTCTGTCCCGACGAATGGAGAAAAGAATACTGCTGGTTTGAGACTAAACTTGAATAAACTCGACGCGTATCTGAATGTGAACGATACTTTTCTCCCTATTTAGGTTGCGCCACATTTTCTACACCCGACTCGTGTCTGTCCCGAAGATTCGAATCAACTCGACTCGTGAGGCGAGTAGTGAGACAGTAGCGCCGAGTACAGACAGAGGCTCCTCCCCGTATACACGGCAGTGTGGGAAATGTGACCGTATAGATTTTAGTGTGTAGGAGATATGCTGTGTGTCTGTAGGAAATATTTCACTACACTAAAAACTGTGTAGGAAATATGTCATTACTCTAAACACTGCTACATTTGTAGATGTGACGTGTAGGAAATACGCAGTATACATGGTGTAGAAAATGTGGCGCACACCCACCCCGATTACTGTAATATCCTGCCTAAGCTTCATATAATCGTCTAAATACAGCTGAAATCAATCCAAAGAGACATCACCGGTACTGAAAGGGTTAACTGTATCCAAGTGAGTGCCACCTCTTTCCAGATCCGCCATCGTTCTTGATAACAACAATCATTTCCTTCATACACTGATCTCGCTGTTCGTAAACTTTATTCATAAGTGGAGACTTATATTTATTCATTTATTTATCTATATACCAGTACTTATAATTTAAACAGTCTCCCCTAGATCTCCATCAAGTTTCTAATTTACCCCCAAGACCCCCCTTCGAGATAATTGTGTGCATTTTTCGGTAGACAAATGTGCCGGTCCCTCCAAATTTACTGCCTCGCTATCGCTCGCCAGGAAAAATCCCCCACCTAAATGGCACTAAAGGTTTTAAAATTTCCAAATAAATGGGGCTAAACATTAGAGAAAGGGGTCCAGAAACCCCCCCCCCCCCCCAGTTACTACCGTACCCAATGTTGATGTCTGATATAATACTGATAAATGATAATACCATTCATATAGACATAGCTCACTCTACACATTCCTGATAACATTCCTAATCCTTACACATTCTTATATAGGGTATATTAATGTTGGTGGCTTTTATATTACCTAAATTTTAATAATTATATATACCATATATGTGTGTGTATGTATGTATGTATGTGTGTGTGTGTGTGTGTGTCATAATAAAATAATAATATCATACAATAAACCCGATCCTAGCTACTCTATTTACTCGGCCCCTGTGACTCCCATACCCCCACCGCTACAGTGTTCGTGGGACACCGGGTTAAGGGGAGATGGGTCGTTTTTATGGTCCCCCTTCTTCCTCGTGTTAAGCCCCATTTGTCTTGAGATTATATGACGTTTGGCTCATTAGTTTGACGATTTTAACACCTTTCGCCCCATTTCGTTGTCAATTTTAAGACCTTTCGTACCATTTAGGTGTCGATTTAGTCCTGGCGAGCGATAGCGAGTTTGAAATTTTAAGAGGAACCCCGGCCTTCGGTCGCGACATTTTTCTACCGAAAAATGTATAAATTTATCTTGAAGGGGGGTCTATGAGGTGTTTTTCTAAGCTTGATGGAGGTCTAGCGAGGAAACTAAGAAATAAAGGAATAGATGAATTAATACACCAAAAACCAGCCACTATCCCCTTAAGTGCTAGTTCATTTCTTATCAGTCTAATGAAAACCAAATAACCTCAATCATATTCCTATCTAGCATCAATCACTTGACCTCATATCGGAGAGTGTTGTTAACCCTTCCTCCCCGTGCTGTCTTACCAAATGACGGTCGCCCCTACCCGGGCGATATGGCTGAAAAACGTCTAGGCCTAGGCTACCGTATTTATGTTTATTTTCACTGCTAGAACTTTCCCACTCATCTATAATTGTAGTGCGGTTTTCAATCTGTATTTTGGCATTGAGTAGAGCTCTGTAAGTCAACTGGTTCAGTTGTGATGACGATTTCAGTGGAGCCAATATTGCAGAGATGTTGCCAATATGGGGCTTTTTAGACACTAATTTCGTCATGACGTCAGAACAATAACATTGAGGAGTCTTCTCCTTCTTGTTTTCGGAGGTGCGGTGACGAACGAACGCTTGGGTTTGTTGACATAAGTCGTACGCACGACGTTCGGACCAAGCTTAATTAAGCTATTAAGCTCATGCCTTAGATAAGGCATACCGGGTAGCGGCCCTTCTTTCGTGCTGTCCTTACCTAAGGCAGACCAGGTAGGAAGGGTTAAGGGCAGGCATTTTGGGGGTTTTTCTGGGCCCCCTTCTCCCCTCGTGTTTGGTCCCATTCGTTGTGAGCTTTTAAGACGTTTGCCCCATTAGAATGGCGATTTTAAGGTCTTTGTCAATATTAAGACCTGTTGTGCCCTTTAGGTGTCCATTAACGCTCGCCAGGAAATTAGTAAGAACCGACTTTCAGCCATGACATTAGTAAGAACCGACTTTCGGCCATGACATTAGTAAGAACCGACTTTCGGCCATGACATTAGTAAGAACCGACTTTCGGCCATGACATTAGTAAGAACCGACTTTCGGCCATGACATTAGTAAGAACCGGCTTTCGGCCATGACATTAGTAAGAACCGACTTTCGGCCATGACATTAGTAAGAACCGACTTTCGGCCATGACATTAGTAAGAACCGACTTTCGGCCATGACATTAGTAAGAACCGACTTTCGGCCATGACATTAGTAAGAACCGACTTTCGGCCATGACATTAGTAAGAACCGACTTTCGGCCATGACATTAGTAAGAACCGACTTTCGGCCATGACATTAGTAAGAACCGACTTTCGGCCATGACATTAGTAAGAACCGACTTTCGGCCATGACATTAGTAAGAACCGACTTTCGGCCATGACATTAGTAAGAACCGGCTTTCGGCCATGACATTAGTAAGAACCGGCTTTCGGCCATGACATTAGTAAGAACCGGCTTTCGGCCATGACATTAGTAAGAACCGACTTTCGGCCATGACATTAGTAAGAACCGACTTTCGGCCATGACATTTTTCTACCGATTATTTTTTCTTCAAATTACGAAGTGAGGTCTTTGGGAAGTTTTGTTTGTTTATTTACTGTATATATATATATATATATATATATATATATATATATATATATATATATATTACCGGTATATAAAATATAATAAACTATGGCATATATTATCCCCCCCCCCTGAAGATGCCGAGGCAATAATAATGTTGAGAGATAATGTTAGATAGTTGTGGTGTGTGTGATAGCAGAGGAATGTGAGGTGATAGAGAGAGATATGGGGTGAGAGGGTAGAGTCTTAACAGAGTGTTATATAAAATATATATAAGTCAACACACACACACACACACACACCTTGCGGTTCTAACTTACTGATCTGGTTTGAATCTGATCTGGTGTGATTTTTTTTATTTTTTTACACAACAGCTATCAAGCGATTTAATTCATGGTCAGCTGAAATGAAACGAACTACTGTATAACAGTGTATATGCACATACATACATATCACTATAATAAACAAATTAATGTATTGCACTCCAGCCTTCATTCGCAGATTTTCCATTCAGCCCTCATTCAATCTTTCCTTAATCTTATGACTTAAACTACCGGTACTTTAAACTTCGTGTATCCAGGCAATTTGATTCCAACGTCCATGAATTTGGCTCTGTCACTCTTTTGGCTTTGTAGGAGACACTCGTTACAGGCATCCTGCCTTTTATCTCCTTCAGGCACATAGACAAAATATATATATATACTGTCATAGGCTACAGTAGATCTGGACTGGACACGAAAATGGAACTTTGCAGTAAAGGACCCGAAATCTGTGAACGAACCCCCCCAAGTTCGAGCTTCGAAACCACGAAAATGTGATATTTTCGCAGTTTCGAGGTTCGAACTTGGGGGTTCGTTCTCCGATTTTGGGTCCCTTAACTGCAAAGTTCCATTTCCGTGTCCACTCCAGATCTACTGTAGTATATGACAGTATATAATTATACAGTATATACCGGTACATACAGTATATTCTTAACCCCTTCTGTACCGGTGATGTACTGTACTTTTTCATTATATTCTGGCAACAATTAGACGACTTTGTACAGCTTACGAAGGACATCTACTCATTAAAAGGCTACAGACTATCTCAATTAATCCCTTTAGCCACCATATATCCTTCCTAAGCTTCATAAAATCGTCTAAGTGTAGCTGAAATAAAAAACAAAAGACGTCGCCGGTGCAGAAGGGGTTAAGGGGGACCACCTCGCTTTTTTTCTCTTTATTTCCCTCTCTCTTTGGCTTGTATCCATTCGGCCCCATTCAGCCTACTGTTTTAAGCCGTTTACCCACATCCAGGTGTCAATATTTTCCTGGCGAGGGGTAGCGAGCCAGCATATATATATATATTTTTGTTTTGACAGCAAACTAAATTTGTACATTTTTCGATAGAAAAATGTCTCCGGTGAAGCCGGACATCTCCATACAATGCTGGCTCGCTATCGCTCGCTAGAAATAAATCGACATCTGGATGGGGATAAACGTCTTAAAACAGTTGGCTGAATGGGGCCGAATGGATACAAGACAGGGAAAGATAAAAAAAGAGAGAAAGATAAAAAAAAAAGCCGGTGACCCCCCTTAATGACTGTATATCTTTGAGAGTTTGGCAGCATCTATAAGAAGGCCAACACTCTTGACCTCTATCATTGACCACTGGCGAGTTTTGGTCTATAAGGAAGTTGGAACTGTAAACATCAATATTTAGGAGAAATCCATAAATTATACGAGTTGGTGATGGATAGAAATTGTGCTGAATTTGGTCATATGTATCAATAAATGCATTACAACCGTCTTTTAAATGCACTACAACCGTCTTTTAAATGCACTACAACCGTCTTTTAAATGCACTACAACCGTCTTTTAAATGCACTACAACCGTCTTTTAAATGCACTACAACCGTCTTTTAAATGCACTACAACCGTCTTTTAAATGCACTACAACCGTCTTTTAAATGCACTACAACCGTCTTTTAAATGCACTACAACCATCTTTTAAATGCACTACAACCGTCTTTTAAATGCACTACAACCGTCTTTTAAATGCACTACAACCGTCTTTTAAATGCACTACAACCGTCTTTTAAATTTTTTTTTTTTTTTTTTTTTTTTAAGAGACAATGAACGGAGGAAGGAAAAACACAGATAAAACAAAAAGGTCCATGTGCCTAAAGGCATCCTCCATTCATAAAATGTTTGTAACAACTGGATTTAAACATTTGTTGATTGTAAGTTTGTGGAAAGCAATTCGAGGGAAGTGAATTCCAAAGAGTAGTAGCTCTGGGGATAAATGAATTCTGATAAGCAGAAGTTCTGCATTGTGGAGGAGAAAGTGTAAATTCATGGGCGCTCTCAGCTGCCCTAGTTCTACGGGGAAAGATGTGGAGAGGCGGCACAATTGAAGCAAGTTCCTCGGAACAATTGCTGTGAAAATATCTGTAGAATAATGCAAGGGATGCAACGTTTCTTCGTATGGCTAATGTAGGAAGGTCCTGTGTGATTGCAGGGTTATTGATTAATCTAATAGCTTTATTTTGAATTTTGTCCAACTGCCTCAATGCAACCACTCCACTTCCACCCCACAGAGGTGAACAGTAATCCATCTGAGAGCGCACATGACTTTTATATATTACGGCCAACTGCTCGTCAGTGAAGAATTCTCGAACTCTGTACAGGAGTCCCAGTTTTTTAGAGGCATTCTTAGCAATGCTTCTAACATAATGTGTCCAGCTCAAGTTAGTAGTTAATGTTACACCGAGAATGTCAATACTAGGGGAAGTGGGAATATTTACATCATTAAAAAATATATGGGAGTCAGTGAGATTCTGTCGGTTAGAAAATTGAATGTACTTGGTTTTCTGTGCATTAAAGGAAACTAGATTCTCTTGTCCCCATTCATTAATTCTAGAAAGGTCCTGGTTCAGAGAAATTGCAGTGTTTATTTTTGAATTTATAAGATCGGGTTGGGTGAAAGAATTGGTAAATGTGAAGGAACTGTGGAGTGTTGAGTCATCTGCGTAGGAATGTATTGGATTATGAGTGGTAGATATGAGATCATTGATATGAATGAGGAACAGAGTTGGGGCCAAAACTGATCCCTGGGGAACACCAGCATTTATTGAGTGAAATTGAGAATAAAGGCCATCTACCATTACACGTATTTTTCTGTTATGAAGATAAGAAGAAATTAGTGGAACTAATGATGCAAGGCCGTAGTGTGACATCTTCGACAATAAGGATTGATGCCAGACTCTATCAAATGCCTTTGATATATCCAGTGCTATTGTATGTGTTTCACCATGTTAGTCTGTAGCTTGGTTGATTTGATGCGTAAGAAGGCAAAGAATGTCTGCAGTTGATCGACATCGTCTAAAACCATATTGCCTATCACTGATTAATTTATTATTCTCCAGATGCTTAATTATGTGATTATTTAATATAATTTCAAAAACTTTGCCAAGAGTGGAAGTTATAGCTATTGGTCTGTAGTTTGATGGATCTGAAGAGGCACCTTTTTTAGGAACTGGATGGATGTTTGCTTCTTTCCAGGGTACTGGGAAGCATGAGGTATGAGTACACAGACGGAAAAATTTTGCCAATACAGGAGCGAGCACCAAGGAGCAATTCTTAAGTACTATTGGAGGAATTTCATCTGGACCAGGAGCCTTATCTACTGAGAGATTCTGCAAAATAGTTTTGACATGTCTGGTGTGGATCTTAAGTGAGGGAATTTCAGGTGAATTAAAATTAAGTACAGGGACATCTTGATTTATTTCATCTAAGGTTGAGTTGGTGGAGAAAATATCTGCAAGAAGGTTAGCTTTACCTCGTGGGTCACTTACAAGATTGCCAGTCGGAGATTTTAATGGTGGAATGGATGAAGCAGTAGTGAAGTTGGATTTGAATGAGTTAAGAGTAGACCAAAATATTTTGTTATTATTTGGATTATTTAGAAGTTTATTTGCCTGCTTATGGAGAAAGTTTGATTTAGTTAGGTTTAATACAGTTTTGGCATGATTTCTGATGTTTCTAAAGTAATTAAAGGCTTCATGTGTTTTTGATCTTGTGTATGCATTGTAGGCTATTGCTTTTTGTTCAGTTACTCTAGCACAATTATGGTCAAACCATTTAGGTGAATTAGATCTTTTACTGTACTTTTGATGAGGAATAAAAGTTTCCATTCCAATTTTTACAAAATCTTGTATGTGGCTCAAGGTGGAGTGTGCATCATTAGAAAAGAAAGAGGTCCAGGGAATATCAATAAAGAAACCTTGAAGACCCTCCCAGTCTGCCCTATCGTAATGCCATTTAGTCACCAAAACAGGTTCAGAGTGGGAAGGTGTGGTAGGTGATACACAGGTGGCCTGTATCAGACAGTGATCAGAAGATCCAAGTGGGGACCTCACTGTAACATCATAATTTTCTGAATTGGTTGTTAAAAATAAGTCCAGTAGGTGGGAATTATGATTAGGATTATCTGGTACACGGGTGGGTTGGTTGACTAGTTGAATGAGATTAAATGAGTCTGCAAATAGCTCACATTCAAGACCAGCATCATCAGTCCTGGCTGAATGAGTGAGCCATTCAACATTATGGACATTAAAATCACCCAACACAGTGATTTCAGAAGAAGCATTTAAGTTGAGGACACTGAGTTGTGAGGACAGAGAATCAAAAAGACTTTGCTCTGGAGGAGTATTTGGGGAACGGTAGATGCAACATATGTATTTAAATTTACCAGCAGAAATTAATTTGTATATAGAATAATCAAAATAGGGACAATTGAAACTAGTAACCTCCTCCAGGGCAATTTCAGATTTTGCGAAGCAACATACACCACCTTTAGGTCTGAAATTTTGGAGCAGTTGATAACCTGGAAAATTAAATCTAGATGTGTCAGATGTGGATGTTACTTGAGTCTCTGTCAAAAAAAGGAGAGTAGGGGATTCTGCTTGAAGAAATTGGTGTACAGAATTGATGTTAGAGTGAAGTACCCTTATATTACTAAAGAAATAGCTGTACTGACAAGCAGCTTTGGGACGTTGCAATGCTCTTGACACAGTCGCATGATGACGACCGGGAGGGCCCTGTGTCAATAACCCAACCCTGCCGGGGGTGGATATCCGAGGGACCACCAGGTTTGCTCTTAACAATTGTACTGCCATATTTATAAGGTAAGTGTATGGTGTTACATGTATGATATGTAGTGGGAAGAGTAGTATTTTATGGATAGAGGATAGCGATGTAGGGCAATGTCGTGAAGTTGGATGTGTATGTTATATAAAGAGGGTTTTCCTGATACCCCTGATGTGTGAGGCAGAAAGATATGTATCCAGCTACCAAGGCCTGGGAGAGAAAATGGAATTCAGGCTATTCCCTGAGTCTCCCGAAACCTTGGCGGTAGTACTTCCCTGGGCGGGGCTGCCTACCCCTACTACCTACAAATGCACTACAACCGTCTTTTAAATGCACTACAAACGTCTTTTAAATGCACTACAACCGTCTTTTAAATGCACTACAACCGTCTTTTAAATGCACTACAACCGTCTTTTAAATGCACTACAACCGTCTTTTAAATGCACTACAACCGTCTTTTAAATGCACTACAACCGTCTTTTAAATGCACTACAACCGTCTTTTAAATGCACTACAACCGTCTTTTAAATGCACTACAACCGTCTTCTAGCTGGTAATGTTGTTATATATCGATGTCTACAGCTCCAACTTCCTTATAGCCTGAAACTCGCCAGTGGTCAATTTTGTTATATATCGATGTCTACAACTCCAACTTCCTTATAGCCTGAAACTCGCTAGTGGTCAATTTTGTTATATATCGATGTCTACAGCTCCAACTTCCTTATAGCCTGAAACTCGCCAGTGGTCAATTTTGTTATATATCGATGTCTACAACTCCAACTTCCTTATAGCCTGAAACTCGCTAGTGGTCAATTTTGTTATATATCGATGTCTACAACTCCAACTTCCTTATAGCCTGAAACTCGCTAGTGGTCAATTTTGTTATATATCGATGTCTACAGCTCCAACTTCCTTATAGCCTGAAACTCGCAAGTGGTCAATTTTGTTATATATCGATGTCTACAGCTCCAACTTCCTTATAGCCTGAAACTCGCCAGTAGTCAATTTTGTTATATATCGATGTCTACAGCTCCAACTTCCTTATAGCCTGAAACTCGCAAGTGGTCAATTTTGTTATATATCGATGTCTACAGCTCCAACTTCCTTATAGCCTGAAACTCGCCAGTGGTCAATTCCCAAACAAGGATAGTCATCGAGCTAATATATATTTCGACCATACAATTAACATAAACAAACACACACAGACAAAGCATATCATCAACAATCTCAAGCACTCACCCGCCTGTGGCCTAGACAACATAAGCAACATACACCTCAGACACCTGGGACCACAAGGCATACAAACACTCACTAACATATCAAACTACAGCTATTCACACAACACAATACCAGACATTTGGAAGCATGGTATCATCATCACATTCCCCAAACCCAACAAAGACCCCACGCTACCCTCCTCGCACCGCCCCATCACACTCCTTTGCTCCCCCTCCAAAGTCATGGAACGCCTAGTATTACAACTAATTACACCCGACCTACCCCTAGCTCCAACACAACATGGCTTTAGGCCACTGCACTCCACAAACACTCTTCTCACAGACCTTACACAAAGAGCTTTTGACGGCATCAACTCAACTAGACCACCACACAGATCACTATTAGCCACACTCGACATTAGTAAAGCCTTCGATGCCATCCCCCGCCACAACCTAACAAACAAAATCTACAACACAAACATGCACAACAACACAAAAAGGTGGCTGGCCAACTTCCTAGCAGGCAGATGTGCACACATATCTTTTGCCGGTCAGTCATCTAAAATCAGAAACTTTCCAAATGGAGTCCCACAGGGATCCGTCCTATCGCCCGCACTCTTCAATCTGTACATGCACGATATAACTACACCCAATACTCCCCAAATAAACTTAGCCTCCTATGCAGATGACATAACACTCACATGCACACACCATGACCCAAGAAGAGCAACAGATCTCCTTCAACCCTATCTCAACACACTACATGGCTGGTGCACTACAAACAGACTGAATCTAGCCCCAGCCAAATCCACCGCAACCCTGCTCACAAGCTGGACAGGTGAACACGAATACATCCCTCAACTCACCATAAACAACACACCCCTAACACATACACACACACCCAAAATCCTAGGAGTAACATATGATACTCATATGACATTCAAACAGCACACCACAAACATTAAAAAGAAACTGACACCCAGACTTAACGCCCTCAGGTCACTTGCTCACACAAAATTTGGACACAACAAAGAAACTACCACCACAGTATATAAACAATACATAAGATCAGTAATGGAATACGCAAGCCCAGCCTGGGCTTCTAACCTAGCTGAAACACATCATAAGACCTTACAGACTATCCAAAACAAAGCCCTGAAGATCATTACAGGCTGCACAGCTACTGCACCCACAGATCATCTACATCAAGAAACCAAAATCCTCAAAGTCAAAGACCATCTGGACATGAGAGGCACTCAATTCCTGGCAGCAGCCTCCACGAACCAAGACCACCCACTAAACTACATGGCAACACACCCACAGACACCAAGAAATATCAAAACAACACCCAGCACACGGTATCACACACAGTTATTGTCCTCTCTCCCTCCCTGCCCACCCCGAACCAACTTCCAGAAGCACATCCATACTCATATCTCTCGCCAATCCATCCACTCACTCACAGACAACACGCAGCTGCATGCACGACCTCCCGAAATCCATCCTTCCGAATCCTCCCTCCCTCGCGAGGACAGAGTCCACCTGGCCAGGCTGAGATGCGGACACCATCCAGCTCTCCTGAGCTATCAGAAGAGACTGGATGACTCCGTTGTCGACGCCTGCCCGGGATGTAACACAGCACCCCATACCATTAAACACATCATAGAAGACTGCATTTCACACAACCACTTACGCCAACAACACAACCTACACTCAATGAGAGCTCTGTGGGAAAGCCCGATCGTGGCCATGGCCTTCCTCAGGGACTCGGGGCTGTTCGGCCAGGCAGCTTAGGGAACAACAACAACAACAACAACAAACACACACAATCCAATAACAACAAGTAAACAAATAAAAATCAACTTCTACCATCAGACAGTTTTGAGAATGTTAAGGGGAGATGGGTCGTTTTTCTGGGCCCCTTTATTCATCAAGCTTAGCCCCATTAGTTTTTTTTTTTTTTTTTTTTTTAAAGAGACAATGAACGGAGGAAGGAAAAACACAGATAAAACAAAAAGGTCCATGTGCCTAAAGGCATCCTCCATTCATAAAATGTTTGTAACAACTGGATTTAAACATTTGTTGATTGTAAGTTTGTGGAAAGCAATTCGAGGGAAGTGAATTCCAAAGAGTAGTAGCTCTGGGGATAAATGAATTCTGATAAGCAGAAGTTCTGCATTGTGGAGGAGAAAGTGTAAATTCATGGGCGCTCTCAGCTGCCCTAGTTCTACGGGGAAAGATGTGGAGAGGCGGCACAATTGAAGCAAGTTCCTCGGAACAATTGCTGTGAAAATATCTGTAGAATAATGCAAGGGATGCAACGTTTCTTCGTATGGCTAATGTAGGAAGGTCCTGTGTGATTGCAGGGTTATTGATTAATCTAATAGCTTTATTTTGAATTTTGTCCAACTGCCTCAATGCAACCACTCCACTTCCACCCCACAGAGGTGAACAGTAATCCATCTGAGACCGCACATGACTTTTATATATTACGGCCAACTGCTCGTCAGTGAAGAATTCTCGAACTCTGTACAGGAGTCCCAGTTTTTTAGAGGCATTCTTAGCAATGCTTCTAACATAATGTGTCCAGCTCAAGTTAGTAGTTAATGTTACACCGAGAATGTCAATACTAGGGGAAGTGGGAATATTTACATCATTAAAAAATATATGGGAGTCCGTGAGATTCTGTCGGTTAGAAAATTGAATGTACTTGGTTTTCTGTGCATTAAAGGAAACTAGATTCTCTTGTCCCCATTCATTAATTTGGCGATTTTAAGACCTTTCGCACCGTTTCTTTGTCAATATTAAGACTTTTCGTGCAATTTAGATGTCGATTTTTTCCTGGCGAGCGACAGCGAGCCTGAAATTTAAGAGGAATCGGCCTTCAGCCGGGATATTTTTCGATAGAAAAAGGTACAAATTTATCTTGTAAGATTTTTTTTTCTTTCTCATTTTTTAAGTTTAATGGGAAGAAAATGATAAACAAAATATAAATGAGTCAATAAATACGCCCTTCCCCCCTTAAACAAATAAATACGCCCATCCCCCATTAAACAAATAAATACGCCCATCCCCCCTTAAACAAATAAATACGCCCATCCCCCTTTAAACAAATAAATACGCTCATCCCCCCTTAAACAAATAAATACGCCCATCCCCCCTTAAGATTGTTAACCCCTTCACCATAATCAGAGAAAGAAAACCCTGGCTCCAAAACAAGTCCTAATTAATCCTTTATGAGTTATTAATCCCTATAATCCTTAATCCCATCCCAGCCCTCATTACATCTAGGTGTTAACTCTGTCCAATCTCGGGGTGGTCTTTTGGGATAACTTTTGTTACAATCCCATTACTTTGGCGGATATAAGACACTTCACCCATTTTCGAGTAATGTATTTTTATTTGTTCCCTAGGCTAACAAAAACGCCTTCTGAAACCCACCCAGACCCCCTTTAACCCCTACTGTACCGGCGACGTCTCTTTAATCTTATGTTAGCTATATTTAGACGATTTTGTGCACTTTAACCCATAGACTGCGGGAGACGTTCCGGAACGCCATTGCAATTTACAGGCTTTCAAAGCCTCTTAAAGCCTGTAGAATCGAGTGCGAGGGAGCGGGAGCGAGACAGGCTACCAAACCTCTCTCCAGCCAGGTGGCCGCAGCACTGAGCAGTATGATCCATACTCTCGCTAGACATACAGCGCTGCCAAAGGCAAATGTAGCGCGACATTAGCGATAATTGCTCAGTATTAGCGAATGTCTATGGTAGCGCTGCGGGTGAAGCCCGCGAGCTACGAAGCCCATTTTGGTATAATTTTGAAGCTATTTTCTTTTAGTTTTTGGCTGAATAAATTTAATTTCATTCAGACACTTGCTTAATCAATCAGGAGTGACTAAATGATCCCTAATATGACGGAAATATGCCCGCAGTGTAAGTGTTAAGAAGGATCTGTGCTAGCAAAATGGGTTAGGTGAGATAGTTCTAAGCCTATTAATTGTTGGAGGTCCTTCTAAAACAATACAATTGTGTAATAGTTGTCAGGATACAATAAGAAGAACGTCACTGGTACTGAATGGGTTAAGTCATATTTCATATTTTTTTATAGACAATTGTCCGGGCCGAAGGCTGATTTCTTCTAAGTTATAGGTTTACTATCGCTCGACCAGAAGAAAAGCAACACCTGAATGGGGTAAAGCGTCGTATCATCGTCAAACTAATGGGGGGAAACGTCTTAAAATCTCCCAAAACAGGGTAGTCCTAAAAAGACCTAATTCGGACCAAATTGGGTTAAGGTGGCATAAGTGGTGTGTAGGTAGCCGGCATGGATTAAGGTAAATTATAAGGCCTGTAGTAGGGTTATTAAATTTTCTCCCGGGCTGATATGGAAGAGTTGGGTAACACACAGATTAACACGATCAGCAAGGTCTAGGAATGGATTAACCCCTTCTGTACCGACGCCGTCCTCTTAACTTTATTCTGGCTACCATTAGACGATTTTATTCAGCTTAGGAAGGACGTCTACCCATTAAAAGTTGACATACTATCTATATTCATCCTTTTAGCCAGAGCAATGAACACAAATATCCTAATAAGCCCCAATACGTCGGATCAGGTAGTGTCACTCTAAACCCGCCCTAACAAACCTAACCCCCCCCCCCCACCAGACCCAACATACCCCTAACCCCTTCCGTACCGGTGACGCTCTTTTCATTAGATTCTGGCAACTATTATATTATTATATTCAGCTTAGGAAGGAGGTATACCATTTACTTCAGCTTAGGAAGGAGGTATACCATTTACTTCAGCTTAGGAAGGAGGTATACCATTTACTTCAGCTTAGGAAGGAGGTATACCATTTACTTCAGCTTAGGAAGGAGGTATACCAATTAGAAGGCTACAGACTATCTCAATTAGGCCTATTAGCTACCATATATATTTTCTAAGCTTCATAAAATCGTCCAAATGTAGATGAAATATGTAGAAAAGGACGTCGTCGGTACAGAAGGGGTTAACCCCTTCTGTACCAGCGACGTCTGTTGTATTTAGTTCTAGCTGTATCTTGACTATTTTAAGCAGCTTAGGAAAGATCTGTGGTAGTTAAAAAGGGTTGATTGAGAGAGTTCGAAGCCTTTTAATTACTAGAGATCCTTCCTAACCTAAATACAATCGATTAGTAGTAGCCAGAAATATATAAACAAGACGTCGTCGGTACAGAAGGGGTTAAGGGGGGAGGGGCGTATTTATTTGCTCGTTTATGTATCTTTCAACAACAAAAATAGTTTCCTCCCTAGACCTTCATCAAGCTTTAAAAAGCACCCGCCCAAGACCCTCCTTCAAGATAAATTTGTACATTTTTCGATACAAAAATGTCGCGGCCGAAGGTCGGTTCATCATATATTACAGGCTCGCTATCGCTCGCCAAGAAAAAATCAACACCTAAATGACACGAAAAGTCTTAATATTGACACAGAAATGGGGCGAAAAGTCTTAAAATGGCCAAACTAATGGGCCGGATGTCTTATAGGCTAATCTGAAAACTAATGGGGCTAAACATGAGGAAGAAGGGGGACCAGAAAAACGACCCATCTCTCGCTAAGACTGATTTTCACACGAGCGCTTTTTCCGTCAATTTATACGAGCAATTGACCACTTGCGAGTTTCGTTCTATAAGGAAGTTGGAGCTGTAGACATCGATATTTAGCAGAATTACCAGCTACAATACGGTTATAGTACATACATAACTTCATAAATACGGTTATAGTACATACATAACTTCATAAATACGGTTATAGTACATACATAACTTCATAAATACGGTTATAGTACATACATAACTTCATAAATACGGTTATAGTACATACATAACTTCATAAATACGGTTATAATACATACATAACTTCATAAATACGGTTATAGTACATACATAACTTCATAAATACGGTTATAGTACATACATAACTTCATAAATACGGTTATAATACATACATAACTTCATAAATACGGTTATAGTACATACATAACTTCATA
Organism: Paralithodes platypus; assembly: GCA_032716605.1. Taxonomy (NCBI): domain Eukaryota; kingdom Metazoa; phylum Arthropoda; class Malacostraca; order Decapoda; family Lithodidae; genus Paralithodes; species Paralithodes platypus. The sequence goes on from CM064580.1 coordinate 44,505,247, forward strand.
AATACGGTTATAGTACATACATAACTTCATAAATACGGTTATAATACATACATAACTTCATAAATACGGTTATAGTACATACATAACTTCATAAATACGGTTATAGTACATACATAACTTCATAAATACGGTTATAGTACATACATAACTTCATAAACCCCAATTTGACATACTTTTTAGCCTTCAGAAACTTGACATGATTATTGCATTTCCGTTTAAAATCAATGTTTGCGCGGCTCCAACTTCCTTATAGCCTGAAACTCGCAAGAGGTCAATCGTAGTCTGGCAGCTGTAAAATGTCTGTTATAATCTAAACTATATATTTCGCCCCAACACCAAACACCTCCCATCGAAATTAAGGGGAGGTATTTAATTTGTTCCCTAGACCTCCAGCAAGCTTAAAATTACACCCCCTTGAGTCCCTTTCAAGATTAATTTGTACATTTTTCGGTAGAAAAATGTCCCGGCCGAAGGCCGTTTCCTCTTAAATTACAGGCTCGCTATCGCTCGCCAGGATAAAATCGACACCTGAATAGCACGAAAGGTTTTAACATGGGGTGAAAGTTCTTAAAATCGCCAAACTAACGGGGCGAACGTTTTATAATATCAAAAGCAATTGGGTTAACATAGGGAGAAAGGGGTCCAGAAAAAAATCCCTCGAGTGGAAATCTCCCCTTAATGAAAGCATGTGATGTTACCGAGATTCGAACCTGGGTTACCACATGCAGATCTTAAACACGCTCACCATTAAGCCGGTGTCACACGAGCGCTTTTTCGAGCAATTTTACGGGCAATTATGGTCTGGAAGCTTAAAAAAAAATAATAATAATCCACTTTATCAGAATTCAACCGTCTAACATAATCTACCTTCATTTTGTTTAGTTACCGATACCAGTGCGAAAAAGTCCCGAAATAATACGAGGATATACTTGCTCATGGAAAATTGACGGAAAAAGTGCTCGTGTGGCAGCGGCTTTACACCATCAAGACAGTTAAAGGTTAATTACATGACTACGATTTGATATTCATTGATCGTAATCTACCTTCAAGCCGGTGTCACACGAGCGATTTTTCCGGCAATTTTCTAGGAGCAAGTTTTTTCTCACCCGTACAGCCCCAGCGACGCGTCTGACGCGTCGGCGATGTATGTAACGCACAGCCCGACGCGTCTGACGCGTCACCCTAATTGCGCCGCCGACCGTAACCTCAGGTGTAGCCACTCAAGAGGGCTCAGATTTGTATGGGAACTGTGTACGTATCCCACGCAACCGTGCCGATGGTTGAAAACTCTCAAAGTCCACGTGCGTGCGCGTGAGCGCGCAATAACCTGTTTTTTTGGGGTAATTGCCTTCAATTTTTTACTCTTGTAAAATACGTTTTCGGGGGCTCTGTAGGACCATTCTTTAAGCTTTTTGAGCGGTTTTTCGTGGTTTTTCCTTCATTCCTAACCCATTCGCTATTGTTTCTGGAATAAAACAATTTTTTGAAAACTGGCCGGGTTCTGGTGAACAAACATTACAAAACTAGCCGGGGCTCCACGGGTTAAGGGGGGACACCGGATTTGTTTTATCTTTCTCTCCTTTTCTCTCTTTCTCTGGCTAGTATCCATTCTGCCTCATTCAGCCTACTGTTTTAAGACGTTTACCCCCATCCAGGTGTCAATATTTTGCTGGCGAGCGGTAGCGAGGCAGCATATATATATTTTTGTCTTGACAGCAAGCTAAATTTGTACATTTTTCGATAGAAAAATGTCTCCGGCGAAGCCGGATTCCTCCATACAATGCTGGCTCGCTATCGCTCGCCAGGAAGAAATCTTCACCTGGATGGGAATAAACGTCTTAAAACAGTTGGCTGAATGGGGCCGAATGGATACAAGCCAGGGAAAGAGAGAAAAGGAGAGAAAGGTAAAACAAATCCGGTGTCACCCCTTAATATTCCGATTTTTTTTTTCACATTGGAATCGGAAACTAGACTATGCTAGGAGCTGAAATCTGATATAACTTACATTTTGAAGATGCCAGGCTACAATTGCTCGTAAAAAATGGCTCGTAAAAAATTGCTCGTAAAATTGCTCGAAAAAAAATTGCCAGGCTACAATTGCTCGTAAAAATTGACGGAAAAGTGCTCGTGTGACAGCGCCCTCAGGCTGGTCTCCGATGCCAATGGGAAAGAGCCTCAAAATATTACGAACAAATAAAAACTTGCTCATACAAAATTGCCGGTAAAATCGTTCGTGTGACACCCGCTTTGTCTGACCGGAACAATTATGTTTAAGGGGAGATGGTCGGGTTTTTTGGACACCTTTCTCCCTCATGCTTAGCCCCTTTAGTTCAGCACATTAGTTTGGCTATTTCTAAGACCTTTCGCCCCTTTTCTTTGTCAATAGACTTTTCGTGTCATCTAGGTGTCGATTTTTGTCCTGGCGAGTAATAGCGAGCCTGTAATTTAGGAGGAATCGGTCTAAGGCCGTGACATTTTTCTACCGAAAAACGTACAAATATATTTTGAAGTGGGATCCTGGGGTTGTTTTTTAAGTTTGATGGAGGTCTAGGGAGGAAACTTCAAAAATAATAAATAAATTAAAAATAAAATAAAAAAATCGACCAAAAAGTGAACTTGGATAAATATGGGAAGGAATACAAGACAATTAAAGTGAAATAGCATTGTTTTGGCCATTGTATCCCTGCCAAAGTCATAATATAAACTACAAACCATAATTCCATCTTTGCCTATACAAATACTAAAGACTATATACAAAATAAAGGCCTCGGCTTTCCTTTGATGTCCTGCTTATCATTACCGTAGATAACGATACACAGATAATATCATCTTAATCCTTTAAGGGCAGATGGGCCGTTTTATTGGTCTATTAATTCATTTATTATTTGATTTTTTAGTTTCCTCGCTAGACCTCCATCCAGCTTAGAAAACGCCCCCTAGACCCCCCTTCAAGATAAATTTGTACATTTCTCGGCAGAAAAATTTCCCGGCCGAAGGCCGATTCCTCTTAAAATTTCAGGCTCGGTATCGCTCGCCAGGAAAACATCGACACCTAAATGGCACGAAAGGTCTTAAAATTGACAATGAAATAGGGCGAAAGGTGTAAAAACCGCCAAACTAATGGGCCGAACGTCTTTTAATCTCAAAACAAATGGGGTTTAACACGAGGGAGAAAGTGGTCCAGAAAACCGGCCCATCTCCCCTTAACCACGTGACCGTTCAACCTCATTTTATCATTAGAACATAAGAAAATGGGTGTCTGCAGAGAGCCGATTTGAACCCACACAAGGCAGAGCTCTCTCACACCCAACCCATCTCGTCCATATGTCTATCTAATATCATCTTGGAAGCTCTGTATCGTTCGTGATCCCACTATAGCACTCGGTAGCCTATTCCACATACAGTCTACAATTGACCACTGGCGAGTTTCAGGCTATAAGGAAGTTGGAGCCGTGGACATCGATATTAAACAGAAACGCAATAATAATGTTGGTTTCTGATGGATAAATGGTATGTTGAATTGGGTTTGATGTATTTATTAATGTACTACGACCGTATTTTACCTGTAAATTCTGTTAAGGAGGGTGACCTGTTTTTGTTCTGTCCTTTTCTATCGTTCTCTGGCTTGTATCCATTTGGCCCCATTCAGCGTACTGTTTTAAGACGTTTATCCCCATCCAGGTGTAAATTTTTTACTGGTGAGCGGGAGCGAGCCAGCATATTTTTTATTTTTGTTTGACAGCAGGGTAAATTTATAAATTTTTCGATAGAAAAATTTCTCCGGCGAAGCCGGGTTTCTTCATATAATGCTGGCTCGCTATCGCTCGCCAGGAAGAAATCGACACCTAGATGGGGATAAACGTCTTAAAATAGTTGGCTGAATGGGGCCCAATGGATACAAGCCAGGGAAAGAGAGAAAAGGACAGAAATAACAAAAAGCAGGTCACCCCCCTTAAATATCGTTGTCTACAGATCCAACTTCCTTATAGAACGAAACTCGCAAGTCGCCAATTCTGTTACCCTCAGCCAGTATATATATATTGTGTGTCTATATATCTTCACTGCAACCCAATGTATGCAAGGGTGGAGCCATTTGTTCCAGTTATCTCGCTATCACACTGAGCTTAAGGGAGCCCACCTCGCTTGTTTTCTCTTTCTCTCCCTCTCTCTTCGGCTTGTATCCATTCGGCCCCATTCAGCCTACTGTTTTAAGACGTTTATTTCCATCCAGATGTCAATATTTTACTGGTGAGCGGTAGCGAGCCAGCATATATATATTTTTGTTTTGACAGCAGGCTAGATTTGTACAATTTTCGATAGAAGAATGTCTCCGGCGAAGCCAGATTTCTCCATACAATGCTGGCTCGCTAGCGCTCGCCAGGAATAAATCGACACCTGGATGGGGATAAACGTCTTAAAACAGTTGGCTGAATGGGGCCGAATGGACACAAACCAGGGAAAGAGAGAAACGGAGAGAAAGATAAAAAAAAAAAAAAAAAAAAAAAAAAAAAAAAAAGTGACCCCCTTAAACGATACACTCTCAGAAATTATGGGTATGAAAAGGGTAATAATTGAAGTGTCCATAATAATAAACCCTTATAAAAGTATATGGGTGATAATAAACCCAACTAATACAAAGATAGAGAAAGGTAAATTACTCTCCATACCCTCAATGGGTTTATACATTAAGGGGAGGTCTCCACTTGAGGGATTTTTGTCTTGACCCCTTTCTCCCTCATGGTTAGCCCCATTGATTTTGAGATTTTAAGACGTTTGCCCCATTAGTTTGGTGATTTCAAGAATTTCCGCGCCATTCTGTCAATTTTAAGACCTTTTGTGCAATTTAGGTGTCGATTTTATCCTGGCGAGCGATAGCGAGCCTGTAATTTAAGAGTAACCGGCCTTCGGCCGGGACATTTTTCTACCGAAAAATGTACAAATTTATCTTGAAAGGGGGTCAAGAGGGTGACATTTTAAGATTGCTGGAGGAGTAGGAAACCAACTAGAAACCTCCCCTTAAAACCAGTGTCACACGAGTTTATTTTCCGGCAATGTTCGATGAGCAAGTTTTTTCTCGTAATATATTGAGGCTGTTTCTCATTGGAATCGGCAACTAGACTGGACATTGATTATGTTAGGGGGCTGAATTCTGATAACACTTTAATTTTGAAGCTGGTCAGACATCAATTGCCCGTAAAAATTGACGGCAAAATCGCTCGTGTGACACCGGCTTATGTTATGGGTATGGAAAGGTAAATAAGGTGTCCATAATAATCCACCCATATCAAATAATATTGGTGGTAATAAGCCCATCTAATACAAGGGTAGAAAGGTAAATTACTGTCAATATCCTCAATGGTTTTATACATTATGTTCTGGTGGGTATCTATCTATTTACTCAGGCCCAATCCCCAACTTTTCCTATTGTTTTATTTTTTTTTTGGGGGGAGGGGGGGGGGGGTGTTATATTGTTATGGGTATGGGAAGGTAAATCAATTGTCCACACAAATGTACCCTTATCAAAGTATATTGGTGGTAATAACTCATCTATTACAAGGGTATTACAAGGTAAACCCAATGACTGTACTGTATATACGTTCTGCATACCTTTTAATTTATTTATTATTATTATTATTATTTTTTTTTTAGTGTAGGCTAGTCTGTTCATTATGACCAGTCTTGAAATTCAGATTCCCAACTTCTCATAACACACAAAGGACATGAGCAAAAGAGTGAGAGAGTGTGCGTGTCTGTGCGCTCGCGCGTGATTGTAAGGTCTTTCATCCCATATCTTCGTGCCATTTAGATGTCGAGTTTTTCCTGGCGAACGATAGGGAGCCTAACATTTAATAGGAACTGGCCTTTGGCCAGAACATTTTATTACTGAATAATTTTCAAATCTATCTCGAAGGGGGTGCATGGGGGTGGGGGGTGCTCTAAGCTTGATAGAGGTCTGGGGAGCAAACTAAACAAATTATATAGACTAGCCTAATTAAAAAAGAAACATATTTATAATAAAAAATCCCCCCCCCCCTCTTAATCAAAACTTAGCCTTTGTTAATCGTGTTAATCTGTGTGTTACCCAACCCTTCCTTATCAGACCTGGAGATAACCCTACACTAACATAATCACCCCAATCCATTTGGGCTACCTGCAAGGGCTGGGGGGGGGGGGGGGGGAGGGGATCTTTACTCCGAAGGGGGTCTAGGGAGCAAACTAAAATAATATGCTCCAAATATGAAAAACAAATCCACAATGATATATATCATGATCAATATGTAAAACTTCCAAAACAAACAAAGCAAAACAGGAACCGTACAATATAAAGACAATCAAGCTTATCAAAACTTCCAAAACAAAGCAAAACAGGAACCGTACAATATAAAGACAATCAAGGTTATCAAAACTTCCAAAACACACAAAGCAAAACAGGAACCGTACAATATAAAGACAATCAAGCTTATCTAAACTTCCAAAACAAAGCAAAACAGGAACCGTACAATATAAAGACAATCAAGCTTATCAAAACTTCCAAAACACACAAAGCAAAACAGGAACCGTACAATATAAAGACAATCAAGCTTATCAAAACTTCCAAAACAAACAAAGCAAAACAGGAACCGTACAATATAAAGACAATCAAGCTTATCAAAACTTCCAAAACAAACAAAGCAAAACAGGAACCGTACAATATAGACAATCAAGCTTATCAAAACTTCCAAAACAAACAAAGCAAAACAGGAACCGTACAATATAAAGACAATCAAGCTTATCAAAACTTCAAAAACAAACAAAGCAAAACAGGAACCGTACAATATAAAGACAATCAAGCTTATCAAAACTTCCAAAACAAACAAAGCAAAACAGGAACCGTACAATATAAAGACAATATCGAGCTTATCAAAATCACGATGTGGAAATAACGTATTGAAGATCAAGCAAAATATTATGAAAAAATACACACACGCAAAGAACACGTGAACTGTGTGTTGAGATAGTAGTTACCGATGCCTGTGATACATAGTTTTTGGGTCTATGTGTTTATCTATAAATTTATTTTTGAGTTTCCTCGCTAGACCTGCATCAAGCTTAAAACTACACCCCCTGGACCCCCTTTCAAGATAAATTTGTACATTTTTCGGTAGAAAAATTTCCCGGCCGAAGGCCGATTTCTTCTAAAATAACAAGCTCGCTATCGCTCGCCAGGAAAATATTGACATCAAAATGGCACGAAAGGTCTTAATATTGGCAAAGAAATGAGGCGAAAGGTCTCAAAATCACCAAACTAACGGAAAAAACGTCTTAAAATCTCAAAACAAATATGCTAAACATAAGGGAGAAGGAGGTCCAGAAAAAAGAAACTACTTCCCCCTTAATCTACCACCTTAATACCTGAGCCAACACATCGTTATCTACACTATACAAACACCATTAAGGGGAGGCTGGCCGTTTGTTTGGTCCATTAATATTATTCATTTATTCATATATTTTTTTAGTTTCCTCCCTAGACCTCCATCAAGCTTAGAAAAACACCCCCTAGATAAATTTGTACATTTTTCGGTAGAAAATTTTCCCGGCCGAAGGCCGGTTCCTCTTAAAATTGCAGGCTCGCTTTCGCTCGCCAGGAAAAAATCGACACCTAAATGGCACGAAAGATCTTACAATTGACAACGAAATGGGGCGAAAGTTGTTAAAATCGCCAAACTAATAGGCCGAACGTCTTATAATCTCAAAACTAGTGGGGCTAAACATTAGGGAGAAGGGGGTCCAGAAAAACGGTCTGCCTCCCCTTAAGCGAGGGTAATCACCTTTATCTTTTCACCTGAGCTCCATTAGTTTGGCGATTTTAATTAAAGACCTTTTCAACTAATTTCTTTGACAATATTAAAACTACAGTATATATTCCATTAAGGCGATATTTTCCTGGCTGACGATAGAAAGCCTGCAATTTAGGAGGAACCAGCTGGGCCATTTTTCTACCAAAAAATGTACACAATTATCTCGAAGTGGGGTCACTGGGGTATGTCTTAGGATTGATGGAGGTCTAATAAGCAAAAAATAAATAAAACAAAATAAAAATAAAATAAAATAAATAAATAAAATAAATAACACCCACTTAACCCTTTCGCTGCGGCCAACGTAAATATACATCCTATGAGAACAAGGCCTACACTGCGGCCGATCTACGGTTGAGTTGGTTGCACCAACCTGGGCGCTTGTTGCCAGACACTTCTCAGAGGTTCTAAGCTTGCCACCCATACTCAGATCAGTGAGCTTAGTGCATTAGTTGAGGGAGGATATGTGTACAATGAAGAGGTGTTTTAGAAGCTGAAAATCAACAAAAAACGGGCCACTTCTCCATGTAATTGTGACAGCTATATACCAGGTACAAACACAAGGTTCATTTAATCTTCATTTCATCAACTCATACTGTCATGTAAATAAAAAACATGATAAAATAACTGTAAATATCATCCAGTTATGGCGAGTGAAAGATTTTTTTTGTTTTCATTGGCGAGCGTATCAGCGACAAAACAAGCAAAGTATTAATTGACTGTCTTGGGTGGTGTGAGGAAGTAGGGAGGGGATGGTGACTGTTATAAGGAGAGTTCGACCTAATCTTTTAAATGTTAGAGCTCGTTCCAACTCGCTCAGGGCTACGGAGCGACGTATGTGGAGCGGAATTAGCGGGAAAATAGCCACCTGAGCCACCCAATAGAAGCCGCCATTACGAAAGGGTTAATATAGAGAGTGACGATATCTGTCTCGTTAAGGGGAGATGAGCCGTTTTTTGGGTCTATTAATTAATGTATTCCTTTATTTCTTAGTTTCCTCGCTAGACCTCCATCAAACTTGGAAAAACATCCATTAGATCCCCCTTCTAGATTAATTTGTACATTTTTCGGTAGAAAAATTTCCCGGCCAAAGGCCGGTTTTTCCAAAATTACAGGCTCACTATCGTTCGCCAGGAAAAAAAATCGACACCTAAATAGCACGAAAGGTCTTAATATTGACAAATAAATGGGGCTAAAGGTCTTAAAATCGACCAACTAATGGAGCAAACATCTTAGAATCTGTAAACTAATGGGGATAAACATGAGAGAAAAAAGGGTCCAGAAAAGTGACCCATCTCCCCTTAATCTCGTTAATCCACCATCTTGATCCCTTAGCCAACACATCGTTATCTCAACTACAGATAACATTAAGGGGAGATGGGTCGTTTTGCTGTACCCCCTTCTCCCACATGTTTAGCACCCATTATTCTTGAGATTTTACAACGTTTTTTTTCATTAGTTTGGCCATTTTTAGACCTTTCATCCCATTTTTTGTCAATATTAGGACCTTTCGTGTCATTTTGGTGTCGATTTTTTCCCTGGCGAGCGAAAGCGAGCCTGTAACTTTAGGAGGGACCCACCTTTGGCCGGAACATTTTTCTACCGAAAAATGTACACATTTATCTCGAAGGGGTGTTCTTTTAAGCTTGATTAACATCTAGCGAGGAAACTAAAAAATAAATAAATAAGACCAAGAAGAGCAACCATCCCCCCTTTAAACGAAGGTAAATCACTTGTAACCCTTCACCTGGGTCACGTGTTCTGGCCGTAAAGGTTAGGCGGGAGTGGGGTACCTGTACAGTATATAATTAGAGGCTAATGTTAAATTGGCTTAAGGCGATATGGGTCGATCTTATGGTCCCTCTTCTTCCTCGTGTTTAGCCCCATTAGTTTTTAGATTTTAAGACGTTCGCCCCATTAGAACAAAAGCACATAAGAACATGGGAGTCTGCAGAAAGCCGATTGGCCCAAGCAAGGCAGATCCCTGTCCCACACAACCCCAATTCAATTACAAAGCCCAATTATAGGCTCAACACTCTAATACCCTGAGGATCATCTTACCAAAACGGTTAGAGATTAACGCAGGATTATGGGGGTTTGCAGAGCGCTGATTGGCCCAACCCGGCTGATCCCCCTTCACACCCAACCCTTCTCGTCCATATGATTATCCAATTTTATCTTAAAGCTCCCTACCGTTTTAGATCCCACTATAGCACTTGGTAGTCCATTCCACCCATCTACAACTCTGTTACCAAACCAATATTTGCCTATATCTTTTCTGAAACGAAATTTATCTAATTTGAAACCATTGGTACGAGTTCTTTCGCTATCACTGAGCTTTAGTACATTTGTCATGTCCCCTTTGTTAATCCCACTAACCCATTTTTTTTTTTTTTTTAAAGAGACAATGAACGGAGGAAGGAAAAACACAGATAAAACAAAAAGGTCCATGTGCCTAAAGGCATCCTCCATTCATAAAATGTTTGTAACAACTGGATTTAAACATTTGCAGATTGTAAGTTTGTGGAAAGCAATTCGAGGGAAGTGAATTCCAAAGAGTAGTAGCTCTGGGGATAAATGAATTCTGATAAGCAGAAGTTCTGCATTGTGGAGGAGAAAGTGTAAATTCATGGGCGCTCTCAGCTGCCGTAGTTCTACGCGGAAGGATGTGGAGAGGCGGCACAATTGAAGCAATTGCGCTCCTGTATTGGGAAAATTTTTCCGTCTGTGTACTCATACCTCATGCTTCCCAGTACCCTGGAAAGAAGCAAACATCCATCCAGTTCCTAAAAAAGGTGCCTCTTCAGATCCATCAAACTACAGACCAATAGCTATAACTTCCACTCTTGGCAAAGTTTTTGAAATTATATTAAATAATCACATAATTAAGCATCTGGAGAATAATAAATTAATCAGTGATAGGCAATATGGTTTTAGACGATGTCGATCAACTGCAGACATTCTTTGCCTTCTTACGCATCAAATCAACCAAGCTACAGACCAACATGGTGAAACACATACAATAGCACTGGATATATCAAAGGCATTTGATAGAGTCTGGCATCAATCCTTATTGTCGAAGATGTCACACTACGGCCTTGCATCATTAGTTCCACTAATTTCTTCTTATCTTCATAACAGAAAAATACGTGTAATGGTAGATGGCCTTTATTCTCAATTTCACTCAATAAATGCTGGTGTTCCCCAGGGATCAGTTTTGGCCCCAACTCTGTTCCTCATTCATATCAATGATCTCATATCTACCACTCATAATCCAATACATTCCTACGCAGATGACTCAACACTCCACAGTTCCTTCACATTTACCAATTCTTTCACCCAACCCGATCTTATAAATTCAAAAATAAACACTGCAATTTCTCTGAACCAGGACCTTTCTAGAATTAATGAATGGGGACAAGAGAATCTAGTTTCCTTTAATGCACAGAAAACCAAGTACATTCAATTTTCTAACCGACAGAATCTCACTGACTCCCATATATTTTTTAATGATGTAAATATTCCCACTTCCCCTAGTATTGACATTCTCGGTGTAACATTAACTACTAACTTGAGCTGGACACATTATGTTAGAAGCATTGCTAAGAATGCCTCTAAAAAACTGGGACTCCTGTACAGAGTTCGAGAATTCTTCACTGACGAGCAGTTGGCCGTAATATATAAAAGTCATGTGCGCTCTCAGATGGATTACTGTTCACCTCTGTGGGGTGGAAGTGGAGTGGTTGCATTGAGGCAGTTGGACAAAATTCAAAATAAAGCTATTAGATTAATCAATAACCCTGCAATCACACAGGACCTTCCTACATTAGCCATACGAAGAAACGTTGCATCCCTTGCATTATTCTACAGATATTTTCACAGCAATTGTTCCGAGGAACTTGCTTCAATTGTGCCGCCTCTCCACATCTTTCCCCGTAGAACTAGGGCAGCTGAGAGCGCCCATGAATTTACACTTTCTCCTCCACAATGCAGAACTTCTGCTTATCAGAATTCATTTATCCCCAGAGCTACTACTCTTTGGAATTCACTTCCCTCGAATTGCTTTCCACAAACTTACAATCTACAAATGTTTAAATACAGTTGTTACAAACATTTTATGAATGGAGGATGCCTTTAGGCACATGGACCTTTTTGTTTTATCTGTGTTTTTCCTTCCTCCGTTCATTGTCTCTTTAAAAAAAAAAAAAAAAAAAAAAAAAAAAAAAAAAAAAAAAGTTCCTCGGAACAATTGCTGTGAAAATATCTGTAGAATAATGCAAAGGATGCAACATTTCTTCGTATGGATAATGTAGGAAGGTCCTGTGTGATTGCAGGGTTATTGATTAATCTAATAGCTTTATTTTGAATTTTGTCCAACTGCCTCAATGCAACCACTCCACTTCCACCCCACAGAGGTGAACAGTAATCCATCTGAGAACGCACATGACTTTTATATATCACGGCCAACTGCTCGTCAGTGAAGAATTCTCGAACTCTGTACAGGAGTCCCAGTTTTTTAGAGGCATTCTTAGCAATGCTTCTAACATAATGTGTCCAGCTCAAGTTAGTAGTTAATGTTACACCGAGAATGTCAATACTAGGGGAAGTGGGAATATTTACATCATTACAAAATATATGGGAGTCAGTGAGATTCTGTTGGTTAGAAAATTGAATGTATTTAGTTTTTCTGTGCACTAAAGGAAACTAGATTCTTTTGTCCCCATCCATTAATTCTAGAAAGGTCCTGGTTCAGAGAAATTGCAGTGTTTATTTTTGAATTTATAAGATCGGGTTGGGTGAAAGAATTGGTAAATGTGAAGGAACTGTGGAGTGTTGAGTCATCTGCGTAGGAATGTATTGGATTATGAGTGGTAGATATGAGATCATTGATATGAATGAGGAACAGAATTGGGGCCAAAACTGATCCCTGGGGAACACCAGCATTTATTGAGTGAAATTGAGAATAAAGGCCATCTACCATTACACATATTTTTCTGTTATGAAGATAAGAAGAAATTAGTGGAACTAATGATGCAAGGCCGTAGTGTGACATCTTCGACAATAAGGATTGATGCCAGACTCTATCAAATGCCTTTGCGTAAGAAGGCAAAGCATGTCTGCAGTTGATCGACATCGTCTAAAACCATATTGCCTATCACTGATTAATTTATTATTCTCAAGATGCTTAATTATGTGATTATTTAATATAATTTCAAAGACTTTACCAAGAGTGGAAGTTATAGCTATTGGTCTGTAGTTTGATGGATCTGAAGAGGCACCTTTTTTAGGAACTGGATGGATGTTTGCTTCTTTCCAGGGTACTGGGAAGCATGAGGTATGAGTACACAGACGGAAAATTTTTGCCAATACAGGAGCGAGCACCAAGGAGCAATTCTTAAGTACTATTGGAGGAATTTCATCTGGACCAGGAGCCTTATCTACTTGAACACCTCTATCATATCCCCTCTAACTCTTCGTCTCTCTAACGAATGTAAACCTAATTTCTTCAACCTTTCTTCATATGGAAGATTTCTAATATAATGGATAATTTTTGTCATTCTACGCTGTACTCTCTCCAATGAATCTATGTCCATTCTGTAATAAGGACACCAAAATTGGACAGCATAATCCATATGGGGTCTCACTAATGACAAGTAAAGTTTTAAGATAACATCAGCAGTTCTGTTACTCACACTCCTAGAGATGAACCCGAGAATCCTGTTTGCCTTATTACGAACGCTTATACACTGTTTTCTAGGTTTCAAATCATTGCTAACAAACACACCTAGATCTTTCTCGCAGTTTGAATTTTCTAATTCTAAATTAGCTAGTTTATATTTAACATTTGTTTGCATCTTCCCTATCTTTAATACCTTGCATTTGTCAATGTTAAACTTCATCTGCCAATTTACTGACCATTCATGTAAGGTATCTAGATCCCTTTGGAGGCACTCTATATCGCTATCTGAATCAATTGATCTCCCCATTTTAGTATCGTCTGCAAATTTACTTATCCTACTAGTTATACCTAAATCAAGGTCATTTATGTATATAAGAAACAACAGGGGACCTAATACCGATCCCTGGGGGACACCAATTTTGGCTGCTCCCCACTCTGACTTGGTACCATTTATGCTGACTTTCTGTTTCCTACCAATTAGCCATGACCTAATCCATCCCAACAACGATCCTCCTATTCCATGTGCCTCAACCTTTCTCATCAATCTCTCATGAGGGACTCTGTCGAAAGCTTTACTGAAATCTAAATAAATAATATCATATGACTTGTCACTATCTACTGCTTCATATACCTCTGAGAAAAAGCTAAGCAAATTAGTAAGGCAAGAACGTCCCTGAGTGAATCCATGCTGAGAAGAATTTATTAAGTTAAATTTTTCTATGTGGCTTCTAATTTTCCTAGCAATAATAGATTCTAGCAACTTTCCTATGATAGCTGTGAGACTAATGGGACGGTAATTGGATGCTATCGATTTATCACCTTTTTTGAAGATCGGAACTACATTTGCAAGCTTCCAAGCTTCTGGAACTAAACCTGTTTCTAATAACTTTTTAAATAAAAATGCTAATGGGCTACTTAACTCATCTCTGCATTCTTGTAATACTCTAGCATATGCCTCGTCAGGACCAGGCGATTTTTGAGGTTTCAGTCTGTCAATATCCTTAAGCACATAATTTCTACTTATACTAACTGTACTTAACATATTTTCTATACTATCACTATATATATACCATATTGACTTCTGGAATCTGTGCCAAATTTTCATTAGTGAAAACGGAAAGAAACTGACTATTTAATGTACTGCACATTTCTAAATCATTTTCTGTTATTTCTCCTATTGAAGTTTTTTACATCTCTAACTTTAGATTTATATAGTTGGTAAAAAGCTTTAGGGTTATTTTTTGAGTCACTGGCTATCCTTATTTCATAATTTCTTCTTGCTTTCCTGATTTCCTTTTTGACCTGTCTTGATAGAGTCTGATAGTATATATGTAGATGATTTTCGCCTTTCTTTATTTTTCTATATATTCCTTTCTTTTTTCCTATAAGATCTATTAGCTTATTAGTCATCCATTTTGGTTGGTTCTGCGTCGATCTAAATCTTCTTTTAGGGATATATTTATTTTGAGCATTGTGGAGTGA
>CM064580.1:44525243-44572828 GCA_032716605.1 Paralithodes platypus
TAGTCTATTTGGTAGCGTGGTGGGTCTATATGATCTGGGCCCCATCAGTATAATTGGCTCTCACTTACCGTACCATAGTCTATTTGGTAGCGTGGTGGGTCTATATGATCTGGCCCATCAGTATAATTGGCTCTCACTTACCGTACCATAGTCTATTTGGTAGCGTGGTGGGTCTATATGATCTGTGCCCCATCAGTATAATTGGCTCTCACTTACCGTACCATAGTCTATTTGGTAGCGTGGTGGGTCTATATGATCTGGGCCCCATCAGTATAATTGGCTCTCACTTACCGTACCATAGTCTATTTGGTAGCGTGGTGGGTCTATATGATCTGGGCCCCATCAGTATAATTGGCTCTCACTTACCGTACCATAGTCTATTCATACTTGCAGTTGGGTGTAGTACATGATTACATTAATGTCCAGTACAGTATTCGATAAATGGATATTGATCGTAGTCATGTGCTATACGTATAACTGCCTTGATGGTGTAATGGTTAGAGTGTATACAATACAATACAGGTTCGAACACGTGCTTTCTTTCATTAATTTTTTTGGAAGGTGTTTTTGGTGTTGGGAGTGAAATTAATAAAACAGATTTATGTATAATATATATACCGGTATATATATATATATATATATATATATATATATATATATATATATATATATATATATATATATATAGAGAGAGAGAGAGAGAGAGGATAAATCACAAATACGTGTGATCAAATTATGTAGTAAAACTCGCACGAAGACTTAAACATTGGAACACCAAGCTTTCGTCTATTCTCTCAAGACATCTTCAGGGTAATACAAGAATACAGTGGAGGGCGGAGGCTTAAATATCCCTCCTATATACACACACACACACACACACACACACACACACACACACACACACACACACACACAGAGGATGGCGCATATTTCGGTTACCCACACACACATACAAACACACAGACACCCACACACATACACACACACACACACATTCAAACACACATACACACACACACACACATATATACACCCAACCTTCCTTTATCATATCAAGTGCCATCCAAGGTCACACTCACATTGACCTAAAGATAAGACGTACCCATCACCTCAACATTCATAACATTCACCACATACTTTACACATACATACACACACACACACACACAGATACACCCACCCTTCCTTTATCATATCAAGAGCCATCCAAGGTCACGCTCACATTGACCTAAAGATAAGACGTACCCATCACCTCAACATTCATAACATTCACCACATACTTTACATAATAACAACATACCGTATTAAGGGGGGTGACCTGCTTTTTGTTACTTCTGTCCATTTCTCTCTTTCTCTGGCTTGTATCCATTCGGCCCCATTCAGCCAACTATTTTAAGACGTTTATCGATTTGTCGATTTGTCGATTTCTTCCTGGCGAGCGATAGCTGGCCAGCATTATATGAAGAAATCCGGCTTCGCCGGAGACATTTTTCTATCGAAAAATGTACAAATTTAGCCTGCTGTCAAACAAAAATAAAAAATATGCTGGCTCGCTACCGCTCACCAGTAAAAAATTGACACCTGGATGGGGATAAACGTCTTAAAACAGTAGGCTGAATGGGGCCAAATGGATACAACCCAGAGAAAGATAGAAAAGGTCAGAACAAAACCAGGTCACCCCCCTTAAGGGGAGGTTTTTAGTTTGGTCTCTAGATATTCATCAAGCTTAAGATTACACCCCTTTGAGCCCCTTTCAAGATAAATTTGTACAATTTTTCGGTAGAAAAATTTCCCGGCTGAAAGCCGGTTCCTCTTCAATTACAGGTTCGCTATCGCTCGCCAGGATAAAATCGACACCTAAATGGCACGAAAGGTCTTAAAATTGACAGAAATGGGTCGAAGGTTCTTAAAATCGTCAAAATAATGGGGCGAACGTCTTAAAATTAGAAAAACAATGGGGCTAAACATGAGGAAGAAAGGAGTCAAGAAAAAAATCCCTCAAGTGGAAATCCCCCCTTAACCCTTTGAGTACCAGCGACGTGTGTTATATATTTTCTAGCAATATTTAGACGATATTAAGCACCGGAAGGATATGTGGTAGTTAAAGGGTTGGTTGAGATAGGTTGAAACCTTATTATTACTAGAGGTCCTGCCTATGTTGAATATAATTAAAAGGATGTCACCGATATATATATATATATATATATATATAGAGAGAGAGAGAGAGAGAGAGAGAGAGAGAGGAAAAGGAGAACCAGGGTAGCAACCAACAGCATCTTTATTAACAAACGTTTCGACATATCCTATGTCATCTTCAGTGAATCTAAAATGAGAAAATTAAAATATAGCTAAATCAGGACAATAAGTCAGTCCAAAAGAGTTTAAAACACAAAGCAAACACAGAGAGCAAAATAAAAAAATAAAAAAAACGGGAAAGTCTGGGAAATAAAAAAAATGGGGGAGACTAAAAAGAAAATGTATTAATTACAAGGGAGGGACTCTAAACCCTCAAGATATTTGAAGATCTACAGCAAAAACAAGATAATTGACCATATGCAGAGGAATAGCGGACTGGTTATTATTAAGGGAAGGTTGTTAGTTAGTTCGCTAGACTTCCATCAAGCTTAACATTACAGCCCCTAGACCCCCTTTCAAGATAAATTTGTACATTTTTCGGTAGAAAAATGTCCCGGCCAAAGGCCGATTCCTCTTAAATTACAGGCTCGCTATCGCTCGCCAGGAAAAATTAGACGCCTAAATGGCACGGAAAGTCTTAAAATTGACAGAAATGGGGCGAAATTTCTTAAAATCGCCAAACTAATGAGGCGAACGTCTTAAAATATCAAAATCAATGGAGCTAACCATGAGGGAGAGAGGGGTCAAGAAAAGAATCCCTCAAGTGGAAATCTCCCCTTAAGGGAAAGTTTATCTTTATATATAGAGAGAGAGAGAGACTCTAATATTCTAAGGTGGGTAGAATTACACGAATCAAGTATACTCAAATCGCGGGGGTTGACAGAGACATTACAACTGCAACAGCAACAGCAACAGCAACTGCAACTGCAACTCTTACTGCTGAGTAATCACTGAGAGATCACTGTTAAGCCGGAGTCACACGAGCCTTTTTTCGAGCAATTTTTACGGGCAATTATGGTCTGGAAGCTTCAAAAATGACACTTGATCAGAATTCGGCCGCCTAACATAATCTACCTTCAGTCTAGTTACCGATACCTGCGAAAATGTCCCAAAATAATACGAGAAAAAAAAAATTGCTCATGGAAAATTGACGGGAAAAAGCGCTCGTGTGACACTGCCTTTTCAGTTGTAATGTCTCTGTCAAACCCCCGCGATTTTAGTGTACTGTAACCAACGACGTCCTTTAAAATGTATTCTCAAACAGGGCTAGAGCAAATGGGCTGTAAAATGTCCACACACGTACCTCTTTCCTGGCTTTCGGCTCTTCCCCAGGTAGTAACAGGTACCCCGAACCCATCTAAATATAAGCACTGACTGGGGAATCACTATCAATATACCCCATGACTTAAGGAGAGATTTCCACTTGAGGGATTTTTTGTCTTCACCCCTTTCTCCCTCATGTTTAGTCCCATTGCTTTTGAGATTTTAAGACGTTCGGCCCATTAGTTTGGCAATTTTAAGAACTTTCGCCCCATTTCTGTCCATTTTAAGACCTTTCGTGCCATTTAGGTGTCGATTTTTTCCTGGCGAGCGATAGCGAGCCTGTAATTTAAGAGGAACCGGCCTTTACCGAAAAAGGTAAAAATGTATCTTGAAAGGGGGTCAAGGGGGGGGGGGTGTAATTATAACCTTGATGGAGGTCTAGGGAACAAACTAAAAACCTCCCCTTAACCCCTTCTGTGCCAACGACGTCTTTTAAAATCTATTCTGGCTACCACTAGACGATGTTAAGCAGTTTCAAAAAGGGGTCTCCAGCAATTATTAACAGGCTTGGAACTATCTCTCTTAACCCGTACAGCCCCAGCGACGCGCCTGACGCGTCGGCGATGTATGTAACGCACAGCCCCAGAGACGCGCCTGGCGCGTCACCCTAATTGCGCCGACCGTAACCTCAGGTGTAGCCACTCAAGAGGGCTCAGATTTGTATGGGAACTGTGTACGTATCCCACGCAACCGTGCCGATGGTTGAAAACTCTCAAAGTCCACGTGCGTGCGCGCGAGCGCGCAATAACCTGTTTTTTTGGGATAATTGCCTTCAATTTTTTACTCTTATAAAATCCATTTTCGGGGGCTCTGTAGGACCATTTTTTAAGCTTTTTGAGCGGTTTTTCGTGGTTTTTCCTTCATTCCTAACCCATTCGCTATTGTTTCTGGAATAAAACCATTTTTTGAAAACCGGCCGGGTTCTGGTGCGCAAACATTACAAAACTAGCCGGGGCTCCACGGGTTAAGGGGAGATTTCCACTTGAGGGATTTTTTTCTGGACCCCTTTCTCCCTCATGTCTAGCCCCATTGCTTTTGAGATTTTAAGACGTTCGCCCCATTAGTGTGTCGATTTTAAGAATTTACGCCCCATTCTGTCAATTTTAAGACCTTTCGTGCCATTTAGGTCTCGATTTTATCCTGGCGAGCGATAGCGAGCCTGTAATTTAAGAGAAACCGGCCTTCGGCCGGGACATTTTTCTACCGAAAAATGTACAAATTTATCTTGAAAGGGGGTCAAGGGGGTTACATTTTTAGATTACTGGAGGAGTAGGAAACAAACTAACAACCTCCCCTTAACCCTTTTTACTACCATAGAACAATCTAAGAGCACAATTTTCATTTTGGATTTTCTGGTTACTGTTAAACATTTGTATTCAGATTAAGAAGGTATAATTGAGTCTTTACCCTTATAATTCTCACAGATCCTTCCTAAGCTGTATACAACCAGATCAAGAAGGTATAGGTGTGAGTCTTATCATTCCAACCAGATCAAGAAGGTATAGGTGTGAGTCTTATAATTCTCACAGATCCTTCCTAAGCTGTATACAACCAGATTAAGAAGGTATAGGTGTGAGTCTTATAATTCTCACAGATCCTTCCTAAGCTGTATACAACCAGATTAAGAAGGTATAGGTGTGAGTCTTATAATTCTCACAGATCCTTCCTAAGCTGTATACAACCAGATTAAGAAGGTATAGGTGTGAGTCTTATAATTCTCACAGATCCTTCCTAAGCTGTATACAACCAGATTAAGAAGGTATAGGTGTGAGTCTTATAATTCTCACAGATCCTTCCTAAGCTGTATACAACCATGTACTGATAGCCAGGATAAACTGTCAGAATACGTCTTAATGGAGCCCACCTCGATATTTTTCTCTCCCTCTCTCATTGGCTTGTATCCATTCGGCCCCATTCAGCCTACTGTTTTAAGAAGTTTAACCCCATCCAGGTGACAGCATTTTCCTGGTGAGCGATAGCGAGCCAGCACATATATATTTTTGTTTTTGAGAGCAAGCTAAATTTGTACATTTTTCGATAGAAAAATTTCTCCGTCGAAGCCGGATTTCTCCATACAATGCTGGCTCGGTATCGCTCGCCAGGAAGATATCGACACCTGGATGGGGATAAACGTCTTAAAACAGTTGGCTGAATGGGGCCGAATGGATACAAGCCAGAGAAATAAATACGCCCATCCCCCCTTAAACAAACAAATACGCCCATCCCCCCTTAAACAAACAAATACGCCCATCCCCCCTTAAACAAATAAATACGCCCATCCCCCCTTAAACAAATAAATACGCCCATCCCCCCTTAAACAAATAAATAAGCCCATCCCCCCTTAAACAAATAAATAAGCCCATCCCCCCTTAAACAAATAAAAAAGCCCATCCCCCCTTAAACAAACAAATACGCCCATCCCCCCTTAAACAAATAAATACGCACACCCCCCTTAAACAAATTATAGAGACTAGACGAAGCGACAGTAATATTGAGACACATGATAGATTCCAATTACACCGTAATTAATATAATGATCAAGCTGATTATCTTTATCACCCACGAGGCCACGACATTAGCTAATAATGAAAATTTAATGAAGGCTATTATATTTGACACCCATACAAAACTTATATTAATAAAAACTTAAAGATCAAGATAATTATATAATTAATACACCCATTACATTAAAATATTATATACCAATATTGTAATTATCAAGGTTATTATATTTTACACTCATTAAGTTTCTATAATAATGTAAAATGTAATGATCAAAGCTAGCACAAGTAACATCCATTAAAGTTGTATAAACAATAAACATGTACAGATCAAGCCTGTTATAATGACACCTACTAGATTGTATATACATAACAACCCTAGACCCCCTTTCAAGATTTGTTTTAACATTTTCCGGTAGACAAAATCCTCCTAAAATGACAGGCTCGCTAACGCTTGCCAGGAAAAAAAATCGATATCTAAATGGCTCAAAAGGTCTTAAAATCGTTTAACAGATGGAACAAACGTCTTAAAATCGCAAACTAATGGGGCTGAAAATGAGGGAGAAGAGGGTCCATAAAAAGCAACCCTCTCCCCTTAAACGTTGCACTCTTAACCCTTTCAGTATACCATGATGCAGGCATCATTATTTTATGGCTCCAATTAGACGATTTTATTGAGCTTAGAAAAGGTCTGCGGTAGTCAAGAGTTAATGACATCGATTTTATCCCTATGAGTCCTTTCGAAGCTCTTTAAATTTTAGAAACATTTAGTGGCTCACCTGTATTTGTGATATATATATATATATATACTGTATATATATATATATATATATATATATATATATATATATATATATATATATATATATATATATACTGTATAACACTTTAGCTAAAGTAAAGAAAACTAGAATACTAAGACTTTGCTCACGTAAATTTAGGAGTGTATTATATTGTTGACAGCAAAACAACCAACGATAAAATAAAGAAAGCTAAAAAACGACTTTTGAAGGTGACTTTGTGTTCTGGCAAGTTATTTGAGTCTGTTTAGGGGGAGGTTTTTAGTTTGTTCCCTAGACCTCCATCAAGATTGAAATTACAAAGCCTTGACCCTCTTTTAAGATAAATGTGTAAGTTTTCGTTAGAAAAATGTCGGTTCCTCTTAAATTACAGGCTCGCGATATTGCTCGCCAGGAAAAAAAATAGACACCTACTATGGGTTTCAGAGGCCGTGTTACATCGTTTTTCGGGAGGTCCAAAAATTGAGAGAAATGGGGCGAAAGTTCTTAAAATGGACAAACTAATGGGGTGAACGTCTTCAAATCTCAAAAGCAATGGGGCTACACATGAGGGAGAAAGGTGTCCAGAAAAAAAAAAACGTCCCTGAAGTGTAACTCTCCCCCTCAACCCTATCAGATAATGAGCACCCCATTATGCAAGCTTGGCGCCACAGATGATTACGGTATAGTTGAGAGGGGGTCTTTACTCTGGGTTCATTATCATTTTATCTCTTTTTTTTTTTTAGATCTTCTTCTTCTTTTGTCTCTTAATATTCCTTCTTCTTCTTGCGTCTCTCTATTGTTTCTGCTCCTTTTGTCTCTCTTCTTCTTTCTTCTTTTGTTTCTTTTTCTTCTTCTTTCGTCTCTTCTTCTTCTTTCGTTTCTGTTTCTTCTTTCGTCTCTTCTTCTTCTTTCGTCTCTATTTCTTCTTCTTTTGTCTCTATTTCTTCTTCTTTCGTCTCTATTTTTTCTTCTTTCGTCTCTTTTTCTTCGTCTTTCGTCTCTATTTCTTCTTCTATCGTCTCTATTTCTTCTTCTTCTTTCGTCTCTATTTCTTCTTCTTTCGTCTCTATTTCTTCTTCTTTCGTCTCTTCTTCTTTCGTCTCTCTTATTCTTCTTCTTATCTATTTCTTGTAGTCTCTATTTCTTCTTCTTCTTTCGTCTCTATTTCTTCTTCTTTCGTCTCTATTTCTTCTTCTTTCGTCTCTATTTCTTCTTCTTTCATCTCTATTTCTTCTTCTTTCGTCTCTATTTCTTCTTCTTTCGTCTCTATTTCTTCTTCTTCTTTCGTCTCTATTATTTTTCTTTTTCTTCTTTTTCTTCTCTATATTCTTCTTTCTTCTCTTATCTCTATTTCTTCATTCTTTCTATTTCTTCATTCTTATATTTATTCTTCTTCTCTCTATTTCTTCTTTTCTTGTCTCTATTCTTCTTCTTTTTTCTTCTTCTTCTTTCGTCTCTTTATTCTTCTTTCTCTATTCTTCTTTATCTTCTTCTTCTTTCGTCTCTATTTCTTCTTCTTCTTTCGTCTCTATTTCTTCTTCTTCTTTCGTCTCTATTTCTTCTTCTTCTTTTGTCTCTTCTTCTTTTTTCGTCTCGTCTTCTTCTTCTTCTGTCGTCGTCTCCTTCTCCTCCTCCTCTTCTTCTGCTGTCTTCTTTTCTCTTCTTTCGTCTCCTCTTCTTCTTCTGTAGTCTTATTTTCCCTTCTTTCGTCTCCTCTTCTTCCTCCTTCTCCTCCTCTTCTTCTGTAGTCTTATTTTCCCTTCTTTCGTCTCCTCTTCTTCCTCCTCCTTCTCTTCTTCTGTTGTCTTATTTTCTCTTCTTTCGTTTCTTTCTCCTCCTCCTCCTCTTCTTTTCCCTTCCTTGCATCTCTTCTTCCTCCACCTCCTCTTCTGCTTTACTATCCTTTTCTTTACCTATATACTGGTGTATTTATAGTCTATTTCTTTCTGATAGTAAATTGTCAGGTCCCTTATCTTGACTATCAGGGTATTATCATTATTTGGTAGTGAAATATTTGTTATTCATAAAATCTTGGGCTTAATATATCGTTAACATAGATTAGTTTCATATTTGTCCATTAACCCCTTGAGTACCAGCGACGTGTGTTATTGATTATGCTAGCTATATTTAGACGATAATATGCAGCTTGGGAAGGATCTATGGTAGTAAAAAGGGTGAAGTGAGATAGTTTGAAGCCTTATATATTATGGCTAGAGGTCCTTCCTAAACTGAATAAAATCGTCTAGTAGCTGCCAGAATAGGATGAAAAAGACGTCTAACTATCGATACATAAGCTGCTAAGGGATTCAGTTCACCATCAGATGGAAATAAACAGACTATAGTAGCTTAGCAGAGTAGATACCCACACTGGCCCATAAGGATCAATAGGTGTGTTGCAGTTTGTAAGGCCTTTCTTCTTCTTCTTCTTCTTCTTCTTCTTCTTCTTCCTCCTCCTCCTCCTCCTCCTCCTCCTCCTTCTCTAAGCTTTGATAGAAATTAGGGTAGGTAAGAACCCTTTTTTGGATTTAGGGTATTACCCTGAACCTTTTCTCTTTTATATTGTGGTATTTACAAGAATATAATAAGCCGTAGGAACCAGCCCCGGCTTGGCTTTGGTCTGTTATTCACAGATTTATATTTAATGTTTTGTTTTTCGTGTGTATACATATAAGTATAATAGGAGTAGGGTAAAGGAATGTATAATCACCTTTGCCCTTTTGAAACAATGTATTTGTAATTTTATGTATGTGTACTATCTCAATAAAAAATCAAATCAAATCAAATCCTTCTCCTCCTCCTCTCACCCTCCTCCTCCTCTCTCCCTCCCTCCCTCCCTCCTCCTCCTCCTCCTCCTCTTCCTCTTCCTCCTTCTCTTTCTCTCCTCCTATTTCACCTATTTTTTTTCTTCATAGGTATCGTCTATATATCATAGGTGGGCCGGAAATCCTGACCTCTATTCTCTGGAACTGAAAATAGGCTGGGCTGTCAATGTCCACACCTATTCCCTGGCTGACTCTTCCCAAATGGTGACAATATTAGCTCAATTACTCTAGTTGTTCTTGAGTTACAGAGGATGGGGTCAATATTACTGGCCTACATATAAGGAATTGACTCGTAGATATAAATAGTATTGGCGGATGAAGCTGCTAGATGCTGTTTTAGACAATCTAGTGGTACAAGAGCTACCACAGTCGGTAGTGGAAATCCGGCAGATTCACTTTGTTCATTTTGGCTCTGCGAACATTTTTATCTTTAGTTTTCAATGTCGTGGGGGCAACCGTTTAGGAGGGTTAGTGCGTCAAAGATTACGGAGACGACCAAACACAGCAAAACGACCTACTTAGCGAGTGTAACGGAAATCCAGCCAGTTTAGTTTATTTTGGCATTGCGAATAACTTTGGTCTTAGTGTTCAATGTCATAGAGGCAACTGTTTAGGAGGAGTAGTGCGTCAAAGGTTACGGAGACTACAACATTCAATTCGGCAAAACACAGCCCTCTTCCATGCGGAACCGAGAACAAATATAACAGTAGGAAAGTAGTTACTGGGGGATGATTGATTTTTCTGGTCCCCTTTCTCCCTCATGTTTAGCCCCATTAGTTTTCAGATTTTAAGATGTTCAGTTCATTAGTTTGGCGATTATAAGACTTTTTGCCTCATTTCTTTGTCAATTTTAAGAACTTTCGTGCCATTTAGGTCTCGATTTTTTCCTGGCGAGCGATAGCAAGCCTGTAATTTTGGAGGAACCGGCCTTCGGCCTGGAAATTTTTCTACCGAAAAATGTACAAGTATATCTGGAAGGGAGATCTTGCGGATGTTTTTTTAGGCTTGATAGAGGTATAGGGAGGAAACTAGAAAAACAATAAATACATGAAAATATCAAGCACAGAATACACCCATCTCCCCGTAAGTGGTGAGAGGGAGTAGGTAATAATTTAATAAACGTTGATATGGGAAGGCACACCTCTTACACTGGCAGATAATAATCAAAGGACAAGCCGTAAGGGGGGTCACCGTTTTTTTTTTTTTTTTTTTTTTTTTTTTGTAATCTTTCTCTCCTTCTCTCTCTTTCCCTGGCTTGTATTCATTCGGCCCCATTCAGCCAACTGTTTTAAGACGGTTATCCCCATCCAGGTGTTGATTTCTTCCTGGCAAGCGATAGTGAGCCAGCATTGTTTGGAGAAATCCGGCTTCGCCGAAGACATTTTTCTATCGAAAAATGTACAAATTTAGCTTGCTGTCAAAACAAAAATATATATATGCGGAAAATATTGACACCTGGATGGAGGTAAACGTCTTAAAACAGTAGGCTGAATGGGGCCGAATGGATACAAGCCAAAGAGAGAGGGAGAAAAAGAGAAAAAAAAGCGAGGTGGGCCCCCTTAACTGTAGAAATAGAGAAACAAGCCCAAACAAACCCAAGGTATATGAACAAGGACACATATAGCTAAGTATGTAACTATATATCAGCAAATGAAAAGACTAGTTAGTCAAATATTCAAACATATACATTTAAACGGATAAGTAAAGTTAACCCCTTTAGCACGATGACGTCCTTTACCTTCGAATCGAGCTAAAATTAAAGGATTTTATGCAGTTTAAGAAGGACTTATGTTATTCATATGGTTTATTGAGATTGTATTTACCATGTTGAGTACTAAATGTAGATCGTAAGCTAAAGAACATCGTCTAATGGTAACCAGAATAACATGAACATTTGATAAAAGACACCATCTGAGCAAGAGCACTTTGTTGACAATGTTTCGAAGATAGCTTCATCAGGTCACTAATTAACGGGCTATCTGCGAAGCGTTGTCAATAAAGTGCTCTTCCTCAGATGGTGTTTTTTATCCATTCTGTCTACTTCTCCAGTACCGCTCAACAAGACGAACAGTACGTCATCGTGCTGAAAGGGTTAATAGTAAAACGGATAATAAAGAGTATACCAGTACCGGGTACCTATAAGTAGTTGATGTGCAAGTCGAAAGGTAAGGACAAATAGAAACAAGTACAAACTGAAGTACAAATGAACATTAGCTAAATTCGAGGGGCACTCGGTAGAGCGCATACCTCAGCCTACGTCGGCTGGTTCTTAATGGAACTCATTTTTTTCTAGATCTTTGTTCCAGGATATGATCCAGATTGCCTCCTAAATTGAATCACTAAGAACCTTGATGCAAATTCTATCTGCCCACCAAATATCGTGAAAATCTCCGGGTCGCCTCCTAAGTTTAATCACTTCTTCCTTGGAGCATATCGTATCTGCCCATCAAATTTCGTACAAATCAGTTCATAATTTTGTAAGATATCTTGTTTACAGACAGACAAACTGATGCAAAAACATAACCTTCGTCTAACTTCGTTGGCGGAGGTAATCAACAAATAAGTATATATATACTTAAAAAGATAAAACAAGTACATACTATAATAATAAACAAATAGGTAGATATATAAACAAATAGGTAGATATATAAACAAATAGGTAGACATAAACAAATAGCTAGATATATAAACAAATAGATAGATATATAAACAAATAGGTAGATATATAAACAAATAGGTAGATATATAAACAAATAGCTAGATATATAAACAAATAGATAGATATATAAACAAATAGGTAGACATATAAACAAATAGCTAGATATATAAACAAATAGATAGATATATAAACAAATAGGTAGACATATAAACAAATATGTAGATATATAAACAAATAGGTAGACATATAAACAAATAGGTAGATATATAAACAAATACTGTAGATATATAAACAAATACTGTAGATATATAAACAAATACTGTAGATATATAAACAAATACTGTAGATATATAAACAAATATGTAGACATATAAACAAATAGGTAGATATATATAAACAAATAGGTAGATATATAAACAAATAGGTAGATATATAAACAAATAGGTAGATATATAAACAAATAGGTAGATATATAAACAAATAGGTAGATATATAAACAAATAGAACATAAGAAAAGAACATAAGAAAATGGGAGTCTGCAGAAAGTCGATTGGCCTAAGCAAGGCAGATCCCTGTCCCACACAACCCCAATTATAGGCTCAACACTCTAATACCCTGAGGATCATCTTACCAAAACGGTTAGAGATTAACGCAGGATTACGGGGGTCTGCAGAGCGCTGATTGGCCCAACCCTGCTGATCCCCCTTCACACCCAACCCTTCTCGTCCATATGCTTATCCAATTTTATCTTAAAGCTCCCTATCGCTTTAGATCCCACTATAGCACTTGGTAGTCCATTCCACCCATCTACAACTCTGTTACCAAACCAATATTTGCCTATATCTTTTCTGAAACAAAATTTATCTAATTTGAAACCATTGGTACGAGTTCTTTCGCTATCACTGAGCTTTAGTACATTTGTCATGTCCCCTTTGTTAATCCCACTAACCCACTTGAACACCTCTATCATATCCCCTCTAACTCTGCGTCTCTCTAACGAATGTAAGCCTAATTTCTTCAACCTTTCTTTATACGGAAGATTTCTAATATTATGGATAATTTTTGTCATTCTACGTTGTACTCTCTCCAATGAATCTATGTCCATTCTGTAATAAGGACACCAAAATTGAACAGCATAATCCATATGGGGTCTCACTAATGACAAGTAAAGTTTTAAGATAACATCAGCAGTTCTGTTACTCACACTCCTAGAGATGAACCCGATAATCCTGTTTGCCTTGTTTCGAACGCTTATACACTGTTGTCTAGGCTTCAAATCATTGCTAACAAACACACCTAGATCTTTCTCACAATTCGAATTTTCTAATTCCATATTAGCTAGTTTATATTTAACATTTGTATGCATCTTCCCTATCTTTAATACCTTGCATTTGTCAATGTTAAACTTCATCTGCCAATTTACTGACCATTCGTGTAAGGTATCTAGATCCCTTTGGAGGCACTCTATATCTCTATCTGAATCAATTGTTCTCCCCATTTTGGTATCGTCTGCAAATTTACTTATCCTACTAGTTATACCTAAATCAAGGTAATTTATGTATATAACAAACAACAGAGGACCTAATACAGATCCCTGGGGGACACCACTTTTGACTGCTCCCCATTCTGACTTTGTACCATTTATGCTGACTCTCTGCTTCCTACCAATTAGCCATGACCTAATCCATCCCAACAACGCCCCACCTATTCTATGCGCCTCAACCTTTCTCATCAATCTCTCATGGGGGACTCTGTCGAAAGCTTTACTGAAATCTAAATATATTATATCATATGACTTGTCATTATCTACTGCTTCATATACCTCTGAGAAAAAACTAAGCAAATTAGTAAGGCAAGAACGTCCCTGAGTGAATCCATGCTGAGAAGAATTTATTAAATTAAATGTATCTAACTGGTTTCTAATTTTACTAGCAATAATTGACTCTAGTAGCTTTCCTATGATTGATGTAAGACTATTGATTTGTCACCTTTTTTGAAGATCGGAACTACGTTTGCAAGCTTCCAAGCTTCTGGAACTATACCTGTCTCCAATGACTTGTTAAATAAAAATGTTAATGGGTAACTTAACTCATCTCTACATTCTTTTAATACTCTAGCATATACTTCATCAGGACCAGGCGATTTATGAGGTTTCAGTCTGTCAATTTCCTTAAGCACATCATTTCTACTTATAGTAACCGTACTTAACCTATTTTCTATACTATCGCTATATACCTTACGGACTTCTGGAAACTGTGCCAAATTTTCATTAGTGAAAACGTAAAGAAATTAACTATTTAATGTACTGCACATTTCTAAATCATTTTCTGTCATTTCTCCTATTGAAGTTTTAAGGGGACCAATTACATCTCTAACCTTGGATTTATATAGTTGGTAAAAAGCTTTAGGATTATTTTTTGAGTCATTGGCAACCTTAATTTCATAATTTATTTTGTCTTTCCTAATATCCTTTTTTACCTGTCTTGATAGATTCTGATAGTAAGCAAGTAGGTGAATTTCGCCTTTCCTAATTTTTCTATATATTCCTCTCTTTTGTCCTAGAAGATCTAATAGTCTATTATTCATCCATTTGGGTTGGTTCAGTGTTGATCTAAATTTCCTTTTGGGGATGTATTTATTTTGTGCATTGAATACTGACTCGATAAAATTATCGTATGTATCTACCAAGGGTGACTTCTCTTCCTGACTTAAGATGACAGGTGCCTGAGAAGGGGTACACTCATTTGGACACCTGGATCGACTTCATTTTTTGACCATAGGGTCAGCTAATAGGGCTCTTCTTAACCCACCATAATTGGCTTTTCTGAAGTCAGGTATTAATGTTGTATTCTCTCTGGTATTACCTTTCCATTGTATATTAAAATACACAGAATTGTGGTCACTATTTCCTAGGTGGTCCCCTATCTCTACATTATTTA
This sequence comes from Paralithodes platypus, assembly GCA_032716605.1. NCBI lineage: Eukaryota > Metazoa > Arthropoda > Malacostraca > Decapoda > Lithodidae > Paralithodes > Paralithodes platypus. Next base: position 44,540,406 of record CM064580.1, read on the forward strand.
CCATATGTTCATTGTTACTGAAAACTAAATCGAGAATATTATTACCTCTAGTCGGCGTATCTATGAATTGAAATAAAAAACTATCTTGTACTACCTCTATAAACTCATCAGAGTCTCCTATTTGATGCTGCCAATCTATATTCGGAAAATTAAAATCCCCCATAATGCACACATTGCTAAACCTTGATGCCATTTTAATTTCCTCCCATAATGACGTTCCGTCATTTCTACTCATATTTGGCGGTCTATACATAACTCCAATAACTATGGTCTCACTACCTTCGTTAACCTCTACCCAAACACTTTCATTATCGTTATTTAGTCTAATACCTGATTTAATACAGCTTTTTAATGTACTCCTGACAAACACTAATATACCGCCACCCCTCTTACTTGTTCGGTCATATTTAAACAAACTATATCCTGGAATATCAAATTCTGCTAAAAAATGCTTGGTTTCTGTATTAATCCACGTTTCAGTTAGCGCTATTATGTCTATATTTTCTTTGCTAACAAGGGCTCTAAGTTCGTTCATTAGGTAGATATATAAACAAATAGGTAGATATATAAACAAATAGGTAGATATATAAACAAATAGGTAGATATATAAACAAATAGGTAGACATATAAACAAATAGGTAGATATATAAACAAATAGGTAGACATATAAACAAATAGGTAGATATATAAACAAATAGGTAGATATATAAACAAATAGGTAGACATAAACAAATAGGTAGACATAAACAAATAGGTAGATATATAAACAAATAGGTAGATATATAAACAAATAGGTAGATATATAAACAAATAGGTAGACATAAACAAATAGGTAGATATATAAACAAATAGGTAGATATATAAACAAATAGGTAGATATATAAACAAATAGGTAGATATATAAACAAATAGGTAGACATAAACAAATAGGTAGACATAATAAACAACACAAAAGCTTAGGTAGCGCCAACGAACTTAAGGGCAGGTCTCCACTTGAGGGATTTTTTCTTGACTCCTTTCTCCAGCTTAAAATTACATCCCCTAGACCCCCTTTCAAGATAAATGTGTACATTTTTCGGTAGAAAAATGTCCCGGCCGAAGGCCGATTCCTCTTAAGTTACAGGCTCGCTGTCGCTCGCCAGGAAAAAATCGACACCTAAATGGCACGAAAGGTCTTAAAATTGACAGAAATGGGGCGAAAGTTATTAAAATTGCCAAACTAATGGGGCAAACGTCTTAAAATATCAAAAGCAATGGGGCTAAACGTGAGGGAGAAGGAAGTTCGGAAAAAAATCCCTCAAGTGGAAACCTCCCCTTAATCTTGACCCCTTAACTTCTTATAACTCAATTGAACGGAAGCAATCGGGTTGACATTTCTATCATATGGGCAGGATCGAGAATGTTGTAAATTTTGTTGGCGGTACCTATAGTACAGTCGCGCTAATAAGTGATGTCTCAGCTGTCATTACGTTTGGCTCGCTCTGTGCTGTATTAATGTCTGTCAGATGTTTAATAGAGTGGGTAAGTGTAGGAATATGTTTTTTTTATATTTCACTCGATATGACGAAATGAAGCTTAGATATTGCTGATACCAATTATTGATCAACACATACTTGGTGCCGAGACATGACTTATTAGCGCGACTGTACATACAATAATAAACACATTACATACACATACTGTACATACAATCATAAACACATAGGTAGATTATGAACACGAAGATAAGAAAAGTAGCCAAGTAAATCTAAGTGTCGATAAGGAGAGTACATAAAGACAGTTAATATAGGCAAGTACCTCCTCCACGTTAAGGGAGACCACCTCGCTTATTTGCTCTTTCTCTCGCTCTCTCTTTGGCTTGTATCCATTCGGTCCCATTCAGCCTACTGTTTTAAGACGTTTACCCCCCATCGAGGTGTCAGTATTTTCCTGGCGAGCGGTAGCGAGCCAGCATATAGATCTATTTTTGTTGTGACAGCAAGCTAAATTTGTACATTTTTCGATAGAAACATTTCTCCGGCGAAGCCGGATTTCTCCATACAATGCTGGCTCACTATCGCTCGCCAGGAAGAAATCGACACCTGGATGGGGATAAACGTCTTAAAACAGTTGGCTGAATGGGGCCGAATGGATACAAGCCAGGGAAAGAGAGAAAAGGAGAGAGAGAGATAAAAAAAAAAGCCGGTAACCCTCCACGTTAATATAAGCAGTGTGTTACCGCTTGTAGATAACTGAGTGACAAGCCTTACCTGTAATACCAGATAAGGTCAATGTAATTACACTCATTAATACGATATAGAGCCACTCACAATAGCTCCAGGAACTCCTAATTTTAACTCTATTTTCCTCTGTGGATACAAGAAGAAACTGAATGTATCTATCTACAGTATCTATCTATTGCCAGACGCCTTACTCCCCTTAATGGGGAGTACACAAAATGCCCCCAAGCGGACCTATCCCCTGTAAGAGGGACAACCCATGGCAGTTTACTGAAGGACTTACAGGATTGACCACTCAATTTAGGGTCCGTCCGACTCCGAGGCCCTTTATGTATTTTTCAGCACCATATTTCTACAGTGGTGTGCGGCTAATCCATCCACTAACCTGCTTCACCCTAAGGTGGCAGTACAGATTTGTATAAGGTTTACTCCCCTAGACAGGTTGCCGGCCAAGGCTGACTAGTCCCCTCCACCCGGATTTTTATAAGGTTATCTCCCCTAGATGGGTTGCCGACCAAGGCTAACGAGTCCCATCCACCCGTATGTATATACCCAAGCACATACCCTATAACTGAGGACGGCAGACTCAAGACAGAGCTCGAACTGAAACAACATTTAAAGTTCCAATTCTTAGGGTCCAGGACCACTTTCGCGTTCCCTCGCCACTTTCTCTGTCTCGTCTAGTAGGTGAATTTTACAAGGGGAGGAGGATTCCTAGCCTTCCGCCCCCTAAGACAAGAAACTACTTTATAAAAAGGCCTAATTCACGACTTTACAGGGTTACTGCTCTTCATTATGTATGTACAGATATACACAGGGGTGTGGAGTCGGATTGAAAACATTCCGACTCCAACTCCAAGAAAATTTAAGGATGCGACTCCGACTCCGACTCCAACTCCAGGACATTTTAAGGATGCGACTCCGACTCCGACTTCATCCCCTCTCCCCCAAATTTCCCAATTTCCCACAAAAACTTTCCACAAATTGCTTGCTTGAAATGTCCTCCCACAACAGCTCCCACAAATGCTAATTTCTCCCACAAATTTGTGAGAATTTCCCACGAAGTGACAACACTGGCCTAGCAGCACACCTAAGTACTTTACACAAGAATTGATCACGTAAAGGAGTCGGAGTCGGACAAATTTTTACCGACTCCGACTCCGACTCCAGCCAAAAGTAGCCGACTCCTCGACTCCGACTTCACACCCCTGGATATACAGACTGGTTAGTGAATGAAACTCAAAAGCATTCGTGGACCCCCTATGTTTTAACTCTTTCAAGCTCCAATACGCGTTTCTGTTCTGTTTCTGGCTACTAATAGACGATTTTATTCAGATTAGTAACGGTATATGGAAGTCAAAGATATGGTATCCGAGTGTACAACCATAACACATCCAGTCCGATTCATACAGTTGCCTATGTTCAAGTTTATATAAAATGTGCACACACTTTAATGTGCACACACTTTAATGTGCACACACTTTAATGAATGACTGTACTTTACGGTGAAGGTCAGCGTTATTATGATATCAAGAACCGTACCATAACGATTAGGTAAGGGGAGGGTTTTAGTTTGTTCCCTAGACCTCCATCAAGCTTAAAATTACACTCCCTAGACCCCCTTTCAAGATCAATGTGTACATTTTTCTGTAGAAAAATTTCCCGGCCGAAGGCCGGTTCATCTTAAATTACAGGCTCGCTATCGCTCGCCAGGAAAAAATCGACACCTAAATGGTACGAAAGGTCTTAAAATTGACAGATATGGGGCGAAAGGTCTTAAAAACGCATAACTAGTGGGGCGAACGTCATAAACTGTCAAAAGTAATGGGGCTAAATATAAGGGAGAAGGGGGTCTAGAAAAAAATACCCTTAAGTCAAAATCTGCCCTGAAGCTATATATCTCGGGGGTATGAAGGAGGTGGTGGCAGTTGATAATAGGGGGCTACGAACTCACGCCACTATCATCACCACAACAACATCTGGGGAACTACGGACGTTTATCATTCTCTCAGAGGCTGGCACACGGGACAGAACGTATATATTGCGTCTGTTTATGATTGTCCCTCAGTCAGCACTTCCACGCGATATACTCCATCAGTTCCTTGTTCACGAATCAACTCTTTTATTCTAGTCAATTTCCTTTGTTTGTTTTTTTCTTTGTCCCCAGAGCACCAACTCTATTAAATTTTGCTTTTGTTGTTGAAGCAGCCCTTGTATTTCCCTTTGTCTCGTTACGTAATCATCACCGCTACATGAACTATCCATACACATTGGCCATATTTTGATATCGTAGCCCCTCAGGACCGCCAGGATGAGGGGATTATTTTTAGGCTCGTTTGCGTGCCTTCTGCTGGTCTTAGGCACCCAGGCCTCGGTCATGTCCCCGCTGGAGACCAGACGGATGATCGAGAAGGCCTTTGCCGACGCTAAAGTACTAAGAGAACACGAGGACGTGAGAAATATAAACGAGGGTCAGAAAGAAGCCACAGAGACACCAACGACAGCGCCCCCTACGTATCATACCGTTGATGTTGGGGACAAGGGCACAGCGCGGGGCACCATCTTGAAGTCCTTCGAGGGTAACGACTTCTACGCCTTCATGAGTCTCCCCTACGCCAAACCTCCCGTGGGCGACCTCAGATTCAAGGTAAGGTGGATTCGCTAAATTAACCACTTGCGAGTTTCAGGTTATGAGGAAGTTGGAGCCGTAAACATCGATATAAAACAGAAATGCAATAGTACACTTGGGTTCTGATGGATAGAAAGTATGATCAACTTAGTGTTATGCATTAACCCCTTCAGCACGATGACGCCTTTTTACCCTTGATTCTGGCTAAAATTAGACGATTTTATGCAATTTAACTACCCTGGATAGGTATCGTAGGATTTGTGTTCCGATTAAGGTCCTCTCGTGCCAAGTGTGGCACACCGCATATAAATATTCATATAAAATCCGGTAATTGAGATAGATTTTTTTTGTCACTTGCTACAATAAATATAAAGCTTCCTTAACATTATGGAGAGTGTAATTGAAAATCAAAGTAAATTTCATATTTATAATAAATGTATCATAATATTAATTTGGGTGAGCGGTGATCATATATCGGTTTCCGCGCACCACCACGTTCCGTTTTTGGCACTATGATTCCTATCCAGGGTTAAGAAGAATCTGTGGTATTCCGAGGGTTTATGGAGAAGGTATTTACAGATACATTACAATGTAAAGAATATAGCCTAGTCTAATGGTAACTAAGATATGATGCACATTTCGTCATAGTGCTGAAGGGGTTAATAAATGTACAATGACCTTATTTTATTTAGGTGGCAATTCTCCTTAATATCGATGTCTACAGCTCCAACTTCCTTAAGGGGAGGATTTTAGTTTGTCCCCTAGACCTTCATCAGACTTAAAATTACACCCCCTTGACCCCTTTTCAAGATAAATTTGTAAATTTGTCGGTAGAAAAATTTCTCGGACGAAGGCCTGTTCCTCTTAAATTACAGGCTCGCTATCGCTTGCCAGGAAAATATAGACACCAAAATGGCACGAACGGTTTTAAAATTGATAGAAATGGGTCGAAAGCTGTTAAAATCGCCAAACTAATGGGGCGAACGTCTTAAAATCTCAAAAGCAATGAGGCTAAACATGAGGGAGAAAGGGGGTCAAGGAAAACAAAATCCCTCAAATGGAAATCTCCCCTGAAATGGTCTAACACTCGCAAGTGGTCAATTGTCATATTCCCATCTTAACCCTCTCACGACCATATAACGCAGAGGTTGCCAGATTAGCAATAAGAAATAGGGTTATCTCACTCTTATAATTACCTCTCCAAAATTAGTTTTCTGCCCACACCTAACTCAAAGACAACTGCAGAGGTTAAAGTAACTAAACTAAAGGTTTCTAAATACCCCTGATGGTAACAAAGGCTTTAAAATATCCCTAATAGGCTCAAAGTTGCATCAAGAACGTGAGAGGGTTAATTACCAGCCATTACGGAGAATATGTGCCATATTATTTTGTTAAGCATTTCAGTATTAAGGGGAGGTTTCCACTTGAGGGATTTTTTGTTCTAACTTCCTTCTCCCTCATGTTTAGCCCCATTGTTTTGGAGGTTTGAAGACGTTTGTCCCATTAGTTTGGCGATTTTAAGAACTTTCGCCCCATTTATGTCACTTTGAAGACCTTTCGTGCCATTTAGGTGTCGATTTTTTCCTGGCGAGCGATAGCGAGCTATTTAAGAGGAACCGGCCTTTGGCCGGGACCTTTTTCTACTGAAAAATTTACAAATTTATCTTGGAAGGGGGTCAAGGGGGCGTAATTTCAAGATTTATGGAAGTCTAGGAAACGCACTAAAAACCTCCCCTTAACCCCTTCAGCACGATGACGTAGTTCCATCATATTCTGCTTACCATTAGACGGTTTTAGTCAGCTTATAATCTACCTTCAGTACTCAATGGGGTTTAAATACGATCTCAATAAACCCTCTGAATAACACAGGTCCTACGTAAGCTTTATAAAATCGTCTACTCTAGCCAGCATAATAGGTAAAATGGCGTCGTCGTGCTGAAGGGGTTAAGACTTCTTTCTTCACATTATTATTAACGTTAACCTTATAGACGATTGTCCAGCTTGAGAAGGCACTTGCAGAATGAAAGGGGTCAAGTTTATATCAATTACTCCGCCGACTTTCAAATGTCCTTCCTAAGCTGAATAAAATCGTCTAATGATAGCCAGAATAAAATAACGAGTTGCACCCCCGAATTATTAAAGAGTTAATTATGAAAACTTAGAATTATTAAAGGGTTAATTATGAAACCTTAGAATTATTAAAGAGTTAATTATGAAAACTTAGAATTATTAGAATTAATTACGAAAACTTAGAATTATGAAAGAGTTAATTATGAAAACTTAGAATTATTAAAGGGTTAATTATGAAAACTTAGAATTATTAAAGAGTTAATTATGAAAACTTAGAATTATTAGAATTAATTATGAAAACTTAGAATTATGAAAGAGTTAATTATGAAAACTTAGAATTATTAAAGGGTAAATTATGAAAACTTAGAATTATTAAAGAGTTAATTATGAAAACTTAGAATTATTAAAGGGTTAATTATGAAAACTTAGAATTATTAAAGAGTTAATTATGAAAACTTAGAATTATTAAAGTTAATTATGAAAACTTAGAATTATTAAAGAGTTAATTATAAAAACTTAGAATTATTAAAGTTAATTATGAAAACTTAGAATTATTAAAGAGTTAATTATAAAAACTTAGAATTATTAAAGAGTTAATTATGAAAACTTAGAATTATTAGAATTAATTATGAAAATTTAGAATTATGAAAGAGTTAATTATGAAAACTTAGAATTATTAAAGGGTAATTATGAAAACTTAGAATTATTAAAGAGTTAATTATGAAAACTTAGAATTATTAAAGTTAATTATGAAAACTTAGAATTATTAAAAAGTTAATTATGAAAACTTAGAATTATTAAACTTAATTATGAAAACTTAGAATTATTAAAGTTAATTATGAAAACTTAGAATTATTTAAGAGTTAATAATGAAAACTTAGAATTATTTAAGAGTTAATTATGAAAACTTAGAGAATTAATATGACACAGATATATATAGTAGTTTCACATTTTTCCATTAAGGGGGGATGGGCCGGTTTTCTGCACCACTTTCTCCCTCATGTTTAGCCCGATGAGTTTTCAGATGTTAAGATGTTTGCCCCATTAGTTAGTCGATTTTAAGACCTTTCGCCCCATTTCGTCGTCAATTTTAAGACCTTTTGTGCCATTTAGGTGTCGATTTTTTCCTGGCGAACGATAGTGAGCCTGTAATGTTGGAAGAACCCGCCTTTGGCCGGGAAATTTTTCTACCGAAAAATGTACAAATTAATCTAGAAGGGGGATCTGATGGATGTTTTTTTAAGTTTGATGGAGGTCTAAGAAGGAAACTTAAAAAAAAAAAAAAAAAAAAAAAAAAATCTACCAAAAAGTGAACCATCCATAAAAAAAATAAAATAAAAGTATCCATAAATTAGCTGCCAAAGTAATACATTTTACTTCAGGTGAACAAAGTAAGACTACCTTATATAATTTAGTACGCATCCATCGTTGTCAATTGTTATTGCTAAGCTATAGCTAAATCGTACCACAAATTATCGATTTTTTTTTTATTCTTTTTTTTATTAATCCAATAATCTAATATATGCTGCCTTTGAATAATTATGAATACTGTGACTTTAAGGGCAGATTTCCACTTGAGGGATTTTTTTCTTGACCCCTTTCTCCCTCATGTTTAGCCCCATTGCTTTTGATATTATAAAAAGTTTGCCCCATTAGTTAAGCGATTTTGAGAACTTTCACCCCATATTAAGACCTTTCGTGCCATTTAGGTGTCGATTTTATCCTGGCGAGCGATAGCGAGCCTGTAATTTAAGAGGAACCGGCCTTCGGCCGGGAAATTTTTCTACCGAAAAATGTACAAATTTATCTTGAAAGGGACTCAAGAGGATGTAATTTTAAGGTTGATGGAGGTCTAGGGAACAAACTAAAAACCTCCCCTTAACAATCCATTGTTGAAGACAGTATTCGATATGCTATTGGATATGATTAATCATTTTGGTCATACCATTGTGCTATGATATCAAACCTGCTATTGCTACATTTCTTTAATGTCAATTAACTCAATAATGAACCAACTACAGACATGAGTTATTCAGGATACCTTGATTAAATATTGATAATGGATAACGTCTTCTTAATTTGTCGTGATTATTCCGAACACCCTGTGTGTACAGTAGCACCGTCTTGCAACCCAATCCCACATCTACTCTGTGTAACTCTCCAACCCAAGAGTGAAACGAATTCAAACAAGACTCCCAATATTTCTTCTATGCAACAGCTGAGCTATGGAACTCTCTCCCCGAATCATCTTTCTCTCATCCTATGACTTAAATTGCTTCAAACTCCATGTGTCCAGATATTTTGGCTCGAACATACCTTGATTTTGGCCCTGTCACTCTTTCAATTCTGGGGGAGGTACTCGTCACATGTAGTTTTGCCTTATGTCTCCCTCACCCACATAAACAAAATAATTAAAATAAATTATATATATATATATATATATATATATATATATATATATATGTGTGTGTGTGTGTGTGTGTGTGTGTGTGTGTGTGTGTGTGTGTGTGTATTCTGCTTGTATGGGGTTTGGGGAAGCGTCATTGTATATTTACTTACCCTAGGGGGCAAACTAAATCTAAAAAACTCGAAAATGGCGAACGTTCACAACACTTCCTCGTCCCATTCATTTCACTCATCATTTCACTCATCATTTCACTCATCATTCCCACTACATTTATTTCCAACACATCTAAATTACCTATAACGTACTGTACCTTGATTTTGGCTTTGCTTCACCTTTTCAACCTTGGGGGGGATACTTGTTACAGGCAGATTGCTTTTGATCTCTTTCATGGATATGGAAAAATAATCACACACACGTACACTCCACACAAGCCACTCTCAAACACACACACACACACACACACACACATACATACACACACACACACCCATACACAAACCACTTACACTCTCAAACACACACATAAGCACTCAAACACACACAGAATCACTCAAATACACACACATACACAGATCACTTACATACACTCAAACACACACAGGCACTCAAACACACACACAGAAACACTCAACCACACACACACACACACACACACACACACAAACACTCAATTACACACACACTTACAAACCCCCCACAAACACAAAATTAACTACTAAAATAAAAATAATTCATAAAACTCTTTGATGTAAAACAATAAAATAAAAAAAATGTAGCCCATGTCCCAACCCCCTACTATCTGTTGTGGCCTTATCACAACCCTCAACACTACATAAGATACAGATACGTTTCAGCTTAGATTTTCACTTGAGGGGGTGCTTTTATTACACACATATATATATATATATATATATATATATATATATATATATATATATATATGTACATAAATATATATATACTGTGTGTATATATATATATACAGTATATATACAGTATACTGTATATATATATATATATATATATATATATATATATATATATATATATATATATATATGTACATAAATACAATTTTTTTTTTACTCCCTTCTCCCTATGTTAGGCCCCTTAGTTTTTATAATTTAAGATATTTGCTCCATTACTTTGCCAATTTTTAGACCTTTCGCCCCATATTTTTACCAATTTTATAACCTGTCGTGCCATCTCAATTTTTTCCTGACGAGATATTGTTCCTGGCGAGCTTTAGAGAGCCTACAATATAGCTTTAGAGCCTACAATATAGCTTTAGAGCCTACAATATAGCTTTAGAGCCTACAATATAGCTTTAGAGCCTACAATATAGGAGGAAACGGCCCAACAAAAATGGTGGTACCGGGTACTTCTTTAAGGGGGCCCACCTCACTTTTTCTCTTTCTCTCCCTCTCTCTTTGGCTTGTATCCATTCGGCCCCATTCAGCCTACTGTTTTAAGACGTTTACCCCCATCCAGGTGTCAATATTTTCCTAGCAAACGGTAGCAAGTCAGCATATATATATTTTTTTGTTTTGACAGCAAGATAAATGTCTCCGGCGAAGCCGGTTTTCTCCATACAATGCTGGGTCGCTATCGCTCGCCAGGAAGAAATTGACACCTAGATGGGGATTAACGTCTTAAAACAGTTGGCTGAATGGGACCGAATGGATACAAGTCAGAGAAAGAGAGAAAAGGAGAGAAAGAGAAAAAAACAGGTGGGCCCCCCCCCCCCCCTTAAGCTTGATGGAGGTCTAGGGAGCAAACTAAAAAAAATATATATATAAATGAATTAATAAGTAGGTCTACATTAAATACCTTTCTTTGTCACACAGTACCGGTACACTATCTAGGCCGGTACTCTTGATTGTCACACAGTACCGGTACACTATCTAGGCCGGTACTCTTGATTGTCACACAGTACCGGTACACTATCTAGGCCGGTACTCTTGATTGTCACACAGTACCGGTACACTATCTAGGCCGGTACTCTTGATTGTCACACAGTACCGGTACACTATCTAGGCCGGTACTCTTGATTGTCACACAGTACCGGTACACTATCTAGGCCGGTACTCTTGATTGTCACACAGTACCGGTACACTATCTAGGCCGGTACTCTTGATTGTCACACAGTACCGGTACACTATCTAGGCCGGTACTCTTGATTGTCACACAGTACCGGTACACTATCTAGGCCGGTACTCTTGATTGTCACACAGTACCGGTACACTATCTAGGCCGGTACTCTTGATTGTCACACAGTACCGGTACACTATCTAGGCCGGTACTCTTGATTGTCACACAGTACCGGTACACTATCTAGGCCGGTACTCTTGATTGTCACACAGTACCGGTACACTATCTAGGCCGGTACTCTTGATTGTCACACAGTACCGGTACACTATCTAGGCCGGTACTCTTGATTGCTTATAGTGCTTAGTCTGTTGTACACCCATTACAGTGGGGATGGGCCGGTTTTCTGGTCCCCCTTCTCCCTCATCTTTAGCCCCATTAGTTTTCAGATGTTAAGATGTTTGCCCCATTAGTTTGTTGATTTTAAGACCTTTGCGCCCCATTTTTTGTCCATATCAAGACCTTTCGTGCTATTTAGGTATCGATTTTGTTCCTGGCGAACGATACTGAGCCTGTAAATTTGGAAGAACCGGCCTTCGGCCGCCACATTCTTCTACCGAAAAATTTACAAATTAATCTAGAAGGGGGATCTAATGGATTTTTTGTTTTTTTTAATTTGATGGAGGTCTAAGGAGGAAACTAAAAAAATAATAAATATATAATTATATACATGACTATCAATATAGCCAATAATGTTATATACCTCCTTTATACCCCGTTTATACCCTTATATTTCGGCAGGGTATACTCCACCTTTATCATAAGGGGGGAGGGCCGTTTGTTTGGTCTATTAATTTATTTATTCATATATATTTTTTAGTTTCCTCCCTAGACCTCCATCAAGCTTAGAAAAACACCCCCTAGACTCCCTTCAAAATAAATTTATACATTTTTCGGTAGAAGAATGTCCCGGCCGAAGGCCGATTCCTCTTAAGAATGCAGGGTCGCTATAGCTCGCCAGGAGAAAATCGACACCTAAATGGAACCAAAGGTCTTAAAATTGACAACAAAATGGGTCGAAAGGTGTTAACATCGCCAAACTAATGTGCCTAACATCTTATAATCTCAAAACTAATGGGGCTAAACATGAGGGAGAAGGGGTTCCAGGAAACCGGCCCATGTCCCCTTAATGTGGCGATCACATATACTATCTATCTATCTATCTATCTATCTATATGCTCAGGCCCAATCCCCATTTTTCCTATTTTTATTTTTATTTTCTATATCATTCTATTTCATTATTTTTTTCCTTTTTTCTTGGGGGTGGCCGACTCAAGACAGAGCAAGAACAGGAAAAACACAAAAACAACATAAAACAACGAACAAACAGATAAAAACACAAATTCACACACATCTAGGTCACCCAGGAGAAGACCCGGAGACCAGGGTCACCAAGGTCTATCCAGCACTCCCGCGGCCCCCGACCACCCGGAGAGGTTCCGATCTCGGCAGGCAGACATGCAGCGGAGCCAAAGACACAAGCCCTCCCACCACACTTCCAGGCGCACCCTTCATATTAATCGTCTCCCCGGGCCAGGCGCCTGATGGACTATTATCTAGTCCAACTTGCGCCAGACCCCTTCCCCCAAATGACCACGTGTTCACTCAACTATTCACAAGCATTCTCCATTCACTCCTGTCCACCACCACTTCCCCTGCCTGATCTATAGTCATTCCTCTATCATCCAAAGCTTTTCTTACAGTCTCTCCATCTCAATGGGAGTCTTCCTGCCCTTCTATCTCCCCTTGTATCTGACTCACATATTCTTTTTGTAAGCCTTTCATCTCCCATTCGTTCAACATAACCATACCAGCTCAGCACCCTTCTGTCCACTCTGGCTGACAAATGTTCCTGCTGCCCCACTCTCCTGCGTATCTCTTCATTCCTCAATCTGTCTCTACAAGTAACTCCACACATACTCCTCAAGCATACTCCTCCATCACATCCAGCTTTCTTTTCTCCTTTTTCTTCAGAGCCCATGTCTCAGCCCCATACATCACTGTTGGCACAACAATTCCTTGATACAGTGCACTTTTTACTTTCATTCCGAGATTTCTCGTCTTCCACATACTTCCCATTTTTTTTTTTTTTTTTTTTTTTTTTTCAAACTACTCCCTCTCGGGCATAGGCTGATAGCCTTTACACTCTACCGCTGAACACGGTGAGGCCCGTGAGATCTTGCTCCAGTCTAGGGAGTGAGACATGCGAAGCTTCACGGCTCGAAGCAACTCCATCTCTGAAGCTGCTCCGCCTCTGTGCTTCACAGTCTCATCCCCCAGGCTCGGACCCTCACTCTCAGAACGCCACCTATTGAGCAATTAACTCACTAGGCATTGCTCCCCTGTAGCATATTTTTGAATATGGGAATATTCATACAATGCTATTTAATAAGGGAACAATGAGGGTATTTATTTGGCATTTCGGTGTGCTGTGGTAATGCACTGATACTAGGTACAGCACAAATTCCATCCCAATAATATCTTCCCATTGACATATTGGGATTCGAACCCGGGTCCATTGGATTACCAGTCCAGTGGCAAGACCACTCCGCCACACCTCCCCTCCGAAATACTATACTATACTATACCCTGTTTATTTTAGTTAGGGTAGACATACTGACCCCAATCTCTCATAACTCAAAAAGAACTACAGTAAAGGCGGTGTCACATGAACACTTTTTCTAGCAATTTTTACGGGCAATTATGGTCTGGAAGCTTAAATAATCACAGTTTATCAGAATTTAGCCGCCTAAAATATTCTACTTTCAGTGTAGTTGCCGATACCAGTGCGAAAATGTCCCGAAATAATACCAGACAAAACTTGCTCATGGAAAATTGACGGAAAAAGCGCTCGTGTGACAGCGGCTTAATCAAGTAAATATTTCTACCATTTCGGAAGAGCCAGCCAGTCAAGGAATAGGTGTGGAGATGTACAGCCCATTTGCTCCAGCCCTTATTGAGTTACAGAGATTAGGGTTTACAATGTCTGATATTCATTATAAGTAGGCCACGAATCCTGACTACTAACCTCAATACCTTAAAAAAAAAAAAAAAAAAAAAACAGTAAAACAACAATATGTCTACCATTTGGGAAGAGTCAGCCAGGGAATAGATGTGGATTTTACAGCCTACTTCCTCCAGCCCTTCTTGAGTTACAGGGGTTATGGGTTATGATTCCTGGCCTATCTATAAAGAATGGAAAATAGTTACCAATACCAAAGCAAAATAGTCTAACAATGTTGCCAGAATTTAACTATCTCCGACATATGGCGCGATTTTGAGCCTATTAGGGATACTTTAAAGCCTTTGTTACCATCAAGGGTATTTAGAAACCTTTAGTTTAGTTACTTCAACCTCTGCAGTTGTCTTTGAGTTAGCTGTGGGCAGAAACTAATTTTGGAGAGGTAATTATAAGAGTGAGAGAACTATTTCTTATTGCTAATTTGGCAACCTCTGCGTCATATGTGCGTGAAAGGGTTAACTTAAGGTGACTTGGTGCCTTTATTCTGGCAACATTGTTAAGACTATTTTGCCCTGGTATTCTAACTATAGTACATTCATTATAGATAGGCCAGAAATCATTACCCATAACCTCTGTAACTCAAAAAAGGGCTAGAGGAAGTAGGCTGTCAATTCCACATCTATTTACTGGCTGACTCTTCCCAACTGGTAGACATATTAGTTTTATTACGATTTTTCCTTCAATGTTTACGTGCAATTGTAGTTTGGCATCTTCAAAATTTAAGTTTCATACAAATTACACCAACTAACACAATGTACATTTGATCTAGCACAAGAACAAAACTTGCTCTCTATCACTCGCCAGGAAAAAATCGACACCTAAATTACACGAAAAGTCTTAATATTGACAAAGAAATGGGGCTAAAGGTCTTAAAATCGCAAACTAACGGGCCGAACATCTAATAATCTGAACACTAAAGGGGCTAAACATGAGGGAGAAGGGGAGCCAGAAAAACGGCCCATCTCCCCTTAACGTTGTGGATCAAAAGAAGCTGTAAAAAGCCCTCGTGTACACTCGGCCTAATAAGTGATGTCTCGGCACCAAGTTTATTTTGATCAATAATTGGTATCCGCAATATCTAAACGTCATTGATTTATTTCGAGTGGGATATACAAACATGTTCCTACACTTACCCACCCTCATTAGCATCTGACAGACATAAATGCTGGGGTCACACATTCACGTATATGCTCCCGTATGAAGGTTTATTGGTAGTTGGCAACCGAATGCGTAAAACGTAAGGGCTTAGTACGCTAAACGTAAATTAAATTGTGTCTAGTCGTGGGGGTTGGTACGCATGGCGGGAGTAGCCACGCTGGTCGGGGAGGTGGTGGGTGCGGCCAAGGCCGCCCGGTATGTTTTGGATTTCGAATCAGATACGTGGCTCGCGCTCACGTATGTCAAAAGTCGGGAAATCCTACGTCTGACCGGGCTAGCTGCTACGTCTTACGGGAGCAGCCCCGTAAGACGTAGCAGCTAGCCCGGTCAAACGTAAGCTTCTCCCGCCAATCGTACAATATTCCCGTCAAACGGGACAGATAAAGTTAGTCCGGGCACATCTGGCAGCACCGCCGCACTGCGTGTTGGCGGGAAGACGCGGCAACATTGTACGGGGGGTATATAAGAACCAGCGGGGCACACTCCCATCACACCTCTCACCACACCGGAGCAGCAAACAACAAGCCAACCCTGCCACCTGCTTGCCACCCTCTGCACCCTGCCCTGCCCTGCTTGCCACCCTCTGCACCCTGCCCTGCCCTGCTTGTCACCCTCTGCACCCTGCCCTGCCCTGCCCTGTACCATGCATAAGAAAGTCGTGAAGAAGGCCAGGAAGGCTTCCCCTGCCACCTCACCGCCTGCCACCTCACCTTTTGACCCCTCAGCCTGGCCCCTCCAACTCTGACCCCTCTCAGCCTGGCCCCTCCAACTCACCGCCTGCCCTCTCGACGCCTGAGGAAGATGAAGTTGTTCTCGACCTCGGCCCCGATAGTGGAGAGCTCGAGGTTGAAGTGGATGACAGTGAGGAAGACGAGGAGGAAGAAGAAGAACCTGCACCTACCAACAGCGTACAGGCCCCACCAAAGAAACGGCGCCGGAAGAAGACCAACATAATACTGACGGAGGAGACTGAGGGGGGTGACACGTTCCACTATCTCATCAAATAGTTGTTTGTCTACCCGGATGAAGTTTTTGTACAGTTGTGGACATCTGTGGCCAACTCTTGCATCAGCTTCTCATAATGGCCATGTTCAGGCCTTCGTTGTAGATATGGCCACACCCACACTGTCCTCTTGCTCCTTTCCTTCTTCTTCTCTTGTTCATCTTCATGGATGTAGTTTGCTATTGCAAGCAGTTCTAACATTTCTATGTAGGAAATGATCCATTGAATGAGCCGAGTGTTATGCCTGTTCTCCGGTTTGATTAGGGAGTTCACCATCTTGAACTCCTCCAGGATGTATTCCGTGATGTTCTTCATGGTGCCGAGTCAGGAGTGGGAATGGGAACGTTGTGGCCAGCCCTGCCCTTTTGTAGTTCCCAGATTCCAACCCAGACCTACGTGGTTGACAAAGACTGTTTTTGTCTGTGTTTGGACAGACGGGGTGTGCCTACGATTGTCCGGAAACGGTCCACGTAAGTCCTACAAACTCCCAAGACGTACGGCCTCAGCTACGCAGGTCTTGTGGGGGCGTGGCCATGGGCGTGGCCTGTGTTCCCGCAAATCGGGCAGCCCAGGCGGACTAACGGGGACATGCTTACGCAAGTCGCAAGCACGTACATAGTTCCATACGACTACATTACGTCTGACGTAACACTGGCCCCGTCACGGTACGTCTGTCGGGAAGTGCAATAGTCGTGGTCTATATGGGCGTACACGGCCGGACAACGCCCGTCAGAACACAAAATTGGCGATCACGCCTGACGGGAGCTGTCGGGAGCGATATATGTGAATGTGTGACCCCAGCATAATACAGGACAGAGCGAGCCAAAGGTAAAGACAGCTGAGACATGATATGACTTATTAGCGCCACCGTACACCCTCCTATAGATAAACCCAAGGTCTACAACATCATGGACCTTGGGTAAACCTACCGAGTCACACACACGCCCTCTTTCCGGCAATTGACCACTTGCGAGTTTCAGGCTATAAGGAAGTTGGAACTGTATATATCACTATTTAGCAAGATATTAAACAAAAATATGGTTGTAGTAGATTTATAAATACATAAAACCAGATTAATCACACTTTCCATTCATTAGAAATCGGCATTATTTTTGTATTTCTCTTTTATATCAATGTATACGGTTCCAACTTCCTTATAGCCTCAAAATCGCAAGTGGTCAATTGCTGAAAGGCCGTCATTTGTGTGTGTGTAGATCTATAAAAACACCTGTTGTTGTGAGTGATTAAGAAGTGGTGTGACGCGCCCGAGACAGACAGCATTAAGATGGGTCGTTTTTCGGGTCCTCTTTCCCCCTTCTATTAGGCCCCATTTGTTTTGAGATTATAAGACGTTCGGCCTATTAGTTTGGCGATTTTAAAACCTTTCGCCCGATTTCGTTGTCAATTAATTCTAAGACCTTTCTCGTGACATTTAGGTGTCGATTTTTTCCTGGCGAGCCATAGCGAGCCTGAAATATTAATAGGAACCTACCACGCCCGGGTAATTTTTCTACCGAAAAATTTACAAATTTATCTTGAGGGAGGGTCTAGGGGGTCTTTTTCTAAGCTTAATAAAGATCTAGCGAGGAAACTAAGAAATACAGGACTACAAGAATTAATAGAACAAAAAACAAACGGCCCATCTCTCCTTAAAAACAAACGGCCCATCTCTCCTTAAAAACAAACGGCCCATCTCTCCTTAAAAACAAACGGCCCATCTCTCCTTAAAAACAAACGGCCCATCTCTCCTTAAAAACAAACGGTCCATCTCCCCTTAAAAACAAACGGCCCATCTCTCCTTAAAAACAACGGCCCATCTCCCCTTAAAAACAAACGGCCCATCTCCCCTTTAAACAAACGGCCCATCTCCCCTTAAAAACAAACGGCCCATCTCCCCTTAAAAGCAAACGGCCCATCTCCCCTTAAAAACAAACGGCCCATCTCTCCTTAAAAACAAACGGCCCATCTCTCCTTAAAAACAAACGGCCCATCTCTCCTTAAAAACAAACGGCCCATCTCCCCTTAAAAACAAACGGCCCATCTCTCCTTAAAAACAAACGGCCCATCTCCCCTTAAAAACAAACGGCCCATCTCCCCTTTAAAACAAACGGCCCATCTCCCCTTAAAAACAAACGGCCCATCTCCCCTTAAAAACAAACGGCCCATCTCTCCTTAAAAACAAACGGCCCATCTCTCCTTAAAAACAAACGGCCCATCTTCCCTTAAAACAAACGGCCCCTCTCTCCTTAAAAACAAACGGCCCCACTCCCCTTAAAAAGTGGAGACTGGCCGTTTGTTGGTCTATTAACTCTTTCTGTACCGTGACGTCTTTTTCACTTTATTCTGGCTACTATCAGACGATATTATTTAGCAATCAACAGGCTTCGAACTGTATCACTTAACCCTTTCTACTACTACAGATCCTTCTTTAACCGCACAAACTCGTCTAAATATAGCTAGAGTCAAATTCAAAAGACGTCGCCGGTAAAGAAGGGTTAATTCATTTTAGTTTCCTTCGTAGACCTCCAGCAAGCTTAGCAAAACACCCCCTAGACCTCCTCTCAAGATAAATTTGTACATTTTTCGGTAGAAAAATGTCCCGGCCGAAGGTTGTTTCCTCTTAAAATTGCAGGCTCGCTTTCGCTCGCCAGGAAATAATCAACACCTAAATGGCACGAAAAGTCTTAAAATTGACAACGAAATGGGGCGAAAGGTGTTAAAATCGCCAAACTAATGGGCCGGTCGTCTTATAATCTCAAAACTAGTAGGGCTAAACATTAGGGAGAAGGGGGTCCAGAAAAAACGGTCTTCCTCCCCTTATGTACTAGCCGGAGGTGGCGTGACAGGCAACTTGAAGCACCTTATCATCGGAAGGTTGTGGCAGGTTAGACAGTAGCCAATCACAAGTCAGTCAGGATCTAATATGATGAGATAGAGGGATATTGATTGGCTAGTTGGTTATCACTGTTGATAAGAACTACATGCTATATGTAAGAATAAAACTACCCCAATTATTGTATATATATATACGGTACATACAGTATATCCAAGTTAAACCACAAATACATGTTATCAAAATATGTAGTGTACCGGTACAGTATACAACTCTCTCTCTCTCTCTCTCTCTCTCTCTGTATATATAATATCATAACTTGATTTCTTTATTGTTATTTATTTATTTTCACTACACGGGCAAAGTTTATGATATACAATAAACTGAATATGGGAAAGGTAGTAACTAATGATGGTAACACTCGGCAGTCAAAATCAAATTAAGTTTTTTTGCCGAACTATCTATTTTGGCCGTACCTTAATATATAGTTATCTTGTGTCCAATAGGGAGGAAGTGAGGGCAAACTCATCTCATTGGAGGATAGAAACTAAATCAATATCAATACACACACATTATACTGTTAAGGGGAGGCTGATGGACTGTTGAGGTTAAAGGCAGATCTCCACTTGAGGGATTTTTTTCTTGACCCCTTTCTCCCTCATGTTAGCCCCATTGCTTTTGATATTATAAAACGTTTGCCCCATTAGTTTAGCGATTTTAAGAACTTTCACCCCATATTAAGACCTTTCGTGCAATTCAGGTGTCAATGTTATCCTGGCGAGCGATAGCGTGCCTGTAATTTAAGAGGAACCGGCCTTCGGCCGGGACATTTTCTACCGAAAAATGTACAAATTTATCTTGAAAGGGACTCAAGGGGGTGTAATTTTAAGCTTGATGGATGTCTAGGGAACAAACTAAATACCCCCCCTTAAGGGGAGATGGGTCGTTCATTTTTCTGGTCCCCTTTCTCCCTCGTGTTAAGCCCCATTTGTTTTGAAACTATAAGACGTTCAGCCCATTATTTTGGCGATTTTAACACCTTTCGCCCCATTTCGTCGTCAATGTTAAGACCTTTCGCGCCATTTAGGTGTCGATTATTTCGTGGCGAGCGATAGCGAGCCTGACATATTAAGAGAAACCGGCATTCGGCCGGGACATTTTTCTACCGAAAAATGAACAAATTTATCTTAAAGAGGGTCTAGGGGGTGTTTTTCTAAGCTTGATTGAGGTCTAGCGAAAAAAATAAGACATGAAGGAATACATTAATTAATAAGACATGAAGGAATACATTAATTAATAAGACATGAAGGAATACATTAATTAATAAGACATGAAGGAATACATTAATTAATAAGACATGAAGGAATACATTAATTAATAAGACATGAAGGAATACATTAATTAATAGACCAAAGAAAAAGAAAAAGAAAACCGGTCCGTCTTCCCTTGATAGCCTATAGTTCTTTTCCAGAGTACCGGTACGATACATGTAAACACAAACATGCAAAACACACTATCAAACTAAGCTATAGCACACCCACACACGCACACCCACATCTACACATACACACACACACACACACTCACCTATACAAACACACACACACACACCTACATTTTTTTTTTAGCACCTACACGCACACAAACACATCTACAAACACACACATTAACACATCTACAAACACACACATTAACACATCTACAAACACACACATTAACACATCTACAAACACACACACTCACCTATACACACACACTCACACACCTACAAGCACACATACACACATCTACAAACACACACACTCACACACCTACAAACACACATACACACATCTACAAACACACACACTCACCTACACGCACACAAACACACACATATACAAACACACACACACACCTACAAACACACACACACATCTACAAACACACACACTCACCTATACACACACACTCACACACCTACAAGCACACATACACACATCTACAAACACACACACTCACCTATACAAACACACACACACACACACACATACACCAACTCTAGGCGTGCACACATACGATAAGCACGTCTTATATACCGTACATTATTAACCCTCTGAAGCTCAGACGGGTTTTACCAGTTTATTTTGGCTATCATTAGACGATTTTATGCAGCTTAGGAAGGACCTGTGGGTATCAAAAGGGTAAATACTATCTCAATCAACCCTTTGACTTCCATATACCGTTACTAATCTGAATAAAATCGTCTAATAGTAGCCAGAAACAGAACAGAAACGCGTATTGGAGCTTGAAAGGGTTAATCTGTTATCGTGACCTTGTAGCATGCTTGCTGATAACGAACACAAACCGTAGCATCATGCCATCTTTAAGGGGGACCACCTCATTTTTTGTTTCTTTCTCTCTCCCCCCCTCTCTGGGTTGTATCCATTCGGCCCCATTCAGCCTACTGTTTTAACACGTTTATCCCCATCCAAGTGTTGATTTTTTCCTGGCGAGCGATAGCGAGCCAGCATTATATGGAGAAATCCGGCTTCGCCGGAGACATTTTTCTATCGAAAAATTTACAAATTTAGCCTGTTGACAACAAACATAAAAATATGCTGACTCGCAATTACTCGCCAGGAAAAAATCGACACCTGGATGGGGATAATCGTCTTAAAACAACAGGCCGAATGGGGCCGAATGAATACAACCCAGAGAGAGAGGGAGAGATAGACAAAAACAAAAAAACAAGGTGGGCTCCCTTAATTATTTGGCCAATCATGCAGACGTGGCGCGCGGCAATATAGCCTTGTAGACTATCATGGTTGATAACGGAATAATATGTCCTATCAAGCCGCCGCACCACCGCTGTATAGCTCATTACCAGATACTTTATCATGTATTATTATAGAACCCCCCCCCCCCACCCCACACACACACACACACACACACATTATCACTGATATAACTTCAGGGGAGGCAGATCGTTTTTCTGGACCACTTTCTCCCTCAATGTTTAGCCCCAATAGTTTTGAGATTATAAGCCGTTGGTTCCATTAGTTTGGGGATTTTATGACTTTTCACCCCATTTTTTTTTCAATATTAGGACCCTTTAGGTGTCGTTTTTTTCCTGGCGAGCGAAAGCGAGCCTGTAATTTTAGGAGGAATCTGCCTTTGACCAGGGCATTTTTCTACCGAAAAATGTACAAATCTATCTTGAAGGGGGGTCTAGGGGGTGTTTTCTAAGCTTAATGGAGGTCGAGGGAGGAAACTAAAAAAATATATGAATAAATGAATTAATAGACCAAACAAACGGTCAGTCTTCCCTTAAGTCCTATAAAGCCATCTTACCGCTATATATTATATTAGGATCTACTTTATCATGTATTATTAGGTAACACACACACACACACATGCAGTATATACACAGACACAGCCTACACATACATACACACGCAAACACAACCTACACATACACATACACATACACACACACACACGCATCACATTACACACCCACACACACACATCATTACACACACCCATTGGTGAGTTATCTGCTCAACAGGTGGCGTTGTGTGTGTGTAAGTGTGAGAGTCCGAGTGTAGGGGTGAGACAGTGAAGCACGGGAACGAGATGGCTTCAGAGATGGGGTCGTTTCGGGCCATGAGTGAGTACCGTGCCTCATGTGAAGGCAAGATGGCAGGTGCTCGTTGTACTCTACGTGCTTCACATGTCTCACTCCCTAGACTGGAACAAGACCTCACGGGTTTCACTGTTCATTGTAAAGCGGTGAATGTTAAGGCTCTCAGCCTATGCCCGAGAGGAAGTAAGTTGGGGGAAAAAAAAAAAAAAAAAAACACACACATTTGTCTGATAACGTGATATAAACCATTTTATTACACTATATCGTATAATGCTTTACTTTATTATTCACTCACAGACACATTTGGACCAATATAGTGAAGCTATAGGCTCTTCATTTTCAGCTGATGGTAAATGGAACCACTTAGCAACCGATTTATCGATACTTAATGAACAAATATGAAACTACTAGGTCTTTGCATCATATGAATACCGAAGTTTCCATAATGAGCCACATATTTCCCTAACAAATCTTGGTATTTGCCGAGTAACTAAAGTGGGGACATGGCAATTTACCCTCCACTGGGAATAAACAGACTATAGTTCCCCAGTAATAATACCTACAGCCTCTATACCAGAAGCAGTAATAATAATAATAATAATAATAAACGGTTTATTAAAGAATGGCAGCCTCATGAGCTGAAAATACAAATTTTACAATTTAGTGGATGAACATGAGATGAGGATGGTAAGCTTAGTTTACAAACAAAATAAATAAATACAATAATGATGCATGTGCAGAATACAATTTATCATATTATCATAGTGTGTGTGTGTGTGTGTGTGTGTGTGTGAATATATATATATATATATATATATATATATTTTGTTTTCCTGTTTGGGCTGTCCTTAGTCGGCCACCCTCAGCTATGGGCTATGTGCCTGAGTATATACATTCATACATAATATCCATCTATCTATTCCTTCCTTAGTACCCTGAGGCGTGGGATGGACTTTGGCCGCAGGAGACAGAAGACAACGACTATGACGCCACCTGGTTGAGGGCCCGTTGTCCCCAGGTCTCCCTCGCTATTACTGGGGTCATTGCCGGCAGGGAGGACTGTCTCAAAGTTAGCGTCTATACTCCACAGGTAAGTTAGTTGATCTTTATGGACTCCCTTCTCCCTCATGTTTAGGCCCATTAGATTTCAATTTTGGCGATTTTAAGACCTTTTGCCCCATTTTGTTGCCAATATTAAGACCGTTCATGCAATTTAGGTGTCGATTTTCTTCCTGGCGAACGATAGTGAGCATATAACTTAAGAGGAACCGGCCTTTGGCCGGAAATTTTACAAACTTACCTAGTCTTGGGGGTGTTTTTAAGCTTGATAGAGGTCTAGGGAGCAAACTAAAATCCTCCCTTATGATGGGGGACTGCCTCAAAGTTAAGGTATATAGCCTACTCCACAGGTGAGTTCACTATACTCTTAAGGTGTTTTATGTAAATGCTCGTAGCATACGCAATAAATTTTCAGATCTAGAGGAAATCGTGTTTACAGAACATTATGATATAATCGTCATTACAGAATCTTGGTTAAATACGGAAGACAGACTTTTTAGCCGAATATACGCTTCCTGATTATACAATGTTTGAGAAAAGTCGGATCAATAGAAATGGAGTTCTGTTTTTTATAAAGGAGTCTTAATCCCATCTTAATGTCAAAACCTCAAATTGCGAATATAGACATATCTTACGTACTATTAAATAATAAACGAGGAGCTAAAATAACACTAGCTTTATTATACAGACCCCCAGCTCAATCAGTGCAAACTGACAGTGAAATTTATGAACAAATTGCAGAAATAACTAACATACAAGATACCGTAATTCTTGGCGATTTCAACTTACCCGTGACTAAATGGGGCAATATTCTTACTTCACACTCTGGACACGACCTCTATGCTAACTTGCAAGAGAGTTCACTTTTTCAATTTGTACAATCTCCGACCCGTGGTAATAATGTGCTTGACCTTGTACTCGCAACAAAAGAAGAATTAATAGAGAATTTGAATGTTGGTGATGAATTCAGTAACAGCGACCATTGTACGATAACTTTCACTTTAAAGTTTACTAGTAACAAATCAAATAGCAGCATTGAGAAAGTCCGGGTGGATGGGACTCGTCAGCCTTGGTCGGCAACCTGTCTAGGGGAGTAAACCTTATACAAATCAGTACTGCTATCTTAGGGTAAAGTAGGTTAGTGGATGGATTAGCTGCACACCACTGTAGAAAATAGAGCTAAAAAAATACATTAAAAGGCCTCGGAGTCAGACGGACCCTAAATTGAGTGGTCAATCCTGTAAGTCCTTCAGTAAACTGGCATGGGTTGTCTCTCTTACAGGGGATTGGTTTGCTTGGGGGTATTTTGTGTATGGCCACCCCCATTAAGGGGAGTAAGGCGTCTGGCAATAGATAGATAGAGAAAGTCCCTAATTTCAAGAAAGCAAATTTTCATAAACTTAAATCAAAGCTTAAAGAAACTGACTGGAGCTTTCTGACTAACAATAACGACATAAATACATCTTGGGAGTGTTTCACAAGCACTTACCTTAAGGCAGTGCAAGAATGCATACCATCGAAAATACGGCGTCCAGGCCATAATGATAAGCCCAAATGGTGGAATAAAGATATTTCAGACTGTCTGCTTGCTAAAAAAATTGCTAATGATAGATTAAAATCCTCACAAAATGACGAAGAACGGGTGAAATTTGTAGAGCTACGACGCAAACCCAAAAAGTTAATTAAGCAAAGTAAAAAGACCCTGGAGTTACATGTTGCGAATCAAAGTAAAACAAACCCGAAAGAATTCTATAGTTATATCAGAAAGAAAAAAGTAGTTACTTCAACTGTTGGACCGTTAGTCGATGAAAATGGAGAATACACCAAAGACGAAGTACAAATGATTAATGCCCTCAATACCTTCTTTGCATCAGTTTTTACAACCAAAGACCTCAGTGATATCCCTACACCATCACCGATTTAGATTGATAATTCAGATGTTCTAAGCAATATCACCATTACAGAGAGAGAAGTATTGAATTGTTTAGATAAACTCAAGGTAAATAAAACGCCTGGACCTGATACAATCTCGCCTAGAGTTCTAAAGGAAGCTAAGGATGAGCTCTCCAAACCACTGACATTGCTATTCAATGAATCCTTGCAGTCTGGGACTATGCCTGATCAGTGGAAGCTAGCCAACGTAACACCGATATTAAAAAAAGGCAGCAAATCTCTACCCAGTAACTATCGTCCAATTAGCTTAACCTCAATTGTATGTAAAATGCTAGAAACGGTCATAAGAGACAGACTCGTAAATCACTTAGAGGCAAATAACTTACTTAAAGATACTCAACACGGCTTTCGTAAAAAACGTTCCTGTTTAACAAACCTCTTAGACTTCTTCCACGATATCCTCAACCTCTACGATGAGAATAAAGCTGTAGATATTATATACCTTGATTTTCAAAAGGCCTTTGACAAAGTTCCCCACAAACGTTTACTGCTAAAACTAAAAGCGCATGGAATACAAGACGGTGTGTTGAAATGGATAGAAAATTGGCTCAGCGACAGTAAGCAAAGAGTAGTCATAAACGGTAAGGCATCTAAATGGACCAATGTAAGTAGCGGGGTACCCCAGGGATCGGTACTAGGACCAATTCTCTTTCTAATTTACATCAACGACATAGATGAGGGTCTCACCTGTACAATCTCAAAATTTGCTGACGATACAAAAATTGCAAATAGCGTACTCTCAAAAGAACAAGTTGACGATATGCAACACAATCTAGATAAATTGTCATGTTGGGCCCAAATTTGGCAAATGAGTTTCAATGCGGATAAATGTAAAGTACTACATATCGGATACCTAAATGAGAAAGAAAACTATTCGATGAATGGCACTCAGCTTAAGAATGTAAACAGAGAAACCGATCTGGGAGTAACAATATCGAGTAACCTAAAACCGAGTCAACAATGTTCAGAAGTTGTTAAGAAGGCAAACAAAATAATTGGCTTTATAGGCAGGTCATTTGAGCATAAATCCAAAGAAGTTATCCTAACCCTTTACAATTCCTTAGTCCGCCCTCTTCTGGAATACTGCGTTCAATCCTGGTGCCCTTATTACCAAAAAGATATAAACAAGCTAGAACGAATTCAACGTAGAGTTACCAAAATGATACCTAGCCTAAAGAACAAACCATACGAAGAGCGTCTTAGAGAATTAAATCTATTTCCTTTAACCCAGCGCAGATTAAGAGGTGACTTATTCAAGTGTTCAAAATCATCAAAGGCATCGACAATATGAACTGTAGTAAGTACTTCACTATCGACCAATCTAATTACACGCGGGAAAACGGTTGCAAAATTATTGGTAAATCTTTTAACTCACACGAATCTAAGAATTTCTTCTTCAATCGAGTTGTCAACTTGTGGAATGGGCTTCCCCGAGACGTTATAGACTGCAGCACCGTTGATTCATTTAAACTCCGTTTAGACAAATATCTCGCATCAAACCCGCGACTGACTGCGTTTGTAAATGAATAACTTTATTTTATTCCCCCCTCAGTTACTAACCCATCTGTCCCCTACTAACTTCCTAATCCTGCCACGGACATTAGTTCCATGGCAGTAGTTCCCTTTCCAATGTTCCCTTACCCACTCTAAACCACTGTTTGGACACTTGATCTTCAGTGTTTTGGAGGACAAGCAGCCTAGAAGGGTCACTAGACCTGTTGTTGCTTGATTTTCTTTGTACTCCTTTGTACTAGCTGATTATACCGTACTGTTAATTGTCTCATATAATCCGTCACAGTCTTAGTCATTCATATAGGCTACTGTCTCAAAGTTAGCATCGATATTTCTAAGTTGGGCTCACGTGTATTGAGTATGGTTCACACGTGTGGGGAGGATCCTCTCACACAACATTTCTAGACAAAAAGAAAGTCTTCTGCCTAATTAACTCACGTCCACTCACCAATTCTCTGCAGTCTCTCTCTCTTTCTTCGCGGCAATGTTGCATCTCTCACTATTCTACCGCTAATTACAATAATCAGTGTTCCTCAGAGCTCTCTCAGTGTATACCACCCCTTCTTCGTAGAGCACGTAGCACCTGTCGTGCAACACAATCCCATCCCTACTCTGTGAAACTGTCCAACCCAGGAGTGAAACGTTATTCTCAATCTTTCTTCTATTCAATAGCTCTCTCCCAGAATCAGTCTTCCCCTTCCTATGACTTAAATTGCTTCAAACTCCGTGTGTCCAGACATTTTGACTCGACCGTCCCTTGATTTTGGCCCTGTCACTCTTTTAACTCTGGGGGAGGCACTCACCACAGGCAGTTGTGCATTTGTCTCCCTCACTCACATAGGAAAACAAAATGATCATACTGTCTCATTATGATGGCCACTGTCACATATTATCCAGTACCATCTATATGTTGACACCACAATAATGAAAATAACATATTCTTCCCCTTTCCCTCCCTAGACCCCGGAGACTATCGCTAAACCTGGGCTGCCCGTGATGGTGTTCGTGCACGGTGGGGCGTACATGTCTGGTGATGCCTTCCTCTACGTGCCCACCAAACTCATGGACCGTGATGTGGTGGTGGTGGTCGTGCAGTACAGGCTGGCTCTACTAGGTGCGTTACTGGGAGTATTAAAAAAAAAAAAAAAAAAAAAAAAAAAAAAAAAAAAAGGGGGGGGGTATGTGTTTGAGTAGATAGATAGATAGATAGATAGATATATATAGAGATAGATAGATAGATAGATAGATAGATAGACAGTACAGGCTGGCTCTACTACGGTAGGTACGTTACATGGAATATTATTATTATCATTATACTTATTACTATACAGTAGGTAGCGCAAACTAACTTTGACAAGTATCTTGATCCATGACCTCTCTGTAACTCAAAAGGGCCTAGAACAAACTGGCTTTAAATATCCACACCTATTTCCTGGTGGACTCTTCCCAAATGATAGAAACGTCAGCCCGATTGCTTTAATTAATTTCGAGTTATAAGAAGTTAAGAGGTCAAGATTATTGTCAAGTTCGCTGACGCTACCTATACTACTATTAATCTTATTATTATTAGGGGTTCGATTAGTTGCATTATTATTATTATTATTATTATTATTATTATTATTATTATTATTATTATGTGTTCAAGAATAGAGGAGCGGAAATCCAATTCAAGGAAGCAAACTTGATACTCCACTTATGCTTCGGGTAACATGGAACTTATGGACCAGATATATAACACTTAGGTTGATACATAACAAGAGGTAAAGATAGGTGGATAGAGACAGACATATGGATATATAGAGATGGACAGATACTGTAGATAGAGATAGGGAGGAGAGACAGACAGGGAGAAATAAAAAGATACCGTTAATATTAGAAGAAAACAAAAACACCCACCCACACACACACATAGAAAGAACTATAATACAATAACAATAATGCAAGTGGTATTTACTAGTAGGGTTCCAGACAGAAGCTCCGGAAAATATGGGACTTATAGACCAGACCGAAACACTCAGATAAATTTATAAACAGACATACAGTATGGAGATAAATAAATATAGAACGATATATAGATAGCAGTAGATAAGGGGGACAGACAGGGAGAGGTAAAAAGATAACAATAAATAAACACATAGGAAACCGAGATATAATAATACTAATACTAATACGAAGATTGTATTTACTTGTAGGTTTCCTGGCAGCAGGTATACCTGAGGCTCCGGGCAATATGGGACTTATGGACTAGATCGAAGCACTCAGATAGATAGATTGATAAATAGATATATAGAGAGATAAACAAACAACATATCAAGATATATATATATAGAGAGCAATAGATAGGAGAGACAGATAAACATAGATATAATAATAATAATGAAAATTGTATTTACTTGTAGGTTTCCTGGCAGCCGGAATACCAGAGGCTCCGGGCAATATGGGACTCATGGACCAGATCGAGGCACTCAGATGGGTAAGTGGTTTCATCTTCAGCCACAACCACATCTAGAAAGGAAACAATAACAATAATTGATACATTCCATCTTAGAATATAGTAAGTAGAGAGATCATCCACGCACCCTCCTCAGCTCCCCGCCATGGAGTGGCTTCGGTCACCCAGGCTTTATTGTGGTCGGCAGGGAGGGTTCTGTGGGGGCGCTCGGTTATGGCCTTGGCCTTGCTCGGGGCCTTGGGGCTGTTCGGCCAGGCAGCTTGGGGAACAACAACAACAACAACAACTAAACTGGAAAAAGTATGAAATCTTTCATATTACATCTTCTTAAAGAATCTACATTACCTACAAACTCATATGAATACTTCGTTGAACTTTGAAACTTCAAACAAATATGATGCATTCTTTTATATTTCTATTTTTGACCACCATGCATTCCCTGTTCAAGAGCGGGGTGGGTGCCCTGATATGTCAGGGACTTCAGTGGACAGATGCCACATATTGCTAAACCGCGCCGACCACCAACAGCACTGTTGTCTGTCAATAACTCACACTGGCTGGCCCGAGCCTCGAACCCTCGACCTCTCGGTTTGCTGGTGAGTGCTCTACCAACCGCACTACGGCCTATGATACTTAAAAGTTCATAAAACCAAGAATGCTCGCACAGGGAGCACATTTTGTTCACTACTTCGTAGCTCATGTACTTAGCGCGACACCAGTACCATATTTGTAACCAGAATAATTGTGCCTGCAGATTCAGGAGCACATCAGTTACTTCGGCGGCAACCCAAATATGGTGACAGTGTTTGGACAAAGTGCAGGAGGTGCCAGTGCTTCCTGGATGTATGTTACCCCACTAACTAACGGTAAGTACTAGTCATTATAAGATGCTTCGGCCTAATTCAGGTCTCGATTCTATGCCAGGCGAGCGAGAGCAAGCCTGCAATATAAGAGAAACATCCCTTTCTCTCCTTCTTCAAGCAAGATTTGTACTTTTGATAGAAAATTGTCCAGGCCAAAGGCCGGAATCTCCTAAAACTGCCAATAAAATCGACACCTGTATTGGAAAAAATTTATTGTGACCTTAATATTTATATATATATGAGAGAGAGAGAGAGAGAGAGTATAATAGTGAGTATAAGAATTGTAATACAAGTGATAATAATGTGATATCAAGTTGTCAGTTATCAATCCCAGACATCATCTCCTTGACCTTCTCTTGTAATCTATCACATTTTGTTAATAGATCGTCACCTTAACCCTTAACTGGCGGCGCACAACATATGTCAAGTGAAATAAATTTGGACTAAGTGGCGGTGCACGACAGCTGTCGAGCGCCATCTTCAGCACGTAATGTTGCTGAGAGAGAGAGCTGAGCGGTGGGACGAGCGTAGTAACCTTATGACCGCTTCCCACGACCACCGTGGACGTACTGAACTGTATACCACCTTCCTCCCCCTTTCTCACTCGCTACACAGGGAATTATGTACAGAAATTACCTTATTTTAGGGTTTTTGCACTCGTGTTGCACGATCGTTGCAAGAGAACCAGCGGTCGTACAAGGATGGTTCGGGTGTCATTGGAAAGCTCTGTTTACGCCCTTTCAGGGATAGATACTTGTTTTACGCTCTGCGTCTTGTTTATGCATGAAAATGAGCACGGAAACAACCCTATTTAGGGTAAAAAAAAAAACGCTGTGCGGTACGGTGTAAAATACACACCACCCGCTCTTAAGGCGTTAATGAGAGAGAGAGAGAGTGAGTGAGTGAGTGAGTGTGTGTGTCTGTGTGTGATAGAGAGTGAGTGAGTGAGTTAGAATGAGAGAGTGAGTGCGAGAGAGTTACATAGATACACAGACTGCACAGACATTACCGTCCCTACTAGGCAGTCCATATAATTTGCTAGAAAGTGGAAGGTAAGGATAGCAAAGCAGATATATATATATATATATATATATATATATATATATATATATATATATAGTATATATATATATAGAGAGAGAGAGAGAAAGAGAGAGAGAGAGAGAGAGAGAGAGAGAGAGAGAGAGAGAGAGAGAGAGAGAGAGAGAAAGAGAGCGAGAGCGAGAGACTATAAGAGTTAGTATGGGGATTGTAATACACGAGTGATAATAAAGTGATATCAAGTTATCAGTTATCAATCCCAGACATCTTGACTTTCTCTCTTGTACTTTATCAACAGTAATTTGGCAATATATCGTAAACTCTTTGACCTCTATCTGCAACATACGTGACCCTTCTCACCCTTAACCCATTCACTACCAGGGACGTAATTTTTATCATATTCTGGCAACTGTTAGACGATTTTAT
>CM064580.1:44572928-44587928 GCA_032716605.1 Paralithodes platypus
TTGAACTAGATCAACATTATATCACAGCTGAAACATTCACACTGTATTGTACATTAAATCACATATTGCATTTGAA
Organism: Paralithodes platypus; assembly: GCA_032716605.1. Classification (NCBI taxonomy): domain Eukaryota; kingdom Metazoa; phylum Arthropoda; class Malacostraca; order Decapoda; family Lithodidae; genus Paralithodes; species Paralithodes platypus. The sequence continues at coordinate 44,573,005 of CM064580.1, forward strand.
CTAGATCAACATTATATCACAGCTGAAACATTCACACTGTATTGTACATTAAATCACATATTGCATTTGAACTAGATCAACATTATATCACAGCTGAAACATTCACACTGTATTGTACATTAAATCACATATTGCATTTGAACTAGATCAACATTATATCACAGCTGAAACATTCACACTGTATTGTACATTAAATCACATATTGCATTTGAACTAGATCAACATTATATCACAGCTCAAACATTCACACTGTATTGTACATTAAATCACATGTTGTATTTGAACTAGATCAACATTATATCACATCTCATAGTCACGTTGTACTATTACATCACATTGTAATTGAACTAAAGATCCACATATCACAGCTCAAACCTAGTTCAACTCCTGTAAACTAAAATTAGGTAAACAAAAATCTTCATTTATGTGCTGAATAGAAATCAGTACTGTACTATCACAGCTCAAGCATATTCAAACACATCTTCACCTATCTCTCCATCAGCATTCTGATTATTATATATATCGGATGAAAACAGCTTGAGCATTTGTGGAGATGGTACAAAATCTCTACAACACAATCCTCTAAACTGGAGGTGACACCTGATTCTGACTATGGCTTCTAGCATTTTTGAGCTCATTTTATTTCTCAATTTTGTTTTTACTACTGAAACATGAGAGAATATTCTCTCTACAACTGCATTGCTTACCGGTGTCACTAGTGACGAGAGTGCACACTTGGATATTTCCTGGAATGGGTGCTCACCAAGTCTAGTTTGGAAGCAACTTACACCCACCCAGAACTGCACTGAATCATGTGGTATTTTGCCATTAAAGACGCTTTCCTCTCGCCAATTCACAAAAAGTAACTTCCTATACTGTTCTTCGACTTTGTCCATTTCTTCTGGCTTTAGAAATTTAAAAAATGGCAAATCCTGAAACTCCGGTCTGGCCACTTGATTCAGCATGACAGTTGGATGCAAGTTGCAGAGAGATTTGAAGACTTTTCTTGTAGGTGGGAGTCTTACTTCCAATTGTTGTACGGCATCTGTGATGAAGTTAAAACAGCGGTTTTGAACCTCCTTCACCCTTTGCATGGCTCCATCCTGACCGCTCCGCAGATATGTAGATAACTCTTGGGCAAAGCGTGCTCCCAAATCAGCCTGATGTGGACTTAGTTTTTCACCCCTTTGGCTTACAATTCTTGATTGCATCGCTTTGTAGAGCATGGTCAGCTCGTTTTCCATGCTATGGGGGTCAAGATCAGTTGCTTTGAAAAATGAATTTACTTTTTCAAATTCCATAATAATAGGAGTTATGCAGAGGAAGTATAGTTTGTTGACTCCATCAGCAAGCATTTCTTTAAGCATTCTTGCCTTAAATTTCGCTTCCTGTCCACAACTCTGCTCAGCACTGAGAAAGTATGCCTGTAACTCATCCCAGTTACACAAAATGTTGTTCATAACTTTCCCTTTCACTAGCCATCGTGTAGCAGCTGCTTGTTGGAAAGGAGTTGGTTGTCCTTTCCTTTCATCATCTGGGTCCATAGCTTTAAAGAGAGATTTGTAAGCCTCCCTTCGTAGAGAACTTTTGGAAAACCATTTTGGAATTTCTGCTAAAAGGAAGCCTAAGTTTGAGGGCAACAAGTTGAAAGAGTGTTGCACACATAGGGCAAGAGAGTGGCAGATGCATCTGATTTGCACACAGTTTGGTGATGCCTCTTTTATTCTGGTCCATACAGAATTATTATTTCCAATCATAACAGAGGCACCATCACTAGCAAATCCCACACAGTTGTTCAAAGTCTGGCCAATTCCTTCTACTGATTTCTTGGTGACATTGAACAGTATTTCACCAGTTGCCTCAGTAACTGGTACAAGGCCAACCAATTCTGTAGCTATCCTTTTTACTAAAGTACCGGATAGTGATGCAGAGATGTTTATCTGTAGCAATGTCCGTCGCTTCATCAATCAATAAAGCATATTTCTCATCTTTTACATCACTAATCGGCTCTTCTTTGAAGGCAGGTGAAATAGCTTCTGTGATCAATTTGCTGCATTTGGTTCGATGCAAACTTAGGCTCCCCCAGAGTGCTGCCTTTTCCATTTTTCTTAAGAATTTCACTCAAGTGGTCAATGGTTTTCACAGAACAATGGCAAGAGACAGCCACTGCTAGTTCCAGTTCCGCCTTTTTTACAGCCTCACTAGGACCACTGGGTCGAAAAGTGATAGGGTTGGTGAATTTCAGCGCAGATTGTTTTTTCTTATGTTTTTCAGACTCCTCGTGTTTTTGGAGAAGTGAAAGTCTTGGAGTAAGGGTACAAAAGCATAGCTTGCAATACGCACTTCCTTTACCATCAGGCGCTTCTTTCACCCATAAAAACTTCTTCTCCCACTCAGATTTTTATTTTCTCTGATCATCATAGGAACACTTCCACTTGGGCATGGTGAATTGGTGATGTTGTTTGGTGACTATTTCCAAGTTTTCGTTAAAAAAAAAAAAAAAAAATCCCTGCAGATCATGTTGTCCAAAAGCATTTCTAACATGTAACATGAGTAAAATGGGTACTGGTACCCAGTAACTGAAATGAAAGCTAGTTTGGGATAGATGTAGTTACCGGGTGTACCACTACCGACATACAACATAAATCATCTATAAATACTTATAAATCTATAATTATTATGTTCCTTCCAACAACCAACTATACTCCTAAAATCGATTAATGAAATTTACAAACACATGTGGCAGTCCGTGGATTCGAATCCAGGATGCTCACACCGAAAATCAACACCTTATGCATCGCACCACGAGGACAGTACTAGGTTAGGTTAGGTTAGGTTGTTTGGTTAGGGTAATGTATTTTTGTATCCAAAGGCAGTCAAAATAGACGGGACCATCCTGTATCCAAAGGCTAAATAAATTTACTATTTACTCTGAAAATTACTTAGGCCTAGGCTACATCTGAGTGTTTTAAGATCGTTGGATAATGGGAGAAATAAAGTTTTCCGGGGATTGTAACTAATTTCAACGGTAAATGTTTACCTATGGTCACGTTAAAATATCCTCAAGTAACCATTTAAAAACTGGTCAGGGGACTGGTTAGAACTTGTAGGATGTTTAATTGAAGTGCGGAAATCAGTATTTACTGAGAAATAACAGTCTTAAAATGCGCTATGTTTTACGGGAGGGTCTGTACGCCACCACATACCTTACCCTGCACATGCGCGGCCCCGCCCACTGCCCAAAATGTACAAATATAATATTATATTAGATTAGATTAACCTAACCTAACCTAACCTAACCCTAATATAATATAATATAGGTCTAACATAACATAACATTTTTGCCTGAACTAGTTAATGTTTACCTGGGAAAGAGAGGGCAGGGACCCTGGGTGACCCATAGCGCATTTTAAGACTGTTATTTCTCAGTAAATACTGATTTCCGCACTTCAATTAAACATCCTACAAGTTCTAACCAGTCCTCTGAACAGTTTTTAATAGGTTACTTGAGGATATTTATATATATATATTGAGGATATATATATATCGCCGGTACAGAAGGGGTTAAAGCGTGGTACAGTGGACTTTCACCCTATTTGGTCCCTGCGGGGGGGGGGGGGAATTTTGGAACTCCCCTATTTCGTTCCATTAGTTTGGATATATTAAGACGATTCACCCCATTAGTTTGCCGATAAGAAGACACTTCATCCCATTCAGATGTCGATATGTTTCTGGGCGAGCGTGTGATGAAATCTACCTTAGGCTGGGACATTTCTCTATCGAAAAATGGACAAATTTAGCTTGGAAATTATCTATGTAGGCAATTTTGTTTATGGTTTGAACGAAGTATGAGGGTGCGTTTGTGTAATCCTAGATCATAAACTAAAATACATTGTTTGAAAATGGCAAAAACAAGTAGAATCCTTAATAATAGTTAAACAAAATATCATGATAACCCTCAATACAACGGATCAGATAGTATTAACCCATTGCCTGCAGGAGACGTTCCAGAACGCCATGGCAATTTACAGCAATTTACAGGCTTTTAAAGCCTCTTAAAGCCTGTAGAATCGAGTGCGTGGGAGCGGGAGTGCGACAGGCCACACGTCCCTCCTCCAGCCAGCCGGCGGCGGCACTGAGGACTCTTGAGTCATGCTCTCGCGAGATATACAGCGCTGCCAAAGGCAAATGTAGCACGACATTAGCGATAATTGCTAATTTTATCGAATATCTATGGTACCCGGTAGCGCTGCGGGTGAAGTCTGCGAGCTACGAAGCTTGTCTTGGGTGTCATTTTGAAGTGATTTTCTTCTGGTTTTTGGCTGAATACATTTAATTTAATTCAGACACTTACCTAATCAATCAGGAGTGCCTAAATGAGCCCTAATATGGCGGAAATATGCCCGCAGCCAAAGTGTTAAGGAATTTGGAAATGGGAGGATTGTCTCATACATTAGTTGGTGGGCTTCAAAACCAAAAACCTGTGGAAGAGATGCAGTACGGTACTCGAGCAGTGAGCAGTACGTATTAAGAAAAATTACGAGTGTAATCAAAGGTTCCATAATAATATACCTTGAAAGGTACTGTATATTGGTACTGTTAAGGAGGGTTTTTAATTTTTACCCCTTCTCCCTCATGTATAGCTTAATTAGTTTTTAGATTTTAAGACGTCTGCCCCATTAGCTTGAATATTTTAAGACTTTTCGCCCCATTTCTTTGTAATTTGTCAGACCTTTCGTGCCATGTACAGTATGTGTTAATTGTGTTCTGGCGAGCCTGTCATTTAGGAGGAACTGGCCTGTGGCTGGGACATTTTTTCCCGAAAAAGAAAAAAAGAAAACAAAAATACAGATTTATCTTGGGGGTGTTTTTTACAGCTTGATGGAGGTCAAGGAAGCAAACTACACATTTACGGGTGAGGGCTGGTCCTATCCATTGTGAGATTTGGCATCCTCTACCCTAACATAGCCGTTTCTCTTTTTCTCTTTTCCTGTACGATACTTATTTTCCTTGTAGGTGCTTGCGAGATCGCCCGATTGGGTGGCACTGCAAGGTGGGCTGCGGACGGTGGAGGCATTGGCCTGAGGGTGCAAGCCCATGGGCTAATGATCCCCTCCCCTGCTGCCCTCTCAGAGACTGATCTCATCTCACCCTGGCCCCTTCGGGGACCTGAGCATCTGGAGCGGCTTCAGTCAACCGGACTGGGGACTGCTCGGCCAGACAGTCTGGGGACTATGACAACTAAATAATAAACAAATAAATAAATAAGTTATACAAAAATCTCCCCTTAATAATTGACCATCACCTGGAAATAAACAGACTATACCGTAAGTAATATAACATCCACAGTAATATTGTTAGGATAATTAAGTTATTACATTTACCATCAACTGGAAATAAACAGACTATACCGTAAGTAATATAACATCCACAGTAATATTGTTAGGATAATTAAGTTATTACATTTACCATCAACTGGAAATAAACAGACTATACCGTAAGTAATATAACATCCACAGTAATATTGTTAGGATAATTAAGTTATTACATTTTTAATAATAGTTTATTATATATTATCACAACAGTGTTCGTCCACTAAGCATTACATTCTTCCTTACATCATACAATAATCATTCACATTTATACACAAATCCTATTTATTCTTTATAATGTTCATATAGACAGACTGTTTAGTGGCTATGACAATGTACAGTCGGGACGCAATGTCATGATGCTCATTATCTGGTACTCGTCAGCCTTGGTCGGTAAGCCATCTAGGGGAGTAAGCCTTATACAAATCTTTACTGCTCACCTAAGTGTGAGGCATGTTGGTGGATGGGCTACCCACTCACCATCGTTGAAAAAAATACTTAGAGGGCATCGGTGTCAGATGGACCGTAAGTTGAGTCGTCAATCCTGTTAAGTCCTTGAGTAAACTGGCACGGGTTGTCCTCATAAGGGACAGGTCCACTGGGGGGGCGTTTTGTGTACGGCAATCCTCATAAAGGGAAGTAATTAAGGCATCCAGCAGTTAAGCCAGTGTCGCACGAGCTCTTTTTCCGTCAATTTTGATGGGCAACTGTATTTGAGTATCTTCAAATTTACGTTATATCAGAAATCCGCCACCTCACATAATCTACTTTCAGTCAAGTTTCTGATTCCAATGTGAAAGAGCTATGAAATATTACGAGAAAAAACTTGTTCATAAAAAATGCCGGAAATAAACTTTGTAACACTGGCTTTATAGAATCATAATAAATAGTATCGTTAAAGCTATAGTGAGGCAATGGTTAGTCAGGGTAGGTTGTAGAATATGGTTGCTATTAGAATATTTTAGAAGAACATATAATCGGCAATGTTTTTTCTTCTGTACACTTTGCGATACTCTTTCTCTTCCTCTCTCTCTCTCATTAAACAGTATTGGCATTATTAGCTTTGAAGATGAGGACAGCCGACAGTATGGTCAGACAGACCATCCCTTTTCTCACCCTATCACACACTCACTCTCTTCCCTCCCCCTCTCTCTCTCTCTCTCTCTCTCTCTCTCTCTCTCACACACACACACACACACACACACACACACACACACACACACACACACACACACACATACACATACACATTTTAAAATGTGTATTTTCAGCTCATGAGGCTGCCATTCTTTAATAAACCGTTTATTATTATTATTATTATTATTATTATTATTATCACACACACACACACACACACACACACACACACACACACACACACACACACACACACTCTGACTAACTCATTAAACAGTATTGGCCTTAGTAGCCTTGCAGACGAGGATAGCCGACAGTATGACCAGACAGCCCGTGATGCCCCCCAGAACCCCGGTAGCTATCTTGAACTGCTGCAGCTCGTGGGCCACTTTATCGTAGTCTGCCTTGGTTACCGTGTCGGGGCTCTCGGTTGGGGGGGTGTTCGGGCTCTCGGTTGGGGGGGTGTTCGGGCTCTCGGTTGGGGGGGTGTTCGGGCTCTCGGTTGGGGGGGTGTCCGTAGAGTTGCCGGGCTTTGGTGGTGAGAGAGAGATGGGTTAGTTTAGTGGAGAAAATTAGATGTAGAATGGGTTAGTTAGAGATGGGTTGGTTTAGTGGAGAAAATTAGATGTAGAATGGGTTAGTTAGAGATGGGCTGGTTTAGTGGAGAATATTAGATGTAGAATGGGTTAGTTTAGTGGAGAATATTAGATGTAGAATGGGTTAGTTTAGTGGAGAATATTCGATGTAGAATGGGTTAGTTAGAGATAGGTTAGTTTAGTGGAGAATATTAGATGTAGAATGGGTTAGTTAGAGATGGGTTAGTTTAGTGGAGAATATTAGATGTAGAATGGGTTAGTTAGAGATGGGTTAGTTTAGTGGAGAATATTAGATGTAGAATGAGTTAGTTAGAGATAGGTTAGTTTAGTGGAGAATATTAGATGTAGAATGGGTTAGTTAGAGATGGGCTGGTTTAGTGGAGAATATTAGATCTAGAATGGGTTAGTTAGAGATGGGTTAGTTTAGTGGAGAATATTAGATGTAGAATGGGTTAGTTAGAGATAGGTTAGTTTAGTGGAGAATATTAGATGTAGAATGAGTTAGTTAGAGATAGGTTAGTTTAGTGGAGAATATTAGTTTAGTGGAGAATATTAGATGTAGAATGAGTTAGTTAGAGATAGGTTAGTTTAGTGGAGAATATTAGATGTAGAATGGGTTAGTTAGAGATGGGCTGGTTTAGTGGAGAATATTAGATGTAGAATGGGTTAGTTAGAGATGGGCTGGTTTAGTGGAGAATATTAGATGTAGAATGGGTTAGTTAGAGATGGGCTGGTTTAGTGGAGAATATTAGATGTAGAATGGGTTAGTTAGAGATGGGTTAGTTTAGTGGAGAATATTAGATGTAGAATGGGTTAGTTTAGTGGAAAATATCGAAGGTTGAAGGGGTTAAGTTGTGATTCTAAGTGATAGAATTGGGCTTAAAGTGTTTGGCTCTGGGTTTGATGTGTATGAAACTGGCTGTAATGGATGAAGTATTTAAAGTAGATTAAAGTCTGCCTAATGTAGATAAAATCTGAAACTGCTCTCACTCATGGGACACTTTACGGTAGTCTGCTCTGACCCTTATAAAGATATATACTGTAATTATTTAGTAGGTAATAAATTCGACATCATTTTTACTCTGACATACCGGTAGTGATAATCCATCCAAAGCTAAACGTTCTCATCTGACTCGAGCTTAAAAGGGCTTTCACACATGCTATTCATCACGATGCTCCCCGACGTGGTGCAATCGGCATCATGATCATACAGGCAGGCCGGCATGGGACATCCTCCCAGCGTCCCCATTTGTTGGCATGGTGCGAAAAAGTTGGCATGTTCAAAACTTTGAAAAGTTGTTGTGTGTTGTTGTGGCACAGGATATTGAAATGTGCTGTCATGGCTAAGCCTCGGTAACTTGTGGCATTATCGTTTGCCAGCCTCTAAACCGTGGCACCATCGACGTACATTCGGGGTGCATTATGCAGCATACCGCCGATACCGGTACAGTGGAACCCTTATTTTCCTGGTATTGACAGAAGTCAATGATTTTGTATTCACTCATCTTTTATGACTGTACTGTAAAAAAGAAAAGTGACAATTCCTCCTTTTAATGTCATCCCTATGAATGGAGTCTTCGTTCTTCGCCCTTGCTCCATACAAATATTTCATTGTTAGTTTTATCCTCTGTTTCTTTGTTGTTTTTGTTGTTGTTCCCCAAGCTGCCTGGCCGAACAGCCTCAAGGCCCCGAGCAAGGCCAAGGCCATAACCGAGCACCCCCACAGAACCCTCCCTGCCGACCACAATAAAGCCTGGGTGACCAAAGCCACTCCATGGCGGGGAGCTGAGGAGAGTGCGGAAACGCCCGGGAAGCCAAAGCCCCACCCAGGGCCCTGTGCCCCTCAGCAATTATGAAGAGAAAGTTGAGGGGCAAAGGAAAAATGTGACGCTTTGGCTTCCAATCTTGGTAGATTGGGAGGTCAATCTACGGAAGAGACGCCGTCACTTGAGATCTAGAAAATATATAAGTAAAAGGAACAGTCAGAGTAAGCTATGGGTATGGCAGAGATCGCTCAATTCTCACTCTGATAGACCAGCCCATCACCACATGACTAGAACCCAATCCTCTCAGCATCAGCTAGGAAAGGTCCTAGAAAGCCGCCTTTGGCGGGGGGATAGCTCCCCTATTTCAACCCCTTTCGGGGTTGGGCACCCGCCCATTATTACTGACCAGAAATTATGGTTGTTTGGTATGTATTTAATCTGTGATTACATTATTATGTGATGGAAATACAAACATGAACATCCCACCAGCATATTATATGAACAATGATATAACATTCTATATTTAGTTACTCCCCACTTCTCTGATTTCCGACACTGAGCTTATTGACAGGTAATGTGTTGCCATACATTTGTTTCATCCTAATTCAGCCACCTAACATAATCTACCTTCTGTCTAGTTTCCGATTCCAATGTGAAAGGGCCTCAAAATATTACGAGAAAGAACTTGCTCATCGAAAATTGCCGGAATAAGCGCTCGTGTAACACCTTTTTTTGTATCTGTGACTCACCTGGTCAGTGCCACTGTGATAGTTCCAGCGGGTAGTGAAGTCTTGGTCCATGGTAAACTGGTCCTGGATTAACATGAAGCTTTGGTCGTCCGTGGTGAAGGGCTGCCATTTCTCGGTTTTGTCCTTCCATGTGTCCACGGCTTCCTCAGGGGTGGGGTTTCTGAAGGAGGGGTAGAACAGACAGTTACATAGATAGATGAATTGATGGCTAGAGAGAGGGAAGGATATACGGTACTGTATATAACTATCCACTGTTACTTCACTACTTCTCGACTTAATCCACCATCCAGGAGTCCTCAATATCGTTAGAGGAGGGATTTGACCAAAGATATAGGCCTACAGTAGTTACCAAATTTCCTGAGTGTGGTCTTTGGTTCCCGTTCTATAAACACACACACACACACACACACACACACACACACACACACACACACACACACACACACACACACACACACACACACAACATGTTAAAAGAGTTGAAATTAAACTAGATATATGAAAAATATAGAGATACAATCAAACACCCACCCCAAGGCAAAATAGAGAGGCGGATGGACTTCATCAGGCCACAGCCACCCGCCTTAATCGATTTCCTGTTATAACTGTGGCAAACCCTCTATATCTATAATTCCTAGTGTAGAGTGTTTAACCTTAAAGAAGAAGTAGTATAGTACTAATGAAATAGTCAAAATCTGGGGGTTGATAAATTTGGGGAAGTACATTTTTTAGTCAGAAGTAGAGTAGACAAAATCAGTTAATTTAAATTGGGAAAGTTACATTTCGTAATCGGATATCGAATAGACAAAATCCGTTAACTATGGCAAAAAGTATTGAAAAATATATAGCATGAGACATAGACTACAGTAGATCTGGACTGGACACGAAAATGGAACTCTGCAGTAAGGGACCCAAAATCGGAGAACTAACCCCCAAGTTCGAACCTCGAAACCGCGAAAATATCACATTTTCGCAGTTTCGAGGTTCGAACTTGGAGGGTCGTTCTCCGATTTTGGGTCCCTTACTATAAAGTTCCATTTTCGTGTCCAGTCCAGATCTACTGTAGTCTATGCATGAGATAAAGTCAAATTAACGCCTTAAGAGCGGGTGCTGTGTATTTTACACCGTACCGCACAGCGGGTTTTTTTTACCCTAAATAGGGTTGTTTCCGTGCTCATTTTCATGCATAAACAAGACCCAGAGCGTAAAACAAGTATCTATCCCTGATAGGGCGTAAACAGAGCTTTCCAATGACACCTGAACCATCCTTGTACGACCGCTGGTTCTCTTGCAACGATCGTGCAACACGAGTGCATAAACCCTAAAATACGGTAATTTCCGTACATAATTCCCTGTGTAGCAAGTGAGAAAGGGGGGAGAAGGGTGGGACAGTTCAGTAGGTCCACGGTGGTCGTGGGGAGCGGTCATAAGGTTACTACGCTCGTCCCACCGCTCAGCTCTCTCTCTCAGCAACATTACGTGCTGAAAATGGCACTCGACAGCTGTCGTGCACCGCTGCATAGTCCAAATTTATTTCACTCGACACATGTTGCACGCCGATGGTTAAGGGTTAAGACCTACCCGTATTTAGCGAAGTTAGTCCAGAGTGTGAGCATACGGTCCGAAGCATTTCGTTCCCTCTCATCCAGGACTCCGGGCAGATGGAACAAGTAGATCAGCTCGTCAGCATGGGATACACCTGTGGGAGGGAGAGGTGGAGGTAATGGTGGAGGTATTGTGGTGGTGGTGGTGGAGAGGGGAATTATTGGTGGTGTGGGCTAGAGAGTAGTAGTTGTTGAAGTACCGGTAGTCGTTCCCTAAGCTGCCTTGCCGAACAGCCCCTAGCTCCTAAGGAAGGCCACAGCCGAGAACGGGTTTTCCCAAGGAGTGTGTTTTGTTATTGACGTAAGTGATGGTGTGTTATGCAGTCTTTCATAATGTGTTTGATAGTGTGCGGTGTTGTGTTTCAGCCCGGACAGGTGTCTTGGACTGAGTCATCCAGCCTCTTATGATAACTCGGAAGGGCTGGATGGTACCCACATCACAGCCTAGCCACGGGAAAGGAAGGTTTCTGAGGGATGGATTTCAGGGAGCCGTGCATGTAGCAGAGTGTTGTCTTCTGAGTGCCTGGATGGCTCGGTGGGTGATTTAAGTATGGATATGTTTCTGGAGGCTGGTTTGGTTAGGTGTTGTTTTGATGTTTCTTGGTGTGTGTGAATGTTCTGTCATGTAGTGTAGTGGGTGATGTTGGTTTGGGGAGGCTGAGGCGAGAAATTGTGTGCCTCTCATATCAAGGTGATCCTTGATTTAGAGGACCTTTGTTTCCTGGTGTAGGTGGTCTTAAGGTGTGGTAGCTGTGCAGCCAGTGATTTATTTTAAGAGCTTTGTTCTGTATGGTCTGTAGGATGTTGTGATGTAATGCAATGAGGTTAGAGGTACAAGCAGGGCGAGCATATTCCATCACTGAACGTAGATATTGTTTGTAAGCTGTGGTGGTAGTTTCTTTGTTATGTCTGAATGTTGTATGGGCAAGTGACTTGAGGGCGTTTAGTCGTCTTGGTATCATTTTGTGTTTGATGCTTGTAGTATGTTGTTTAAATGACATTGATGTATCTTATGTAACACCAAGGATTGTTTGTGTGTGTGTGTGTGTGTGTGTGTGTTATGGGGATGTTGTTTAAGGTGAGGTGAGGGATATGACTGTTCTACTGTCCAGTTTGTGAGAAGGGTCAATGTAGATTTGGCTGGGACTAATTTTAGGCTGTTTGCAGTGAACCAGTTGTGTAGTATGTTGAGGTACGGTTAGAGGAGTTGTGCGGCTGTGTTTGCGTCTCCATGTGTACATATGAGTGTTATGTCGTCTGCGTTAGGTGTAATTTCTTTTCCTGGCGAGCGTTAGCGAACCTGCAAATTTAGGAGAAAGCCGCCTTCGTCCGTCCGGGGCATTTTTCTACTAAAGAAATGCACAAATTAATCTCGAAGGAGAGTCTTGGGGGTATTTTCTTTAAGCTTAATGAAGGTCTGTTGAGCAAACTAAAAAAAAAAAAAGATAATAAATAAATACTGTATATAAAATACTTAACCCTTGCACTGCGGCTGATGTATATAATTATAAGTTCTATGTGAAAAAGGCCTTCACTGCGGCCGACGTGTATATACGTTCTGGTATTACCTATTACCGGTGAATTGGTTGCATCAACCCGGGCACTTATTGCCAGAAGTTTCCAGGAGGTTCTAAGCTTGCCACCCATACTCATATCAATGTAGTTTGTGCATTGGTTGAGGAAGGATGTGTGTACAATGAAGAGGTGGTTTAGAAGCTGAAAATGAATGTAAACAAGGCCACTTCCTGTAATTTTGACAGCTATATACCAAGTTTGAATATGAGCTTCATCTCGTCTTCATTTCAACAATTCATACGGTTTTGTAAAAAAATAAAAAATAAAAAAAAAAAATAAAAAAAAAATAAATAAAATACATTTAACACCTTACGAGCGGCCTAGGCGGTATATAATATGTAGCCACCAGCGGGGTGTTTTTACCCAAAATAGGGCTGTTTACGTGATCATTTTCATGCCTAAATAAGACCCAGAGCGTAAAACAAGTATCTATCCCTGAAAGGGCATAAACAGAGCTTTCCAATGACACCATAACGATCCTTTTATGATGGCTAGTTTTCTTGCAACAACCGCGCAACGCGAGTGCAAAAAGCATGTAATTCGGCACTTTCCTCATACAATTCCGTATGTAGCGAGTGAGAGAGGGAGGGAGGAGGTGGGATTCGTGTCAGTAGGTTCGCCGCGGTGGTCTGGAGCAGTCATACGCTCGCTACTCTCCTGCCACCACTTGTCTCTCTCTCTCAGCAACATTACGTGCTGAAATTGCCACACGACCTATGTCGAGCGCCGCCAGATAGTCCAGATTTATTATACTCGACTTATGTTGCGCGCCGCTAGTTATGGGTTAAATATCATCCAGTTATTGTGAGTGGAAGTGAAATAGAAAATTATATATATTTGTTCGCGAGTGTGTCGAGTGTGTCTAGAAAATTATATATATTTGTTCGCGAGTGTGTCGAGTGTGTCGGCTGGGCAGCAACAAAACAAGTAAAGTATTGATCGATTATCCTGGTTGGTGTGAGGAGGTATGGAGGGGATGGTGTCTGTTATAGGAAGAGTTCAACCAATCTTTTCATTGGAGCTCGTTCCAATTTGCTCAGGGCTACGGATATGGCGCGAGGGTGACATATATTGAACAAAATTAGCGGAGAAACCGCCGCTTCGAAAGGCCTTACCTCCTTCCACGGGAATGCCTGGTACAGACATAAAGATCCAGTCGAACAGCGAGTCATCGCTCTCAAACTCCCAAGAGTAGAAGAACATGGAAGGTGCCTGAGGGTCCACCAGGTAGGCTGAGGTCATTAGCTCCCACAAACCAGACTTCAGGAACATCACGCCGTCCATCTGATTAACAGAGATATACAGACATCAGATTATTATTATTTTTTGATAGTGGATACAAAAGACAAAGGTGCCTGTAACAAGTGTCTCCCTCAAATTTGAAAGAGTGACAGAGAGCCAAATTCAAGGTACCGGTATGTCAGAATAAAAATATCTGGACACATGCAGCTTGGAGCAGTTTAAGTCATAGGATGAGGGAAATACATATTGAGGGAGAGAGTTCCAAAGCTTACTTATTGAGTAAAAGAAAGACTGGGAAAATCGACTCACTCTTAGGTTAGAGAGCTGGACAGAATAGGGATGGGAGTTTGTCGAAAGGCGGGTGTCCCCCACTCTCCGCAGGGGAGGAGGTATACACTGAGAAAGCTCTGAAGAACACTGATTATTGTAATAGCGGTAGAAGAGTGAGAGAGATGCAACATTAAGGGGAGGTTTTTTGTTTTTTCTCGACCCCCTTTCACTCATTTTTGCAGTTTGGTTTTTAGATTTGATGACGTTCGCCCTGTTAGTTTGGCGATCTTAAGATCTTTTGCCCCATTTCTTTGTCAATATTAAGATATTTGTTTGCCATTTACTTATCGATATTTTCCTAGCGAGTGACAGCGAGCATCTAATTCAGGAGGAACCCGGCCGGACATTTATCTACCGAAAGATGTACACATTTTTACTCGGGGGGGGTCTTGGGGGTGTTTTTTAAGGTTGATTGAGGTTTAGAGAGCAAACTAACCCTCCCCCTCTTCTCCTTTAATTTAGGTATAATAGTTCAGTTAAATAATGATTACTTGGCTGTTCAAGAGGAATATATCTAGGAAGGATTTGTTTTGTTTGCTGGAGAGAGAGAGAG
>CM064580.1:44590428-44600428 GCA_032716605.1 Paralithodes platypus
AGAGTGTTGGGGCTTGTACTGAATGGTTAATAAAGAATATGAAATAATAGGGAGGATTAAGGGGAGATGGGCCGGTTTTATGGTTTATTCCTTCATTTATTCATGTATTTTTTAGTTTCCTCGCTAGACCTCCATCAAGCTTAAAAACCACCCCCTAGACCCTCCTATAAGATAAATTTGTACATTTTTCGGTAGAAAAATTTCCTGGCCAAAGGCCGATTCCTCTTAAAATTACAGGCTCGCTGTCTCTTGCCAGGATAAAATCGACACCTAAATGGCACGAAAAGTCTTAACATTGACAACAAAATGGGGTGAAAGGTGTTAAAATCGTCAAACTACTTGGCCAAACTTTGTATAGTCTCAAAACCAATGGGGCTAAACCCGAGGTAGAAGGGGGCCACAAAAACCAGCCCATCCCCCCTTAACAAAAACCTGGCATTGTGGGAGTGGTAACCAAAGAAAACTGGCATTATGGGAGGATAGACTTAAGGGGGGTCACCGGCTTTTTTTTTTATCTTTCTCTCCTTTTCTCTCTTTCCCTGGCTTGTATCCATTCGGCCCCATTCATCCATCTATTTTAAGACGTTTATCCCCATCCAGGTGTCGATTTCTTCCTGGCGAGCGATAGCGAGCCAGCATTGTATGGAGAAATCCGGCTTCGCTGGAGACATTTGTCTATCGAAAAATGTACAAATTTAGCTAGCTGTCAAAACAAATATATATATATGATGGCTCGCTACCGCTCGCAAGGAAAATATTGACACCTGTACGGGGGTAAACGTCTTAAAACAGTAGGCTGAATGGGGCTGAATGGATATAAGCCATAGAGAAAGGGAGAGAAAGAGAAAAAAGGCGAGGTGGGCTCCCTTAAGAAGATTATACTCAGTGGCCGAGTAGGCCATGGCCTAGGGCCCCGCGCCCCCAAGGGCCCCGCACCCCCAAGGGGCCCACACCTTGGCTTAAAAAAAAAAAAAAAAAAAAAAAAAGGTTAATTCACAGTGTGCATTTTCGGTTATTAATTTTTGTTAGCGATTACCCCATTCCCAGTACTATTAGGATTAATGGCATTATGACTTTTAGAATATAAAATAATGGGTATTAAATGTATAATGATTGCGTTATATTTATTTTAAAACCGTAAAACGCGTAACCCGTTTACCTGGTAGAAGAAAACATTTAGTTATCCCTGATAATATTTTGTTAACACTATATTATTGATTATTGGGAATCTAGGACTCTTTCCTCAATTTCTCTCACCGATCCTCACTTATAAATATCCGTGATAAAGTGGTTATGTTACTTGCACTGCCTATGCCTTGCATTTTTGCTAAACCAATTATTATTGATGGGTAGTCTATGGATAGTAGGCACCTCTATAGCACAGAGCTCGGCACGCTCGTTTCCTAGCCCAAACGAGATACAAGAGGAGCAGATAGTTCCCGTAGGTGGAGGTGCAATTTTGTATGCCTAGGTATATGGAATCTAGACCTATGCTAATCAATCTCCTTAGTCCTTAGGCTGTTTGTCTACATTAGCTTAACCCATTCAGTACCAGGGCCATCCTTTTAACAAAAATCTAGATTCTTTTAGACGATTTTATTATATTACAAATGTATAATAGCCTATATGTCAATATAGTTGCCCTCTGACCCCTGACTAGTGCGGACGTCCCCAGTGACCGCTAGTGAACCGGTTTACCCTTAGTGAGGTCCTAGTGAACTTTCTTAGTGATGGCTGTTGTTGATGAGTCTGCTGTCTCCTCCCATACTCTCCAGCTTTGTCTTGCTTTGCAAGAAAGACTGGAGAGTGTGGAGCAGGAGATTCAGTGTCTCAAAGATGAAAATTTGGCCTTGAGACTAGCTATGGCGGAAAAGAAGTGTGAGGCTACCGGAAGTGTTCCCAGGGATCGTGAAGCCCCTTGGAAAGTGGTGTCAACCAGTGCAACGGCCTGCAAGCTGAAAAGGCAGCCACTCAAGACCCACAACAACTTCAGCACCTTGGCTGATGAGAGTGATGGCGAGGAAGTGGCGATCATCGAGGCAGTGAGAGGGGAGGGGGGGAAGTCTGCTGCTGTTGCTGCTACAACTCCTGCTACAGGCCGGCAACAGAAAACAGCTAAGTCTATTTTAATTGTAGGGGATTCAATGATTAAATACCTTGGTAGGGCTACTAACACACATGTTGGTAAAGTTGTCTGTCTGCCTGGTGCCGGAGTCGAGAAGGTGGCAGAAAAGCTAGATGGTGTCATGGAAGCGAGTGGAGAGGACCCCATCATCTTCCTCAACGCAGGGAGCAACGACATTTGGAAATGCAGGACTGAGGAGTTGCTCACCACGTACCAGGAAATGTTGGAGAGGATCAAGGAGAAGGGTGGAGTTCCTGTGGTACACAGTATCCTACCAAGAAGAGGGGTAAGGAAGGAATGGTCCTCCAGGGCTATTGGTGTAAATAGCCGGCTGGAGAAGTATTGCAAGGCAAATACTATTCCATTCCTGGATAACTGGACCCTCTTCTACGGTAAGGATGAACTGTATGCCCAGGATGGAGTACATCTCTCTCGACTAGGAGTTTCGACCTTAGCCAGCTCACTCGACAAGTTTGTTGCGGGGTTTTGTTAATAAACCATAGGTGTGTAAGTAAAATAGAATCCCAGCCACATCAAATTGATAGTAATAACGAACATTCTGATAGCGCAGATTTTCCGTCTAGGTCCAGTAGTTCAACAGGTAAAAATAAATTAGTTAAAAACAATAGAAAAATAGTTGCAAATACAAGTAATAGTTTGAGTGTTTATTATACAAATTGCAGGAGTTTATGTAACAAAATGAACGAACTTAGAGCACTGGTTAGCAAAGAAAATATAGACATAATAGCGCTAACTGAAACATGGATTAATACAGAAACCAGGCATTTTTTAGCAGAGTTTGATATACCGGGATATAGTTGGTTAAATATGACCGAACAAGTAAGAGGGGTGGCGGTATAGCAGTGTTTGTCAGGAGTTCATTAAAAAGCTGTACTAAATCAGGTATTAGAGTAAATAATGAAAATGAAAGTGTTTGGGTAGAAGTTAACGAAGGTAGTGAGACTTTAGTTATTGGAGTTATGTATAGACCGCCAAATATGAGTAGAAATGACGGAACATCATTATGGGAGGAAATTAAAATAGCATCAAGGCTTAGCAACGTGTGCATTATGGGGGATTTTAATTTCCCTAATATAGATTGGCAGCAACAAATAGGCGACTCTGATTCAAAGGAGTTTATTGAGGTAGTACAAGATAGTTTTTTATCTCAATTCATAGATACGCCAACTAGAGGTGATAATATTCTCGATTTAGTTTTCAGTAACAATGAACATATGATAAATAGTGTACAAATCGGGGACCACCTAGGAAATAGTGATCACAATTCTGTGTATTTTAATATACAATGGAAAGGTAATACCAGAGAGAATACAACATTAATACCTGACTTCAGAAAAGCCAATTATGGTGGGTTAAGAGAAGCCCTGTTAGCGGACCCTATGGTCAAAAAATTAAGTCGATCCAGGTGTCCAAATGAGTGTATCCTTTCTCAGGCACCTGTCATCTTAAGTCAGGAGGAGACGTCAAACTTGGTAGATACATACGATAATTTTATCAAGTCAGTATTCAATGCGCAAAATAAATATATCCCCAAAAGAAAATTTAGATCAACACAGAACCAACCCAAATGGATGAATAATAGACTATTAGATCTTCTAGGACAAAAGAGGGGAATATATAGAAAAATTAGAAAAGGCGAAATTCACCTACTTACTTACTATCAGAATCTATCAAGACAGGTAAAAAAGGATATTAGGAAAGAAAAAAGAAATTATGAAATTAAGGTTGCCAATGACTCAAAAAATAATCCTAAAGCTTTTTACCAACTATATAAATCCAAGGTTAGAGATGTAATTGGTCCCCTTAAAACTTCGATAGGAAAATTGACAGAAAGTGATTTAGAAATGTGCAGTACATTAAATAGTCAATTTCTTTCCGTTTTCACTAATGAAAATTTGGCACAGTTTCCAGAAGTCCGTAAGGTATACAGCGATAGTATAGAAAATAGGTTAAGTATGGTTACTATAAGTAGAAATGATGTGGTTAAGGAAATTGACAGACTGAAACCTCATAAATCGCCTGGTCCTGATGAGGTATATGCTAGAGTATTAAAAGAATGCAGAGATGAGTTAAGTTATCCATTAACATTTCTATTTAACAAGTCATTAGAAACAGGTATAGTTCCAGAAGCTTGGAAGCTTGCAAATGTAGTTCCGATCTTCAAAAAAGTTGATAAATCAATAGCATCCAATTACCGTCCCATTAGTCTCACTTCAATCATAGGAAAACTACTAGAGTCAATTATTGCTAGGAAAATGAGAAACCACTTAGAAACATTTAACTTAATCAATTCTTCTCAGCATGGATTCACTCAGGGACGGTCTTGCCTTACTAATTTGCTTAGTTTTTTCTCAGAGGTATATGAAGCAGTAGATAATGACAAGTCATATGATATTATATATTTAGATTTCAGTAAAGCTTTCGACAGAGTCCCTCATGAGAGATTGATGAGAAAGGTTGAGGCACATGGAATAGGTGGGGCGTTGTTAGGATGGATTAGGTCATGGCTAATTGGTAGGAAGCAGAGAGTCAGCATAAATGGTACCAAGTCAGAATGGGGAGCAGTCAAAAGTGGTGTCCCCCAGGGATCGGTATTAGGTCCCCTGTTGTTTCTTATATACATAAATGACCTAGATTTAGGTATAACTAGTAGGATAAGTAAATTCGCAGACGATACTAAAATAGGGAGATCAATTGATTCAGATAGCGATATAGAGTGCCTCCAAAGGGATCTAGATACCTTACATGAATGGTCAGTAAATTGGCAGATGAAGTTTAACATTGACAAATGCAAGGTATTAAAGATAGGGAAGATGCAAACAAATGTTAAATATAAACTAGCTAATTTAGAATTAGAAAATTCAGACTGCGAGAAAGATCTAGGTGTGTTTGTTAGCAATGATTGAAGCCTAGAAAACAGTGTATAAGCGTTCGTAATAAGGCAAACAGGATTCTCGGGTTCATCTCTAGGAGTGTGAGTAACAGAACTGCTGATGTTATCTTAAAACTTTACTTGTCATTAGTGAGACCCCACATGGATTATGCTGTCCAATTTTGGTGTCCTTATTACAGAATGGACATAGATTCATTGGAGAGAGTACAGCGTAGAATGACAAAAATGATCCATAATATTAGAAACCTTCGTATGAAGAAAGGTTGAAGAAATTAGGTTTACATTCGTTAGAGAGACGCAGAGTTAGAGGGGATATGATAGAGGTGTTCAAGTGGGTTAATGGGATTAACAAAGGGGACATGGCAAATGTACTAAAGCTCAGTGATAGCGAAAGAACTCGTACCAATGGTTTCAAATTAGATAAATTTCGTTTCAGAAAAGATATAGGCAAGTATTGGTTTGGTAACAGAGTTGTAGATGGGTGGAATGGACTACCAAGTGCTATAGTGGGATCTAAAACTGTAGGGAGCTTTAAGATAAAATTGGATAAGCATATGGACGAGAAGGGTTGGGTGTGAAGGGGGATCAGCCGGGTTGGGCCAATCAGCGCTCTGCAGACCTCCATAATCCTGCGTTAATCTCTAACCGTTTTGGTAAGATGATCCTCAGGGTATTAGAGTGTGAAGCCTATAATTGGGCTTTGTAATTGAATTGGGGTTGTGTGGGACAGGGATCTGCCTTGCTTAGGCCAATCGGCTTTCTGCAGACTCCCATTTTCTTATGTTCTTATGTTCTTATATATTTTATCTATATAATCTATTATAGGCCTACTACTTGGTATGAAAAATAAGTTTGTCCAGCCCATTTTCCAATCACTTACAATACCGTCTTGCATTAGGCTAACTAGAGAGGTACGGTAATAAGTTACAATTATAGTTTGTAGTCTTGGACAGTAGACCTAGTTTACAATTTAAAGGTGGTTTTATCATGCTAGTCTAAAGATAAATATAATTGGCAATGCAATCATGCCCTCATTTTCAGCAACTCATTCCAATGTCTATGACACATTGTCAATGACAATTTTCACATTGAAAACTTGATCAAAGTAAAATATTAATTATTTTCTATATTTCACAGAAGTTCAAAGCCTCATTCGGCAAAACCAACAACTGATCCATTCCCATAGCCTAGCTACATACAGCAAAAGCTGCAAAATATGCATTTCTTTATATTTTTATCAAAGCAGACTGACTCAATCAATATTGTCAGTGTTATCGTTGTTGTACATAGATCTATGGATAATTTTGTATATCTATAGGCCTATGCATCTGTTATTTTAATTTACTAGTTACAAAAGCTAAACAAAATAACGTGATCACTAGGCTATTGACAAACTAATTCAAATTTACATTGAATTAGCACAAATAGGCTCAGTCGCTCATGTTGTGTCAAATAATACTTTGATTATCATGAGTGAGAAACACTATGGTCATATTAAAACTACTATAAATTACAGGATTTCACTCCCTCCATAGTCCTCAAAATGTCCCTAAAAGTACTCAATTTTCCAAAATGTTCTTGGGGGGGGCTTACATATCCCCCCCAAACCCCCCAGCTGTAGGGGCTTGCTTCGCTCGCCCCCTACCCTCCCATTTACAGGGGCCCCACATAACCCCAGTGCCTAGGGCCCCATAACATGTAAATCCGCCCCCGATTATATTATGGGAGGGTTACTAAAGAAAACGTATATATTGAGAGGGTAACAAAAGAAAACGTATATATTGGGAGGGTAACTAAAGAAAACTTATATATTGGTAGGGTAACTAAAGAAAACGTATATATTGGGAGGGTAACTAAAGAAAACGTATATATTGGGAGGGTAACTTAAGACTTACGCGCTCTCTCTCTCTCTCTCTCTCTCTCTCTCTCTCTCTCTCTCTCAGTATACAACCCATTACCGGCCCCATCCTCCACAGTTTTGGGGCTTTTAATGATGGGTAAATATACAATAGACAATAAGAGAGTATCTTAAAATATATATATATATATATTATGGAAAGGTAGCAAAAGAAAACTTAAGATTACGTATTTTAAGGCATACTTAAATAACATTTATTTTAAAATGTACAGATGCCCACATAAGTTCTGTTCCTCGTGATCATATGTATGAAAGTAAAATAGTATGAATGATTTGCTAGTGTAGTTAGAACTACATCAACTGCATTTAATATGCAGTTGACTAATCAAACAAGCACTGCACAAGAAGCTACACTCGTACTTCAATCGTGCGCATTATATTTGTGTGTAGATCACAAAGAGGAACAGAACTCATGAGGGCACCTGTACATAGAGAAAATCTTGTTAAGAGGACAGTGGCTATTTTGTTGGTCTATTAATTTATTTATTCATTATTTTTTTAGTTTCCTCGCTAGACTTCCATCAAGCTTAGAAATACACACCCTAGAGAAGAAAAATGTCCCGGCCGAAGGTCGGTTCCTCTTAAAATATCAGGCTCGCTATCGCTCGCCAGGAAAAAATTGACACCTAAATGGCATGAAAGGTCTTAAAATTGACAACAAAATGGGGCGAAAGGTGTTAAAATTGCCAAACTAATGGCCCGAACGTCTTATAATCTCAATACAATAGGAGATAAACATGAGGGAGAAGGGGGCCATCCCCCCTTAATTAGATACTTACAGCCCAGGACAAGCGAACCCTCATCCCTGACACTGCCGGACATAACGGGGATCCTGAGGAACTCCCCGGCAGCCACTATCTCGCGGGGGTCCTTCGGGATCACCAGTTCGATGCCCGTGTCTGCTAGGTTACTTTGGATTACGGGGCAGAGGCCTTTGAAACCGAGTCCTCCTTCTATTCTGTCGCCGCCCTGAGAAAGGAAGATTGTTTAGTTATATATAGATTTGCTGTACTTATTTTGTTTTGTTTTATTATGCATTACCGGTATAATATAGTTTTTTCAAGTCGAACATTGTTTATATAGGCCTAATTATAGATTTACTTTTTTGGTTTTGTATATTATGTATTCCAGTATATTTTGCAGCTAACGGTAAAGTGCCATGTCCCCATCTTGATTACTCGTCAATAATTTCTGGAAAAAGTGCTCGCTTGAATTCACCTTTTGACTTGCAAATGACTCACATATATCTTATTGGATGCTTGGATGACCTCTATGAATGTCTTGCAAATACCATACCTCTACGAATGTCTTTCAAATGACTCTCATATAACTTATTGGCTGCCTAGATGACCTCTACGAACGTCTGCCAAATACTTTTACGAACGTCTTGCAAATACTTTTACGAACGTCTTGCAAATACCTCTATGAACGTCTTTCAAATGACTCACGTATATCGTATTGGATGCTTGAATGACCTCTACGAACGTCTTGCTCCTCATACATTCGAGCATTTCTACATTGGTAGCTCCGTCGCCCCAACAGCCGATGATGTCAGCGGTGTGCTTAAAGGAGGTGTCGGGGTTGTTGTCAATGGTCCACTCCTCGAAGGCTGACCCGCTCATGGGGATGGTCCGATGGATAAGCTGCTTCCCGGAGTTGTGTGTAGCTGGAGAGCGGAAGTAAAGGAGCTTAGATTAATAAGTTAGAAGTTTAGGAGGATAGGAAAAAGATTTGGATTGGCCAGAGGATGCTAGATAGAGATTATATACACCTATTGTACAATTCATATCATTAGTTTGGAAATTATAAGATGTTTTACACCATTAGTTTGACGATACTAAAAATCTTCACCCCATTTAGATGCCATTTTTTTCTTCTGAGCTATAGATAGCGAGCTGGTAACTTATAAGAAATTGACCTTCGCCCAGGATATTTTGTTATAAAAAAAAATCAAATTTTGCTTGAAAGGAGGTCTCGGTGGGTATTTTTAAGATGAAGGAAGTTTGGAAAGGCGTTGTTGTTATCCTAGAGAACAAAATGAAACTCGTTGCTCGAAAATGGCAAAAACAAGCCAAATCCATAATAATGATCAAACAAAATATCATAATAACCCCCAAGATGTGGGGCCAGATAGTGCTAACTCCCTTGATTGCTAAAGGGCATTTCAAAGCTGAACAAAACCGTGTAACATTAGCCAAAATATTAATAAGAAAGGTGTCCTAGGCTCGATGTCGTCATGTGTGTGTGTGTGTGTGTGTGTGTTGTACTGAAAGTGTTAAGCTTCTGTACTACTTGAGGTGTTTTTCCTAAGCTGAATAAAATCACCTAGGTTTAGCCAGATGATGATGAAGGGGGTAACACTGGCCGATCCGACGGTTGGGGGGGGCATTATTATATATATATATATATATATATATATATATATTCTTTAATACATACGAGGTTGAAAGAAATGGCAATTTCTGCGTTGGAAATTTTATTATTCAAAGTTTCCAGGTCTCTGATGAGTTTTCGCTGGGTGGCAGGAAGTAGATGAATGAGATTACCAAAATTCATGGTGGTACAGGGTTACATTAATGTAAATGATGATACAGGATATATGACGCGTTTCACTGGACAACCAGCATTATCAAGTAAGGATAGAATGATATAAAAGGTAAACAGAAAGGGTATATATAGAGGGTGGAGGATCAGAGGAGGCGAAAATCAGGGGGCAAAAGTCTGCTATTGGTGGAGGGGTATTCTAGGAGTGTAAAAGAGAGATCCGCGTCACGCAGGCGCACTGGATGCGGGAAGGTGGTGGTCGGTTAGCGGGGTCGAAGCTGATTGGCTGCGTGTCGAGGGGCGTGGCCTAATTTGCGTAGTACGTGTGGCGCGGGCAGAAGACGAAGCTGAAGGAGGAAGCGCGGGGGGCTGCATCAAGGGCACCGTGGGGCGAGGGGGGGTGTTAGGTCCTGTAGGATAGTGCCTTTTGGCAGAAGGAAGGATCTGAAGGTCCAGAGTTTGGTTGTTGATGTTAGGATGTAAGGCTTGGATATATAAC
>CM064580.1:44605428-44607928 GCA_032716605.1 Paralithodes platypus
TTGTTATATTTATTTATTTTTATTTAATATTATTTTAATTTTTTTTTTATTTTTTATTTTTTTTTTTTTTTTGTTTTTTATTTTTATTTTTATGTTTTTTATTGTTATATATTTTTTACTAATTATGTATAATTTTTATATTTTGAATTTTTTTTTTTATTTATTTTTGTTGTTATTTTTTTTTTATTTTATATATTATATTGTTTATTTTTTATTTATAATATTATTTATGGTTTTGTTTGATTGTTTGATTATATTTTTATATTGTAATATTTGATAATTTTTTTTATAATATTTATAAATATATTGTTATGTATTTTATTTTTTTATTTTTATTATTTATATTGTATTTTTTTGTATATATTATATTTGGTTTTTTTTTTTTTGTTTTTATATTAATTGATTTATTATTTATTTATTTTTTATTTGTATATTTTATTTTGTTTTTTTTTTTTTTTATTTTTTTTTGTTTTTGATTTTTTATTTTATTTTTTTTTTTTTGATATTTAATATATTGTTTATTTATATGTTTTTATTTTGTATATGATTATTTGTTTATTATATTATATATATTTTTTTATATTTTATTTTAAATTTTTTTATTTGTATATTGTATTTATTTATTTATATTATTATTTTTTATTATTTTAGTTTTTTTTTTATATATATATTTAATTTTTATTTTATATTTTATATTGTTTATAATATTATTTTTTTTATATTATTAAATTATTAGTTTATGAATTTATTTAAATAATTTTTAAATTATATATATGTATTTATTTTTTTTTTATATTTTTATTTATTTTTAACTTTTGGTATTTGATTTTTTTTTATTTTTTTTATTTTTATAATTTTATTTATTTATATTGAATATTTTTTTTTTTTGTTGATTATATTTGTTTAATTTTGTTATGATTTTATATTATATTTTTTTTATTTTTTATATTTTTTTTTATAATTTAATTTCTATATAATAGTTTTTTATTATTAAATTTTTTTTATTTTATTTATTATTATATTATTTTTATTATTTTTATAATATTTATTATTTTTATTTTGTTTTTTTTTTTTTATGATTGTTATATTAATTTTTTATTATTTTATTTAATTTTATATTTTTTTATTTATTTTTTTTTTTTTATATTTTTTATTTATGTAATATTTTTGTTTATATTTTTAGTATTTAGTATTTTTTGATATTATTATTTGTTTTTAATATTGTTGGTTTTGTTATGTAGAATAATTTATATTATTTTATATCTTAAATTTTTTATTTTTGATTTATTATATTAATTTATAAATTATATTTTTTATTATTATTTATTTATTTTATATTTTTTTTATTTTGATTTTAATTTTTTTTTTATTTTATTTGTATATTTTTATGTTTGATATTATATTTCTTAATTTATTTTAGTGATTGTTTATTTTGTATATTATGTTTTATTTATTTTTTGTATACTGTTTTATTTATTTTATATTATAATTTTTAATTGATTATTTATTTTTATTTATTGTTTTTATTTTATGATTTTATTGTGTATTTTTGTATATTGAATATATATTTATTATATGTTTTATTTTTTATTTTTTATTTATATATTTTATTGAGTATTTATTAAATTTTTGTTTGATTGAGTTTGTTCTTTATTTTTATAATATTTTTTTTTTTTATTATAATAGTTTTTGTTTTGTTTTTATTTTTTTTTTATGTGATTTATTTTTATTATTAAAGATTTTTTATTTTTATATTATTATTTAATTAATTTTATTTATTATTAGTATTTTATATTTTATTATGTTCTATTTTTTTTAGATTTGTGTTATAAATTTAGTTATTTATTTTATTTTTATTATATTCCAGATTTATTTTTTTATTTTTTTTATATATAATTATTTAAGTTTATTTTAGTTTAATATTTTATTTTTATTATTGTTAATATTTCTAGTTATTTGATTTATTATTTTATATATTTTTTTTTTTTATTTTTTTTATTATTTTATTTTTAATATAATTGATATATATTTTTTTTATTATATTTTTTTTAATTTGAATTTATTTTTTTTTTTATTGTTATTATTTTATTATTTAAGTTTTTATTAATAATTATATTGTTGTTTGTATTGTTTAATGTTATTATTATGTGATTTATATTTTCTTATTTTATTTGTTATTTTTTTATTTTTATTTTTTTATTTATTTTTTGTTTTATATTTATGTTGCTTTTTTTTATTTAAGTGTTGTATTTATCTGTTATTTTATGTTATTTATTTTTAATTTTTATTATCTATATTTTTTATTTTGAATTTAATTTTTTTATTTTTATTGATTTATTGTTATTATTTATTTATGTATTTTATTTTTTTTTATTTATATTTGTTTATAATTTTTTATTATTAATTTATTTATTTTATTTATTTATTGAATTTTTTATTTATTGTTTTTTTATTTTTTTTAATATATATTTTGTTTTTTTTTATTTTTTTTATTTTATTA
>CM064580.1:44615428-44629730 GCA_032716605.1 Paralithodes platypus
AGAGGTCGAGGGTTCGAGGCTCGGGCCAGCCAGTGTGAGTTATTGACAGACAACAGTGCTGTTGGTGGTCGGCGCGGTTTAGCAATATGTGGCATCTGTCCACTGAAGTCCCTGACATATCAGGGCACCCACCCCGCTCTTGAACAGGGAATGCATGGTGGTCAAAAATAGAAATATAAAGAATGCATCATTTGTTTGAAGTTTCAAAGTTCAACGAAGTTTCATATGAGTTTGTAGGTAATGTAGATTCTTTAAGAAGATGTAATATGAAAGATTTCATACTTTTTCCAGTTTAGTTGTTGTTGTTGTTGTTGTTCCCCAAGCTGCCTGGCCGAACAGCCCCAAGGCCCCGAGCAAGGCCAAGGCCATAACCGAGCGCCCCCACAGAACCCTCCCTGCCGACACAATAAAGCCTGGGTGACCGAAGCCACTCCATGGCGGGGAGCTGAGGATGTGCGTGGATGATCTCTCTACTTACTATCTTCTAAGATGGAATGTATCAATTATTGTTATTGTTTCCTTTCTAGATGTGGTTGTGGCTGAAGATGAAACCACTACCCATCTGAGTGCCTCGATGGTCCATGAGTCCCATATTGCCCGGAGCCTCTGGTATTCCGGCTGCCAGGAAACCTACAAGTAAATACAATTTTCATTATTATTATATATCTATGTTTATCTGTCTCTCCTATCTATTGCTCTTATATATATATATTGATATGTTGTTGTTTATCTCTCTATATATCTATTTATCAATCTATCTATCTGAGTGCTTCGATCTAGTCCATAAGTCCCATATTGCCCGGAGCCTCAGGTATACCTGCTGCCAGGAAACCTACAAGTAAATACAATCTTCGTATTAGTATTAGTATTATTATATCTCGGTTTCCTATGTGTATTTATTGTTATCTTTTTACCTCCCTGTCTGTCCCCCTTATCGCTATCTATATATCGTTCTATATTTATTTATCTCCATACTGTATGTCTGTTTATAAATTTATCTGAGTGTTTCGGTCTGGTCTATAAGTCCATATTTTCCGGAGCTTCTGTCTGGAACCCTACTAGTAAATACCACTTGCATTATTGTTATTGTATTAGTTCTTTCTATGTGTGTGTGGGGGGGTGTTTGTTTCTTCTAATATTAACGGTATTTTTATTTCTCCTGTCTGTCTCTCCTCCCTATCTCTATCTACAGTATCTGTCCATCTCTATATATCCATATGTCTGTCTCTATCCACCTATCTTTACCTCTTGTTATGTATCAACCTAAGTGTTATATATCTGGTCCATAAGTTCCATGTTACCCGAAGCATAAGTGGAGTATCAAGTTTGCTTCCTTGAATTGGATTTCCGCTCCTCTATTTGAACCATAATAATAATAATATAATAATAATAATAATAATAATAATAATAATAATGCAACTAATCGAACCCCTAATAATAATAAGATTAATAGTAGTATAGGTAGCGTCAGCGAACTTGACAATAATCTTGACCTCTTAACTTCTTATAACTCGAAATTAATTAAAGCAATCGGGCTGACGTTTCTATCATTTGGGAAGAGTCCACCAGGAAATAGGTGTGGATATTTAAAGCCAGTTTGTTCTAGGCCCTTTTGAGTTACAGAGAGGTCATGGATCAAGATACTTGTCAAAGTTAGTTTGCGCTACCTACTGTATAGTAATAAGTATAATGATAATAATAATATTCCATGTAACGTACCTACCGTAGTAGAGCCAGCCTGTACTGTCTATATATCTATCTATCTATCTATCTATCTCTATATAGTATCTATCTATCTATATCTACTCAAACACATACCCCCCCCTTTTTTTTTTTTTTTTTTTTTTTTTTTTTTTTTTAATACTCCAGTAACGCACCTAGTAGAGCCAGCCTGTACTGCACGACCACCACCACCACATCACGGTCCATGAGTTTGGTGGGCACGTAGAGGAAGGCATCACCAGACATGTACGCCCCACCGTGCACGAACACCATCACGGGCAGCCCAGGTTTAGCGATAGTCTCCGGGGTCTAGGGAGGGAAAGGGGAAGGAATATGTTATTTTCATTATTGTGGTGTCAACATATAGATGGTACTGGATAATATGTGACAGTGGCCATCATAATGAGACAGTATGATCATTTTGTTTTCCTATGTGAGGAGGGAGACAAATGCACAACTGCCTGTGGTGAGTGCCTCCCCAGAGTTAAAAGAGTGACAGGGCCAAAATCAAGACGGTCGAGTCAAAATGTCTGGACACACGGAGTTTGAAGCAATTTAAGTCATAGGAAGGGGAAGACTGATTCTGGGAGAGAGCTATTGAATAGAAGAAAGATTGAGAATAACGTTTCACTCCTGGGTTGGACAGTTTCACAGAGTAGATGGGATTGTGTTGCACGACAGGTGCTACGTGCTCTACGAAGAAGGGGTGGTATACACTGAGAGAGCTCTGAGGAACACTGATTATTGTAATTAGCGGTAGAATAGTGAGAGATGCAACATTGCCGCGAAGAAAGAGAGAGAGACTGCAGAGAATTGGTGAGTGGACGTGAGTTAATTAGGCAGAAGACTTTCTTTTTGTCTAGAAATGTTGTGTGAGAGGATCCTCACACGTGTGAACCATACTCAATACACGTGAGCCCAACTTAGAAATATCGATGCTAACTTTGAGACAGTAGCCTATATGAATGACTAAGACTGTGACGGATTATATGAGACAATTAACAGTACGGTATAATCAGCTAGTACAAAGGAGTACAAAGGAAATCAAGCAACAACAGGTCTAGTGACCCTTCTAGGCTGCTTGTCCTCCAAAACACTGAAGATCAAGTGTCCAAACAGTGGTTTAGAGTGGGTAAGGGAACATTGGAAAGGGAACTACTGCCATGGAACTAATGTCCGTGGCAGGATTAGGAAGTTAGTAGGGGACAGATGGGTTAGTAACTGAGGGGGGAATAAAATAAAGTTATTCATTTACAAACGCAGTCAGTCGCGGGTTTGATGCGAGATATTTGTCTAAACGGAGTTTAAATGAATCAACGGTGCTGCAGTCTATAACGTCTCGGGGAAGCCCATTCCACAAGTTGACAACTCGATTGAAGAAGAAATTCTTAGATTCGTGTGAGTTAAAAGATTTACCAATAATTTTGCAACCGTTTTCCCGCGTGTAATTAGATTGGTCGATAGTGAAGTACTTACTACAGTTCATATTGTCGATGCCTTTGATGATTTTGAACACTTGAATTAAGTCACCTCTTAATCTGCGCTGGGTTAAAGGAAATAGATTTAATTCTCTAAGACGCTCTTCGTATGGTTTGTTCTTTAGGCTAGGTATCATTTTGGTAACTCTACGTTGAACTCGTTCTAGCTTGTTTATATCTTTTTGGTAATAAGGGCACCAGGATTGAACGCAGTATTCCAGAAGAGGGCGGACTAAGGAATTGTAAAGGGTTAGGATAACTTCTTTGGATTTATGCTCAAATGACCTGCCTATAAAGCCAATTATTTTGTTTGCCTTCTTAACAACTTCTGAACATTGTTGACTCGGTTTTAGGTTACTCGATATTGTTACTCCCAGATCGGTTTCTCTGTTTACATTCTTAAGCTGAGTGCCATTCATCGAATAGTTTGCTTTCTCATTTAGGTATCCGATATGTAGTACTTTACATTTATCCGCATTGAAACTCATTTGCCAAATTTGGGCCCAACATGACAATTTATCTAGATTGTGTTGCATATCGTCAACTTGTTCTTTTGAGAGTACGCTATTTGCAATTTTTGTATCGTCAGCAAATTTTGAGATTGTACAGGTGAGACCCTCATCTATGTCGTTGATGTAAATTAGAAAGAGAATTGGTCCTAGTACCGATCCCTGGGGTACCCCGCTACTTACATTGGTCCATTTAGATGCCTTACCGTTTATGACTACTCTTTGCTTTCTGTCGCTGAGCCAATTTTCTATCCATTTCAACACACCGTCTTGTATTCCATGCGCTTTTAGTTTTAGCAGTAAACGTTTGTGGGGAACTTTGTCAAAGGCCTTTTGAAAATCAAGGTATATAATATCTACAGCTTTATTCTCATCGTAGAGGTTGAGGATATCGTGGAAGAAGTCTAAGAGGTTTGTTAAACAGGAACGTTTTTTACGAAAGCCGTGTTGAGTATCTTTAAGTAAGTTATTTGCCTCTAAGTGATTTACGAGTCTGTCTCTTATGACCGTTTCTAGCATTTTACATACAATTGAGGTTAAGCTAATTGGACGATAGTTACTGGGTAGAGATTTGCTGCCTTTTTTTAATATCGGTGTTACGTTGGCTAGCTTCCACTGATCAGGCATAGTCCCAGACTGCAAGGATTCATTGAATAGCAATGTCAGTGGTTTGGAGAGCTCATCCTTAGCTTCCTTTAGAACTCTAGGCGAGATTGTATCAGGTCCAGGCGTTTTATTTACCTTGAGTTTATCTAAACAATTCAATACTTCTCTCTCTGTAACGGTGATATTGCTTAGAACATCTGAATTATCAATCTGAATCGGTGATGGTGTAGGGATATCACTGAGGTCTTTGGTTGTAAAACTGATGCAAAGAAGGTATTGAGGGCATAATCATTTGTACTTCGTCTTTGGTGTATTCTCCATTTTCATCGACTAACGGTCCAACAGTTGAAGTAACTACTTTTTTCTTTCTGATATAACTATAGAATTCTTCGGGTTTGTTTTACTTTGATTAAACATGTAACTCCAGGGTCTTTTACTTTGCTTAATTAACTGATTGCGTCGTAGCTCTACAAATTTCACCCGTTCTTCGTCATTTTGTGAGGATTTTAATCTATCATTAGCAATAGCAAGCAGACAGTCTGAAATATCTTTATTCACCATTTGGGCTTATCATTATGGCCTGGACATTTTCGATGGTATGATTCTTGCACTGCCTAAGGTAAGTTGTGAAACACTCCCAAGATGTATTATGTTTTGTTAGTCAGAAAGCTCCAGTCAGCTTTAAGCTTTGAAAGTTTATGAAAGCTTTCTTGAAATTAGGGACTTTCTCTATCATTATGCCAGACGCCTTATTAATTCCATCTGCACTTTAAGAGCAAATGCAGTTTACTGAAGGACTTACAGGATTCCACTCAATTTAGGCGTCATTTTAATGTATAGTAACACAGCTAATCCATCCACTTCTTTAAGCTTTGATTTATAGTTTATGAAATTGCCGACCAAGGCTGAAATTAGGACTTTCTCAATGCTGCTATTTGATTTGTTACTAGTAAACTTTAAAGTGAAAGTTATCGTACGATGGTCGCTGTTACTGAATTCATCACCAACATTCAAATTCTCTATTAATTCTTCTTTTGTTGCGAGTACAAGGTCAAGCACATTATTACCACGGGTCGGAGATTGTACAAATTGAAAAAGTGAACTCTCTTGCAAGTTAGCATAGAGGTCGTGTCCAGAGTGTGAAGTAAGAATATCGCCCCATTTAGTCACGGGTAAGTTGAAATCGCCAAGAATTACGGTATCTTGTATGTTAGTTATTTCTGCAATTTGTTCATAAATTTCACTGTCAGTTTGCACTGATTGAGCTGGGGGTCTGTATAATAAAGCTAGTGTTATTTTAGCTCCTCGTTTATTATTTAATAGTACGTAAGATATGTCTATATTCGCAATTTGAGGTTTTGACATTAAGATGGGATTAAGACTTTCCTTTATAAAAAACAGAACTCCATTTCTATTGATCCGACTTTTCTCAAACATTGTATAATCAGGAAGCGTATTCGGCTAAAAAGTCTCTGTCTTCCGTATTTAACCAAGATTCTGTAATGACGATTATATCATAATGTTCTGTAAACACGATTTCCTCTAGATCTGAAAATTTATTGCGTATGCTACGAGCATTTACATAAAACACCTTAAGAGTATAGTGAACTCACTGTGGAGTAGGCTATATTAACTTTGAGGCAGTCATCACAAGGGAGGATTCGAGTTTGCTCCCTAGACCTCTATCAAGCTTAAAAACACCCCCAAGACTAGGTAAGTTTGTAAAATTTCCGGCCAAAGGCCGGTTCCTCTTAAGTTATAGGCTCACTATCGTTCGCCAGGAAGAAAATCGACACCTAAATTGCATGAACGGTCTTAATATTGCAACAAAATGGGGCAAAAGGTCTTAAAATCGCCAAAATTGAAATCTAATGGGAACATACGAAGGGAGTCCATAAGATCAACTAACTACCTGTGGGGTATAGACGCTAACTTTGAGACAGTCCTCTGCCGGCAATGAAGTAATAGCGAGGGAGACCTGGGACAACGGGCCCTCAAAGGTGGCGTCATAGTCGTTGTCTTCTGTCTCCTGCGGCCAAAGTCCATGTGGGTACTAAGGAGAATAGATAGATGGATATTATGTATGAATGTATATACTCAGGCACATAGCCCATAGCTGAGGGTGGGACGGACAGCCCAAACAGGAAAACAATATATATATATATATATATATATATTCACACACACACACACAACCACACACACTATGATAATATTAATTGTATTCTGCACATGCATCTTATTGTATTTATTATTTTGTTGTAAACTAAGCTTACCATCCTCTACTGTTCATCCACTAAATTGTAAAATTTGTATTTTCAGCTCATGAGGCTGCCATTCTTAATAAACCGTTTATTATTATTATTATATTCTGCTTCTGGTATAGAGGGTAGGTATATTACTGGGGAACTATAGTCTGTATTCCCAGTGGAGGGTAAATTGCCATGTATAGTTACTCGGCAAATACCAGATTGTTAGGGAAATATGTGGCTCATTATGGAAACTTCGGTATTCATATGATGCAAGACTAGTAGTTTCATTTGTTCATTAAGTATCGATAAATCGGTTGCTAAGTGTCCATTTACCATCAGCTGAAAATGAAGAGCCTATAGCTTCACTATATTGGTCCAAATGTTGTGAGTGAATAATAAAGTAAAGCATTATCAAGTGTAATAAAATGGTATATCAGTATCAGACAAATGTGTGTGTTTTTTTTTTTTTTTTTTCCCCCAACTTATTCCTCTCGGGCATAGGCTGAGATTAACATTCACCGCTTTACAATGAACAGTGAAACCGTGAGGTCTTGTTAGTCTAGGGAGTGAGACATGTGAAGCACGTAGATACAACGAGAATGTCTTGCCTTCAAATGAGGCACGGTACTCACTCATGGCCCGAAACGACCCATCTCTGAAGCCATCTCGTTCCTGTGCTTCACTGTCTATACACTGGCTCTCACACTTACACACACACAACGCATGTTGAGCAGATAACTCACCAATGGTGTAATGATGTGTGTGTGTGGGTGTGTGTGATGTATGCGTGTGTGTGGGTATGTGTGTATGGTATGTGTAGGTTGTGTTTGCGTGTGTATGTATGTGTAGGCTGTGTCTGTGTATATACTGCATGTGTGTGTGTGTTACCTAAAATACATGAAAAGTAGATCCTAATATATATATAGCGGTAAGATGGCTTTATAGGACTTAAGAAGACTGACGTTTGTTTGGTCGATTAATTTTATTCATATATTTTTAGTTTCCTCCCTCGACCTCCATTAGCTTAGAAAATGTTCAAGATAGATTGTACATTTTTCGTAGATGTGGTCAAAGGCAGATTCCTCCTAAAATTACAGGCTCGCTTTGTCGCCAGGCGACACCTAAGGGTCCTAATATTGAAAAAAAAATGGGGTGAAAAGTCATAAAAAAACTAATGGAACCAACGGTTAATCTCAAATATTGGGGCTAAACATTGAGGGAGAAAGTGGTCCAGAAAAACGATCTGCCTCCCCTGAAGTATATCAGTGATAATGTGTGTGTGGGTGTGTGTGTTGGGGGGGGGTTCTAAATAATACATGATAAGTAGGTGAGCTATACAGCGGTGGTGCGGCGGCATAGGACATATTATTGTTATCAACCATGATAGTCTACAAGGTATATTGCCGCGCGCCACGTCTCATGATTGGCCAAATATTAAGGGAGCCCACCTTGTTTTTTTTGTCTTTCTCCCTCTCTCTCTGGGTGTATTCATTCGGCCCCATTCGGCCTGTTGTTTAGACGATTATATCCATCGATTTTTTCCTGGCGAGTAATTGCGAGTCAGTATTTTATGTTTGTGTCAACAGGCTAAATTTAAATTTTTCGATAGAAAAATGTCTCCGGCGAAGCCGGATTTCTCATATAATGCTGATTCGCTATCGCTCGCCAGGAAAAAATCAACACTTGGATGGGGATAAACGTGTTACAGTAGGCTGAATGAATGGATACAACCCAGACAGAAAAAAGAAACAAAAATATGGTCCCCCTAAAGATGGCATGATGCTCTTGTGTTCTTATCAGCAATGCTACAAGGTCACGATAACAGATTAACCCTTTCAAGCTCCAATACGCGTTTCTGTTCTGTTCTGGCTATATTAGACGATTTTATTCAGATTAGTAACGGTATAGGAAGTCAAAGTTGATTGAGATAGTATTACCCTTTTGATACCACAGGTCCTTCCTAAGCTGCATAAATCGTCTAATGTAGCCAAAATCTGGTAACCCGTCTGAGCTTCATTAATAATGTACGGTATATAAGATGCTATCGTATGTGCACGCCTAGAGTTGGTGTATGTGTGTGTGTGTGTGTTGTATAGGTGAGTGTGTGTGTTTGTAGATGGTGTATGTCTTGTATTGTATGTGTGTGTATATGAGTGTGTGTTTGTAGATGTGTGTGTGGTTTGTATGTGTGTGTGTTATTATATGTGTGTTTGTGTCTTAGGTGATGGTGTTTGTAGATGTTATGTGTGTTTGTAGGTGTGTGAGTGTGTGTGTTTGTAGATGTGTGTATGTTTTATTGAGTGTGTTATATGAGTGTGTGTGTGTAATGTGTGTGTGTTTGTAGTTGTGTGTGTTTGTAGGTGTGTGTGTGTGTTTGTAGGTGTGTGTGTGCGTGTAGGTGCTAAAAAAAAATGTAGGTGTGTGTGTGTGTTTATAGGTGAGTGTGTGTGTGTGTTATTAATGTTTCTTGGGTGTGCTATAGCTTAGTTTGATGTGTGTTTTGCATGTTTGTGTTTACATGTATCGTACCGGTACTCTAAAAGAACTATACTTCAAGAAGACGGACCGGTTTCTTTTTCTTTCTTTGTCTTATTAATTAATGTAT
This sequence comes from Paralithodes platypus, assembly GCA_032716605.1. NCBI lineage: Eukaryota > Metazoa > Arthropoda > Malacostraca > Decapoda > Lithodidae > Paralithodes > Paralithodes platypus. The sequence continues at coordinate 44,624,601 of CM064580.1, forward strand.
TCCTTCATGTCTTATTAATTAATGTATTCCTTCATGTCTTATTAATTAATGTATTCCTTCATGTCTTATTAATTAATGTATTCCTTCATGTCTTATTAATTAATGTATTCCTTCATGTCTTATTAATTAATGTATTCCTTCATGTCTTATTTTTCGCTAGACCTCAATCAAGCTTAGAAAAACACCCCCTAGACCCTCTTTAAGATAAATTTGTCATTTTTCGGTAGAAAAATGTCCCGGCCGAATGCCGGTTTCTCTTAATATGTCAGGCTCGCTATCGCTCGCCACGAAATAATCGACACCTAAATGGCGCGAAAGGTCTTAACATTGACGACGAAATGGGGCGAAAGGTGTTAAAATCGCCAAAATAATGGGCTGAACGTCTTATAGTTTCAAAACAAATGGGGCTTAACACGAGGGAGAAAGGGGACCAGAAAAATGAACGACCCATCTCCCCTTAAGGGGGGGTATTTAGTTTGTTCCCTAGACATCCATCAAGCTTAAAATTACACCCCCTTGAGTCCCTTTCAAGATAAATTTGTACATTTTTCAGTAGAAAAATGTCCCGGCCGAAGGCCGGTTCCTCTTAAATTACAGGCACGCTATCGCTCGCCAGGATAACATTGACACCTGAATTGCACGAAAGGTCTTAATATGGGGTGAAAGTTCTTAAAATCGCTAAACTAATGGGGCAAACGTTTTATAATATCAAAAGCAATGGGGCTAAACATGAGGGAGAAAGGGGTCAAGAAAAAAATCCCTCAAGTGGAGATCTGCCTTTAACCTCAACAGTCCATCAGCCTCCCCTTAACAGTATAATGTGTGTGTATTGATATTGATTTAGTTTCTATCCTCCAATGAGATGAGTTTGCCCTCACTTCCTCCCTATTGGACACAAGATAACTATATATTAAGGTACGGCCAAAATAGATAGTTCGGCAAAAAAACTTAATTTGATTTTGACTGCCGAGTGTTACCATCATTAGTTACTACCTTTCCCATATTCAGTTTATTGTATATCATAAACTTTGCCCGTGTAGTGAAAATAAATAAATAACAATAAAGAAATCAAGTTATGATATTATATATATACAGAGAGAGAGAGAGAGAGAGAGAGAGAGAGGTGTATAATGTACCGGTACACTACATATTTTGATAACATGTATTTGTGGTTTAACTTGGATATACTGTATGTACCGTATATATATATATACAATAATTGGGGTAGTTTTATTCTTACATATAGCATGTAGTTCTTATCAACAGTGATAACCAACTAGCCAATCAATATCCCTCTATCTCATCATATTAGATCCTGACTGACTTGTGATTGGCTACTGTCTAACCTGCCACAACCTTCCGATGATAAGGTGCTTCAAGTTGCCTGTCACGCCACCTCCGGCTAGTACATAAGGGGAGGAAGACCGTTTTTTCTGGACCCCCTTCTCCCTAATGTTTAGCCCTACTAGTTTTGAGATTATAAGACGACCGGCCCATTAGTTTGGCGATTTTAACACCTTTCGCCCCATTTCGTTGTCAATTTTAAGACTTTTCGTGCCATTTAGGTGTTGATTATTTCCTGGCGAGCGAAAGCGAGCCTGCAATTTTAAGAGGAAACAACCTTCGGCCGGGACATTTTTCTACCGAAAAATGTACAAATTTATCTTGAGAGGAGGTCTAGGGGGTGTTTTGCTAAGCTTGCTGGAGGTCTACGAAGGAAACTAAAATGAATTAACCCCTTCTTTACCGGCGACGTCTTTTGAATTTGACTCTAGCTATATTTAGACGAGTTTGTGCGGTTAAAGAAGGATCTGTAGTAGTAGAAAGGGTTAAGTGATACAGTTCGAAGCCTGTTGATTGCTAAATAATATCGTCTAATAGTAGCCAGAATAAAGTGAAAAAGACGTCGCGGTACAGAAAGGGTTAATAGACCAAACAAACGGCCAGTCTCCACTTTTTTAAGGGGAGATGGGCCGTTTGTTTTTAAGGAGAGATGGGCCGTTTGTTTTTAAGGGGAGATGGGCCGTTTGTTTTTAAGGAGAGATGGGCCGTTTGTTTTTAAGGAGAGATGGGCCGTTTGTTTTTAAGGGGAGATGGGCCGTTTGTTTTTAAGGGGAGATGGGCCGTTTGTTTTAAAGGGGAGATGGGCCGTTTGTTTTTAAGGGGAGATGGGCCGTTTGTTTTTAAGGAGAGATGGGCCGTTTGTTTTTAAGGGGAGATGGGCCGTTTGTTTTTAAGGAGAGATGGGCCGTTTGTTTTTAAGGAGAGATGGGCCGTTTGTTTTTAAGGAGAGATGGGCCGTTTGTTTTTAAGGGGAGATGGGCCGTTTGCTTTTAAGGGGAGATGGGCCGTTTGTTTTTAAGGGGAGATGGGCCGTTTGTTTTAAAGGGGAGATGGGCCGTTTGTTTTTAAGGGGAGATGGGCCGTTTGTTTTTAAGGAGAGATGGGCCGTTTGTTTTTAAGGGGAGATGGGCCGTTTGTTTTTAAGGAGAGATGGGCCGTTTGTTTTTAAGGAGAGATGGGCCGTTTGTTTTTAAGGAGAGATGGGCCGTTTGTTTTTAAGGAGAGATGGGCCGTTTGTTTTTAAGGAGAGATGGGCCGTTTGTTTTTTGTTCTATTAATTCTTGTAGTCCTGTATTTCTTAGTTTCCTCGCTAGATCTTTATTAAGCTTAGAAAAAGACCCCCTAGACCCTCCCTCAAGATAAATTTGTAAATTTTTCGGTAGAAAAATTACCCGGGCGTGGTAGGTTCCTATTAATATTTCAGGCTCGCTATGGCTCGCCAGGAAAAAATCGACACCTAAATGTCACGAGAAAGGTCTTAGAATTAATTGACAACGAAATCGGGCGAAAGGTTTTAAAATCGCCAAACTAATAGGCCGAACGTCTTATAATCTCAAAACAAATGGGGCCTAATAGAAGGGGGAAAGAGGACCCGAAAAACGACCCATCTTAATGCTGTCTGTCTCGGGCGCGTCACACCACTTCTTAATCACTCACAACAACAGGTGTTTTTATAGATCTACACACACACAAATGACGGCCTTTCAGCAATTGACCACTTGCGATTTTGAGGCTATAAGGAAGTTGGAACCGTATACATTGATTTCAAAGAGAAATACAAAAATAATGCAGATTTCTAATGAATGGAAAGTGTGATTAATTTGGTTTTATGTATTTATAAATATACTACAACCATATGTTAGTTTAATCTTTTGCTAAATAGTGATATCTACGGCTTCAACTTCCTTATAGCCTGAAACTCGCAAGTGGTCAATTGCCGGAAAGAGGGCGTGTGTGTGACTCGGTAGGTTTACCCAAGGTCCATGATGTTGTAGACCTTGGGTTTATCTATAGGAGGGTGTACGGTGGCGCTAATAAGTCATATCATGTCTCAGCTGTCTTTACCTTTGGCTCGCTCTGTCCTGTATTATGCTGGGGTCACACATTCACATATATCGCTCCCGACAGCTCCCGTCAGGCGTGATCGCCAATTTTGTGTTCTGACGGGCGTTGTCCGGCCGTGTACGCCCATATAGACCACGACTATTGCACTTCCCGACAGACGTACCGTGACGGGGCCAGTGTTACGTCAGACGTAATGTAGTCGTATGGAACTATGTACGTGCTTGCGACTTGCGTAAGCATGTCCCCGTTAGTCCGCCTGGGCTGCCCGATTTGCGGGAACACAGGCCACGCCCATGGCCACGCCCCCACAAGACCTGCGTAGCTGAGGCCGTACGTCTTGGGAGTTTGTAGGACTTACGTGGACCGTTTCCGGACAATCGTAGGCACACCCCGTCTGTCCAAACACAGACAAAGACAGTCTTTGTCAACCACGTAGGTCTGGGTTGGAATCTGGGAACTACAAAAGGGCAGGGCTGGCCACAACGTTCCCATTCCCACTCCTGACTCGGCACCATGAAGAACATCACGGAATACATCCTGGAGGAGTTCAAGATGGTGAACTCCCTAATCAAACCGGAGAACAGGCATAACACTCGGCTCATTCAATGGATCATTTCCTACATAGAAATGTTAGAACTGCTTGCAATAGCAAACTACATCCATGAAGATGAACAAGAGAAGAAGAAGGAAAGGAGCAAGAGGACAGTGTGGGTGTGGCCATATCTACAACGAAGGCCTGAACATGGCCATTATGAGAAGCTGATGCAAGAGTTGGCCACAGAATGTCCACAACTGTACAAAAACTTCACACGGGTAGACAAACAACTATTTGATGAGATAGTGGAACGTGTCACCCCCCTCAGTCTCCTCCGTCAGTATTATGTTGGTCTTCTTCCGGCGCCGTTTCTTTGGTGGGGCCTGTACGCTGTTGGTAGGTGCAGGTTCTTCTTCTTCCTCCTCGTCTTCCTCACTCTCATCCACTTCAACCTCGAGCTCTCCACTATCGGGGCCGAGGTCGAGAACAACTTCATCTTCCTCAGGCGTCGAGAGGGCAGGCGGTGAGTTGGAGGGGCCAGGCTGAGAGGGGTCAGAGTTGGAGGGGCCAGGCTGAGGGGTCAAAAGGTGAGGTGGCAGGCGGTGAGGTGGCAGGGGAAGCCTTCCTGGCCTTCTTCACGCCTTTCTTATGCATGGTACAGGGCAGGGCAGGGCAGGGTGCAGAGGGTGACAAGCAGGGCAGGGCAGGGTGCAGAGGGTGGCAAGCAGGGCAGGGCAGGGTGCAGAGGGTGGCAAGCAGGTGGCAGGGTTGGCTTGTTGTTTGCTGCTCCGGTGTGGTGAGAGGTGTGACGGGAGTGTCCCCCGCTGGTCCTTATATACCCCCCGTACAACGTTGCCGCGTCTTCCCGCCAACACGCAGTGCGGCGGTGCTGCCAGATGCGCCCGGACTAACTTTAACTGTCCCGTTTGACGGGAATATTGTACGATTGGCGGGAGAAGCTTACGTTTGACCGGGCTAGCTGCTACGTCTTACGGGGCTGCTCCCGTAAGACGTAGCAGCTAGCCCGGTCAGACGTAGGATTTCCCGACTTTTGACATACGTGAGCGCGAGCCACGTATCTGATTCGAAATCCAAAACATACCGGGCGGCCTTGGCCGCACCCACCACCTCCCGACCAGCGTGGCTACTCCCGCCATGCGTACCAACCCCCACGACTAGACACAATT
>CM064580.1:44629830-45004599 GCA_032716605.1 Paralithodes platypus
AACAACCAACGGAGGACCGGGCACAAGCACAAGCTTCGACACCTCCAGAAGACCTCGAAACTCACCAAGAAGAATCGGATGAAGAAGACTCCGAGGAAGAAGAGGTGGATGTCGAGCTACTGGATGCTGAAGATCAAGAAGAAGACAAAACCTCTTCTACTCCAATCCAGTCTACCAGCTCATCACCAGAACATATCATCATGACAACTCCTCCCCCTCCTGTTCTAACACCACAAAACTCTGAGGGACAAGAAGCCAAATTTTCAAACCAATGACACAGCTACCAAGATCTCAAGCATTCACCCACGGACAGATGAAGAATGGCTAAGATTTGCAAGAGATCTTGAATATACCACTCCAGCTACAATGAAACAAAAATACTCTGAAGAAATAGTAACTAATTGGGTACTCTCGACGGAGGGGAGAGGTTACTACCAGATGATAAAGAAGAACTTAGAAGAAAACAAAATTGAATATAAATAACTAAACGGGAGAAAACAGACCAAGTCCACCAAGAATCTCCAGCTTCACCATCCGCTTCATAAGCAACACCATCACCCACCTTCACCAACATCAACGGCCTTTCCACACCACCAACACCACCTGGCATTGCTGCTCTGAGATGCTCCTGCGACACACCATTGAGACAACACAAAAACTAATAATAGCATGGAGGACCGCCCTCCATCTCTTACTCTTCGACTTTGCTCTTCATTTCCATCTTTACTTCTCTCTAATCCTTAGAGACCTCTTACCTCCCCAACCTGTCTATCCCCCTTCAAGTTCAAGTTGATATCATTCTATCCCTACTTGATAATGCTGGTTGTCCAGTGAAACGCGTCGTATATCCTGATCATCATGTACATTAATGTAACCCTGTACCACCATGAATTTTGCTAATCTCATTCATCTACTTCCTGCCACCCAGCGAAAACTCATCAGAGACCTGGAAACTTTGAATAATAAAATTTCCAACGCAGAAATTGCCATTTCTTTCAACCTCGTATGTATTAAAGAAAATATATATATATATATATATATATATATATATATATACTGGCACGCCCCCTCCACCCTCATCACCCACATGCACACACCAATACGTATCACATCTACATAACGTTACATACACACATGATAACACACACACACAAACATACACACACACACAGCCTCACGTGCATATCGGTGCTAACCCCAATTATCCGGCTTGTAGCTGCCTAACTAAATAGGAACTATCGTATTTAACATCAAACTCTCTCTCTCTCTCTCTCTCTCTCTCTCTCTCTCTCTCTCTCTCTCTCTCTCTCTCTCTCTCTCTCTCTCTCTCTCTCTCTCTCTGTTTGAGTGTGTATATGGGTTACCTCAAACCAATTAGGCAATAATATAATCTGAGAATGTGTATGTGTGTTAATAAGTACCGTAAGACAATTTGTGTGCGAATGCGTGTGCAAATATCTGTGAGATTATGTATGCGTGTGTGTATATGTTGTGTTGATCGTAAGTGTGAATAATAACGATCTACATTAATCATCTTTGTGAACAAGATGATAAAAACAAATCATTCCAGGAAAAGAAGCCGCAAACACATTATAAGTTATCCCACATTTCCACGAAACTGCATTAATATTTATGACAAACCCCTCTGGTAAAATGTGATGGCAAAATGAAGTTGACAGCCCGTACGCCATTCGGGATTTTAAAGCCAGCATTGCTTGTGTTTTCTTTTGGGATTTCTTTGTGGGTCTGAATGAATACAATAGTGATTACAAAATTTAAAATACTCGTACAGTATATATATATATATATATATATATATATATATATATATATATATATATATATATATATAACGGTAATACTATATCTATATATTATAATTATCTATACCTATACCGGTATATATCTTATATAATCATATAATATATACTATTATATATAATAGATCTCATGCAATTTATATTTCACCTCTTACTTCTTTCACTCTTGAATGGGATATAGTGCAACATAATCACCAAAGTAATGCAGCGAAACGTCTTAAAATATAAAAATTAATGGAGTAAAACAGAGACCATTGTATTGGTCAACATCCAAACCGTCAAAGATCAACTCACTGCATAAATCTATGGTTTTGTTCATGGGAATGTTGGTGAACAGGGACTTAATATCGTATATATCGTATAATATCGTATAATCATGTAAAATGGTTCCGTGAATTTAAGGTTAGACAATGAGCTTACAAGTTCATAGGAGTTTTTAACTGAATATTGATTAGTGGTTAGCTTAGACAAAATAGGGACCACGAATGTTGATAGGTGATGTGAAGCAGTGATGTGCGCCGACCTAACGGGTCGAAGGGGCACTAAAGTTTTATGAACTTTGACCAAACCATAGTATTTTTTTTCTTTTTTTTTTCTATATTCCAACTTACTTCCTCTCGGGCATAGGCTGAGAGCCTTAACATTCACTGCTTTACAATGAACAGTGAAGCCCGTGAAGTCTTGTTCCAGTCTAGGGAGTGAGTATTGCAGGTAAAGAATACAGAATCTCTCTTTATAGACAATATGAAACCATCCCTCAATGGTAACTTGTCTGCCACCCCCCCTTGACATCGCCTGTTGATTTAGTGTTCTAAATGATGTTATTTAATAACTCCACCACCCCCCCCCCCACCCCAATCCCCACCCTAATTATTTATAATCGTGTGTTTTTAATAAACTTTTAAGTCCCTTGACTCTCCCATATTCCAATATGTTTTGTTTATCAATTTTAGACCACTGATGATGGCATGAGCTACTGCCAAAACGTCTGGATCCAATATGAAATTAATATAAAGATGTTCGTATCTTCATTGGTTTTACTATTTCTGCTATAGGCAACATGCGCCATGTTTAGGTAAGAATAATGGTGTGTGGACTTAAAGGAAGGTCTCTTTTGTGACATAGAGTAAAGGTTTATGAAGGATTTAGAAGGTGTATGAATCATGCTAAAGAAGAGACAAATTAATAACCTAACCCAGAGGAACTAAGTTCTTGAGGAAAAAAAGAGATGGAAGAGTTAAAGAAAGAAGTCAAAAGCCTTGGAAGTGAAAAATCATATGCTTTAAGAGGTAGCTGGACCCTCAATCAATAGTGCAGACACTGGCACTAGAAACTTAGATAGGCCTGAGACAAAATCTAAAGCATAAGAAAATGAGACTACAGCTCTTCATTCAGGTATTATAGTGATAGCCTGGAAAGAAGCGAAACATAAAGAGAAGCAGAAACAGAAAAAAAAGTGAATTGAGGATAGTACCTCAAACAGATTCAGCCCTCTAGACTGCATAGGAAATCAGTCTATCTTTTTTTTTTTTTTTTTTTTCTTTTCTATGTGATTGAGGGAGGCAAAAGGCATAACTGCCTATAGCGAGTGCCTCCCACATAGTTGAAAGAGTGACAGGGCCAAAATCAAGGGACGTTCGAGCCAAAATGCCTGGACACACGGAGTTTGAAGCAATTTAAGTCATAGGAAGAGGGAAAGACTGATTCTGGGAGAGAGTTCCAGAGCTCAGATGTTGAGTAGAAGAAAGTTTGAGAGTAACGTTTCACTCTTGGGTTGGAGAGTTGCACAGAGTAGGGGTGGGATTGAGTTGCAAGACGGGTACCACGTGCCCTACGTAAAGGAGGTGGTATGCACTGGGATAGCTCTGAGGAACACTGATTATTATAGTAGCGATAGAATAGCGAGAGAGATGCAACATTGCGGCGGAGAGAGAGAGATTGCAGAGAGTTGGTGAGTGGACGGGAGTTAATGATACGAAAGGCCTTCCTTTCAACTTTGTCTAGGAGAGCGGTGTGAGAGGAACCTCCCCACACATGTGAACAATACTCAATACAAGGGCGCACTATGCCCCTGTACAGAGCAAGAAGCTGTGCAGGGAAAAGAACCCCCTAAGGCGGTTGAGCACACCCAGCTTCTGGGAGGCTGCCTTAGCAAGACTGGTAATATGGTCCTTCCAAATGAGAGCAGAAGAAAAAGAGACACCAAGAATATTGAGAGAAGATGAAGGTTGATTTTTGTATTGTTGAAGAATAAGGGATAGTCCGCTGGGAGATCCTGACGGGTAGATAGATGGAGAAATTGGGTTTTGGAAGCATTAAAGTTAACAAGGTTTTCTCTGCCCCAATTGGAAATAGTATTTAGATCAGAATTTAAGAGTTGTATGGCTTCATTACGTTTGTCGTTGAGGGATTGCTGGCTGGGGCGTTCTGAAAAACTAATGGAGTAGTGTAAGGTTGAGTCGTCTGCGTATGAATGGATGGGAATTAAGGTACAGTTAAGGAGATCATTTATAAAAATTAGAAAGAGAATAGGAGATAGGACAGAGCCCTGAGTAACACCGGAGTTTATAGGGTGAGGAAGTGAACAATGGCCGTCCACAACCGCAGCTATGGAACGGCCGGAAAGGAAATTAGAGACAAAGGCACAGATGGAGGGATAGAAACCGAAGGAGGGTAGTTTAGAAATTAAAGATTTATGCCAGACTCTATCGAAGGCTTTCGATATGTCTAGTGCAATAGAAAAAGTCTCACTGAAGTCCCGAAAGGAGGATGACCAAGAGTTAGTAAGATATGAAAGAAGATCACCAGTAGAGCGACCCTTAACCCGGCAAGCGCGATAGGCCTCACGGAAGGCTTCCTATAGGGAACGCGATAGGCCTCACGGAAGCAAAACCATAAAAAAAGCCTTCCAAAACATCCCAGGGGCTATCAAAACAAAGGAATTTGTCTCTAGGTGAGATAATTCCCCTCTAGTACTCATCCATGTGTTTCTCACCCCCCCCCCTCCCCTCCTTCCCCACCTTATTCCCCCCTCCCTCCCCTCCTCAATTATCACCTATTTTTCCTCTTATTTTCATCATTTATCCGGTATTTTTCTCTCCCGCGATAATGTAGCACAAGTGGGTTTGCATACAAGATCGTTATACACCCAGACACCGGCACACACCGCCCCGCTCGCCTCAGTTGACTCACAGACAGGGAGAGGGGAGGGTTGCCTGTCTCTCTCTCTCGCCTGAGATTATGACCGGGTGGCAATCTTCGTTTTTCACCACCCAAATGCTTTTCCAACTTATTTTAGCACTCTTGAAGGTTCATATATACATCATATATGTAAAATAAAAGCATACCGAAAACAAATAATGCTCTATATTGTAAATATAACGAATTCTGTCAGAATCCAAGGCTAGAAATGCACAAATAACTACCCTAGCCCCTAGGTCTATTTTGCGCTTGTCAGGTTAAGGAAGCCATACTGGCGATCTGAGAGCAGATTATGAGAAGAGAAATGCTTAAAAAATTTGGAAGCAAGAATAGTTTCAAAAACTTTAGAAAGACAAGAAATGAGAGCAATTGGACGATAGTTGGAGGGTTGAGAGCGATCACCCTTCTTTGGGACAGGTTGAATGTGAGCAAACTTCCAGCATGAAGGGAAGACGTTAGAGGATAGACAGAGACGAAAGAATTTGCCTAGGCAAGGAGTCAGCACGGAAGCACAGTGTTTGAGAACAACAGGAGGAACACCGTCCGGACCGTACGCCTTATTACTACAATACTGTATGTGAGTTTATGTACAGTACAGTGTGAATGTATGAGCTGTGATAATATGTTGATCTAGTTCAATTACAATACTGTAGGCCTATGTGATTTTATGTACAGTACAGTGTGAGTGATTGAGCTGTGATATTATGTTGATCTAGTTCAATTACAATGTGATTTTATGTACAGTACAGTGTGAATTTTTGAGCTGTGATATTATGTTGATCTAGTTCAATACAATAATGTATGTGATTTTATGTACAGTACGGTACAGTAGTGTACCTGGAATGTTGGCAGAGTGTATTATATATTGAACTATAGTTTGACTGCTATATTGTATAATTATAATGTTTAGTATATGGGACTACCATAATTTATCATATTTTACCATATTATAATTTGTACCAGAATGTTTTATATGAGAACTTGTATCAGAATATATACTGTATTAAACTTTACTAAAATTCTGATGGAATAAAATATTTGTGTTTAAAAAAAAAAAAAGGGACACTTTTGTGATGGCTCCACGTGCCGTGTCTGGGCAACATCTGTACAAAAGTTTAATTTACATAACTTTATGCATATGGCAGAAATACATAGTTTTGTTTTACATATATAATATATATATATATAATATATATATATATATATATATATATATATATATATATATATATATAGATAAATATATATATTATATATATATATTTTTTTTTTTTTTTTTTTTTTTTTTTTTTTCTATGTGATTGAGGGAGGCAAAAGGCATAACTGCCTATAGCGAGTGCCTCCCACATAGTTGAAAGAGCGACAGGGCCAACAATCAAGGGACGTTCGAGCCAAAATGCCTGGACACACGGAGTTTGAAGCAATTTAAGTCATAGGAAGAGGGAAAGACTGATTCTGGGAGAGAGTTCCAGAGCTCAGATGTTGAGTAGAAGAAAGTTTGAGAGTAACGTTTCACTCTTGGGTTGGAGAGTTGCACAGAGTAGGGGTGGGATTGAGTTGCAAGACGGGTACCACGTGCCCTACGTAAAGGAGGTGGTATGCACTGGGGAGCTCTGAGGAACACTGATATTATTACGATAGTAGCGATAGAAGGAGAGATGAGCAACATTGCGGAGAGAGAGAGAGATTGCAGAGAGTTGGTGAGTGGACGGGAGTTAATGATACGAAAGGCCTTCCTTTCAACTTTGTCTAGGAAGAGAGAGCGGTGTGAGAGGAACCTCCCCACACATGTGAACAATACTCAATACAAGGCGCGCACTATGCCCCTGTACAGAGCAAGAAGCTGTGCAGGGGGGAAAAGAACCCCTAAGGCGGTTGAGCACACCCAGCTTCTGGGAGGGCTGCCTTAGCAAGACTGGTAATATGGTCCTTCCAAATGAGAGCAGAAGAAAAGAGAGACACCAAGAATATTGAGAGAAGATGAAGGGTTGATTTTTGTATTGTTGAAGAATAAGGGATAGTCCGCTGGGAGATCCTGACGGGTAGATAGATGGAGAAAGTGGGTTTTGGAAGCATTAAAGTTAACAAGGTTTTCTCTGCCCCAATTGGAAATAGTATTTAGATCAGAATTTAAGAGTTCTATGGCTTCCATACGTTTGTCGTTGAGGGATTGCTGGCTGGGGCGTTCTGAAAAAATAATGGAGTAGTGTAAGTATCTGCGTATGAATGGATGGGAATAAGGTACAGTTAAGGAGATCATTTATAAAAATTAGGAAAGAGAATAGGAGATAGGACAGAGCCCTGAGGAACACCGGAGTTTATAGGGTGAGGAAGTGAACAATGGCCGTCCACAACCGCAGCTATGGAACGGCCGGAAAGGAAATTAGAGACAAAGGCACAGATGGAGGGATAGAAACCGAAGGAGGTAGTTTAGAAATTAAAGATTTTTGCCAGACTCTATCGAAGGCTTTCGATATGTAGTGCAATAGATAAAAAGTTCTCACCGAAGTCCCGAAAGGATGATGACCAAGAGTTAGTAAGATATGAAAGAAGATCACCAGTAGAGCGACCCTTAAGGAAGCCATACTGGCGATCTGAGAGCAGATTATGAGAAGAGAAATGCTTAAGAAATTTGGAAGCAAGAATAGTTTCTAAAACTTTAGAAAGACAAGAGATAAGAGCAATTGGACGATAGTTGGGTCACCCTTCTTTGGGACAGGTTGAATGTGAGCAAACTTCCAGCATGAAGGGAAGATGTTAGAGGATAGACAGAGACGAAAGAGTTTGCCTAGGCAGGGAGTCAGCACGGAAGCACAGTTTTTGAGAACAACAGGAGGAACACCGGTCCGGACCGTACGCCTCATTAGTGTTAAGCCCAGAGAGGGTAGAAAGTACATCTTTAGAAGAGATTAGGATATTAAGCATAAGTAGAGAGAGGAGGGGGCGAGAGGGAGGAATATTATATATATATATATATATATATATATATATATATATATATATATATATATATATATATATATAGTTATTTATTTATATATATATACTGTATATATAATATCTGATAATAATATAATATATATCTAATAATATTAATACAGTTATTAGGTTTGGCATTTTATTTGGTTGTTTGTTTATTTGGTTTTTGCTCTGAAAAATCTGGCAACCCTGGCGTGCAAGCTGGACTACCTGCCACCTGTGTCCGATTGTCCTTGGGTGAGGGAGGTTGTGTGTGCCTGCGTGCTCTCCGGGGTACTGATTCGTTAAGAGGAGATGGGTCCCGTTTTCTGGACCCCCTTCTTCCTCATGTTTAGCCCCACTAGCTTTCAGATTATAAGACGTTCGGCCCATCAGCTTGGCGATTTTAAGACCTTTCGCCCCATTTTTGTTTTCAATATTAAGACCTTTCATGCTATTTAGGTGTCGATTTTTTTTCCCTGGCGAACGACAGTGAGCCTGTAATTTTGGCCGGTAATAATTAATCTAGAAGGGGGATGTAATGGCTGTTCTTTTAAAGTTTGATAGAGGTCTGGGGAGGAAAGAAAAAAAATATATATATATATATTATATATACCGGTATATCCAAAAAGTTAACCATCTCCCCTTAACCCATTCAGTACCGGTGCCGTCCTTTTAACTTTATTCTGGCTACTATTAGACGATTTTATTATGTTTAAAAAGGGCCTCCAGCACTTAACCGGTTTCGAACTACCTCCCCTAACTATTTCTACTACCTCAGATTCTTCTTAACCCCTTGAAGCTCTGACGCGTTTTAGCAGTATATTTTGGCTATCATTAGACGATTGTATGCAGCTTAGGAAGAATCTATGGGTATTAATTGGGTAAAGACTCTCTCAATAAACCCTCTGACTTCCATATACCCTTCCTAATCTGAATAAAATCCTCTAATAATTACCAGAAAACAAAACAGAAATGCGTATTGGAGCTTGAAAGGGTTAAACTGCACACAATTAGCTAAGTATAGCTAGAATAATATATGAAGTACTTCGCTGGTACAGTTGCCCAAATAAGTGATGTCGCGGCACCATGTATATTTCGATCAATAATTATTGGTATCAGCACTATCTAAGCATTAATGCATCGTTTCGAGTGAGATATACAAACATGTTCCTATCTTTGCACACCATATTCAACATCTGGCAAACATTAACCCGTACAGTATCAGCGACGTATTTTGTATTTGATTTTGTATTTGTTTTGACAGCAAGCTAATTTTGTACATTTTTCGATATTCAAATTTCTCCGGCGAAGCCGGATTTCTCCATACAATGCTGGCTCGCTATCGCTCGCCAGGAAGAAATCGACACCTGGATGGGGATAAACGTCTTAAAACAGTTGGCTGAATGGGGCCGAATGGATGCAAGCCAGGGAAAGATAAAAAAAAAAAAAAAAAACGGTGACCACCCTTAACTCATTAGCTGCAGCTATGTTTGGGCTATTTAGGGCATATTCAGGCACTCCTGAATGATAAATCAAGTATCTGCATTAAATTAACTGTATTCTGCCGAAAACTAGGCGAAAATAGCTTCAAAATGAGACCAGAACGGGCCCCGTACGTGGTCTGGTTCACCTGCAGCGGTGCCAGTGAAACACGGGAAACCCGCTATTTGGTAGCACTCGCTCGCTTGGCTACACTGTTGTGTGAGAGAGAGAGAGACCCGCGCGAGAGACAGTCTACCTCAGTGAGCCGCTCGCTGCTCTGAGGGACGGAGGTGGGCCCCTCACTCTCCCGCCCACTGACACTCGATTTTTACGTTTTTTACAGGCTTTTAAAGCCTGGAAATTGCTGTAACTTGCCAGGACGTTCCAGAACCTCACCCGCAGCGAAAGGGTTAAAAAGAAAGTGGTGTATAATAGATGGTGTTTATTAAAAAGAGAGAGAGAGAGATGTATGAAAATAGATGCTGTTTATTAACCCCTTCTGTAACAGCAACGTTTTATTAACTTTAGTCTAGCTACATTGAGAGGAATTTATGAAGCTTAGGATTGCTATAGGGTACAGCTAAAATGATGAATTGAGATAGTCTGAAGCCTATTAATGGGTATTACGTCCTTCACAAGCTGAATAACATCGTCTAATTGGTCCCAGAATATAATGAAAAGGAAGGAACCGGTACTGTACGGGTTAAGGGGAGGTTTTTAGTTTGTTTCCTACTCCTTCAGCAATCTTAAAATTTCACCCCTTTGACCCCCTTTCAAGATGAATTTGTACATTTTTTGGTAGAAAAATTTCCCGGCCGAAGGCCGGTTACTCTTAAATTACAGGCTCGCTAACGCTCGCCAGGATAAAATCGACACCTAAATGGCACGAAAGGTCTTAAAATTGACAGAATGGGGCGGAAATTCTTAAAATCACCAAACTAATGGGGCAAACGTCTTATAATCTCAAAAGCAATGGGGCTAGACATGAGGGAGAAAGAGGTCAAGAAAAAAGTCCCTCAAGTGGAAATCTGCCCTTAATACAGCACACAGCGAACAAAACACGTAATGGCGGCGGCGACACGAACTATTTGGCCAACCCTACAGAAGGTGGTGCTAAGTGGCAAGTATAATTACCATAAATGTCCTGGTCGATGTGTTATCATGTTAACCAGGTATTGTATTGATTGTATTATTTGTGTTTAAGTTAACCAGGTATTGTATTGATTGTATTATTTGTGTTTTGTTTAAGTTAACCAGGTATTGTATTGATTGTATTATTTGTGTTTTGTTTAAGTTAACCAGGTATTGTATTGATTGTATTATTTGTGTTTAAGTTATGTTTATGTTAACCATGTATTATATTGATTGTATTTCTTATTGGTTCGTTTAAGGAGGGATGGGGATATTTATTTGTTTATATATATTCTTTTATTTCCTCCCTAGACCTCCATCAAACTTAAATGAAACACCCCCTAAGACCCTCCTTAAATTTGTATATTTTTCGATATAAAAATGTCCCGGCGTAGGCCGATTTCTCTTAAGTTACAGGCTCGCTTTCGCTCGCCAGGAAAAAAGCAACACCTACAGTATATGACACGAAAAATCTTAATATTGACAAAGCATTGGAGCGAAATGTCTTAAAATCGCCAAAACTAATGAGCCGGGCGTCATAAAATGTGAAAGCTAATGGGGCTAAACATGAGGCAGAAGGGGGACCAGAAAAACTACCCATCTCCCCTTAAAAGTTCTTATTCGTCAAGAGGTAAGGGACTGATTCTGTCATATCAAAATTATTGGAAAGGCCAACATTTTGGCCACGAATATTTAGTTTTGGACCAGCACAGGTTCGAACCACTCTGGAGCCAGGAAAGTGTGTGAGGCTGGTTTCTCACATGTAAACGCTTAGACTGCAACACAAACAACCTAACCATACCACTGTCACTACAACTGTCTTCTGTTTCACCTATACTTTGTCTCTGTCCTAACCCTGCGACAGATCCCACTAAGCCATACCACTGTCACTACTACTGTCTTCTGTTTCACCTATACTTTGTCTCTGTCCTAACCCTACGACAGATCCCACTAAACCATACCACTGTCACTACTACTGTCTTCTGTTTCACCTATACTTTGTCTCTGTCCTAACCCTACGACAGATCCCACTAAGCCATACCACTGTCACTACTACTGTCTTCTGTTTCACCTATACTTTGTCTCTGTCCTAACCCTACGACAGATCCCACTAAACCATACCACTGTCACTACTACTGTCTTCTGTTTCACCTCCTGTACCTTGTCTCTGTCCTAACCCTGCAACAGATCCCACTAAGCCATACCACTGTCACTACTGTCTTCTGTTTCACCTCCTGTACCTTGTCTCTGTCCTAACCCTGCAACAGATCCCACTAAGCCATACCACTGTCACTACTACTGTCTTCTGTTTCACCTCCTGTACCTTGTCTCTGTCCTAACCCTGCAACAGATCCCACTAAGCCATACCACTGTCACTACTACTGTCTTCTGTTTCACCTCCTGTACCTTGTCTCTGTCCTAACCCTGCGACAGATCCCACTAACCTTCATCACTTTCTTCTTGAGAGAGAGAGAGAGAGAGAGAGAGACAGAGAGAGAGAGAGAGAGAGAGAGAGAGAGAGAGAGAGAGAGAGAGAGAGAGAGAGAGAGAGAGAGAGAGAGAGAGAGAGAGAGAGAGAGAGAGAGAGAGAGAGAGAGAGAGAGAGAGAGAGAGAGAGAGAGAGGAATAAAGATATATATATATATATATATATATATATATATATATATATATATATATATATATATATATATATAGAGAGAGAGAGAGAGAGAGCGCACTTTATCAGATAAATTGCCACACTTAACCATCTCACGACCATATGACGCAGAGGTTGCCTGATTAGCAATACGAAATAATTATAATTACCTCTCCAAAATTAGTTTTCTGCCCACAGCTAACTCAAAGACAACTGCAGAGGTTAAAGTAACTAAACTAAAGGTTTCTAAATACTCCTGATGGTAACAAAGGCTTTAAAGTATCCCTAAAAGGCTCAAAATTGCGTCAAGAGCGTGAGAGGGTTAATTACTGTTCGATTTTACCCAGGTGCAGGTGGTAGAAACGTCAGCTAGACACTTGCGAGCTTGAGGCTCAAAGGAAGTTGGAGCAGTAAAAATGAATGGGGAGGTACCGTACGGTAGCTGTTTTTTTTTCTCCCACTAGCTTTGAGATTTTAAGACGTTCTTTCCATTAGTTAAGCGATTTGAAGAACCATTTTTTAAACCCCATTTTGTGTCAATATAAAGACCTTTCGCGCCATTTAGGTGTCGACTTTTTCCTCGCTAGCGATAGCAAGCTTGAAATTGGGGGGTAAGCTTGATGGAGGTCTAGCGATGAAACTATAAAATAATTAAGTAAATACACCAACAAATAACCACTACCCCCTAAATATTAAGTAAATACACCAACAAATAACCACTACCCCCTAAATATTAAGTAAATACACCAACAAATAACCACTATCCCCTAAATATCCCCTTCACTCACATGGAAAACACAAGTATGTGTAACCCCGGGCACACGTTACAGGTAGTTCTGCCTTTTGTCTTCTTCACTCACATAGAAAACACAAGTATGAGTAACCCCGGGCACACGTTACAGGTAGTTCTGCTTTTTGTCTTCTTCACTCACATGGAAAACACAAGTATGAGTAACCCCGGGCACACGTTACAGGTAGTTCTGCCTTTTGTCTTCTTCACTCACATGGAAAACACAAGTATGAGTAACCCCGGGCACACGTTACAGGTAGTTCTGCCTTTTGTCTTCTTCACTCACATAGAAAACACAAGTATGAGTAACCCCGGGCACACGTTACAGGTAGTTCTGCCTTTTGTCTTACTCACTCACATAGAAAACAATAGTATGAGTAACCCCGGGCACACGTTACAGGTAGTTCTGCCTTTTGCCTTCTTCACTCACATAGAAAACACAAGTATGAGTAACCCCGGGCACACGTTACAGGTAGTTCTGCCTTTTGTCTTCTTCACTCACATGGAAAACACAAGTATGAGTAACCCGGGCACACGTTACAGGTAGTTCTGCCTTTTGTCTTCCTCACTCACATAGAAAACACAAGTATGAGTAACCCCGGGCACACGTTACAGGTAGTTCTGCCTTTTGTCTTCTTCACTCACATGGAAAACACAAGTATGAGCAACCCCGGGCACTCGTTACAGGTAGTTCTGCCTTTTGTCTTCTTCACTCACATGGAAAACACAAGTATGAGTAACCCCAGGCACACGTTACAGGTACCGGTAGTTCTGCCTTTTGGCTTCCTCACTCACATGGAAAACACAAGTATGAGTAACCCCGGGCACACGTTACAGGTAGTTCTGCTTTTTGTCTTCCTCACTCACATAGAAAACACAAGTATGAGTAACCCCGGGCACACATTACAGGTAGTTCTGCCTTTTGTCTTCTTCACTCACATGGAAAACACAAGTATGAGTAATCCCGGGCACACGTTACAGGTAGTTCTGCCTTTTGTCTTCTTCACTCACATGGAAAACACAAGTATGAGTAACCCCGGGCACACGTTACAGGTAGTTCTGCCTTTTGTCTTCTTCACTCACATGGAAAACACAAGTATGAGTAACCCTGGGCACTCGTTACAGGTAGTTCTGCCTTTTGTCTTCCTCACTCACATAGAAAACACAAGTATGAGTAACCCCGGGCACTCGTTACAGGTAGTTCTGCCTTTTGTCTTCCTCACTCACATAGAAAACACAAGTATGAGTATCCCCGGGCACTCGTTACAGGTAGTTCTGCCTTTTGTCTTCCTCACTCACATAGAAAACACAAGTATGAGTATCCCCGGGCACTCGTTACAGGTAGTTCTGCCTTTTGTCTTCCTCACTCACATAGAAAACACAAGTATGAGTAACCCCTTCAGTACCTGCGACGTCTTTTTCATTTTATTCTGGCTACTATTAGACGAGTTTATTCAGTTTACAAAGAGCCTCCAACAATTAAATGGCTTAGAACTATCTGACTTAAAGGGGCCCACCTCGTTTAATTTCTCTCTCTCCCTTTCTCTCTCTGGGTTGTATCCGTTCGGCCCCATTCAGCCTACTGTTTTAAGACATTTATCCCCATCCAGGCCTATTTTAAAAGTGTATTGACAGCAGGCTAAATTGTAAATTTTTCGATAGAAACATTTCTCCGGCAAAGCCGGATTTTTCCATACAATACTGGCTCGCGAAGAAATCGACAACTGGATGGGGATAAACGTCTTAAACCAGTAGGCTGAATGGGGCCGAATGGATACAAGCCAGAGAAAAGGAGAGAAAAGGAGAGAAAAGGAGAGAAAAGAAGCAGGTCAACCCCCCTTAACCCTTTTTACTACCACAGGTCCTTCTTAAACCGCATAAAGTAGTCTAAATGTAGCTAGAATATAATACAAAATACATCACCGGCACAGAAGAGGTTAACCCCTTCTGTACTGGCGAGTTGTCTCAGCTTAGTAAGAACGTCTACCCATTAAAAGGCGACAGACTAGCTCAATTAGTCCTTCTATCTACCATATATCCTTCCTAAGCTTCATAAAATCCTCTCAATATAGCCGAAATCAATTAAATAAAACGTCACCGCCATAGACGGGGTAAATTGGATTTAAAGGTGGGGGCGCATGGGTTGAGCTAAACATGGAATGATAATCGCCAAAGTGTACATAATTATCTTGCAAAATGCAATGGCACTGAAATAATTATTAACAATGGTATAAAGGATTTTGTGGATCGTCTATACCGGGCCTGTTACGTCACAAGAGTGTAAGTCCACCATCCAGTCCAGGATGAGGATACTGGTGTGACGTCACTATGACGTCACAGGCCCGGTATAGACGATCCGCAAAATCCTTTTATACCATTGTTAATAATTATTTCAGTGACATTGCATTTTACAGGATAATTATGTGCAGGTTGGTGATTATTTTTCCATGTTTACCTCAACCCATGCACCCCCACCTTTAATGTCTATATATATAAATGTACTACGACCGTATTTCAGTTGTTAATTCTGCTTACGGGGACAGTGGTTATTATTTTATATATGTTTTGGTCTATATAGGCCTATTTATAATTCATATATTTTGTAGTTTACTCGCTAGACCTTAATCAAGCTTAAAAAACACTCCCTAGACCCCCCTTCAAGAAAAATGTGTACATTATTTTATAGGAAAATGTCTCTGCCGAAGGCCGGTTTCTCTTAAAATTACAGGCTCGCTATCGCTCGCCAGGAATAAATCGACACCTAAATGGCACGAAAGGCCTTGATTCTGATTTATAAATGGGACAAAAGGTTTTAAAATCGACAAGCGAACGTCTTAGAATCTGAAAACTAATGGGGATAAACATGAGGAAGAAGGGGGGGACCAGAAAAACGACCCATCTCCCCTTAATATCGATGTCTACAGCTCCAACTTCCTTACAGCCTGACACTCGCAGGTGGTCAATATATTTCCCGTCGTGTAAGACCCGAGTTAACCCTTCAAGATCCGATGACGCATTTCTGTTCGGGTTTTTGGCTGTTATTAGGCGATTTTATTCAGCTTAGGAAGGGTATGTGGAGGTCAGAGGGTTAATTGAGATAGTCTTTACCCTTATAAATCCCACAGATCCCCCCTAAACTGCATCAAATTGTCTAATTATAGCCAGAATAAACTGTCAAAAGGCATCATAATCCTCAGGGGGATTTCACACATTTTATCATCAACGTTTACAGTACGGTACACTATTGATTTTGACTATATATATATATATATATATATATATATATATATATATATATATATATATATATATATATATATACTGTATAGATCAGAGTAGTGATGATGGAATTATACAGTATATGGTGAGTGTGTGTGTGTACGTGTGTGTGTGTGTGTGTAGCAAAGGGCAAGGTTAAGAGATACAATAAGGTTGTATCTCTTAACCTTGGTAAAGGGTACATCACACAGTCAGGAGTGCGAGCTAGAGTCACTAGGAGTAGGGGACAATTTAGACTCGCGGGCCTATTCGCGGTGAAAATCGATGACTCCTAGTGACTCTAGCGACTTCTGTTAGACTCTTACTCGCTCGCGGTGAAAATCGATGAATCCTAGTGATTCTAGCGACTCTTAGTGACTCCGATTAGACTCCCACTAGCTCGCACTCCTGACTGTGTGATGTACCCTTATCTGGTGTGGTAGTCAATGGTTACTCTGGATACCCTTATAGCTTACACGCAAGACTCTCTGTATGGGTGTGTATGTGTGTGTGTGTATGTGGATGTGTGTGGATGTGTGTGTGTACGCGCGTGTGTGTGTGCGTGTACGTGTGTGTGTGTGCGTGTGTGTGTGTATAGTAACTGGTGTGGTAGTCAATGGTAGTCAATAGCTAACACGCAACACTCTATGTACAGTACAGTCGGTCACCTTTCCGACTGGGCCACCTAATGGTAATTTCGCTGGGAGTCTTTCGCTCTGATATTAGTAAGATCGCTCACTCCCTCCACCCTGAATCTGTTGCATATTATGTCCCATAGATGGCGTCGTTAGATTTGCTGGGAAGGAGAGGGATGGGTGATAGGGAGTAAGGGGTGGGGGGGGGGGGGGGGAGGGGAGTATTATTGTGTAGGAAAGCTTGGAAGTGTGCAGGGTGGGGATGTTAAGTGAATTATTTCACCAGGTTTATGGTTACCGTTTTATCTCATGATATTAATTACAATTATTGAACAGCTATTTTTAGTGAAATCTACCTTTAAGAAATATTAGAATATGTATTATTAATTTTTGAAATCATAGCTACAGTTCCGTTCTCCGCTTAAGCTGTTGCTTAACCCACTGCTCTAAACACGCGTTAGATAATACTGTATATATGGAGAGCTTAAGTCTAGTGTTAATAACGTTAATATTAGCACTCCCATATGTATAATATATCTTCATATATCAATATTATGTTTCAGTTATAGATGACTGTCAACATGGTTTCCATGGAAACCCGAGCTTGTTGGTAATTTGGGAATATAATCACAGCAAAGGTCACACTACCATTACACCAAAAGTCGAACACAATGTGCTCAACAATGTTATTCATAACAAACAAACAATAATAGTTTATTAGCCTTTTGTACAATTTGATCATGGGCGATTTACATATTAATCTTATTTGATATACAGTATTGTACTATCATTTAACTTTTTACAAGCAGTTTACAAACATTTACTGGCCATGAACTTTTTTGATTTGGCCTATGCCTATAATCGTATTCCGAAAGTAAATTAGTTGATGAACTACCGTAGTATTATATAATAATACAAATGTCTATGTATTTTATGCCATCCAGGAAAATTGGTATGTCAAAAATTAAAATGAAGCTGGCAATCGTATTTTATGATGGATTGTATTAACGATCTATTGCACAGCTAGATAAGGACTGAAATACTCTGCATCATCAAACCTCCATTACCTCACTGTAGACGTTTATTCTATTTTGACCTCTATTGTCTCATGACAGAAAGTTGAAAATGGTATGGTTCAATTCCTCGCCAACCTACAGTGCATTCATTCGACATATATCGACAGGCCCCGCCCGCTTCCACCAGCGCCGTAGACGAAGTAGAGCTTATCATACCGCAATCTCAATCTCGGACAAGTCACTTGTCACCTTACCACGGAGCTGATAAGAGCTCCAAGTAAAATTAATTATACGATGTAAGAGCGCTTTAATACATGCATATTTGCAGTTACTCTTTACTATACAATATTACTATATACCATAGTACAGATAAGTAAACTCCATTACCATTGTTACCTCGTCTACTTGGGCAGAGCAGAGGTAGAAAATTATTAAGCTAGGCTTAGCGAGCGACTGCGTTAGGGTGTATAGGATAGGGTAGGGTACCATAACCGTAATGCCTCCCCCTCCCTCTCTCTCTCTCTCATATTGTGAAGTGATCAAAGTTGTCAATGGTCCAAGTATGGGTAAAAGCCGTTGCTGGTAAACTGGTGAATGAAAGATTCCTTCAATCTTCCTGCCTTGAGTTCTGATCTTATTAATTAATGGCTGTGAAACTTTCGTTGCCTCAGAGGTTTTCTTCACCACCACATCAACTGGCTCAGTTTTCTCCTTATCAAAATACATGAATACATTCAAGACAATATTCCTGGCTTGACTTGACAAGTCGGGGAGAACCAGCAGGTCTGCCAGGGGTATGGGCAGGAGACGCCATCTTCCCCCTTCAGAAGACAGGAGGGAACTGAACTGACGTTTGAATGGCAGCGCAGTGACAGTTGAAACCTTGAGAGAGAAGCGTTGCCAATGTAGCTTCCTTACCGCTAGATCAAAAAGTATTTACTTGAACAAGGGAATGGAGCTGTTAAAGACAGGCTCCAGTCTTAACATTTCTTTCTCACTCGTTGATGTAGAAAGGTAGATGGCTTTGTAGGCCATATTTAATAATTTAAAATTATAAATAAATATTGACTTGATCTAGCGGCAAAATTTTACACCTAGCAATAAGAATGCTGGCTATACTCCGAATCTTTTAGCACATGTTATCAATATTGGAGTAATATTCTAGCAATATTAGGTAGGCATTTACTAGTTTGTATTCTTCTAGTTACTTCTGCAAACAGATTAAATAATATTTTTGTGCTGATTTGGTAACCCTGTTGGACACCCGTACCTCGCACAGTCATGCCAGCCGTATGATAACGGTTGGGGAAGTGGGCGGGGCCTGTCGATATATGTCTAATGAATGCACTGTAACACCTCTGAAAATGCCACACTTACAGCTGTTCAGGCATGCCAACATGTGTCACGATATCAATATATACCGTACCCTCTATCTTTACTGTCCTTAACAATATAATGGTTTTAACCCACTTGCGTTATCTTTCAATGCTAAAAAATAACAGGTGCTTGATCTGCTTCCTGTGAAGTTGTTTTGATTATAACTGTTGGTATGCCTGGTGACAATATATCCTCGTGACTTGCATTGGAAACCATTATTATAGTTATACTAATTAAAATACAAAGGGTTACTGTGGTAATTTGATTTGACAATTAATATACGAAAAATATCACTGTAGAGAACAATGTGTTTGTAGACGTTTACTTTTGGTGTAATGGTAGTTTGACCTTTACTGTGATTATATTCCCAAACTACCAACAAGCTCTCGTATCCATGGAAACCATGTTGACACTTGACAGTCATCTATACACGAAACAAAATATTGATATATAAAGGTAAATTATACATATGGGTGTGCTAATATGAACGTTATTAACATTAGATTTAAGCTCTCCATATGTATTATCTTACACGTGTTTAGAACGGTGGGTTGTCTATGATTCATTACATTGAATATATTGTTATTCAGACTTGTCCAATGCATGGGTGAATACATGAGAAATCATTTGGATCATATCAGTCCCTTCCGGTGATTGCCAGGCCTTGCCTTGCCATTGCCTTGCAACATAGTCCCACTCTTATTCTGTCCAGCTCTCAAAGCCAAGAATTGGCATTCTCAGTCTTTCGTCTACTCAACAGGTGAACTCTGGAACTTCTCCCTTAATCAATTATTAATTAAAATCTTATGACTTACGCTATTTTAAACTTTGTGTGTCCTGGCATTCCTTTTATCACAACGTCTGTTGAATTTGGCTCTGTCACTCTTTTGGCTTTTGGGGAGACACTCGTTACAGGCAACCTGCCCTTTGTCTCCCTCATACACATAGACAAAAAAATTAACGCATACAGTATTTGTTAAATGCCATGTTGCTTAATATTCTGTATATACAGTGTAATGTATAATTGTTAAATATAGAACTTGAATAAATACTATATGCAAAGAAATATACCTTAAAGACTTTATATTTATGTTCTTACAACATATGCTTATATCATATGTATATATTTCTGAACTATAATTACTACACTATAACACGCCACAAGCATATGCAAACAAACAGACATGCACACACGCACGCATACGCAAACGCACATAATGTTTATTATTATTTCCACCCACTATTACATGAGGTGTCACGAAATATATGATTATGATATATATATATATATATTGCTTGGCATACATTTAGTACTGTTGCTAAATAACTACTTTGCTAAGTGTTCAATGTTGCAACCAAAAATAATTCTCTATAAAAAGCATATTCACTCCGATAATGCTTATTGAGGCATACAATATTCTGAGTGTGTGTCTGTGTGTGTGTGTGTGTGTGATTACCGATTATGCCAAGAGTAATGCTTAGTTGACGTAGTTTGTGTTTCCGAGGTTAGAGAGTGATGGTCGACCACTGACAATCGCTTGCATGAGAATATGTTATTAGTTGCCTGAGATTGCACAGCATATAAAAGAACAGACAATTCTGTATTAGTTTAAAGAAATAGTACATTTAAAAAAAATAACAAATGTAAGGTAGCTTTCTGAAGCCATAAGAGTAGGCGAAAATCTATACTATATCATTAATTATAGCATATTTATCCCCACGACTTATGTGTCACCAAATGATACTATGGATTTTAAACAGGTTATATACAGTATAGGCCAATAGTAGATGCAAATGATCAAATTGACAACATTCGATGGCGGGTCACGCAAGTATAATGTGTCTAACACAGAAGAAAAAAACAATGCCTTATATGGTGATAATGGCGTTATATGTGGACTTATTTTACTCCATATCATTATATGTGTATCTGCCCTTTTATAATCATATTTACAAGCAGCCTCGTAAGGATCAGTAGATCTGTTGTTGCTTGTTTTCTTTTTTACATATTTGTTAAACGTGACATGTTGGGTAGACTTATACAAATTGTGTCACAATCGTATGATAATAATCAGATTATTTCCTCTACCATGGGTCACACCTGTCGATTACTTTACATAATCCGTGCCCGATCTATATTAATAAAAATGGACTGAAACTTGTATTTTGGCTAATTATTTTGCATTATGCTTATAATCCTGTTAACAATATATTTGTGTCGTGCATAACTTCACATTTTAGCATGATTCGTTGACATTCCTAATCTCTCGCACAAATATATATGAAGCAAATCGAAATAGCCAGGCTCCACATTGGTGAAATAAGGTTGGTTAATTTATGATGGCTAATGTCTGCATAACATGTAATGCTAAATATTTAAATATTCTTCTGAAGTTATATACTTTTAACTATTTTGTATTGGCATATACAATAGATTTAATGATTATGGTAACGATTCACACTATCATTTAATTGTATTAAAGGTTGTGCTACAAACTATTATTACATATAGCAAACTCAAAACGAACGAATGGGAGATGAAAGGCTTACAAAGAGAATATGTGAGTCAGGTACAGGGGGAGATAGAAGGGCAGGAAGACCCCCATTGAGATGGAGAGACTGTGTAAGAAAGGCTTTGGATGATAGAGGAATGACTATAGATCAGGCAGGGGAAGTGGTGGTGGACAGGAGTGCATGGAGAATGCTTGTGAATAGTTGAGTGAACACGTGTTCATTTGGAGTAAGGGGTCGGGCGCAAGTTGGACTGGATAATAGTCCATCAGGCGCCTGGCCCGGGGAGACGATTAATATGAAGGGTGTGCCTGGAAGTGTGGTGGGAGGGCTTGTGGCTTTGGCTCCGCTGCATGTCTGCCTGCCGAGATCGGAACCTCTCCGGGTGGTCAGGGGCCGGGGGAGTGCTGGAGCGACCTTGGTAACCCTGGTCTCTGGGTCTTCTCCTGGGTGACCTGGATGTGTGAGAGTTTGTGTTTTTTATCTGTGTTTATTTTTTATTTTATGTTGTTTTTGTGTTTTCCCTGTTCTTGCTCTGTCTTGAGTCGGCTACCCCCAAAATGGGGATTGGGCCTGAGCATATAGATAGATAGAAACTCAAAATGACCACTCACATCCCTCTTTACAGAACGAAGACCCATTCATTTATACAGACTTACACTAATATTCTCTAACGTTTCGGATGTATTACCCATCTTCAGAGAGCCGTTGTCTCTTTGAAGATGGGTAATACATAGCCCGAAAAGTTCGAGAATAAAGAATCATAGCTCTTTCCTGTGTTTTCCCCCACCCAATCCACACACACTTCTATCTATCTATCTATATGCTCAGGCCCAATCCCCATTTTGGGGGTAGCCGACTCAAGACAGAGCAAGCACAGGGAAAACACAAAAACAACATAAAACAAAAAATAAACACAGATAAAAAACACAAACTCTCACACATCCAGGTCACCCAGGAGAAGACCCAGAGACCAGGGTTACCAAGGTCGCTCCAGCACTCCCCCGGCCCCTGACCACCCGGAGAGGTTCCGATCTCGGCAGGCAGACATGCAGCGGAGCCAAAGCCACAAGCCCTCCCACCACACTTGTGGTTCGATAAACACTAATGGTTCACTATATGCACGGCATAGCAGTGTATCTTATGGCTATTTCCATCCATCTCTCTCTCTCTGCGTAGAGGTTTGGCAGAAGAGTCACAGGGACCGCACTTTCTACTTATTAAATAACAATATAACTATGAATGATGGCACAAAAGAGAGAGAGGTTCTGGAAGTGTTAGTGAATGCCAGGCTGGATGTATGTGGAATGACAGAGACCAAATGGAAAGGTTCAGATGTGAGAGAATGGAAGTGTGGAATGGGTGTGTGTGCTGGAGTGAGTGAAGGAACAGCAAGAGAAGGTGCATGTTTGTTTGTAAGTAGCAAATGGAAGGAATGTGTAAGAGAGTATGGGTCTGTGGGTTCAAGGATTGTGTGGGTGAGAATGAAAGTAGGAATACAAACGTGGGTGATTGTATGCGTGTATGCCCCGACAGAGGATATACTTGAAAGAAAGAAAGAGGAGTTCTGGATGAATGTGGAGGCGTGCCTGGAGAAGTTTGACAAGAACGAAAGAATATTTCTGATTGGGGATATGAATGGTAAGGTGGGTGATAGGAAAGTTGAGGGAGTGGTGGGAGGGTGGGGGGTACCATCAGAGGTGAATGGGAATGGTAGTGCACTTGTGGACGTATGTGTGGGGAGGAGGCTGTGGATAGCCAACACCTTCTTCCGACACAGAATGATCCACAGGTACACGTGGAAACGGATGTTGACGATGAAGGATAAGACAGTGGTGGAACGAAAGTCATTGATTGATTATGTATGTGTGGATGAACGAATGAAGAAATCTGTGATGGATGCTAGGGTGTATAGGGGTATTGGAGGGGGTCTGTCTGATCATTATGTAGTGGTAGCTAAGGTTAGGATACAAAAGAAGTGGGTGAGGAGAGCGGGAGGGAGGCGAGAGGAGGGTGGAATGGTGAGGAGGGTGGAGAGGTTGCAGGAGGAGGAAGTCAGGGAGGAGTACAGGAGAGCAGTGGAAAGACGACTAGGTGGGTTCGACCTGGAAGTTATGGAGGAAGTGGAGGAGATGAGCAAGGTGTTTAAGGATGAGATCTGTGCAGCATGTGAGGAGGTGTGTGGAGTGAGGAGAAGAGGGAGGGGAGTGAAAGGTACAGCATGGTGGACAGAAGAGGTAAGAATAGCTGTGGAAGAAAAGAAGAAAGCATATAGAGAGTGGTTGGGTAGTAGAGGGAATGAAGATTCCGAGAGACAGAAACGAGCGAGGTACGTGGAGAGTAAGAGGGTGGTGAAGAGAGTAGTGAACGAAAGTAAGAGAAGAGTAGATGAGGAATTTGGAAGGAATCTGAGTGTAAAATGGAGGGAGAGTAAGAAACTGTTCTGGAAAGAAGTCAAGAAAGTTAGGGAAGGTAGCAAGGGAAACAGTAAGGGTGTGAAAGATAAGAATGGGAGAATGCTAGCCGAGAAGCAAGAGAGAGTCGAAAGATGGAGGGAGTACTTCAGTGAGTTGCTAAATGAAAGGAATGAAGAGCCAGCAAACATAGCTGGATATGGTATGGGAGGGAGAAGAAGAGAAGTAGTGGAGGAGGAGGTGGGGATCAGGAGGTCAGAAGTGTGGGAAGCCATGAAAAGAGTGAAGTTGGGGAAAGCACCAGGAACAGATGGAGTGTGTGGGGAAATGTTGAGGTATGGTGGTGAGATAGTGATAGAATGGGTATGGAAAATGTGCAAACTAGCATGGGAGAAGGGGAGTGCACCCGATGACTGGAAGACTGGCATAATAGTCCCCCTATATAAGGGCAAAGGGGAAAGAGGAGTGTGTGGTAACCACCGAGGAATATGTCTTCTAAGCGTAGTAGGGAAGGTATACAGTAGGGTAGTGATTGAGAGAGTGAGAGTGAGAACGGAGAAATGGATAGGCGACGAGCAGGGAGGTTTTAGGAAGGGAAGAGGATGTGTAGATCAGATTTTTACCCTGAATTGTGTTGTGGAGAAGTATCTGGAGAAGAAACAAAAGGTGTATGTTGCCTTTATGGACTTGGAGAAGGCCTATGACAGAGTGGATAGAGAAGGTTTGTGGAAAGTACTTAGAATATACGGAGTAGAGGGCAAGTTGCTGAAAGCAGTGAAGAGCATGTATGAGGGTGCAAAGGCGGCAGTACGTGTGGAGAGTGAGCAG
This sequence comes from Paralithodes platypus, assembly GCA_032716605.1. NCBI lineage: Eukaryota > Metazoa > Arthropoda > Malacostraca > Decapoda > Lithodidae > Paralithodes > Paralithodes platypus. The sequence continues at coordinate 44,654,894 of CM064580.1, forward strand.
AGCGAGTTCTTTGACCTGAATGTTGGGTTGAAACAGGGGTGTGTGATGTCCCCGTGGTTGTTTACTGTATATATGGATGGAGTTATGAAAGAAATACTATCAAGAGCAGTGGATGTTGGTGTATCGCTGAAAAGGGAGGGAATTGAGTGGAAGCTACCTATACTGCTGTTTGCAGATGATACAGTTCTGATGAGTGATAATGAATGGGAGTTGCAGGGTCTGGTAAATGAGTTTGGAACAGTGTGCGAAAAACGGAATTTGAAGGTAAATACGGGGAAGAGCAAGGTTATGGTCTTCGAAAGGGGTGAAGTCACAGAGTGTGAGGTGAAGCTGAACGGTCAGGCTATGGAGATCGTCAACTCTTTTAAGTATCTGGGCAGTGTGTTGAGTAAAGATGGGACTATGGATGAAGAGGTGCGGGAGAGGGTACAACAGGGGAAGAGGGTTGTAGGAACGCTAAAAGCAGTAACAAGAAATAGGGTGGTCAGTATGGAAGTGAAGAAGTCCTTGCATGACAGTGTGGTAATCCCGACACTGACTTACGGAAGCGAAGCATGGACGTTGGTTGAGAGACTCAGACCAAGAGTGAGAGCAGTGGAAATGAATTACTTAAGGAGTGCGTGCGGAGTTACATGGAGGGATAGACAGACTAATGAGGAAGTGAGAAGGAGGTGTGGTGTGGAGGTAGATGTGCTGGAAAGTGTGAAAAGGAACAACTTGAGATGGTTCGGCCATATGGAACGTATGGAAAGCGAGAGAATGACTAAGAGGGTGTACGAGAGCGAGGTGGAGGGACAGAGGGGGAGAGGTAGACCGAATATGAGGTGGAAGGATGGAGTGAGGAACTACATGAACGAAGGCGGTGCTGGTTGGGGGGAGGGGCGTCGACTGACTGGGGACAGAGGTGCATGGGGGCGGTTCGTTCGTGGCCACCCCTTCGGGGATCACGGCGTCAGGCAATAGATAGATAGATAGATAACTATGTTAATGTTTAATATTACATGATTAAATCTATGCAAGGGTAATAATGTTTAATATTACATGATTAAATCTATGCAAGGGTAATTATATATTATGTGCAGTAAAGTGTATAAGTTTGATGTGAGACTGTCCCCTTATAAATTATTTACAACTATATGCGTATTCATAAACCGAGTGCACTGTGAGTGATGGCAGATAATATCTGGAGGACCATTAGTTTGTCAAACTCTGTTGGGTATTGTTAAGGTGTCCATTATGTGGGCCTGCTTGATCACTATAGGCCTACTCTGTTTCGGCGATGCTGAGGTAGGAACGGCTCGCCTAGATGTCAATAATTCTAGCAGATTGGCTCATGCGACCGGGTTCAATGTCTCGTCTTTTAGTAATTATATATTTTTTAAAGTTAACTAATCACGGTCGCACAAGTCAATCAGCTGGAACTATTGACATCTACGTGGGCCATTATCACCCCAGAGTCGCTGAAACAGTATATATAGATATTAGTATATAACAGACAGCACTACTGGTTATCTAATGCTACCACAGAAAGTGTAATAGGCAGTCAGACAATCAGTAGCCAACCCTTCCATCCCGTTAAATAGGTAGGGAGGATTAGCAAGGGACATTACAAAGGGAACATTGTTGACAGGGAGAGAATGATTATAATAAACGCCTGCCAAAAGCAAGCACTCTAACATTCAGAACTACATTCACCAGGCCTCAACATCATTGGCTTCACCTCAGATGATATACACTTCCACAACATCGAGTATGATAACCTTCCAGGTGTGTCAATTAAAAGTTTTCAATTACCTTCATATGTTCTTCCTAACAAAGGTCCTCCATTCATTCCTGAAACAACAATCGAATATAATATCCGTGTTAATAGCTCATGCATTGACCATGAACCTCCCGACCTTGGTTCACGCATATTGTTTTGGCTACAATCATACATATTATTGAGGCTAGTGCTTGATAATTGCATTCAGAACTGGAGAGAAGTCCGGGTGGTCACCGCGTAATATATATTATTATCTCGTTATATTACAGCTGTAATCATTTATACAACTGAAACTCCATCTAGCGCTAATGTAAATGTATAGTATAAATGAAGATAGTTTCACTTTAAACTTCGCATTAGCTAAAGGTCTAATACAAATGGAAGTGTTGGTCACCAGCGAGGTGCAGAACAAGCTTCTGAAAATATACGCGTTTGAAAATGTCAAGAGTTCCTACAAGGAAATTGACAGGTAGGAGGGTGAGAATATTAATTGACAGGTAGGAGGGTGAGAATATTAATTGACAGGTAGGAGGGTGAGAATATTAATTGACAGGTAGGAGGGTGAGAATATTAATTGACAGTAGGAGGGTGAGAATATTAATTGACAGGTAGGAGGGTGAGAATATTAATTGACAGGTAGGAGGGTGAGAATATTAATTGACAGGTAGGAGGGTGAGAATATTAATTGACAATTAATTGACAGGTAGGAGGGTGAGAATATTAATTGACAGGTAGGAGGGTGAGAATATTAATTGACAGGTAGGAGGGTGAGAATATTAATTGACAGGTAGGAGGGTGAGAATATTAATTGACAGGTAGGAGGGTGAGAATATTAATTGACAGGTAGGAGGGTGAGAATATTAATTGACAGGTAGGAGGGTGAGAATATTAATTGACAGGTAGGAGGGTGAGAATATTAATTGACAGGTAGGAGGGTGAGAATATTAATTGACAGGTAGGAGGGTGAGAATATTAATTGACTCACAACAGAACATTATGATCATCATGTCCCAAAGTCCCATCCAACGAATGTGTGCTTACACTTCATTATATTATGCGTATCATGTTTATAATTATTGGTCAATGTTTTCCATATTGTGATGTGTTAACAAACATTGTATTGTAAATATGCATATTAGTAATGTCACACTTAACACACTCTTATGTAGCATTTACTGATAGTGATATCTACGGGTAGCTAGTGAGAGAGAGAGAGGGAGGGGGGGGGGGGGGGCAGAATCAAAGGTTAATCAACTACTCATGTGAATATTGCTTCACTGTCATTACGATATAATACGCTTAGATTTCCATACGTTTAGAATAACTTAGTGAGTACATTTATAATAAACACTGTACTAACATGGAAGAGTGGGTAGCTATAAAACATTATGATTAAAGGCACCGTAACAACTCATCTTCACACCCTCCCATTGGATCCTATCTGCCCAGCAACTTTCGTGAATATCGGTTGAGATTTAACAGAAAAACAAACGAGTGTAAAATTCGACTAAGTGATTCTCTCTCTCTCTCTCTTTGATGGGGGTCCATGAATGTGTAGCTGACTGTTCCTATGTACTGCTACCTGAAAGAAAGCATCAATTGTTAGAATAATTGGCCATTTGTATCGTCCTGACCTGAAATTTATGTTTTCGTCTCCGTTTGTTTGTCTGTTTGTCTGTAAACAAGATATCTCACACATTTTTGAACCGACTTCAATTTAGGATGTGATCATGATCACATCCTAGAACTCAGATTCAGAACTCTGAAGATTATTTAGGTCTATAATATTAATGGTAAAGAACCAGCCAGTGTAGGCCAAGGTATAATTATGCGCTCTACCAAGTGCCACTCTAGTTTACTTATATATCCTGTAAACCAACACTATTTTTACCTAGCATATCCTAAGCTGACCTATCTAACATAGCATATACTGTGGAGATGGGCTTGTCTATCAGAGTGAGAGTTCAGCGTTCTCTGCCATACCCATAGCTTATTCTGACTGTTCCTTTTACTTATATATTTTCTAAATCTCATGTGACGGTGTCTCTTCCGTGACTTGACCTCCCTACTGCCAACCTCAAGGTTAGCAGACTGGGAGCCAAAGCATCACATTTTTGCTCTGCCCCTCAACTTTCCCTTTATAATTGGTGAGGGGCACAGGGCCTTGGGTGGGACTTTGGTGTCCCGGGTATTTCCACGCCCTCTTCAGCTCCTCGCCTGGGAGCGGCTTCAGTCACCTGGGCTTTCTTAGTGGTAAGCAGGGTGGGTTCTGTGGGGGCACTCGGTTATGGATTTGCCCTTGCTCAGAACCTTGGGGCTGCTCGGTCAGACAGCCTGTGGAACAACAACAACAACAACAACAACCTAGCATATACTTTGGTTCACTTTTATTTGTTCATTTATGTATCATTTTATAATATTAGTTTCCTCCCTAGACCTCCATCAAGCTTAAGAAAACACTCCCCCAAAGACCCTCCTTCAACATAAATTTGTACATTTTTCGATAGAAATATGTTCCGACTGAAGGCCGGTTCCTCTTAAATTACAAGCTTGCTATCGCTTGCCAGGAAAAAATCGACACCTAAATGACACGAACAGAAAACTAATGGGGCTAAACTTGAGAAAGAAGGGGGAACAGAAAAAGCCCCATCTCCCCTTAACCTCGTATAATTTAGCCGAGTACTCCTATTGTAAACAGATTAGGTTCTCTGAGATAAGGTAATCGTAGGATAGGTTTAAGAAAGACTGAGTAGAACTATTAACGCATTTATGTAATTTAGGTTCTAAAGGATAAACGTTATACGGATAAAGGAAAAGGACATGTTGATATTAGGGAATATTACATAGAAATACACGAATAATATAAAAGAGAATGGAATTGAATTACATAATAATGACGAAATACGGTAGAAACTCTTATAACTCTATAACTCTTATATTGAAGGCCTGCGATATGTCTAGCGCAATAGAAAAGGTCTCACCGAAGTCCTGAAAGGAGGATGACCAGGAGTTAGTAAGATATGAAAGAATATCTCCAATAGAGCGACCCTTAAGGAAGCCATACTGGCGATCTGCGAGTAAATTATGAGAAGATAAATGATTAAGAAATTTGGAAGTAAGAATAGTTTAAAAAACTTTAGGGATACAAGAGATGAGAGCAATTGGACGATAGTTGGAGGGTTGAGAATGGTCACCCTTCTTTGGGACAGGTTGAATGAGAGCGAACTTCCAGCAAGAAGGGAAGACGTTAGAGAAGAGACAGAGACAAAAGAGTTTGCCTAGGCAGGGAGTCAGCACGGAAGAACAGTTTTTGAGTACAACAGGAGGAACACCATTCGGACCATAAGCCTTCTATGTACTAAGCCCAGAGAGGGTAGAAAGTACATCTTTAGAAGAGATTAGGATATTAGGCATAAGTAGGAGAGAGGGGGGTGGAGAGGGAGGAATAGCACCGGAATCATCCAAGGTGGAGTTTTTAGCGAAAGTTTGAGCGAATAGTTCAGCTTTGTCAGAGGAAGAAGTGATGGTTGTGCCATCAGAGTGGAAAAGGGGAGGGAAAGACGAGAAAGAAAAATTGTTGGAGAGGTTTTAGGCTAGATGCTAGAAAGCTTGGGAAGAGCTAGAGTTGGATAGTTCAGTGCATTAATTATTGATGAAAGAGTGTTTGGCAAGTCGAAGAACAGATTTGGCTTGATTCTGGGCAGAAACATAGGAAGAATGAGATTCTTGAGTTTTATGGCGTCGGTACCGTTTAAATACTTCCTCCTTATTGCGGACAGCAGTAGAAAAAGCATGAGTAAACCACAAATTTTTGTACTAGTCAGAGAGAAAGAAAATGGAATGTATGCCTCCATGCCCGATAGGATTACCTCGGTAATGCGTTCAGCACTCTCCGAGGGTCCTCGGCCACAGAAGCAAAATTCATTCCATGGGAAATCAAAGAAGTACTGCTGGAGAGCCTCCCAGTCGTCAGCGCCAAAGTGCCACAAGCACCGCCTGCTAAAAGGATCGGGTGGCCGTACTGGAGAGATAGGACAGATGACAGAGATAAGTTTATGGTTGGAGGAGCTCAAAGGAGAGAAAAGATCGACAGTATAAGAAGGGTTAGAAGTTAGAAACAAGTCAAGAATGTTGGGCCGATCTCTGAGGCGATACGGGTAGGTTGCTGAACCAACTGCTCTAGGTCATTTAGGATAGAAAAGACGTAGGCTTGTTCACCAAGTTGGTCAGTAGAATTAGAGGAGAGCCATTGGTGGTGATGAACGTTGAAATCTCCTAAAATGGTGATTCAGAGAAAGGAGAAATGGCTAGAATGTGTTCCACTTTAGAGTTTAGATAATCAAACAATTTGGGAAAGTCGGTAGAGTTAGGGGAATGACAGATATCACATAAACATTTAATATGAGAATGACAGAAAAGTTTGAGCCATAAAGTGGAGAATTCAAAGGAGCCAAAATCGGAAATACGAGAGCAAGTGAGTTTGTTGTGCACGTATGCACAACATCCGCCTTTGGCTTTGAAACTAGGATAGAGAAAGTAGGAGGATACAGAGAAGATGCTGCTGGCAGTTGCTTCACACACCTGAGTTTCACACCCACTAAATATGTCAACCCTGGCTGGGATCGAACCCAGGTCAAGCAGATTCACACGTGAGCGTGCTTGCCACTCGACCGCCGTGGCTCCAGTGCTGAATGAAAATATTAAGCAATAGCTTCAATAAAATGTAGGATTGTAGCCAAAACAATAAAGGAGAACCACGGTCGGTCGGGAGGTTCATGGTCGATGCATGAACTATTAACACGGATATTATATGCGATTGTTGTTACAGGAATGAATGGAGGAAATTTGTTAGGAAGAACATATGAAGGTATTTGTAACTTTTTAATTGACACACCTGGAAGGTCATCATCCCCGAAAATGTGAAGACTTTGTTGTGGAAGTGTATATCATCTGAGGTGAAGTCAATGATATTGAGGCCTGGTGAATGTTGTTCCGAATGTTAAAATACTTGCTTTGGAAGGTGTTTATTGTATTAATTTTCTCCCGGTCATCATTGTTCCCTTTCTAATGTCCCTTGCTAATCCTCCCCATCTATTTAACGGGAATGAAGGGTTGGCTACTAACTGTCTGACTGCCTGTTACACTTTCTGGGGTAGCATTAGCATGACCAGGTGCTGTCTGTTATATACTAATGACTATACTGTTTCATCGACCAGGTAGATGTAAATAGTTCCAGCTGATTGACTTGTGCGACCATGATTATTTAAAACTTTAAGAATTAATAATTACTAAAATACGAGACATTGAACACGGTCGCATGAGCCAATCAGCTAGACTTATTGACATCTACAGTAGGTGAGCCGTTCTCACCTCAGCGTCGCTGAAACAGAGTATAGTGATCCAGCAGCCCACATAGGCTAATTGACACCTTAACAATACCCAACAGGGTTTTACAAACTAATGGTCCTCGGAGTCACCGTCCTACAGATATTATCTGCCATCACTCACAGTGCACTCGGTTTATGATTACGCATATAGTTATATCGGCATTTAAACCCAACACACACACACACACACACACACACACACACACACACACACACACACACACACACACATACAGCTGCCACGTGAGGTTGCGGCCATCCTCTGTATACCGAATTGTGATATAATTATGGTCCCTTCAGGTTGCTAAATTTCAGTATATCTTAAATAGTTCCTACGCATATTTTTCTCTTCCAGAAGCCAATAGGTATAAGTCATAACATGATTGGTTGTTAAAATATCAGTGGATATATCTTTTTCATGAGCTACCCTGGCAACCTGTAACGCGCTGAGTTAGTTGCGAAAGATAATAATTGGTAGAAAGTGCGGTCCCTGTGAATCTCCTGCCAAACCACTATTCCTACAGAGAGAGAGAGAGAGAGAGATGGCTAGAGCCATAATATATACTGATATGCGCGTGCATGCAGTTAAACATTAGTGCTTACCGAAACACAAGTGTGTGTGTGTGTGTGTGTGTGTGTGTGTGTGTGTGTTTGAGAGATCATATTAGCATTGTTGATTAAAAAGTTTCCCAGAGGTTAGGTTTGCTCAATCGCCTGTTACCCCCTTATCCCCGTACAACCTCTTTCTCCGTACAGGGACACTGTTGTAAGCGTATCAGGTATTGTTCGCATATGAAAAATGCCTCTGAAAGGGTGCAGTCAAAGGCATGTAATCTCTACTCTTCTCCACCATATTGTCTACAATCTCTCCACATTGTGAACATTGCATGTATGTTACTGTTATGCCATTATTATAATCAGTGTTCTTCACAGCTGTCCTAGCGTATGCCTCTCACTCTGCAGAGACAGAGGGCCACCCGTTTTGTAACTCATTTCCACCACTTTTCTGCCGACCATTCAAAGCCAACAGTTAACTTAAATGTCCCTGTAATTTTTCAGCTCAATAAGTAAAGTATGGAATTTACTCCGTGTATGTGTCTATCCCTCACTTTATGACTTTGTTTCAAGTTTTGCGTGTCCTGCAGTTACATTCCAGTGCACCTTGAATATGGTTCTGTACTAATCATTCTGTTCTGACCGGGGGAAGGGGGACAATAGGACGTCAAATTGTTTATAAGTAGTTTTGCATCTTGTCTCTTTCATACACAGAGAAACAATTTATTAGGTAAAGGGAAGTGGAGAACATCAAACCTTTGATTGTCATATGGAGGAATTGGGTTGGTTGTAATGGGAATTTGCATTACGTAACATAGGTGAAGTGGCTCTGCGGGTCATTTTTGTCATATTATGTTTAGATGAATGTATAGAATAAACAGAGTACTTATTCTTTTTATTAATAAATACTCTATCCACAGATATTAGAGTCAAGCTTTCGTGTATAAGTCTCTACGATGTATTCGTCCATTTAGTTCGTCTCTCCCTTTCCCTCTCGCTCTCTCTCTGAACGGCTTAATTATATTTGCATTGATATCCAAATGTATATGCTAATAACAAACACCTTATCATACATATCAACATTGGGAAATGCAAACCACTAAAACTTCTCTGGGGCTACTTTGAAAATATATAGCGTTTTCCAATGACATTTTACTAGGACCTATTTTATTAATAAGTTATAACGACTTTGAGGTTTGTAGCACTTATTTCCGAGCAAATCATTTATTTGTTTCTATTTAAGTGGGATACCAGTTCTAAAGTCTGATATTTGTTTACTGTATTTTAGTAATATATATATGTTTTCTTTTCCAAACCCCCTTCTCAAACACAAAATATACATCTGGAGAATATCATAATTATATAATATATATTACACTGCTTTTATTGCTGAATGACCTCATAATTTTGCTCTAACAGTGTAGGATTCTTTGGTGTAAGCGACCAGTTATGAAAGATGTTATTTTGGTATGGGCATTTCACTAATGACGACTAGATGGATATGGATATGCAATACATAGAAACATTATTTTAATTTAAATAACAACACAATGCTACACATAATGCTGTATTTGAAACAAATGCATGAGACAGAGCGGTATGAGGAGCCTCAAAACAAATGCCGCAAATCGACAATGCGGGCCAGCCCGGAACCTCAACCAAAAGTAAGAGACCAACATTAACCCAAAGAAGAGCAAATGAACATCAGCTAAGGAAAAGACTAATCTATAATGTGGATAGATATAGATAGATAGATAGATAGGTAGATAGATAAATAGATAGTGTGAGTGAATGAGTGAGAAAGAGCTGTCTTACTAAATAGATAGAAAAATCTAGCAATCCCTACAATTTGGTTTGCAAACAATAATTACATATACACAAATATTTCTTAAAGGCAGATTTCACTAGCAAAAACTATTTACATCTTAATTAATATCAAGAGATAAAACGGTAACCATAAACTGGTGAAACAATTCACTTAACCCCCCTCCCCCACCCTACACACTTCCAACCTTCCCTACACAATACCCCCCTCCCCCACCCTACACACTTCCAACCTTCCCTACACAATACCCCCCTCCCCCACCCTACACACTTCCAACCTTCCCTACACAATAACCCCCCCCCCCGTCTCCGTGTAGCCCATCCCTCTCCTTCCCAGCAAATCTAACGACGCCATCTATGGGACATAATATGCAACATATTCAGGGTGGAGGGAGTGAGCGATCTTAGTAATATCAGAGCGAAAGACCCAGCGAAATTACCATTAGGTGGCCCAGTCGGAAAGGTGACCGACTGTACGTCGTGTGTGTGTGTGTGTGTGTAGTAACAGGTGTGGTAGTCAATGATTACCCGGTAATTTCTGAATTTACCGGTACCCTGGATACTCTTATAGCTAACACGCAACACTCTATGTACGTGTGTGTGTGTGTGTGTGTGTACGTGTATGTGTGTGTACGTGTGTGTGTGTGTACTGTGTGTGTGTGTGTGTAGTAACTGGTGTGGTAGTCAATGGTTACCCTGGATACCCATATAGCTAACACGCAACACTCTATGTACGTGTGTGTGTGTGTGTGTACGTGTATGTGTGTGTACGTGTGTGTGTGTGTGTACTGTGTGTGTGTGTGTGTAGTAACTGGTGTGGTAGTCAATGGTTACCCTGGATACCCATATAGCTAACACGCAACACTCTATGTACGTGTGTGTGTGTGTGTGTGTGTGTGTGTGTACGTGTGTGTGTGTGTGTAGTAACTGGTGTGGTAGTCAATGGTTACCCTGGATACCCTTATAGCTAATACGCAACACTCTATGTACGTGTGTGTGTGTGTGTGTGTGTGTGTACTGTGTGTGTGTGTATAGTAACTGGTGTGGTAGTCAATGGTTACCCTGGATACCCTTATAGCTTACACGCAACACTCTACAGTATGTACGTGTGTGTGTGTGTGTGTGTGTGTGTATGTGTGTACAGTCAATGAACAAACATGTATATACAGTATATATAATAAACTTGTCAGTCAGTCCGTAGCCAGCCCTTACTTCCACAAGGGGTAGGGAGGAACAGCAACAGACCCGACAAAGGACAACAAGGGTGACACGAGAAGAACACGTATAATAGGTCGCCCACAAAAAGCTAGCACACAATCATTCAGAAGCACCAATCACTCATCAACCCCCGAAATCAACGGCTTCACCTCAGATGTTATACTTCAGGACAAGGTCTCTTCACATCAACATCTGGGAAATAGACCTTCCAGGTGTGTCATTTAAAAAGAGACCTTCCTGTACTCTCACTAACAAAGTTGATAAGACTTGTAGGGGTATATATTTATTCCATTCAGGCGTCATTCCTTTCATAACTCAGCCTTCATGACATGCATTGTATCTTTATATATATTACGGTATGTTCAGGTTTCAGCCCTTTCATAACTCAGCCCTCAACACATGTATTGTATCTTTATATTTACTCTGCAGTCTGCCCGGACTTCACCCCTTTCATAACTCAGCCCTCAGTATATACAGTATATTGTATTATTATCTTAATTCTGTCCACCATTCAGCCTTTACATAATTCATTCCTCGGCATATATAGTGTATATATTTTTTTACTTCCTATTTTACTCCAGCCATCTGGTCTGGTCTTACAGACAATGGACTGGAGTTCTCGCAGAGAGGCTCCAGACCTGACGTTATTCTTGATTTTTTTTTTTTTTTTTTTTTTTTATATATTCCAACTACTCCCTCTCGGGCATAGGCTGAGAGCCCTTACAATCCACCGCTCAACACGGTGAAGCCCGTGAGGTCTCGTTCCAGTCTGGGGAGTGAGACATGTGAAGCATCCATTCATGGCTCGAAGCAGCTCCATCTCTGAAGCCGCTGGTTGCTTCGTTCAAGTGCTTCACTGTCTCACCCTCCAGACTCAGGCCCTTACTCTCAGACTTACAGTGTTTTGACTTAATAATCCAATAGGGTTGATAGCCTCTGAGGTCCTATTTTAATTAACTAATATATTTCGATGTTTTCTAACAGCCTTGTATATATATACCGATATATATATATATATATATATATATATATATATATATATATATATATATATATATATATGTGTGTGTGTGTGTCTGTGTGCGCGCGTGTGTTCCATGCTCTATGATCTATAGGCTATTAATAACACCTGTAAATCTTGGACTGCGCATTGTTGGTAGTATTAGTCTCCCTGTTGAAATAACCTATGACCTATTGTGTGAGCCTGTACGCTACTCAGGGGCAGTATCTTACCTACCTATAATGAGTGTGCTGGATTACTCTATACTCTGTTTATTTTCAACTGACGGTAAATTGCAAAGTTCCCATCAAGATTTCTCAGTTATTTTGAAGATTTTGTAGTGAAATATGGTGTAATTATATACGGTATACTTGGTCTTAATATGATGCAGCGACATAGTAGTTTCATATTTTCCCATTAGGTATTGAGAAAATAGCTGTTAACCCGTACAGCCCCAGCGACGCGCCTGACGCGTCGGCGATGTATGTAACGCACAGCCCCAGAGACGCGCCTGGCGCGTCACCCTAATTGCGCTGACCGTAACCTCAGGTGTAGCCACTCAAGGGGGCTCAGATTTGTATGGGAACTGTGTACGTATCCCACGCAACCGTGCCGATGGTTGAAAACTCTCAAAGTCCACGTGCGTGCGCGCGAGCGCGCAATAACCTGGTTTTTTGGGATAATTGCCTTCAATTTTTTACTCTTGTAAAATACGTTTTCGGGGGCTCTGTAGGACCATTCTTTAAGCTTTTTGAGCGGTTTTTCGTGGTTTTTCCTTCATTCCTAACCCATTCGCTATTGTTTCTGGAATAAAACCATTTTTTGAAAACCGGCCGGGTTCTGGTGCGCAAACATTACAAAACTAGCCGGGGCTCCACGGGTTAAGGGATTACATTTTCCGGCAGATGAAATGAAAACGAGTATAGTCGTTTATTGAGTTACAGAGGTTACGGGTGACAATTTCTGACCTACCTATAACGAGATAGTTCGACGCCTGTTAATTGCTGGAGGCCTTTCTTAAACTTAATAAAATCGTCTAATAGTAGCCAGAAGAAAGTAAAAAGGACGTCACTGGTACTGAATGGGTTAATCAATAACCAAAGACAATTAATACAAAGTACAAAGGAGTACAAAGGAAATCAAGCAACAACAGTTATGGTGACCCTTCTAGGCTGCTTGTCCTCCAAAACACTGAGGATCAATTGTCCAAACAGTGGTTTAGATAGCTCCAGTCAGTTTATTTAAACATTGCTCTAAGTTTACGAAAGTTTGCTTGCTTGAAATTAGGGACTTTCTAGATGCTGCTATTTGGTTCGTTACTAGTAAACTTTAAACTGAAAGTTATCGTACGATGGTCGCTGTTACTGAATTCATCACCGACATTCAAATTCTCTATCAATTCTTCTTTTGTTGAAAGTACAAGGTCAAGGACATTATTTCCACGGGTTGGAGATCTAACAAATTGATATAGCGAACTCTCTTGCAAGTTTGTATACAGGTCTTGTCCAGAGTGTGAAGTAATACTATCTCCCCACTTGGTCACAGATAAATTGAAGTCGCCAAAAATACTTGGTCACAGATAAATTGAAGTCGCCAAAAATTACGGTATCTTGCGAGTTACTTAAGTCTGCAATTTGCTCATAAATTTCTCGGTCAGTTTGCACTGATTGAGCTGGAGGTCTGTATATTAGTGCAAGTATTATATTTATACATTTATTATTCTTTATGAGCACAAAGGATGTGTCGACGTTCACAATTTGAGGTTTTGACAGGAGGGTCGGGTTAAGACTTTCTTTGATAAAAAATAAAACTCCACCTCCATTTCTATTAATTCGGCTTTTCTCAAACATTACATACCCGGGAAGTGAATACTCTGCTAAAAAGTCTCTGTCTTCTGTATTGAGCCAAGATTCTGTTATGCCAATAACATCGTCATTTTCCTAAACACTAGTTCCTCTAAATCTGAAAATGTATTACGTATGCTACGAGCGTTTGCATAGAAAACATTAAAAGTTTTGGATTTGGAATTCACGGACCGCTCCTTATTCAAATTATTGGTTCTGCTCAGATCTACATTTATGTACCTGTCTGCCCTCAGTCCTCGATCCTCGTCCCTGGTTGTCCTCGGTCCTCGGTGTCCTCGATCATTGTTCCTAGTGGTCCTCGGTCCTCGATCATTATTTCTGGTGGTCCTCCGTTCTCGATGTCCTTGATCGTCGTCCCTGGTAGTTCTCGGTCCTCGATCGTCGCTCCTGGTCATCCACGGTCCTCGATCCTTGTCCCTGGTGGTCCTCGGGCCTCGAACCTCGAACCTCGTCCCTGGTGGTCCATGGTTGGCTCTGCGTTTTCTCCGAAAATCCTTTACTGCATCGTGAAGCAGGCGGCCAAATCTTGCTGCTCCCACCTGGTTCATATGGACTCCATCTGCTACAAACAGATGATCTTTACGGTAGAAGTCATTCCAGGTATTGATGAATCCAACGTTTTCTTCCCTGCAGAGGTTAGCCAGACGACGATTTACGCTAGTGGCTATATTGAAGAATCGGCTCTCCACACCGATCCTGGGGACGATCCCTGATATGATGACTCTGCCTGACTTTCCCTTATACTTCTGAATCAGCTTCCGGTACTTCAGCATGAGGTCCTCCGATCGGGTCCGCTGCACGTCATTAGATCCGACATGAATGACGTACATTGCGCGTGAGGGGGCTAACTTTGAAACTTCGTTGACTGCAACTGCGACGTCGTCCATACCGCCACCCAGGATACAAAAGCGCTTCCTGGTCCTGGGGGGAGGGTCTGTACGCAGCCGGATACCTTACCCCAGGCCCCGCCCACTGCCGAAAATGTAAAAATATTATATTATATTAGATTAGATTAACCTAACTTAACCTAACCTAACCTAACCTAACCCTAATATAATATAATATAATATAACATAACACAACACAAATAACAAAATAAAAATATAAAAATATACTAAACTTCGAGTGGGATCGAACACTGGATTTCTCGATGCCAGGCGGGAGCTCTAGTGACTGTACTACAGAGCGAGCTGGCAGGAACGGTTTGAAGGGTTTATTTAAACGCGGGGAACGGGGGGGCTTGGCCAAGTGAGGCTTACATTTTCGCGCATGCGTAGAGGGTAAGGTATCCGGCTGCGTACATCCCCTCCCATCCTGGGTGCCCTGGCGCAGAACTCCATAAGTTGCCCACGAACCATGGAATCTCCTACGAGCCGAATTTCTTCTATTTCTTCTTTGTCGTCTAAGTACGCAAGAATCTGGTAACGGTTCTGACACATGGTTTCGGTGATGATCCTCCTTGTGATGGGGCAAACGTTGTTTCTCACGACGCGGAAGTTGTCCTGAGATGGAGCGGAGTCATTTTTTTCCTGACGTGGTGCATGTACTGAAGCAGGTACCGCTATATCAGGCGTTGGGCTGTTGGAAGATGCCGCAATGGTAGTAATTGCTTCATTTGATGATACTCCTACGTTGAGCGTCGCAAATTCTTGGAGTGTTCCAGCTTCTTGGTGAGGGCGTTAATCTTGACGTTAGCTTCATCCAGTTTAGCTGCCAAATATTCTTGGAGCTGGCAGAATCGGCAGACATGAACATCGGGGCAAGCAAACATGGTAGGGCCAAACCTACCGGAACAGTTCGTGCAGGCGTGAGACATGGTGACAATAACAAAACTTCAAATCACTTCACTCTAAGTCACTTCTAATCACTTGTCTCACTTCAGAACACTTTATTCACTTCACACACTTCAGATCACTTTACTCACTGTAAATTACTTCACTCACTTTAAATCACTTCACGTCACTTCTAATACAATTTAAGCCTGAAAATTATACTTTTACATCAAGTCAATAATACACTTTAAAAACACTTCACTCACTTCAGTTCGCTTCACTTACTTAAATAGGCCTATAGTCATCCTCCTATGAAATGAGCTACAAGGTGGAGTCCCTCGCCCTGTGCGGTGTTGTCAAATATTCAAAGCTTTAACAACAAATGTTAGTTTTTCAGGCAATTAACAAATTAATTTTAGCTTTTATGACTATATATATTATATTATAATTTTTAAAGGTTATGTGGTGTTAAGAAACATATCATTTTAAGGATATATAGAAGGAATTTATACAACATATGGCACGCTATTTAGAACATGCTGCCATTTTCTGGGGACAGCTATAAATAGATTTAAGGAATGGTAGGATATGCGACGTTGCCAAGTAATGTCAATGCGGTTCTGTTGGCTACGCACGCACTCACACACACCCCTACAGATACACACACAAACACACACATACATACACAATCTCCAAAATGCAATATAGCACAATGTAATCCCATCAAAAGAGAGAGAGAGAGAGAGAGAGAGCTGGATACGAGTAATGGCAACGCTTTAACCCTTAAAGAGCGGCTCGCAACATAAGTCGAGTTGAAAAAACTGGCAAAAAACGGGTGAAAAAAGGGTTGAAATCGAGTGAAAATGGGTGGGATAGTAATGATCCATACGTCCGACATCTGTGGCCTCGCGGCCCACACTAACTCCAGTTCCCCCACCGCGCGTGAGGATGACAGTGTAACCAATAGTTCGCTAAAAGTGAGCAAGGTAGCAAAATCAGCTAAACTTCCATCTTCGAGGTAACACTGTTAGTGCTCCACGAGTGCTACGTAGCTGTATGTGGCGTCATTGTGTATCGATTTCCACCTAGTTTTCGGCGCAATACAGTTCCTTTCATACTGATGGTTGATATAGCAGTCAGAACGGCCCGGAAAGGCCCAAAACGGCCACAGAGCACCCGCTAGAGGAGGGTTAAATGGCCTCAAACTAGACAACAACATCATCCAGGTCAGACGGTCACTAACCCTCATTCATAGCACGACCACCATGGAAGGAAAAACTCGGAAAAGTTACTCTCATCTTCATAGCCAGGCAAGGGAGATGCTGTACAATGTAAATAGGTATATACAAATATAGCCTACCTATTATTTCGTTTGTGTAACTTTTATACAAGAATACCAATAACCCTTCCAGACATAAAAACGTCTTTTACATTTATTTCAAGTCTCCCTTCTAAATGTGGTGTTCCTTGGTTTCCCGTTTTCTAAAAGGTTTGTTTTGGTAGAAAAGTGGCAACACCGCACAGGGCGACCTTGACCTCCTTGGAGCTCATTTCAGTCGAGTTTGACTATAACCGAAAACAAAAATGTTGAAAAACGAACAAATAGGTTATCAGCGGGGATAGCCTAACCGAAAATTAAACAACAACAAATATTTTAAAATTTAAATACGCAGTGATAGCCGAACCGAAAACAACTTTGTTTTTATTTAAACAGAAAAAGGCCACCAGGGGCGACAGCCTGGTATAGCCTGATACGGTACTATAACCAGCCAGTCTCGCATACCGTACCGTACCTTAGGCCTATACCTGGTCTGCCGGCTTGGGGGTTTATTACAATAGTTTTTTTTTTTTTTACAATAGTAGGTTATTGTTTTATTGAGGATATCGTTTGATCCAGCCATTTTCTAGCAATGTATTTTAGTTTGTCCCCTAGGCTAACAAAAACGCCTTCCCAGACTTCGGTCATATTAACTAATATTCACTAATGTTAATTCATCTCTGTTAAATTTTCACTGTTAAATTTTCACTGTTAAATCTTCTCTGCTAAATCTTCACTGTTAAATCTTCTCTGTTAAATCTGCACTGTTAAATCTTCACTGTTAAATCTTCACTGTTAAATCTTCTCTGCTAAATCTTCAGTTAAATCTTCACTGTTAAATCTTCACTGTTAAATCTTCACTGTTAAATCTTCACTGTTAAATCTTCTCTGCTAAATCTTCACTGGTAAATCTTCACTGTTAAATCTTCTCTGTTAAATCTTCACTGGTAAATCTTCACTGTTAAATCTTCACTGTTAAATCTTCTCTGTTAAATCTTCTCTGTTAAATCTTCACTGTTAAATCTTCACTGTTAAATCTTCTCTGCTAAATATTCACTGGTAAATCTTCTCTGTTAAATCGTCACTGTTAAATCTTCACTGTTAAATCTTCACTGTTAAATCTTCTCTGCTAAATCTTCTCTGCTAAATCTTCTCTGCTAAATCTTCACTGTTAAATCTTCACTGTTAAATCTTCTCTGTTAAATCTTCTCTGTTAAATCTTAACTGTTAAATCTTCTGTTAAATCTTCTCTGTTAAATCGTCACTGTTAAATCGTCACTGTTAAATCTTCTCTGCTAAATCTTAACTGTTAAATCTTAACTGTTAAATCTTCTCTGTTAAATATTCACTGTTAAATCTTCTCTGCTAAATCTTCACTGTTAGATCTTAACTGTTAAATCTCCACTGTTAAATCTTCTCTGTTAAATCTTCACTGTTAAATCGTCACTGTTAAATCTTCTCTGTTAAATCTTCACTGTTAAATCTTCACTGTTAAATCTTCTGTTAAATCTTCACTGTTAAATCTTCTCTGTTAAATCTTCTGTTAAATCTTCTCTTTTAAATCTTCACTGTTAATTCTTCACTGTTAAATCTTCACTGTTAAATCTTCACTGTTAAATCTTCAATGTTAAATCTTCTCTGTTAAATCTTCAATTTTAAATCTTCTCTGTTAAATCTTCACTGTTAAATCTTCTCTGTTAAATCTTCTCTGCTAAATCTTCTCTGCTAAATCTTAACTGTTAAATCTTAACTGTTAAATCTTCACTGTTACATCTGTTAAATCTTCACTGTTAAATCTTGTTAAATCTTCTCTGCTAAATCTTCACTGTTTTCTTCCAGAAACAATAGCGAATGGGTTAGGAATGAAGGAAAAGCCACGAAAATCCCCTCAAAAAGCTTAAAAAATGGTCCTACAGAGAGCCCCCGAAAACGTATTTTACAAGAGTAAAAAATTGAAGGCAATTTCCCCTAAAAAACAGGTTATTGCGCGCTCACGCGCACGCACGTGGACTTTGAGAGTTTTCAACCATCGGCACGGTTGCGTGGGATACGTACACAGTTCCCATACAAATCTGAGCCCTCTCGAGTGTCTACACCTGAGGTTACGGTCGGAGCAATTAGGGTGACTCGTCAGACGCGTCGCTGGGGCTGTGCGTTACATACATAGGCGACGCGCCAGACGCGTCGCTGGGGCTGGACGGGTTAAATACGATAAATTTCGAAGTTACGATTTTTGTATTATATGTCTAAAAATTATACTCTTTCTATATAACTTTACAAATTTCAGTCCCAATGGTATGGATGAGGTTGATTTTATCTAGACACAATTTGCGGCCAATGCTCCAGGACTAATGGGTTACCGTAACAGGTGCATTGCATACAAACAACACCTGTCGTAAGACTGTACCTATGGATATACATTATACAAATAACATATGCATATGTGTGTGTGTATATACAGTTTATATATATATATATATATATATATATATATATATATATATATATATATATATATATACTGTATATCCTATATATATATATATATATATATATATATATATATATATATATATTATATATATATATATATATATATATATATAAGATATACAGTATATATATATATATATATATATATATATATATATATATATATATACTGTATATATATATATATATATATGTTTTTTAAAGCTTTCTCCCTAGACCTCCATCAAGCTTGAAGAAATACCCCAAAGACCCCCCCCCCCCCTCTCTTCCAGATTAAATGTGTAAATTTTTCGGTAGAAAAATGCCCCGGCCGAAGGCCAATTCCTCCTAATATTAGCTTCATAATAAAGACCCAAGAGTCCTAATACAAAAAGGGTTAACACCTTCTGTACCGGCGGCGTCTTTTATATTTGATTTCAGCTACATTTAGACAATGTTATGAAGCTTAGGGAAAATATTTGGTACTGGTAGCGGGGAGACTCCAGGAATATTCCGCCCAGATATCAAAATTTCTAATTTTTGTGTTCTTGTTCTATAATGCTTCTTTCAACATAGGAGAATAGCATAGGAAGGAACAAAAAAACATATCGCATCCATAACCCCCCGGGCCGGGGGTTCGACCTCGACCCCCGAAAAACTAAAAACAAATCTTTCAGCCACCTAAACAAAATTGTTGCGTCTGTAGTCTAAAGGGCTGCTGTAAGCAATAAAAATTATCATATGAGGGCATAAACACCCATATGATATCCCTAGGGCCCCCTTGGGGGGGCCCCAAAATCATGGATTTTCTTCAACAAAAATTAATAAATATTCATACAAAATACTTTAGTCTCCCAAATAATTTAGTTTTCTTTGCAAGCGGGTAGCACCGACCTTGACGGACCTTTAAGAGGGGTATCTGAAGGAAAAATCTCGCCCGGACTCTGACTGGAAACAATTTCAAGTTATGAGTAAATTCAATCTCTCTTTATGAAAAATTATGTTTATTCACCTTCTGTGACTATTTACGAACCTATTACTGTCCGATTGTCTCTATTTTCTCCACATAATTAGAACAAGCATACATAACAAGCCCCTCGGAAGTTTATTGAGTTTTGGAAATATTTTCCATACTCAAATTATATATTTAGGATAGGAAATTGGCCCAACTATTTATATTGATATTTACCTGCGGTTTTCAACATGATCACGTATCAAATTGGCAATAAGCTTCCGAGGTGTTATAGACAATCTATATAAGGTACCTCATACACAATATAATTTTTTTTTGCAAAGTCGATTTTGGGAATTCAAACATTTAGTAAAAATAAATAAAAATGCGCTCACGCGCGCACATAGAACGATGAAAATTTCAGCGAGTCAGTGTCAGTGTTACACCATTTACATATATATGGCAAAAGGCCAGCAATGAGTCTCTTATAGAAGTTGAGATATGAATATTTCCTGGAGTCTCCCCTTAAAGGATAAATTGAGATAGTCTGCAGCCTTTTAATCTGTAGACGTTCTTCCTAAGCTGAATATAATCATCTTATAGTTGCCGGAATATAATAAAAAATACGTGACCGGTACTGAAGGGGTTAAAAACATTGGTTCCATGTCATCTCAACCAGTAGACCATTTCAACCAGTAGCTCTCAACCAGTGCCAAATTAACCCAGACCAACCAAACTAGTGCCAAAATATAGTACTAACCTAACCTAACCTAACCGTATTGGTTGATTTGGCACTGGTTGAGAGCTACTGGTTGAAATGGTCTACAGGTTGAGTTGGCCGGTCACCAAAAAACATTGCATACAAAGAACAGCTGTTGTTGTGGTCCAATGTACGGTACCGTATATTACACAAAGACAGGTTTTCCACAGGTGTTCACAAGCAGGTATAGTGTATGTGTTGCCAGCTGTCCACTATATATATTATCTTATTTCTATGAAGGAGACTGGGTAAAACTTTCTATGGGTAAAACTGCCTGTAATAAGTGTCCCCCCCCCCCCAAGTTGAAAGATATACCAGCCTTTGGCCGGTACATTTGTCTTCCAAAAAAAAATAAAAAAATAACATGGTCGGAAGCTATACTGTTCACTGTACAAAATTATGGATACGAAAAGGACCATTAAATTGTCCATAATTATATACTCTTTTAAAAGTATATTAGTCCCGGTATTACAAATAAAAGGTCTATGATTATGGATATACACAATGTTTGTACTTTTTTTTTTTTTTTTTTTTTTTTTTTTTTTCTATATTCCAACTTACTTCCTCTCGGGCATAGGCTGAGAGCCTTAACATTCACCGCTTTACAATGAACAGTGAAGCCCGTGAGGTCTTGTTCCAGTCTAGGGAGTGAGACATGTGAAGCACGCAGAGTACAACGAGCACCTGCCATCTTGCCTTCACATTAGGCACGGTGCTCACGCATGGCCCGAAACGACCCCATCTCTGAAGCCACCTCGTTCCCGTGCTTCACAGTCTCACCCCCTACACTCGGACTCTCACACTTACACACACACAACGCCACCTGTTGAGCAGATAACTCACCAGGCATTGCACCCCTATAGCATATTTTGAATATGGGAATATTCATACAGTGCTATTTAATCAGGGAACAATGAGGGTATTTTATTGACGTTTCGGTGGGCTTGTGGTAATGCACTGATACTAGGTACAGCACAAATTCCATCCCAATAATATCTTCCCATTGATACATCGGGATTTGAACCCGGGACCTTTGGATTACCAGGCCAGTGGCAAGACCACTCCACCACACCTCCCCAAATACCTTTTACATTCCCATGTTAATATAATGTAAAACTGGCAACATATACAAACCAAAACAGGGACGATACAATATAAAGACACAAGAACTTATCAAAATTGCCGTGGAAATAACGCTCTAGTTAAAAAAAAAATAAAAAATAAAATAAAATGAACAAAAACCACCAGATACTGTCGGTGGATGTGGGTGGGGGAGCGGATAGACTGTTAAGGAGGCCCACCACGCTTTTCGTCTTCTATTTCTCTCCCTCTCTCTTTGGCTTGTATCCATTCGGCCCCATTCAGCCTACTGTTTTAAGACGTTTATCCCCATCCAGGTGTCAATATTTTCCTGGCGAGCGGTATATGTTTTTGTTTTGACAGCAACTAAATTTGTACATTATTCGATAGAAAAATTTCTCCGGCAAAGCCGGATTTCTTTAGTTTAGTTGTGTAGTTTTAGTTGCGTAGTTTTAGTTTTGTAGTTTTAGTTTTGTAGTTTTAGTTTTGTAGTTTTAGTTTTGTAAATGTTTAGGTGACAATCACCACGGTCGATCTGGGGATCCGCCGCTAATGAGCTCGTCCTGGAATCTTTACGACTCTGAATCTTACGATTCTTTACAGGACTGAACATGCCATTTTTATCGGCAATAGCTCAGAGAAGAGTGTTGAGAGGGGAGAAGGGGTGTTGGAGAGAGAGGAAGGTGTTGGAGTGGCTTTGTTATGTGTGTTTTGTCTGTATACGTCGTCAGGATGTCCCATGACTGGGTGCAAGCATGTGAAACATGCTAGGACGTACTACCGCACCCACTAAATGTTCTCCATACAATACTGGCTCGCTATCGCTTGCCAGTAAGAAATCGACACCTGGATGGGGATAAACGTCTTAAAACAGTTGGCTGAATGAGTCCGAATGGATACAAGCCAGGGAAAGAGAGAAAAGGAGAGAAAGATAAAAAAAAAAAAAAAAAAAAAAACGGCGACCCCCCTTAACCGGTCATCATTATAAAGGCCAGCTCCACCCACTCTCATAATTTAACCCCTCCAGCACCATGACCACCTTTTTACCCTTGACTCTGGCTAAAAATAGATGAATTTGTACAATTTAACCCTCTGAATACCAGCGACGTGTGTTACATTATATTCTAGCCATATGTAGACGATATTATGCAGCTTAGGAAGGATCTGGGGTAGTTAAAAGGGTTGGTCGAGATCATTCGAAGCCTTAATATTGATAGAGGTCCTTCCTAATCTGCATAAAATCGTCAATAGTTGCCACAATATAATACAAAGGACGTCGCTGGTACTGTAGGTTGGGTTAAGGGGAGGTTTTTAGCTTGGCCTCTAGATATCCATCAAGCTTAAGATTCCACCCCCTTGAGCCCCTTTCAAGATAAATTTGTACATTTTTCGGTAGAAAAATTTCCCGGCTGAAAGCCGGTTCCTCTTAAATTTCAGGCTCGCTATCGCTCGCCAGGATAAAATCGATACCTAAATGGCACGAAAGGTCTTAAAATTGTCAAAATAATGGGGCAAACGTCTTAAAATTAGAAAAGCAATGGGGCTAAACATGAGGGAGAAAGGAGTCAAGAAAAAAATCCCTCAAGTGGAGACCTCCCCTTAAGAAGGACCTACTATATAAGTCTATTTTTTTCCAGCTGAGAGTAAATTGTCACGTTTCTACCTGTGTAACTGAACTATACGGTGGATTGTGTAGCGATATATGGTGTTAATTATGCAAACTTGGCATTAATACGACACACAGCCATAGGAGTTTCATATATTTCCACTAAGTATCGAGAAATCAGCTAATAAGAGATTCAATTTATGATCAGCTGGACAAAAATACAGTTATCGTAAGTTACTAAGAGGGTTTATGGAGATCGTATTGACCCATCTGAGTCGAATTGGTAGATGACAAACTAAAGAAAATCGCCTAATGGTAACCAGAATATGATGAAAATTACGTCATCGTGGTGAAGGGGTTAAGGGGAGGTTTTTAGTGTGTTTCCTAGACTTCCATCAAGCTTGAAATTACACCCCCATGACCCCCTTTCAAGATAAATTTGTACATTTTTCGGTAGAAAAATTTCCCGGCTGAAGGCCGGTTTCGCTCGCCAGGGGAAAAAATCTACACCTAAATGGGACGAAAGGTCTTAAAAGTGACATAAATGGGGGTGAAAGTGTTTAAAATCGCCAAACTAATGGGACGAACGTCTTAAAATCTCAAAAGCAATGGGGCTAAACATGAGGGAGAAAGGGGTAAAGAAACAAATCCCTCAAGTGGAAATCTCCCCTTAAGGCCACGCTATTGTGTATGTAGTTCCCAAGACCTCCATCAAGTTTGAAAAAATACCCCTACGACCCCCTTCAAGATAAATTTGTATATTTTTCGGTAGAAAAATATCTCGTCCAAAGGCCGGTTCCTCCTCAACTACAGGCTCGCTATTGCTCGCCAGGAAAAAAATAATCACCTAGATGGCACAAAAGGTCTAAAAATTGCCAAACGCAATGGTTTGAAAACCTTCTTCATTCATAAGTTAGTCCGTTCATTCTCGTAGGTTGGACAGAAATCGTATTACCCTGAAGATGTCTTGAGAGAATAGACGAAATCTTGGTGTTCCATTGTCAATTTTCCTAGCGAGTTTTACTACATACTTTGATCACACGTATTTGTGATTTAACCTCCATATATACTATATTATATTATATTATTTAACCTCCATATATACTATATTATATTATATTATTTAACCTCCATATATACTATATTATATTATATTATTTAACCTCCATATATACTATATTATATTATATTATTTAACCTCCATATATACTATATTATATTATATTATTTAACCTCCATATATACTATATTATATTATATTATTTCAACTTATCCTCTTAGATTGCAGTGTTACTAAATATTACCATTAGCCTTTAAGCGGAGATTTCTACTCGAGGGATTATTTTATGGACCCCTTTCTCCCTCATGTTTAACCCCATTGCTTTTGAGATTTAAAGATGTTCGCCTCATTAGTTTGGCGATTTTAATAACTTTTGCCCCATTTAGGTGTAAATTTTTCCCTGGCGAGCGATAGCGAGCCTGTAATTTAAGAGGAACCGGCCTTTGGCCGGGAAATTTGTCTACCGAAAAATTTACACATTTATCTAGAAAGGGAGCCTAGGGGGTGTAATTTTAAGCTTGATGGAGGACTAGGGAACAAACTAAAAACCTCCCCTTAAATAGTTTCTTTGAATGCGTGACTAATTGAGTTTGCAAGTAGATTCACTTGTCATTATTATCATGCAAACTTCTATCTACTTAAGGGGAGGCAGTTGGTTTTTCGAGTCCTCCTCCCTCATGTTTAGCCCTGTTAGTTAGGATATTTCAAGACATTCGCCTCATTAGTTTGGCGATTTTCAGACCTATTGCCCCATTTCTTTACCAATACTAAGACCTTTCGTGCCATTTAGGTGTCGATTTTTTTTCCTGGCGAGCGAAAGCGAGCCTGTATTTGAAGAGGAATCGGCCTTCGGCTGGGACATTTTTCTACCGAAAAATGTACAAATTTGTATCGAAGGGGGGTCTTGTGGGTATTTTTTTAAGTTTGATAGAAGTTTAGAGAGCAAACTAAACCCCTTCCTTAAACCATTGAGCCGAACCAGTAAACTATGCTGCACAATACCGTCTGGGCTCCCTTAAATAACCCATGTGGAGGAGATTGTACAACAATAATGCCCAAGACCTATACGAGGAAAGCTATCGAACATATTGTTTTAAGGGGGTACTACTCGCTCTGTAGGGACCCCCTTCTCTATCATGTTTAGCATATTGGTTTGGAGGTTTTAAGATTTTCGTGCCGTTAGTTTGTCGATGTTAAGACCTTTCGTCCCATTTATTCGTCAATTTTAAGGCTCTTCGTGCCATTTAGGTGTCAATTTTTTCCTGGCAAGCGATAGCTAGCCTGTAATTTTAGAAGGTATCGGCCTTCGGCCGGGAAATTTTCTTCCGAAAAATGTACAAATTTATCTTGAAAGGGGGTCTAGGGGGTGCTATTTTAAGCTTGATAGAGGTCTAGCGAGGAAACTCAAAATTAAATAAATGAATAGACCAAAAACCAAGCACTACCTTTCTCCCTCAACGTCAACATAAGATAAAGGACCATATTAAGTAACACCCCGTTATTAATTAATCATTATCAACTACAAACACCAATGCACTTGAATATACTAATGAAAGCATATGGTCCTCCCGGGATTCGAACTCGGGACACCACACACCCAGAACATAAGCATCTAAACCTGAAAAAAAACCTGGGTGTGTAAGTAAAATACTGTCTCCATATGGAGCAGGTACTTCATGTGACAAACCAGTGAGTAAAATAGAAATAATCAGTCAAGATAGTGCGGATATAGTGATGTGTAATAGTAGTATCGATAACACTACACATGTAACTGATAGTAAAGATGAGAATACTGATAGAGTAGAATTACCGTCTAGAGCTAGTAGTTCAACAGGAAATAATAAGTTAGCTAAACACAATAGAAAATTAGTTGCAAATAAAAGTAATAGGTTGAGGGTATATTATACAAATTGTAGGAGTTTATGTAACAAAATGAACGAACTTAGAGCACTCGTTAGCACAGAAAATATAGACATAATAGCGCTAACTGAAACGTGGATTAATACAGAATCTAGGCATTTTTTAGCAGAATTTGATATTCCAGGATATAGTTTGTTTAAATATGACCGAACAAGTAGGAGGGGCGGGGGTATAGCAGTGTTTGTCAGAAGTACATTAAAAAGCTGTATTAAATCAGGTATTAGACTAAATAATGATAATGAAAGTGTTTGGGTAGAGGTTAACGAAGGTAGTGAGACCATAGTTATTGGAGTTATATATAGACCGCCTAATATGAGTAGAAATGGCGGAACATCGTTATGGGAGGAAATTAAAATAGCATCAAGGTTTAGCAATGTGTGCATTATGGGGGATTTTAATTTTCCGAACATTGATTGGCAGCACCAAATAGGCGACTCCGATTCAGTAGAGTTTATTGAGGTAGTACAAGATAGTTTTTTATTTCAATTCATAGATACGCCGACTAGAGGTATTAATATTCTTGATTTACTTTTCAGTAACAATGAACATATGATAAATGATGTAGAGATTGCTGACCACCTAGGAAATAGCGATCATAAATCTATTTATTTTAATATACAATGGACAGGGAATGCTAAAGAGAATACGACACTTATCCCAGATTTCAGAAAAGCCGATTATGGTGGGCTAAGAAGAGACTTAAGGGTGAACCCTATTGTTAAGCAATTAAGTCAGGATATGCCAGAGTTAAACTTGCCACCTACATATAACCAGTTTATTGCTTCACTCCACAATGCTCAAAATAAATATATCCCTAAAAGAAGATTTAGATCGACGCAGAACCAACCAAAATGGATGACTAATAAGCTAATAGATCTTATAGGAAAAAAGAAAGGAATATATAGAAAATAAAGAAAGGCGAAAATCATCTACATATATACTATCAGACTCTATCAAGACAGGTCAAAAAGGAAATCAGGAAAGCAAGAAGAAATTATGAAATAAGGATAGCCAGTGACTCAAAAAATAACCCTAAAGCTTTTTACCAACTATATAAATCTAAAGTTAGAGATGTAATAGGCCCCCTAAAAACTTCAATAGGAGAAATAACAGAAAATTATTTATAAATGTGCAGTACATTAAATAGTCAGTTTCTTTCCGTTTTCACTAATGAAAATTTGGCACAGATTCCAGAAGTCAATATGGTATATATATAGTGATAGTATAGAAAATATGTTAAGTACAGTTAGTATAAGTAGAAATTATGTGCTTAAGGAAATTGACAGACTGAAACCTCAAAAATCGCCTGGTCCTGACGAGGTATATGCTAGAGTATTAAAAGAATGCAGATATGAGTTAAGTAGCCCATTAGCATTTTTATTTAACAAGTCATTAGAAACAGGTTTAGTTCCAGAAGCTTGGAAGCTTGCAAATGTAGTTCCGATCTTCAAAAAAGGTGATAAATCGATAGCATCCAATTACCGTCCCATTAGTCTCGCATCAATCATAGGAAAGTTGCTAGAGTCTATTATTGCTAGGAAAATTAGAAGCCACATAGAAAAATTTAACTTAATAAATTCTTCTCAGCATGGATTCACTCAGGGACGTTCTTGCCTTACTAATTTGCTTAGCTTTTTCTCAGAGGTATATGAAGCAGTAGATAGTGACAAGTCATATGATATTATTTATTTAGATTTCAGTAAAGCTTTCGACAGAGTCCCTCATGAGAGATTGATGAGAAAGGTTAAGGCACATGGAATAGGAGGATCGTTGTTGGGATGGATTAGGTCATGGCTAATTGGTAGGAAACAGAGAGTCAGCATAAATGGTACAAAGTCAGAGTGGGGAGCAGTCAAAAGTGGTGTCCCCCAGGGATCGGTATTAGGTCCCCTGTTGTTTCTTATATACATAAATGACCTAGATTTAGGTATAACTAGTAGGATAAGTAAATTCGCAGACGATACTAAAATGGGGAGATCAATTGATTCAGATAGCGATATAGAGTGCCTCCAAAGGGATCTAGATACCTTACATGAATGGTCAGTAAATTGGCAGATGAAGTTTAACATTGACAAATGCAAGGTATTAAAGATAGGGAAGATGCAAACAAATGTTAAATATAAACTAGCTAATTTAGAATTAGAAAATTCAGACTGAGAGAAAGATCTAGGTGTGTTTGTCAGCAATGATTTGAAGCCTAGAAAACAGTGTACAAGCGTTCGTAATAAGGCAAACAGGATTCTCGGGTTCATCTCTAGGAGTGTGAGTAACAGAACTGCTGATGTTATCTTAAAACTTTACTGGTCAGTAGTGAGACCCCATATGGATTATGCTGTCCAATTTTGGTGTCCTTATTACAGAATGGACATAGAATCATTGGAGAGAGTACAGCGTAGAATGACAAAAATGATTCATAATATTAGAAATCTTCCGTATGAAGAAAGGTTGAAGAAATTAGGTTTACATTCGTTAGAGAGACGCAGAGTTAGAGGGGATATGATAGAGGTGTTCAAGTGGGTTAGTGGGATTAACAAAGGGGACATGACAAATGTACTAAAGCTCAGTGATAGCGAAAGAACTTGTACCAATGGTTTCAAATTCGATAAATTTCGTTTCAGAAAAGATATAGGCAAATATTGGTTTGGTAACAGAGTTGTAGATGGGTGGAATGGACTACCAAGTGCTATAGTGGGATCTAAAACGGTAGGGAGCTTTAAGATAAAATTGGATAAGCATATGGACGAGACGGGTTGGGTGTGAAGGGGGATCAGCCGGGTTGGGCCAATCAGCGCTCTGCAGACCCCCATAATCCTGCGTTAATCTCTAACCGTTTTGGTAAGATGATCCTCAGGGTATTAGAGTGTTGAGCCTATAATTGGGCTTTGTAATTGAATTGGGGTTGTTGTTGTTGTTGTTGTTCCCCAGGCTGTCTGGCCGAACAGCCCCAAGGTCTCGAGCAAGGCCATGGCCATAAACGAGCGCCCCCACAAAATCCTCACTGCTTACCACTAACAAAGCCCGGGTGACCGAAGCCACTCCAAGGCAGGGAACTGAGGAAGGTGCGGAAACGCCCGGGAAACCAAAGCCCCACCCAAGGCCCTGTGCCCCTCAGCAATTATGAAGGGAAAGTTGAGGGGCAAGGGAAAAAAAAGAGAAAAATGTGACACTTTGGCTCCCAATCTGCCAACTTCTAGGTTGGCAGTAGGGAGGAAAAGATGCCGCCACTTGAGATCTAGAAGATATATAAGTAAAAGGAACAGTCAGAGTAAGCTATGGGTATGGCAGAGATCGCTCAGTTCTCACTCGGATAGACCAGCCCATCACCACATGACTAGAACCCAATCCTCTCAGCATCAGCTAGGAAAGGCCCTAGAAAGCCGCCTTTGGCGGGGGGATAGCTCCCCTATTTCAACTCCTTTCGGGGTTCGGCACCCGCCCAACCCCACATTGGGGTTGTGTGGGACAGGGATCTGCCTTGCTTAGGCCAATCGGCTTTCTGCAGACTCCCATTTTCTTATGTTCTTATGTTCTTATGTAAACCATTACACCACCACCACATTGACGAAATCGAACACAACCGCATATCAGCTGGAGTTTATGATGCTGCCAACCAAATGTCCCTCACTTTTCCCAGAATACTTCGGAATGACTACCGGTACCCTTTAAGTACCAGCGACGTGTGTTATGTTCTATGATAGTTATATTTAGACGATATTTTGTAGCTTGGGAAGGATCTGTGGTACGGTACAGTAGTTAAAAGGGTTTGTTGGGATAGTTTGAATCGTTATTAGTGCTAGAGGTACTTCCCAAGCTGAATAAAATAGTCTAATAGTTGCCAGAATATGAGGAAAAGGACGTCCCTGGTACTGAATGGGATAACTGTACTGTTTTGTTTTTTCCCCCCAGCTGAGGGTAAATTGCCATGTTACTATCTTGATTACTCAGCTATAACGTAGATTGTGTAGAGAAATATGCTGTATATTATGAAAACTTGGCGTTAAGGGGGGTGACCTGCTTTTTGTTATTTCTGTCCTTTTCTCTCTTTCTCTGGCTTGTATCCATTCGGCCCCATTCAGCCTACTGTTTTAAGACGTTTATCCCCATCCAGGTGTCGATTTCTTCCTGGCGAGCGATAGCGAGCCAGCATTATATGAAGAAATCCGGCTTCGCCGGAGAAATTTTTCTATCGAAAAATGTACAAATTTAGCCTGCTGTAAAACAAAAATAAAAAATATGCTGGCTCGCTACCGCTCACCAGTAAAAAAAATTGACACCTGGATGGGGATAAACGTCTTAAAACAGTAGGCTGAATGGGGCCAAATGGATACAAGCCAGAGAAAGATAGAAAAGGACAGAACAAAAACAGGTCACTCCCCTTAATACGATACGGAGACATAGTGGTTTCATATATTCCCATCAAGTACCGGTATCGAGAAATCAGCTGCTTTAAATAATAAGGGATTCAATTTACCATCAGCTGGGGAAAAAAACAAAAACTATAAAGCTGCTATCACACGAGCGCTTTTTCACTCAACATTTATACTCAACACTGATCTGGCAGCTTATGTGGTCAACGTATAAATTATTTCGGTTGCGTAGATTTACCTAATATCATCAGTCTAGTTTCCGATACCAGTGCAAAATATTCTAGATTTTTTTTTATCATCGAATGTTGACTATAAAAGCTCTCGTGTGATACCGGCTTAACTTATAGCAGGTCCACATGTCATATAGGCCTATACCTCCTAATAATGAAAATACCACCCTTATCTTATCGGTAGAGGCCGGAGCTGTCGTGGCCTTTTTTATAGCAGGCTCTACGCGCTATATGTTGGTGACGACTAGCCGTGTGAGTTCGAATTTCGACTATGCTACGACAGTTTCCAGTGCTATATAGCCTTCGTCGCTTAGTGCTGTAGAATTAATTACAGTTGGGGATTTCTCCCAGATGAAATTAAATCATAAGGTTATTCAACCATATCGGGTAGAGGAGGGTTGGCAGTCATATCGCCTACAAGTTCGTTCGCCGATCATTATTTTACTTTGTCCATGCTTTAAGGTCGTTAGATATAATATAAATATATATATATATATATATATATATATATATATATATATATATAAAGATATAATATAAAACGTTACCGTATATACTAAGTTATGGAAAGACTGGCCCATCGATAATTCAATCAAGATGGTTATACTTGCATTAAGGGGAGATTTCCACTTGAGGGATTTTTTTCTGGACCCCTTTCTCTCTCATGTTTAGCCCCATTGCTTTTGAGATTTTAAGATGCTTGCCCCCTTTAGTTTGGCGATATTAAGGACTTTCACCCCATTTCTGTAAATTTTAAGAACTTTCGTGCCATTTAGTTGTCGATATTTTCCTGGCGAGCGATAGCGAGTCTGTAATTTAAGAGGAACTGGCCTTCGGCCGGGACATTTTCTACCGAAAAATTTACAAATTTATCTTGAAAGGGGGTCTAGGGGGTGTAATTTTAAGCTTGATTGAGGTCTAGGGAACAAACTAAATACCTCCCCTTAACCCGGCAAGCGCGATAGGCCTCACGGAAGGCTTCTTATAGGGAACGTGATAGGCCTCCCGGAAGCATGACCATAAAAAAAGCCTTCCAAAAAAAAAAAGGGCCTATCAAAACAAAGGATTTTGTCTCTAGGTGAGATAATTCCCCTCTAGTACTCATCCATGTGTTTCTCACCCCTCCCCCTCCCCTCCTTCCCCACCTTATTCCCCCCTCCCCCCCCCTCCTCAATTATCACCTATTTTTCCTCTTATTATCATCATTTATCGGTTATTTTTCTCTCCCGCGACAATGTAGCACAAGTGGGTTGCATAAAAGATCGTTATGCAACACCCAGACACCGGCACACACCGCCCCGCTCGTCTCAGTTGACTCCCAGACAGCGAGAGGGGAGGGCTGCCTGTGGCTCTCTCTCGCCTGAGATTATGACCGGGTGGCCAATATCTTCGTTTTTCACCACCCAAATGCTTTTCCCACTTATTTTAGCACTCTTGAAGGTTCATATATACATCATATATGTAAAATAAAAGCATACCGAAAACAAATAATGCTTTATATTGTAAATGTAACGAATTCTGTCAGAATCCAGGGCTAGAAATGCACAAATAACTACCCTAGCCCCTAGGTCTATTTCGCGCTTGTCAGGTTAAGAACAATGTAGGGGTCGACGAATTTGTATAAGTGATTGTACGCTAAACAATTGTGTGAACAACAAAATTATATCAAAACTTATACATATAAAATGAGTTTCAATCGTTTGTCTGCTCTCACTTGGAAGGACCATATTACCAGTCTTGCTAAGGCAGCCTCCCAGAAGCTGGGTGTGCTCAACCGCCTCAAGGGGCTCTTTACCCCTGCGCAGCTTCTGGCTCTGTACAGGGGCACAGTGCATCCTTGTATTTAGCATTGTTCACATGTGTGGGGAGGATCCTCTCACACTGCACTCCTAGACAAAGTAGAAAGGAAAGCCTTTCGTATCATTAACTCCCGTCCACTCACCAAGTCTCTACAATCTCTCTCTTTGCCGCAATGTTGCATCTCTCGCTATTCTATTGCTACCGGTACTACAATAATCAGTGTTCCTCAGAGCTTGCCCTGTGACTCTTTCAACTCTGAGAGACGCATTCGCTACATGCAGTTCTGCCTTTTGTCTCCCTCACTCACATAGAAAACAAAATGGGAACACTTATATATACTGTATACTCACTCACATAGAAAACAAATAGGAACACTTATATACAGTATACTGTATATATATATATATTGATTCGGATTGATAAGGTTAGGCTAAGACAAGGTGGGTTATATTAGGATAATGCCATGGGTTTAGGATCCAGTGGGCTAAGTTAAGTTGGGTTAGGAGAGGTTACGTAATTCAAGGTAAAGGGTAGGCGAGGGTAAAATCGGATATGAGTAACCCAACCCGGCGGGCGAACAGACATGTAAACGAAAAGACCTATACATATAAGAGATAAGGGGACTATTCAGAATCCGGACCTGCCAGACCTCCTACACCTCAGTATATGGTTATCCTGTGCGCTGGTAGTGTGGGTAGGTGGAAAGGTACCGTATATAGTGTGTTGGTCCTGGGTATATCATAAAGGTACCGTATATAAATGTGCCGTATACCAAAATGCTTACCGCTCAAAAAGATGGTTTCGATTCATCTTTTTGGTGTACGCACGAGAAGAACGTTACGTATTAATAGAACATTGAAGTGAAATGTGTGTAATATTGTTGTGCCAATTTCCATTACATTATAGTTAATATCGCATAACAATATACGCTATATGTATAATTTTAATGGCAAGGCAAATATTAAGGCAGTTTAATCAAATACGTTACCGGTAACCTATTGATCGTGTACCTGGCAGACGACGCGGCACCACCAAACTCCAAAGTTAACACGTTGTACTGCTTGGCGCGCCTCCAGAATAAACACCTAGAATCCTAGATTATAACTACAGAACATGACGTTTCTCCAATAAAATATCGATTCCCTTCTACAGTGCATAGGCTATAATTAGTCTATGTCCAGGTACCGTTGCCCACATAAGTTGTTTCTAATCGTGATCTGATGTATGAATGTAAATTATATAGTAAGCCTATACCAATGAATTGCGAGTGCGGTTTCTTTTAATTACCAGTTTACTAATCATATGAATTAACCACTATATACACTCGTAATTCAATGATGCGCAATATATTTCCATTAACATGGTCACGGAGAGGAATTAACATAACTTATATAAATATGTGGGCAACTGCAGGCTACGTGATGGTCTGGTTTTGATGTATGTTCCTTAATAGTTGCAGGCTACGTGATGGTTTGGTTTTGATGTATGTTCCTAGTTAATATGCATTGAATTACGGTGGTGGTTCATCTTCGTTCAAAATTAAGAAATAAACACCAAGAAAGATCGTTTCTTAGTCCATTTTAACGATCGTCTAGTAGGTGTTTACCTTACGCCAGAGAAGTAGGCTACGCTGGCCAGCGCTCTCCGCATTTCCTTTCAACTTTACTTTTCCGCGTACGTTTTTCGCATGTGACGTCACAGGCCCAAAAACGGATCCGCAAAAGACGGCTCGTGTGAACCGGGCTTAAGAGGGTGTACGAGAGCGAGGTGGAAGGATGGAGTGAAGAAGTATATGAGTGCAGGCGGTGCTGGATGGGAGGAGAGGCGTCTACTGACCAGGGACAGAGGTGCATGGGGGCGTTTCGTTCGTGGCCATCCCTTCGGGGATTACGGCATCCGGCAATAGATAGATAGATAATATATACAGGTACATTATATGAAAAATCTACGAAATAAGGACAGCAAGAGCACAAACCCCTCAGTTTAATGCTAGTATATGAGCCGGTAGTGTGGGTGTGGAGAGATTATATTATAAAGGTATATATATTATAAAGATATATTATGAAGGTACACTCGGATACCATAGTCTCTAGCCCACTCATAAATGTTCGTGGACTTCACCTATTTCTAATTACGGAATTATATCTGCAAACGACTTAATGACTATAATCTTCTATAAATCAACTACAAAAATATATATATACAATTTAATGACAAGCAGGTTCTCTTCAAAAATCAATCCACATAGTTATAATTGCATAAATACATATACTGTATAGAGTCCACACATTCGTAGTAGTGGGATAGAGACTATGGTATCCGAGTGTACCGTACCGTGTATCATAAAGGTATAGTATATGAAAAATCTACGAAATAAGGACAGCAAGAGCACCAACCCAAAGTTTAATGCTAGTCTGTGAGCCGGTAGTGTGGGTGGGTGTGGAAAGGTATACCGGCATTATAAAGGTATATTATGAAGTTATAATATTAAGGTATATTTAGAAGGTATATTATACAGATATATTATATATATATATATATATATTATATATATATTATACAGATATATTATATATATATATATATATATATGGTTATAATATGAAAGTATATTATAAATGAATTTAAGGGTACTGTACCAGCCTATAATGATAAACGATAGCCAGAGCACCAATATCAGTGAGAGAGAGAGAGAGAAGGTTACTGGACCAGGTGGGTTTCAGTCTAAGGTTATAACATGGGAATTAATAGGATATCATGGTGTAGAAGGAAAAGTGAGAGTGCCTCAGTGGTTTTCCTTATAAATACGTGGCGGAATTTATTAGCGGAAAGCGACCTGCAGGGTATGGTGTCCGGTCAGTCATTAGGATATACAGTACAATAGCTAGTTCTGGGGCTTCCTTCCTATACACACATACAGTAGGTTTTTATTTTACTTTCCGCTACCGGCTGTGGAGGCTGTTGCACCGCGATTTGTTTCTCTCTCTCTCCCTCCTTTTTGTTTTCGTCGTCTCTGGAATCTATTGACATACTACTGTACTCCTAAACCGCTGCCTCCACGACATTAAACATTAAGACCAAAATTGTTCGCAAAGCCAAAATTAACAAGTGAACCTACCGGATTTCCGGTACTGACTGTGATGGCTCTTGAACCGCGAGATTGTTTAAAATGAAATTTAGAGGAATTGGGCTGTAGCTGATTAATCCGCTTTAATCAATAAAACAGTAATAATAATCTAAAGAAATATTAATAATAACACTAATAATACCGGTATATGTAAAACTATATACAATAATAGTAATAATAATAACAATAATAGTATATGTAAATAATAATAATAATAATAATAATAATACAAGGTCCTACCCCTTCTCCATAACCATAACTAACTTCACAAGATGACTTTCACAGATTGCTTTCATGTAGGAGTTAACCCTCTTTTCTGTTTCCTGGCTATTATTAGACGATTACATTCAGATTAGGAAGGGTATATGAAAGTCAGAGGGTTGATTGAGATAGTTTGTACGGTACCCTATTCATACCCACAGATCCATCCTAAGCTGTATACAATCGTCTAATGATAGCCTTAATAAAGTGCTAAAATGCGTCTTAGATCCGCAAAGGGTCTAGCCCTGACGCCTTCCCAACCCCCTAACATTCCCTTCCTCGCCCCCTTCTAAGTACTGCTACTGCTCCCTCCTTGCTTCCAAATCTAGCGCAATCCAACTTCTAATGACTTGTTTGTGTGTGTGTGTGTGTGTAGTTAAAAATCGCCTAACTATTGGGGCAAAAAAGTACTAAAATCGCATAAATAATGGGACCAAACATGGAGCCATAAAATATCCCCCCACGACTTAGATAAGGTCAATACTTTACGGCTTGCCTGTATATAGCGGGATAGATAAGGCGCCATAAACATGTGTATCGGTAAACACAGTCGGCACCAGTGATAGCATATACTGTATAATACACACATACAGTACATATACTATACATAGGCATAGACATGTTCATACATACTGCACACACCCACACATACATATTACACAAACACATATGCATACTACACACACACACATATATATATATATATATATATATATATATATATATATATATATATATTGTTACGGCTGGATCGGCAATACATATTCGGGATTCTTGATCGTAGGACAGAAATGGCTTAAGTGACAACGACACGCTCGATTCCAGTCCCAAATACTATATGCTCCAGACAACAAAAGCACCAACGCCCTACAGAGTTATCGTCTACGGTAACGAGGTACCTTAACTCGGCGAAAGTGTACAACAGGGGTAGGCTATGAGGCTAAACTCCCTCAGACATTTATAGGTTACGTTATTACTAAAGAAATGCAATACTCAAGAAACTACGTTAATATTAAGCCTCTAATAATGTAGAATAGAAGCAGGCTAAAGGTATGACAGTGAAATGCTAAATGACAAATGTACACGCCTACTTGAAAGCGCGTGCACTACACTAACTGTCCCCTACTAACATGCACTAGCATGTAGCATACAAGATGTTCATGATCCAGTAGATACCTAATAATACACATGGGAGGAACATAAATAGTAGTCACTTATTATAATAATGAATCTATACTTGGAATAACTAAAAGGTTGCAGGCAACAGTACTGCGCTGGTAGCCTACTACCGCATAGGCTACTTCGCTTCTCTCACTCTGTCTCCCCTCCGAGTCCGTATGCGCCCTACACAACAGAACTCCAGACACAGCAGCAAAACGACAGTGCAGTTAATTGATACATGAAAGTATTAATAGTGTTGTCTTGTGTGTGAGTAATGTGTATTGTAAAGTGTTATAGATATATACTTAAAGAGAGCTGCAATGCATAGTAAAATAAAGATATATCCCACTCATCATCCCCATGTGTTCTAGCTAGCAGGCCAAGTCACAGGAACAATGAGTCCCAGCACCGAAAGCGAGAACCCAGGAGAAGACTGTAGAGAACACAAGGACAGATAAATTACGTTACTCTACTATACCGGCACTACGAGCGAGCTGTAGTCTCGGCTGCTACACTCGCTCCTGGCTCGGTATGCAAATCAAGGCTAAGTCCTCGTCCCTCTACAGACAACTCCTGGGCATGGTCGGGCTCTTACACATGGCACCAGTCTAGTCACAAATGGGATGATGAGCAGGGCATATAACTCGTGAACATGTAGAACGTTCACCAACTATCCTCATCAAGAAGATCGCTGTTCACATTAACCCCTTAAATCTAATACATGTAAATATATGCTTGTCATAAGAGTAATACGAGAGGTGAGTGCTGAAACTCCTTTAGGACCTCAAGGGAAGGTTATGCATTTAAATAGAGAGAAGAATGAAATGAGAGTAATGTCGTCAGAGAGAAAGAGTGCAACCGTGAGAAGTGGGGAGAGAGAGCAAGGGATGTTAGAATCTCAAAGGTTCTAGGCAACCTGGTCATAGAACACGCAGCCAGCCTCCAGGCAATGTGCTGTACGACAACATGGGCCCAGCCCAGGCAGGCAACAATGGACTACCAACCCTATCGCGCCTAGCTATAAGGGCAAGGCTGCCAACCAGTCCATACGTCTGGCAACCACCCGGCCGGCAGCGCGGCGCGTTGCTACCCTCTTGCTCTGAAGCCTAACTCACTCTCTCTCTCTGAACTCCCATTGTCCTATCTATCAACTTCTCTATTGATACTACATATTAAATGGAAGGTCTCGACATGGCTTAAAACAAAACCCACCACTGGTTAGCACATGACGAGACCTTTGCAGAGATACAAAGAACATAGTTATAAGTTGTCACACTCAATATACATAGCGGCTGACGGTAGCCAGATCACGGGCGGTACAGTGGAGTACCAAGGAGTACAATCAGGTTGCGTTGCCCAGCACTGGGTGCGTCACAGCCCCCCCAAGATTTTAGATAATCGACCTTAGAAGCATTATCAAAATCTGACAGGCAACCAACCGACCTGCTACCCTTAGCTGCCACTAATTGCAAAAGGTGCACAACAACTGAAGTGTGAATTATACATAAAACACAATATCACATTCATTATGCTACAACAATAAAGACTTACAAAACTAAAAAAAACTAAAAAAAGTTTTCTCGTTTATTTTATTGTTTTATAATCTTTTTGGACGGCGTTAAGATAGCCTAATTTTACTCCTGCTCAACCCACACCCCGTGCACGACTATCTTGGATCATCAACCCTTGATAGACAATCTGCTATCACGTTCTCACTCCCGGCAATATGCTGAATGTTGAGATTATACTCTTGGAGCATTAGGGACCACCTGGTCAACCGCATATTCCGATTGTGAAACTGATTTAGGAATTTCAAGGGATGATGGTCCGTATAAATCGTCACTACCGGGCCGTAGGCTGGAACATAAACTTCGAAATGTTTGAGCGACAAAACGATAGCCAGAAGCTCCTTCTCTATAGTCGAGTAATTCCTTTGTGCCGAATTAAACTTGCGAGAAAAGAAGCTCACTGGGTGTTCCAAGCCCTCGGAATCAGTCTGCAGTAACACTGCCCCGGCACCCACACCGCTGGCATCAGTCGCCAGCTGAAAACTCCTGGAGAAGTCTGGGGCCCTCAAAATCGGATGTGTACACAGCAGGTGCTTGACTAGGTCGAAAGCCCTCTGACACTCCGCAGCCCAACAGAACTTCACTGACTTCGACAGTAGATCAGTTAACGGTGCTAAGACAGTAGAGTATCCCCGGATGAAGCGCCTATAATAGCCTATCATACCTAGGAACCGCATGACCTGGCGCTTAGTGGTGGGCCTGGGAAACATATTGATAGCCTGTATCTTGCTCAGGGGGGGGGCACACCCGGCCTAACCCGACCACAAAGCCAAGATACTGCACAGTAGCCTTTACAAACTCGCACTTCCTCAGGTTCACCACCAGCCCAGCATCGTGCAACTTCCCAAACAGGGTCTCTAAGTGCCTTAGGTGATTTTCAAAATCATCATCATATACTATCACGTCATCAAGGTAGACCGTGCAGTTAGGGATTTCGTCACAAATATCGTTCATCAGGTTCTGAAACGTGGCAGGTGCGTTCTTAAGCCCATAAGGCATTACGTTACATTGGTAGGTCTTGCCATCTACCACAAAACCACAAACTTGCTTAGCTCGGTCCGACAGGGGTACTTGCCAGTAGCCTTTTACAAGATCAATTTTAGTAAGGTACTTTGCATTCCCTATCTTGTCCACGCTGTCGTCAACTCGAGGCAAAGGGTAAGGGTTGGTAGTGGTCAAGCCATTTAGCCTACGAAATCTATGCAGAACCGCACCTTGCCGTCAGGTTTTGGCTGCAACGTGACGGGTGATGTCCACTTCACATAACCTTCAGTGATCATCCCTCTCTCAACCATGTACTTTAACTCCTCCCGTAAAGCTGGCAACTTTACCGGGGGCACACGGTAGGGCACTGACTTGAAGGGCACATTATCACCGACGTCCACGTCGTGCGTTACCTGAGTAGTGAGACCTGGGTGTTCGGCGAAAACAGAGGGGTATGACCTGAACAGGCCTAGGACAGCAGCACCCTGGTGCTCAGGCAGGTGACTTACAGCTTGCCTAGCCTCTTGTTCAGTATTCCCCGCCCACTGTTCCGCGGAAATGACACAGTCCCAGCTATCCTCCTCAGCAGCATGACTGTCCCCACCTCCTTCTCTACCCTGGCCGCTGCAGGCCAGCACAGGGACAGTGAGAGGCTCTGAGGGGTGTCTCACATACTCTTTCATGAGGTTAACATGACATAACTGATGTTTTTTCCTACGGTCAGGTGTTGCAACGAGATAATCAAGGTCGGACAGTTTCTTAGCCACCACATACGGCCCAATGAACTTGGCAGAAAGGGGGTGTCCAGGCAAAGGTAAAAGCAACATTACCTCCTGACCCACCGAAAACTCCCGAAGCTTCACCTTGGCGTCATACTGGTGCTTCATGACCGCCTGTGCATTAACCAAGTTATTACCTGCCGCTGCCATGCTACCTATAAGTCTCTCCCGGCTCTCAAGGACATATTTAAGTATAGACCCCGGCTTCTCTTCGCCCTCCCAGATCTCTTTCACCATACTTAAAGGTCCCCTCACATTATGGCCAAAGACCAGCTGATCTGGACTGAACCCTAGGCTCTCTCCTGGGACTTCACGTGCAGCGAACAGAACATACGGCAGACCCAAATCCCAATCAGTGTCATGTTCTGCACAGTAACAGCGTAGCATACTCTTCAGGGTCGAGTGCCACCGCTCCAAGACTCCCTGACTCTCGGGATGGTAGGCTGACGACACTACAGAACATATACCGTGCAACTGAAGGGTTTGCTTGAACAATTTGGATGTAAAATTGCTCCCCTGGTCTGACTGCACCTCACGTGGAAATCCAGAACGGGAACAGAACAATAATAAGTTTTTAACAACTGCCTTTGCCGAGCCGTTTCTCATGGGGTATGCGTCCGGGTATCTCGTAGCCACATCCATGATTGTCAACAGGAATTTATTGCCACTACTAGTAGGCGGGAAAGGGCCAACCAAATCTACTACAACTTTGCTGAACGGAGGCCCGGTGACAGGTATGGGAAACAAAGGTGCCTTCGGGATTGTCTGGTTAGGCTTCCCCGTTGTCTGGCAGGTCGCACACCCAGCCACCCATGCACAGACATCAGCCTTGACCCCAGGCCACCAGAAAAACCTGCCCAATGCCGCCAATGTTTTTGTTACCCCCAAATGACCCGCCACCGGCACATCATGCGCCAGACACAATAAGGACTCTCTATACTTATTTGGAACAACCACCTGGTCTACTACCCTCGCACCGCCCTCCCACTTCGATTTGGGGTCTAAAAATCTGCGGTACAATATCCTGTTGAGCCTAAAGAAATCTCCCGGCTTCGCATCCCCATCTTCCTCCAACTCTATGGCACCATTGCTATAACGAGCTAGGCTAGCGTCTTGCAGCTGCTGCTCACTAATGTCCCCGGGCGTCAATGCATCAAGATGGTTTTGTAATAAGACATTACCCCGGCTAGTAGGCTCTACTGCTTTAGTGGCTCTCGCTACAGCTCTTGCCTCACGCGAAGTCTTACCCAACTCTGCCTTGTTACACACCATCTCTGGGCCAGAGTCAACTCCCGTGTTTATTATAGGTCCAAGTACCGAATCACCGAGAAGTGCAGCAGAATCAATGTCCCTTTTCCTGCCCTTAGCAACCTTCTCCTGATCCTTCCTCCACTGTCCCCGAGGTTGAGTGCTAGGCTGTGCAGGAGCCGCAGAGCGAGATCGGGTTACCACACAGGCCATCTCATCCTGTTGGCACCTCCCAACCCATTCCCGATTCTCACCATCCACGTCGGCCGCCCTCTCGGCAACGACTAAGGGTGGAGTCCCGGAAGTGGGCACCGCAAAGTCGTTGCCGAGAAGAAGGTCGACACCCTCAACTGGCAAACACTCAACGATCCCTACATCCAGCTCCCTGCACACCTCTCCCACTCTCAACTCCAACCTCACAAGTGGGTATGACCTCGTAGCATTTATACCCTGCACCACAACAACTCTGGCCGCATTTATCGGTTTCCCTGTGAAGTTCCTCAACAAAGTTTGCGAAGCCCCCGTATCCCTCAACAAGTCAACCCTCCGTAGTTCACTCCCCCATCTCACAAACCCGTGTCCCCGATGGCTACAGAAAGTGTCCCGGACAGGTGTCGAGCCTTCCGTACGCTTCTTTACCGCGTGTGCCTCAGCTGCTGACAACCTACCCCGGGCAGTTGCTGCAGCCTTCAGAGACACACCGATACTGTGAACCAATGACACCGGCTTAGCGGGAGTGTTACTAGGGCACTCACGTGAATAATGGCCTAGCTTCTGACATTTGTAACATTTCACATCCCCAATGGGCTTCTTCCCTTGTGCGGGCGAAGAAGGGGCCTGACCTTTAGTAAACGGGAGAGGCTTGTGTTTGTAGGTGTTATTAGGTGCAATGCTTTTAGTGTGGTTATGTGTGTCATAGGATTTGTTATTATCGAAAACTCTGGTGGGTGGGGTATAGCGCCCCTTCTGCCCTGACTCAGCCCTCTGAGCGGCACCGCAACCACGAATCAATGATAATCTGAGGTCTGCCATCTTGGCAGCCTCCTCTACTGTCTTGGGACATTTTTCCTTAATGTTCAGCGTTAGATCGGTTCCAGTACATTTGTAAAACTGTTCCAGATAGAAAAGTTGCTTAATTTCCTCAGCCGACTCTGCGTGCTCGGACCGAAACCAGTTATTACATGCATCTGTTAAGTCCCGTGCGTGCTCCATAAAACTGACGTCGCTCTTCTTATTCACGCCACGGAACTTCAATCTATAAGTTTCGGGTTGCAGTTCGTAGGCCCGGAGCACAGCCTCCTTCACCAGTTCATACACGACACTCTCGTCCAGTGACAGTGCATCGTAGGCTTTCAACCCCTTACCCACTAGACGTGATGAAACTAATGCTGCCCATTTAACCTCCGGCCAGTCATACTCACGACACTTCTTTTCGAAACGAGCAAAAAACTCAGTCACTGCTGTCTCATCAAATGCGGGTACTAACTTAATTAAATGCGAAAGCGAGTCTGTAACCCGGTGCCCACCACCGAGATGACGCCCCGTGGTCTCTACTCTAGACTTCTCGACATCCATTTCAGCCTGGTACCTGGTTGCATCCTGATTGGCTTGGATTCTAGCAACCTCTATGCGTTCTATACTAGCCTGTTGTATCCGAGTCTCCTGCAGCTTAATCCGTTCTATACTAGCCTGTTGTATCTGAGTCTCCTGCAGCTTAATCCGTTCTATACTAGCCTGTTGACTCTCTCGCAACTTAAGCTTAGCTAGTTCTAGCTGAAATAACATCTCAGGAGACAGGCCTGGGGGGGGAGAGCACAAAATGGGGGATCCACACCGAGACGTGTTTACGGGTAAGCCAGCTTGCCATTGAGAACCCTCCTGCT
Source organism: Paralithodes platypus (assembly GCA_032716605.1). Taxonomy (NCBI): domain Eukaryota; kingdom Metazoa; phylum Arthropoda; class Malacostraca; order Decapoda; family Lithodidae; genus Paralithodes; species Paralithodes platypus. The sequence goes on from CM064580.1 coordinate 44,698,853, forward strand.
GCATCGTGCTAAGACTCGCTGGCTGAGGGCCCAGCCCAGGGGTAGAGTGGAATGGAGGCTTGGAGGGAACCCCCCAAGACCCCACTCCACCCACCGCCCCATCGCCATCACCCAACAAACATGCCACCAAATTCTTCTTGGGCCAACTGTACAAAGTACAAAGGAGTACAAAGGGAGTACAAAGGAAATCAAGCAACAACAGGTCTAGTGACCCTTCTAGGTTGCTTGTCCTCCAAAACACTGAGGATCAAGTGTCCAAACAGTGGTTTAGAGTGGGTAAGGGAACATTGGAAAGGGAACTACTGCCCTGCCACTAACATGGCAGGACTAGGAAGTTAGTAGGGGACATATGGGTTAGTAACTGAGGGGAAGTTATTCATTTACAAACGCAGTCAGTCGCGGGTTTGATGCGAGATATTTGTCTAGGCGGAATTTAAATGATCAACGGTGCTGCAGTCTATAACGTCTCGGGGAAGCCCATTCCACAAGTTGACAACTCGATTGAAGAAGAAATTCTTAGATTCGTGCGAGTTAAAAGATTTACCAATAATTTTGCAACCGTTTCCCCGCGTGTAATTAGATTGGTCGATAGTGAAGTACTTACTACAGTTCATATTGTCGATGCCTTTGATGATTTTGAACACTTGAATTAAGTCGCCTCTTAATCTGCGCTGGGTTAAAGGAAATAGATTTAATTCTCTAAGACGCTCTTCGTATGGTTTGTTCTTTAGGCTAGGTATCATTTTGGTAACTCTACGTTGAACTCGTTCTAGCTTGTTTATATCTTTTTGGTAATAAGGGCACCAGGATTGAACGCAGTATTCCAGAAGAGGGCGGACTAAGGAATTGTAAAGGGTTAGGATAACTTCTTTGGATTTATGCTCAAATGACCTGCCTATAAAGCCAATTATTTTGTTTGCCTTCTTAACAACTTCTGAACATTGTTGACTCGGTTTTAGGTTACTCGATATTGTTACTCCCAGATCAGTTTCTCTGTTTACATTCTTAAGCTGAGTGCCATTCATCGAATAGTTTGCTTTCTCATTTAGGTATCCGACATGTAGTACTTTACATTTATCCGCATTGAAACTCATTTGCCAAATTTGGGCCCAACATGACAATTTATCTAGATTGTGTTGCATATCGTCAACTTGTTCTTTTGAGAGTACGCTATTTGCAATTTTTGTATCGTCAGCAAATTTTGAGATTGTGCAGGTGAGACCCTCATCTATGTCATTGATGTAAATTAGAAAGAGAATTGGTCCTAGTACCGATCCCTGGGGTACCCCGCTACTTACATTGGTCCATTTAGATGCCTTACCGTTTATGACTACCCTTTGCTTTCTGTTGCTGAGCCAATTTTCTATCCATTTCAACACACCGTCTTGTATTCCATGCGCTTTTAGTTTTAGCAGTAAACGTTTGTGGGGAACTTTGTCAAAGGCCTTTTGAAAATCAAGGTATATAATATCTACAGCTTTACTCTCATCGTAGAGGTTGAGGATATCGTGGAAGAAGTCTAAGAGGTTTGTTAAACAGGAACGTTTTTTACGAAAGCCGTGTTGAGTATCTTTAAGTATGTTATTTTCCTCTAAGTGATTTACGAGTCTGTCTCGTATGACCGTTTCTAGCATTTTACATACAACTGAGGTTAAGCTAATTGGACGATAGTTACTGGGTAGGGATTTGCTGCCTTTTTTGAATATCGGTGTTACGTTGGCTAGCTTCCACTGATCAGGCATAGTTCCAGACTGCAAGGATTTATTGAATAGTAATGTCAGTGGTTTGGAGAGCTCATCCTTAGCTTCCTTTAGAACTCTAGGCGAGATTGTATCAGGTCCTGGCATTTTATTTACATTGAGTTTATCTAAACAATTCAATACTTCTCTCTCTGTAACGGTGATATTGCTTAGAACATCTGAATTATCAATCTGAATCGGCGATGGTGTAGGGATATCACTGAGGTCTTCTGTTGTAAAAACTGATGCAAAGAAGGTATTGAGGGCATTACTCATTTGTACTTCGTCTTTGGTGTATTCTCCTTTTTCATCGACTAACGGTCCAACAGTTGAAGTAACTACTTTTTTCTGATATAACTATAGAATTCTTTCGGGTTTGTTTTACTTTGATTCGCAATATGTAACTCTAAGGTCTTTTTACTTTGCTTAATTAACTTTTTGGCTTTGCGTCGTAGCTCTACAAATTTCACCCGTTCTTCGTCATTTTGTGAGGATTTTAATCTATCATTAGCACATTTTTTAGCAAGCAGGCAGTTTGAAATATCTTTATTCCACCATTTGGGCTTATTATTATGGCCTGGACGCCGTATTTTCGATGGTATGCAGTCTTGCACTGCTTTTAGGTAAGTGGTTTCGAATAACTTCCAAGATGTATTTATGTCGTTATTGTTAATTAAAAAGCTCCAGTCAGTTTCTTTAAACATAGCTCTAAGTTTATGGAAGTTTGCTTTCTTGAAATTAGGGACTTTTTCGATGCTACTATTTGGTTCGTTACTAGTAAACTTTAAAGTGAAAGTTATCGTACGATGGTCGCTGTTACTGAATTCATCACCAACATTCAAATTCTCTATCAATTCTTCTTTTGTTGCAAGTACAATGTCAAGAACGTTATTACCACGGGTCGGCATTCGAACAAATTGATAAAGCGAACTCTCTTGCAAGTTCGTATACAAGTCATGTCCGGAGTGTGAAGTAAGAGTATCGCCCCACTTGGTCACAGGTAAATTAAAGTCGCCAAAAATTACGGTATCTTGTGAGTTACTTATATCTGCAATTTGTTCGTAAATTTCTCGGTCAGTTTGCACTGATTGAGCTGGAGGTCTGTATATTAACGCAAGTATTATTTTTGTACCTTTATTATTCTTTATTAGCACAAAAGATGTGTCGACGTTCACAATTTGAGGTTTTGACACGAGGGTCGGGTTAAGACTTTCTTTGATATAAAATAAAACGCCACCTCCATTTTATTTATTCGGCTGTTCTCAAACATTACATAACCGGGAAGTGAATACTCTGCTAAAAAGTCTCTATCTTGTGTATTGAGCCAAGATTCTGTTATGCCAATCACATCATAATTTTCTGTAAACACTAGTTCCTCTAAATCTGAAAATTTATTGCGTATGCTACGAGCGTTTGCATAGAAAAATTCAAAGTTTTGGATTTGGGATTCAAGGAACGGTCTTTATTCAAATTATTGGTTCTGGTCGGATCTACATTTACATTCATGGCTGTCCTCGGTCCTCGGTCGTTATCCCTGACGGTTTTGAATTTGGGTCGTGTTGGTGGAGCTTTATCCAAATTCGCGGTTCTTGACGGATTAGTATTTAATTCCTTTGTAGATTGCCGTCCTCGCTGTCTTCGGTCCTCCTTCCTGGTTGTCCTGTGCTGAGTCGATTTCTTCTCCGAAAATCCTTCACCGCATCGTTGAGAAGACGCCCAAAACGCGCTGCTCCCACCTGGTTCAGATGAACTCCATCGTCCGAAAACAAATAGTCATCGTAGTAGAAATTGTCCCAGGTGTCGACGAATCCCACGTTCTCCTTCCTGCAGAGGTTTGCTAGACAACGATTTGTGCTGGTGGCTATGTTGTAAAATCGGCTCTCTACACCGAGCCGGGGGACGATTCCTGACCCACCGATCCATGACTTCTCCTTAAACGACTTGATCAGCTGCTGGTACTTTAAAAGCAGGACAGTCAGGACAGTCCCGCCCCAAAACCGTGGCTAAACAGCGAAGACCGTAACAATCAATAGCCTGCAGGCGCTGTTCGGTCAAAGGTGTCTGCAAAAATGCCCGGGCATCCCTCTCTCCACTTATAACACTCCCCTCCCTAAATATCTGCTGTACTTGCTGGTCACTAGGCTGTACCGTTTTATCCTCCCCCGTAAATGATGAGTCATTAGACATAGTGCTGGTTATACAATTGCTGTTCATAAACAAAAAAAAGTGCTTATTACTAATTGCAGTCTCGACTCACAAAATGTTAAAGATGCTTGAATGACTCTACTCTAGACACCTAACGAAACAATCTGCAAGTCCACCAATACAATAATGACACAATAAAAATTCCTCCAATATGCAAGAAAATTCTAGCCAGCTCTACTAGGTAGCATAGAATAGTTCTCCAAAAAACATGTGATAGGATACTACTGAATCTTGTGCAAGGTCGCCATTTTGTTACGGCTGGATCGGCAATACATATTCGGGATTCTTGATCGTAGGACAGAAATGGCTTAAGTGACAACGACACGCTCGATTCCAGTCCCAAATACTATATGCTCCAGACAACAAAAGCACCAACGCCCTACAGAGTTATCGTCTACGGTAACGAGGTACCTTAACTCGGCGAAAGTGTACAACAGGGGTAGGCTATGAGGCTAAACTCCCTCAGACATTTATAGGTTACGTTATTACTAAAGAAATGCAATACTCAAGAAACTACGTTAATATTAAGCCTCTAATAATGTAGAATAGAAGCAGGCTAAAGGTATGACAGTGAAATGCTAAATGACAAATGTACACGCCTACTTGAAAGCGCGTGCACTACACTAACTGTCCCCTACTAACATGCACTAGCATGTAGCATACAAGATGTTCATGATCCAGTAGATACCTAATAATACACATGGGAGGAACATAAATAGTAGTCACTTATTATAATAATGAATCTATACTTGGAATAACTAAAAGGTTGCAGGCAACAGTACTGCGCCGGTAGCCTACTACCGCATAGGCTACTTCGCTTCTCTCACTCTGTCTCCCCTCCGAGTCCGTATGCGCCCTACGCAACAGAACTCCAGACACAGCAGCAAAACGACAGTGCAGTTAATTGATACATGAAAGTATTAATAGTGTTGTCTTGTGTGTGAGTAATGTGTATTGTAAAGTGTTATAGATATATACTTAAAGAGAGCTGCAATGCATAGTAAAATAAAGATATATCCCACTCATCATCCCCATGTGTTCTAGCTAGCAGGCCAAGTCACAGGAACAACGAGTCCCAGCACCGAAAGCGAGAACCCAGGAGAAGACTGTAGAGAACACAAGGACAGATAAATTACGTTACTCTACTATACCGGCACTACGAGCTGTAGTCTCGGCTGCTACACTCGCTCCTGGCTCGGTATGCAAATCAAGGCTAAGTCCTCGTCCCTCTACAGACAACTCCTGGGCATGGTCGGGCTCTTACACATGGCACCAGTCTAGTCACAAATGGGATGATGAGCAGGGCATATAACTCGTGAACATGTAGAACGTTCACCAACTATCCTCATCAAGAAGATCGCTGTTCACATTAACCCCTTAAATCTAATACATGTAAATATATGCTTGTCCTAAGAGTAATACGAGAGGTGAGTGCTGAAACTCCTTTAGGACCTCAAGGGAAGGTTATGCATTTAAATAGAGAGAAGAATGAAATGAGAGTAATGTCGTCAGAGAGAAAGAGTGCAACCGTGAGAAGTGGGGAGAGAGAGCAAGGGATGTTAGAATCTCAAAGGTTCTAGGCAACCTGGTCATAGAACACGCAGCCAGCCTCCAGGCAATGTGCTGTACGACAACATGGGCCCAGCCCAGGCAGGCAACAATGGACTACCAACCCTATCGTGCCTAGCTATAAGGGCAATACAAGGCTGCCAACCAGTCCATACGTCTGGCAACCACCCGGCCGGCAGCGCGGCGCGTTGCTACCCTCTTGCTCTGAAGCCTAACTCACTCTCTCTGAACTCCCATTGTCCTATCTATCAACTTCTCTATTGATACTACATATTAAATGGAAGGTCTCGACATGGCTTAAAACAAAACCCACCACTGGTTAGCACATGACGAGACCTTTGCAGAGATACAAAGAACATAGTTATAAGTTGTCACACTCAATATACATAGCGGCTGACGGTAGCCAGATCACGGGCGGTACAGTGGAGTACCAAGGAGTACAATCAGGTTGCGTTGCCCAGCACTGGGTGCGTCACAATATATATATATATACCGGTATATATATATATATACTGTATACATACATATTCATATATACTACCTACCTACTGTACACACACACACACACACACACACACACACACACACACACATATGGCACTATTTTTAAGCTTGATAGAGGTCTAGGGAGGGGAAAGAAATAATAACATTTAAGGGGGGATAGGATAATTACTTGCTAATTTATTTATCTTTATATTATTTTTAGTTACCTCCCCAGACCTCCATCAAGCTTAAAAAAAAAAAAAAAATCCTCTAGAGTCTAGACCCCCCCACCCTTCGAGATAGATTTGTACATTTTTCTACCGGCTTTCCTCCTACAATTACAGGCTCGCTATCGCTTAACAGGAAAAAATCGACACCTAAATGGCACGAAAGGGCCTAATGTTGACGAAGAAATGGGGTGGAAGGTCTTAAAATCGCCAACTAATTGGTCGAATTTCTTAAAATCTGAAAACTAATGAGATTAAACATGATGGAAAAGGAGGGCCAGAAAAAATACCATCCCACCTTAACCCCTTCTGTACCGGCGACGTCTTTTTAATATTACTCTAGCAATATTCAAACGATTTTGTCCAGTTAAATAAGGATATGTGGTAGTGAAATGGGTTAAGTGAGATACTTCAAAGCCTGTTAATTGCTGGAGGTTCTTTTTAAACTGAATAATATCGTCTGATAGCAGCTAGAATAAAGTTAAAAGGACGTCGCCGGTACATTAGAGGTTAAAGGGCATAGCGCATGTGGTCAGCCATGGTTAGCTATCCTCATTTTCATAAATGTTAGTGTACAGTATACCTCTTATGTGCAATAATAGTAGTCCGTGTTTTTGTATAAATGTAAATATAAATAAATTAGTGTTGTGGACGGTGGTGACGAGAGGCATTTCCGAACTGTCGTGACGTATATAGAGGCTTAGGGTACCCTTAGAATAACACAATCGGTCAAAGAGTTTCAGGGGTCAGGTCAGTGGCCACCATTTTGATTCTTAGTATCTCAGTTAAGTACTTAAGGCTGTGAAAGCAGTAATACGGATGGACATATATTTATACGAGGGGTATGATAAATTGTATGAGCAGCATAAGCTCAATAATGAAATGTATATATTAGGGCAAGCTATCGAATAATGCACTGTGAAAGTGAAAATCAAGATGGAATATTTTGATACGTTGGACGTACGCTGTTGTGCTAAAGTAGCCTACCAGTGTACCGTTAAGGCCGCGTCATACAGAACTCGAACGTTGGGCGACCTACTCCCTAACACAATGACTTGCATATTTGAGGCGAATTCAACCGATATTGTCCAGATGTTGGTAGAAGAACATCCCCAGACAATGCCCCGAATAAGAGTCGAATATAACCATACTCCCTAACGACTTACGTCAAAGACCCGACCATGATTCGAATATAAATTGATGCATGCCAGAGCATGACCCGACGATAACCCGAATGTGCGCCGAATCAGCCAACCAAGTGCGAATGAGATACGTCGATCAGCCGACCTTTACCCGATACGAAAGAAGTTATGAGGAACACCAGCAGCATCGGGCCGACCATCAGAAAACGTTAACACGATGCTAGACGAATGTGGGACGACGACTCTCCAACCCAAGAGTGAAACGCTATTCTCAGACTTTCTTCTATTCAAATGCTGAGCTCTGGAACTCTCCCAGAATCACTTTTTCCCTCTTCCTATGAGTTAAATTGCTTCAAACTCTGTGTGTCCAGGCATTTTAGCTCGAACGTCCCTTGATTTCGGCCCTGTCACTCTTTGAAATCTGGGGGAGGCACTCGCTGCAGGTAGTTATGCCTTTTGTCTCCCTCATTCACATAGAAAAAATTAAAAAAAACATAAACTGTACCTGCCCTATAGTGTGAACCTCTATAAAGAATGTACCTGCCCTATAGTGTGAACCTCTATAAAGAATGTACCTGCCCTATAGTGTGAACCTCTATAAAGAATGTACCTGCCCTATAGTGTGAACCTCTATAAAGAATGTACCTGCCCTATAGTGTGAACCTCTATAAAGAATGTACCTGCCCTATAGTGTGAACCTCTATAAAGAATGTACCTGCCCTATAGTGTGAACCTCTATAAAGAATGTATTGGCGTTGTAGAAGGGGGATGTTAAGGGGGCCCACTTCTCCTTTTTTTCTCTTTTCTCCCTCTCTCTTTGGCTTGTATCCATTCGGCTCCATTCAGCCAACTGTTTTAAGACGTTTATCCCCATCCAGGTGTCGATTTATTCCTGGCGAGCGATAGGGAGCCAGCATTGTATGGAGAAGTCCAGCTTCGCCGGAGACAATTTTCTATCAAAAAATGTACAAATTTAGCTTACTCCCAAAATAAAAATATTTATATATATATATGTCTGCTGAACATGATGGCGGTGTTTAGATTATTCTATCATCAATATTGGATTTTATAGAAATAAATCTATAACGATAGTTTTTCGCTCTTATAGAATCCATTCCGCAGCAAAATATTAACTCAGTCGGTTTTCACCCATAATAATTGCTTTTTATATTTTTTTGTTTTCATGAACGGCAAGAGGAAAGGTTATTCTAGAAGATTTTATCAACAACAACAACAAAAATAACAATGTGGAATTTCACCGTAGGTGAAGGCATATCTTCAGTCCGCCCGTATTTGCAGTCGGTTTTCACCCATAATAATTGCTTTTTATATTTTTTTGTTTTATGAACGGCAAGAGGAAAGGTTATTCTATAAGATTTCATCAACAACAACAACAAAAACAACAATATGTGGAATTTCACCGTAGGTGAAAGCATATCTTCAGTCCGCCCGTATTTGCCCTCCCCATTTTCACCGATACATTGGTGGTGGTGGTAATGATAATGGTGATAAATATGGTGGTGGTGGTGATGATGATGATAGTGATGATGGTGATGAATATATTGGTGGTGGTGATGATTATGGTGATGATGGTGATAATGATTGTCTTATTCGTCACTTTATCTGGGGATTGTCTGTTTTGTTCGAGTAATTCGGCTGATAATCTGTTTATTGTCTCCCTATATTCATATGATTCGGGTTATTATCGACTTATGTTCGGCTTATATTCGACTTATATTCGACTCATGTTCGGGTAGTTCGTGTTAACGTCGTCAATGGAAATTACAGCAGAACATCGGCCGAAACAAAAGAACCTAACACGAATGTAAGCCGACCATAATCCGAACGAGAGCCGACCAATTTTTAACGGTTTTTACACACGAATATCGGCTAGAAGTTAACGCATGCACTAACTTCTGGCCGAACCCCAGGATGTTCGGCTGCACCCCTGAACATCCCCGGAGCTTCCCCCGAATCAACGAGAACATTGGTCGAATTGACCTGAATTTACCCGAACATTTGAAAATTTGCAATTTTTTTGCAAGTCATCCTGTTCGGGGGTAGGTCGCGTGACGTTCGAGTTCTGTATGACGCGGCCTTTAATGTAAACAGTAGACTAGTTGTTGTTGTTCCCCAGGCTGTCTGGCCGAACAGCCCCAAGGTCTCGAGCAAGGCCAAGGCCATAAACGAGCGCCCCCACAAAACCCTCCCTACTTACCACAAACAAAGCCCGGGTGACCGAAGCCACTCCAAGGCAGGGAGCTGAGGAGGGTGCGGAAACGCCCGGGAAACCAAAGCCCCACCCAAGGCCCTGTGCCACTCGGCAATTATGAAGGGAAAGTTGAGGGGCAAGGGAAAAATGTGACGCTTCGGCTCCCAATCTTGGCAGTAGGGAAACGGAAAAGACGCCGTCACTTGAGATCTAGAAGATATATAAGTAAAAGGAACAGTCGTGATTTTTATATACTCTAAATCTATATATATATATATATATATATGGTACGACTGGTGTTGCCATATGGATAGAGCTGCCAATACGTATTTAGTTATGATTAATGATACCAAACTATGAATAATTGCATTGATAGATACTTAAGGATAGACAAATTGTACATATCAAATACTGCCCTCACATTGCTTCATCACGTATGAAATGTATTAGGGCAAGCTATGTCAAGACAATATCAAAACAGATTCGAAATCCGTTGTCTACCACAACCACGAGAAAGAGGCAACAGGGGCTGCCATCAACTGTCTAAGCTTAAAATATCTTACATGGCTTTGTTTACTATTTTAGATTAATATTTATGGTGAACCAAGATAATTGTGCTGTATCAATCATTCTTTAACATGTTTTAGACAGTGATAAAATGGAAAGGGATATTGCATTAGCTATGCTCTTTAACCCCTACTGTACCGGCGACGTCTTTTACACTATAATCTTACTATATTTAGATGATTTTGTGCGGCTTAAGAAGGATGTGTGGTAGTAAAAATGGTTAAGTGAGATAGTTCGAAGCTTGTTTATTGCAAGAGGACCTTTATAAACTGAATAAAATCATCTAATAGTAGTCAGAATAAAAATTAAAGAATGGCTCCAGTACTGTATGGGTTAAGCAAACAAATACGCCCATCGCCCCTTATAGTGGAGCAGATAAGTGCAAAAATAGTTCACTTAATCATGCAAGCATGACATTTGGCACAGATGTTCATTGAGTCCACTCTTTCAAAAAAGGGCGTTAGCCACGCAAAAATCCAAGATGGCTACCATTTTTTCAAGATGGCCGCCGTCTACACAAAGAATTACTAATAATTACTTTGTAAGTTGTAACTACTTCAAGTAGTAAAACTTATTTCAATTCAAAACCCTACTTTATATGTCATAGTCTGAAAGAGGTCTCCTATTTTTGTAAAATAATTTATTTAATGCTAAATCAAACCAAAATTGCACCCGCAAAACTAATATAATTCGTATCTTTGCGACTAATAAAGATTCCAGTATACATTTTTATGACAAAATGAATTTGTTTTTATTACAGAACCAAAAAATACATAAATCTAATGAAAGTTTTAGCAAAAGACAGTCGAAATTATACTTGAACTCACCACTGCACCCAGGATAACAAGAGCAACTACACTTCCCCATGGTTGTCTGTGGCAGGATGCTGGAAGACAGAGATACTGGTACCATGGAAAGAGGTAGTAGCAGAAGGGTTGTGGTCAATAACCGCAGTGGTGAACAAACCCTTTCTCAGAACAGGTGGACAGACCACACCCTCCTCCACATACTTGCTAACTGTGGCATCTACAAGTTGGGCTGATATCTCCAGCACCCTGTCATACGAAATGCTCATGCCATGATCATGAAGTATTTCTACGAGGTTTCTCTTCCTGGTTTTGGCATAGAGAACCATACCCATGTAGCCTACACTGGAAAGGGAGTTTCCCTATCCTTAGAATGTCGATGGGTAGTTGCCTGTTCTTTCTGTTTTGAGAAGCAGTTGTACTGAAGGAGCTGAGCAATAGCCTGGTCTGACTTCGATGAGCCAAACCCAAGCTGAGACTTAATGTCTGCCCCATGTTCCACCATACCAACGAACTGGAGAAGACTAGCAGGTATGGCATCTTTGATGCATCCTTCGCGAAATGTGCCATCGTATTTGGACTGGTGGTCTAGAATGTGTTTCCTCAATATCGTTGCAGCTCTGGCCAAAGCAAGAGCATCTGGGTATTCAGATGCCTGAGATAGATGTTGTGACGTTGTGACGTTGTGACGTTGTGACGTCCCATCTGGGGTTGGCAAAAATGGTACAAGGCGAGATGGGTATCATATGGTACAAGGCGAGATGATGGCTACCTAAGCCTTCGGGCGAGACGGTACCGTCTATAGTGAGAATGGTACCATACAGATCCACCCTAAGCCTTCGTTTCCGATGTCGCCAATTGGCTAAATACAGACTACACACACATTCACAGCCATTCCAACAGTACATAAAACACTTAACATGCATTTCACGCAATACATTCCCAGTTAAGGAGGCGCGATAATAATGAGCTTAGCTCGCATTGCGTGGATTCCCCTTGACGAACAAGTAACTGAGTAACACAAACATCACCCACACACACTTGCACACTTGAGTATTGTTCACATGTGTGGGGAGGTTCCTCTCACACACCGCTCTCATTGACAAAATTGAAAGGAAGGCCTTTCGTATCATTAACTCCCGTCCACTCACCAACTCTCTGCAATATCTCTCTCTTCGCCGCAATGTTGCATCTCTTGCTATTCTATCGCTACTATAATAATCAGTGTTCCTCAGAGCTTTCCCAGTGTATACCACCTCCTTTACGTAGGGCACGTGGTACCCGTCTTGCAACACAATCCCACCCCTACTCTGTGCAACTCTCCAACCCAAAAGTGAAACGTTACTCTGTCTTTCTTCTATTCAACAGCTGAGCTCTGGAACTCTCTCCCAGAATCAGTCTTTCCCTCTTCCTATGATTTAAATTGCTTCAAACTCCGTGTGTCCAGGCATTTTGGCTCGAACGTCCCTTGATTTTGGCCCTGACACTCTTTCAACTTTGGGGGACGCACTCGCTATAGGCAGTTCTGCCTTTTGCCTCCCTCACTCACATAGAAAAAAAAAAAAAAACAAAAAAAACACACACACACTTGCAAGCACCCACACCCCTGCAAGCACACACACACACACACAAACATCACACACACACACACATCACACACCCACACACCACTAGCATTACAATTAGGCCTACACAAACGACTGACCCCAGCTGTCCAGACCGATATTTCAACAACTGTAACTGCTTGCCATATCAAATACCTTACATGGGTTTATTATTTTCTTTTATTTATATACCGGTATCTAAAAAAAATCGTTTGCTCCCTAGACCTCTATCAATCTAAAAAAACACACCACCAGATAAATTTGTACATTTTCGGTAGTAAAATTATGCTAGCCAAAGGCCGGTGCCTCCTAAATTGCAGGCTCGCTATCGCTCGCCAGAAATAATCGACATCTATATGGAACAGGTTTTAAAGTATACAAAAAAATGGGGCGAAAGGTCTTATAATCCCCAAACTAATGAGGTGAACGCCTTCAAATCGCCAAACTAATGGGGCTTAACATGAGGGAGAATGGAAATCCAGAAAAGAACCCCCGCTTAACCCTTTCACGCATATGATGCAATTTTGAGCCGATTGGGAGTACTTTAAAGCCTTTGCTACCATCAGAGGTATTTAGAAACCTTTAGTTTAGTTACTTCAACCTCTGCAGTTGTCTTTAAGTTAGCTGTGGGCAGAAAACTAATTTTGGAGAGGTAATTATAAGAGTGAGAGAATTCTATTTCTTATTGCTAATCTGGTAACCTCTGCGTCATAAATGCGTGAAAGGGTTAAAGAGACTGTTCTTCAATATAATCCCCAGCGTATCGGAAACCTTCATTATACAAATTGTACAACCTCACACTGCACGGCATTGTACAGTTGCGCTAATAAGTGATGTCTCAGCACCAAGTATGTTTTGATCAATAATTGGTATCAGCAATATCTAAGCTTCATTTCTTCATATCAAGTGAAATATACAAACATATTCCTATACTTACCCAACCTATTCAACATCTGACAGACAATAATACAGCACAGATCAAGCCAAATGTAATGACAGCTGGGGAATGACTTATTAGCGCGACCGTACGAACTGAACCAATCAATCAATCAAAAATAGTAGTGAAAGGGGGTTAGAGGGAAGTGGGGATAGGGGAAGAATAAGTTGGGTTGAAGTAAATTTTAGTCTGAGAGAAAGGTTTCCAGGCTTGACTGGAACTGCCTGAGGGTTTTCCTGATTTAGCTGCTAAAGAGACTGGCCAGGGCAAGGTTGACAGGGGCGCGTTGGGGGAGACTCGTTGCTGGCATGGGTATCATCTGCCATGCCATTTCCGACATTGTCTGTTCGTGGGGGGGGGGGGGGGGTTTGTGAGCCTCATGGTTTTTTATATGTTTTCGTCATGTGATAAAAACTGAACCGTCTGAGCTATTATAAGGGGGCGCTCTATGGACCCCCTTCTCTCTCGTGTTTAGCCCCAGTACTTTTGATATTTTAAGGCGTTTCATTCCATTAGTTTGGCGATTATTATACGTTTCACTCCATTTAGGTGTAGATTTCTGTTCTGAACGAGCGATAGCGAGCTTACAAATCAATCAAAGCCCTCAATAATACTTAATTAAAAGGCATAACAATAACCCCAAACGTCAGATTAACCATGTAATTATACCTTTTTATTTTCAACTGACGGTATGTGTCGGAAGTGTTAGTGTGTATGTGTGGGTGTGTGGGTGTAATTCACTTGCTTGTTCGTCAAGGGGAATCCACGCAATGCGAGCTAAGCTCATTATGATCGCGCCTCCTTAACTGGGAATGTATTGCGTGAAATGCATGTTAAGTGTTTATGTATCGTTGGAATGGCTGTGGATGAGTGTGTAGTCTGTATTTTAGCCAATTGGCGACATCTGGAAACGAAGGCTTAGGGTTAATCTGTACGGTACTATTCTCACTACGGTACCAGTCTCACCCGAAGGCTTAGGTTGACCAGTAGCTTAGGTTGACCAGTGGTACGATACCCATCTCGCCTTGTAACCGATCACCAACCTCAGATGGGACGTCACAACTTCGTCCACTTATTCCAGGTTCCTATTTATACTGCTAGGTGAACAGAAGCTACACCGTTAGGAGACTTGCCCAAATGTCTCTTCCCCGCCCGGGTCTCGAACTCGGGACCTTCTGGTTGTGAGCCAGACGCGCTATCTGTTACGCCACGGGGAGGTGTGTGTGTAGCTAGTGTTAGTGTGTGTGTGTGTGTGTGTGTGTGTAGCTTGTGTTAGTGTGTGTGACGCAGTGCGTGTGTGTAGAAAGTGTTAGTTAGTGTGTGCGTGTGTACACAACAGTCGATAAGCATGCATGACCTGCTTTTGTACAGTACAGATAAAGAGAGAGAGAGAGAGAGAGAACCGGAAGCATACATAATTAATTTTGTGCTTGTTCCGATAAGCACACCATTGCTTGCAACACATATATATATTATATATTATATATATACGGAGCTAGATGTCCTTCAAGTTGAAGGACGGCGCCGGGGCCGGGGGCGGCGCCGCCGGGGCCGGGTTGCCATACGTACGATAACTATCGTAATGTACGATAACTATCGTACTGTACGATAATTTGACCCTTAGTACGATAGTGTTTCTCATTATCGTACGTTTAGTACGATAATTTTACGGTTTCAACAAAAATACTATATTATTATATGAATTAAACCAAGATGCAACATAAATTGGGAGAGAGTTTAGGGAATTATTGAACATCCAAATGAATCTCTTAGATAATCACATTGTTTCATACATATATTAAATAAATGAATAAAGGGAGTAAGAAATTAATCAGAATTGGAAAGGGAACTATACAACACATCTGAGACAACCGAGAATTTCGAAGAATGGTGCATAATGATTTAGATCAATAGGCCTACTAGATAAAAATGTGTACTCGTTTCTTAGGAAAAACTTATTCATTTTTATTATTTAGACCTGTAAACTATTATTATTGTTATCTCTTCTCTTTATGTTGAATCTATTTTGGGCATTACGAATTAAATTAATAAATGCTTAACAACATTCCCTTTATATATATATTAGTGTGTACGTTAATTTTGTGGTCACAATACGATAATTCTGCATTTAGAATCTGGCAACTTCAACCCTTATGAAAGTGCAACAAATCAGTGACTCAGTAGTCAGTTTGGGAAAAGGCGTGGTGGGGAGAGGTTGCAGTTTGGGAAAAGGAGTGGTGGGGAGAGGTTGTGTTGTGTGAGTGCTACCCTCAGAGAGGGTGTGGTGGGGAGGTTGTGATGTGCTGTGGGAGGTAGTGTTGTGTTGTATGTGTTGACAAATGGAGGTACTATGGAAATTAGAGTAGGCTAAGTGCTGTGCTGTTATGTTAAAAGTGGATGTCAGAGAGAGCAGGAAGGGTGCTATCAGTGCTATGGAATGGAATGAGAGTAAGTGTTGTACTGTGAAAAGGGAATGTCAGAGAGAGGAGGAATGCTGTCAGTGCTGAGGAATGGGATGCGAGTAAGTGGTGTGCTGTGAAAAGTGGATGGCAGAGAGAGCAGGAGGGGTACAGTCAGTGTTGTGGAAATGAGAGTAAGTGGTGTGCTGTTAAAAGTGGATGGCAGAGAGAGCAGGAGGGGTACAGTCAGTGTTGTGGAAATGAGAGTAAGTGGTGTGCTGTTAAAAGTGGATGGCAGAGAGAGCAGGAGGGGTACCGTCAGTGTTGTGGAAATGAGAGTAAGTGGTGTGCTGTTAAAAGAGGATGTAAGAGAGAGGAGAAGGGGTACTTGTCAGTGCTGTGGAATTGAATGAGAGTAAGCTTAGTGTGGTGCTGTTAAAAGGGACAACACAAGGTGCTGTGATGTGAGAAAAAGGTACCGATAAGCAGGGTGTTAAACAAAAGCCGAGTACTTTCTTCGATAATATTCAAGGACACTAGTGCGACGTTATGAGAAACAATTTATTAGGGAAAGTAGGCACCAATAGATTCGCCATATTTTTCTCCATATAGTCCGCATGGAGGATTTTCGTTATCAACAAATTGAAAAATACCCACTTCACAGACAAATGCACCACAAATCTAAGTCAAAGCGGGGGTGTGGGGGCGGCAGCCCCCGTCTATAATACTAGGTTAGGTTAGGCTAATGTCCTTTCAAAGGGGTATAGGGTAGTAAACACCAGGATAGCCTATACCCGGTCAGAGGTAAGAAGAAGAAGAAGAAGAGTCCTGCAGTAGTCTCCTTGAATGCTACCCTTTCTTCTTAGTGTTTACTATTGTATAGGCCTATGCAAAGATAAGATTCTAGTGTACGGTACTATAGTCCTACAATTCTTAACAGGCAGTTATGGGCGGTGTCGGCTCTGCGTACACTGGTGCCGCCTGTCCACTTGACCCTTTCCGTACGACCTTTCCAAATTACTCTCGCTACATCCCCTGGTCAAGGTCAATGTAGGGAGATCGGCTCTCTCTCTATATACTGTATGTGTGTGTAAGACTGTGTAGCCCACATGAATGCATAGATTATTATTGCTATAATAAATTATATTACTATTTATCTCTCACTCACCCTACACACCCCCCCCCCCCCCATCCACCCGCATACACCACACCACACACCACACTCTCTCCATCCCCCCCCCCCCAGTTTTGTGGCGCTCTCGCTCTCTCTCTCTCTCACATATATATATATATATATGAGAGCGTCCAATCTCCTTCTCTGTCTTGAAGTATTGGTGAACGTTATCTGCCATCTGTTTTGTTTGACTATGCAAGTGTGTGGGGCGATTTGGAGCGGCTTCCATTGTGGATGGTGGCAACCAGGCAAAGTCAGGAATGAAATGAAGTGAGAGTATAAATTTCGTGCGCCTGGCAGCGCGCCATCACGTGATATTTGTGATGAGTTTTTTTGGCCGACCTCTGACAACGTCGCGGTACCCATCTGCCAAATTGTATACAATGGTCACTGTATTTACTAATAACAAGCGAATTAATTATAAAAACAATAAACCTTTTTTGTACATGTAGAAATAGCCTGAGCATTTCAAACTGACTTAAGGTACTAACTTAGCCTAATACCGAAAATAATATAATTTCGTTGCTAGGGATTAGGCTATACTGTACATGTAGCACCAATGTAAAATTAGTAACTGCTGGTAAAACTGCCTGTTTAGATCTGCTGGACTAGCTGAGGTACCCGTCGCTTCCCGGGGGAAAACACAAGTATGAGCTGTCTATCTGGGGGGGGGGGGGGGGGGGGGGAGTGAGAGGACAAACATAAATTCGCTTAAAACCTATTATGGCACCCCCTTAGGCCCGTTTACACGATGCGTGAACATGTGGGTGGCCACCTTGCCCAAAGTTTATATACATACAAGTTAGTGTGTATTTTATATAACTGTCTTCGTGGCGCAGTGCTTAAGTGTGTTGATTTTCGGTATGAGCGTCCTGGGTTCGAATCCCCGGACTGCCACATGTGTTTGTTAATTTCATTAATCGAGTTTAGGAGTAAAGTTGGTTGGTGGAGAGAACATAATAATACTTTGACCCTGCCTGCCGGTTAGTAGTAGCCTACATACCATATTAGTCTGCCGCCACCCATCACCATTCACGTTTGAAATCGGTACGCTCTCACAACCTCTTATTATGGGTCGCACCAAGATTCTCAATGTACTGTGATTATTATATGCTATAAAAATGGAAGGTAAAAATTGAAGAGACCCCGGACAGCCTTTTCACTGGTTAATGTTTTTTTGTTTTTGTTTTTTTCGATATAGGCTACAGTGTTCTTTTATATAATTATAGGGAATAGACTCGCAGCGTTATTATACATAATTTATTAGGGAAAGTGAAGCTCTATGGAATCCTTATAATATACTCTCATAGATTCCGTTGTGGTAGAATAGTTTTGATAAGTTTTGTAACTCGATTTTGTCGATATAAATAGTCCCGCCCGTAAACAAACTCCGTCCCGCAATCTTGAGAGCTCTGCTACGGACGTGTTCAATGTTTACAAAAAGTGTTCGGAATGGAGTACACTCGCTACGGTAAAGTGTTATGTTCTACACAGATGTTACTGTATGTCTAATATATGAACCCACAGTAACTGGCATGCAAGGGCTAGTGTTGTATCCCACGCACTGGGTCTAGGGATAGGTTAGGTTAGGTTGGGTTGTTTGGTTAGGTTAATATACTAGGTCTCGGAAACAAGATTCGTAGTTGCGGTAGTATTTACATCAAAACTATAGTTAACTATTCGGTTCAATGTTATTTTAATACCACGAATTTTGTTGATATATTTGAAGATAAATATTGGATAATTATCGCGAATAGACTCGCAGCATTATTATACATAATTTATTAGGGAAAGTGAAGCGCTATGGAATCCTTATAATATACTCACATAGATTCCGTTGTGGTAGATTAGTTTTGATAAGTTTTGTAACTCGATTTTGTCATATAAATAGTCCCGCGCGTAAACAAACTCAGTCCCGCAATCTTGAGAGCTCTGCTACGGACGTGTTCATGTTTACAAAAAGTGTTCGAAATGGAGTACACTCGCTACGGTAAAGTGTTATGTTCTACAAAGATGTATGTCTAATATATGAACCCACAGTAGCTGGCATGCAACTTGCAAGGGCTAGTGTTGTATCCCACGTACTGGGTCTAGGGCACTCTAGGGTTAGGTTAGGTTAGTTTGTTTGGTTAGGTTAATATACTAGGTCTCTGAAACAAGATTCGTAGTTACGGTAGTATTTACATCAAAACTATAGTTAACTATCAAAACTATTCTTCCACAGTGGAATCTATGTGAGTATATTATAAGGATTCCATACAGCTTCCTTTTCCCTAATAAATTATGTATAATAACACTGCGAGTCTTTTCAAAAAAATTACCAAATATTGAATCTATATGCTCTAAAGACCAAAAAAAAAAAAAAAAAAAATTTAACCCTCGGCAAAACCTAATAAAAAAGTATGGTACTAAAATGTCTTTTTCGTAACAAGGTTGTCAATAAAGTACTTCCAGTTATCGATAGCTCTAAAGATCATATGAAAATGTGTTAAACCCTCGGAAAAACCTATTATAAAAGTATGGTACTAAAACTTAAGGTTAATATACAGGAGACGCAACAACGTGTTTTTTTTTTTTTTTTTGGTA
Organism: Paralithodes platypus; assembly: GCA_032716605.1. NCBI lineage: Eukaryota > Metazoa > Arthropoda > Malacostraca > Decapoda > Lithodidae > Paralithodes > Paralithodes platypus. The sequence continues at coordinate 44,718,503 of CM064580.1, forward strand.
TTTTGATTTTTTTTTTGGTGTTTTAGTCGAATCTAGTGATGAAATTGAATGGGAATTAAGCATTTACCCATTATCCATCAATCTAAAGACACGCCCCCCGATAGTGAGGAGGGCTATGAAGATCAGGGAAATTGAGGGGTAAATAGCGTATAGAACACGATAATACACATTTGTAACCAAAATTTGGCTCGGGTTTTGTCAATTTCCAGACCCATAAAACCCGACTTTTTGAAAACCCGAGCCAAGTTTTGACGAAACTTGGCTCGGATTTAACTAATTTAAAAATGAAAATAACACAGTAACCTTATTAACATGTTGGCTCGGGTTTTGTAAATTTCCATACCCATATAACCCGACATTTCGAAAACACGAGCCAAGTTTTGACGAAACTTGGCTCGGATTTTACTAATGTTCATGTTAAAATTACACAGCAACCCTAATAAAATCTTTGTTTGGGTTTTCATAGGGTTAACATTAGCCTAACCTAACGAAGTAAGAATGGGGTTAACATTAGCCTAACCTAACAACCTAACCTAACCTAGTAAGAATGGGGTTAACATTAGCCTAACCTAACAACCTTACCTAACCTAACCTAGTAAAAATGGGGTTAACATTAGCCTAACCTAACAACCTTACCTAACCTAACCTAGTAAGAATGGGGTTAACATTAGCCTAACCTAACAACCTTACCTAACCTAACCTAGTAAGAATGGGGTTAACATTAGCCTAACCTAACAACCCAACCTAACCTAACCTAGTAAGAATGGGGTTAACATTAGCCTAACCTAACAACCTTACCTAACCTAACCTAGTAAGAATGGAGTTAACATTAGCCTAACCTAACAACCCAACCTAACCTAACCTAGTAAGAATGGGGTTAACATTAGCCTAACCTAACAACCTTACCTAACCTAACCTAGTAAGAATGGGGTTAACATTAGCCTAACCTAACAACCTTACCTAACCTAACCTAGTAAGAATGGGGTTAACATTAGCCTAACCTAACAACCTTACCTAACCTAACCTAGTATTATTGGTGGGGGCTGCCGCCCCCACACCCCCGCTGGTTGGGTACTGGCTGAAAACTTATTGTTTTACAGTAGGCCTATGTATTTTATTTTATTTTTGTTCTCCCTTATAATACATTTCAGCTCTTAATGACATATATCAATGATGTATAGCCTATGCTCTACCGGACCTATTAGGCCTAAAAAGATCGATGGGCTAACTGTCGGTCCAAAACATCAGTATAACCAACTAGTCCTTGCATGCCAGTTTAATCCTATGCGAAAAAATATTTTACTTTATGTTACTTTGCGATCACCCATTAAGATTCCCGAGCTAGCTGTGGTCCGCTCCTTTATGTTGTCCCAACCAACCAACTAACCTTAATGAACAGAGGAGGTACTGGGCTGCCTGGCTGGCCGCTGGAGGCTCGATCACCACTCATCTTGGTCAACAGCTGGTGGATTTTTGTTTCGAATTTTTCCATGTAAAACAAGTGTATGTGCATTTCAAAACCAGCTGTCCTCGTCAGCTGTATTTGGAACACTGGTTATTGCACTTTGGACAGTTTACACTTATTGGAAGGCGAAAAGGTCTTAAGCAGCCTCAGTGTTTTTAAAGACGGTGGAAAAAGCTTTGATCGGCTCACACCCTCTACACAAGCTGGCCAGAGTCAAACTGACAGCTTATATCCCGGGCCACCTGTTTTCCAAATCATGGCATCACCTGATTGGTCGATAGACATCACGTGTCAGTGAACTCGAGTACTCTTGGCATGAATAAGGTAGGGTGATTACTTTGGCCACGACGCCACCAGTATAGTTCATTGCATTCGCCACCAGATGTCTCAGTTGTTGACTGACAGTCACGCAAAAGAGGTCTCCCAGAAGAAGACGAAAAAGAAGAAGTGTAAACAAACCCTTAATCCGGCGGTGAGGCAGCAGTCGGCCCCCCCCCCACCCCCCCTCCCCCCCCCCTGTAACTGATACATTTGGCTCGTTGGTGGCGGATTTCTGGGAGTGCATAGTGTCAGGCCGTACTCTCAAGGAAGTTTGTCTCGCGTTGCTACCCAGACTGTTGGCTCTGTTGGTGTCCCGTTAAGGTTGCCCAGGTTATCAGAGAAGTTTCTTTTGTGGAATGCTCGGTCAGTTCACCGTAAGACTCAGGATTTACGGTTGTTGGTGGAACGTGAAGCCCCTATTGTGGTAGAGCTATGCGAAACTTGGCTTTCTTCTACGTTACATTTCCGGATCCCTCATTTTAATGTGTATCGGGCGGATAGGGACTCTAGGGGTGGTGGTTTGGCTATAGCAGTGCGTGATACGGTCCCAAGCAAGTTGTTCGGTTTGCAACGGTTTGATGGTGGGGACCTGAAGGTTCTGGCGGTAAGCGTGGCCTTACGGAAGGGGTGGGCTACTGTGTTCATCTGTTATAACCCTTGTCGGAATATTGCTCTGCCGGAATTCCAACATTATTTTAATCAATTACCGTCGCCCTGTCTGGTGATGGGGGACTTTATTGCGCGTCACCCGTACTGGGATCCGTTGGTTCTCCGGGCATCTCGGAACCGTACTGGTACTTCGCTTTTTAATGCGTTATTGGATAGCCCTTCCTTTGACCTTTTAACCCCACCTGGTCTCCCTACCCGCGTCGATCCACATACCGCGTCCTCCTCCACCTTAGATCTCTGCTTGGGTAATGACCTGTTTTTAGGGGCTCGGGTTACCACGGGTCCATACATGGGGAGTGATCATCTGCCAGTCTTGCTTGATGTCTTTGGGTTTTCCTCTCCTGCCCCTCCGCGTTCCCGCCCGAGGTGGAGGTTCGGTGCTGAGGGATGGGGTCAGTTCCAACGTGGCCTCCAATTGGATCCTCCCTCTCTCGCGGAGTTGGTGGGCTCGGGCGCTGAAGCCATTTCAAGGGCGTTGACTGCTGCGGCCGGTGGGGCCATTCGGATGACGGGCTGGCCCCCTACGGACAGGCACATTCCGCACATTCCTCGGTCCACCAAGGAACAGTTGGTTCCTTGGTGGACCGAGGAATGTGCGGTCGCAGTACGGTATCGTCATCGGGCTTGGTCTGTCTGGCGCCGTCATCCCTGTGTGGAGTCGGTTGCACGGAGGGTGGATGCCCGGTGCAAACGCACTCTCTTGAAGGCGAAGCGTGGGTCTTGGGCTGCCTTCTGTCCTACGTTGAGGTTTGCCAGCTCCAGCAAGAGGGCGTGGCGATTTGTGAGGCAGATGAATGGCCAGAGGGTGGACACTTCTTTCCCTCTTACTGTTGGCGGTCGGCTAGTCGGCGATGCGCAGGAGCAGGCGGATTGTTTGGCAGATCACTATCGGGTGCTGTTTGAGGCCCCACCGCGACTACCGGATGTGGATCGGCTGGAGTCAGTAATATCGTACCATCTTGAATCTCCTGATCCTGACGGCCTTTCCGATCCGCTGACCGCCCATGAATTGCACCGCACTTTGGAATCACTCCCCAAGGGTAAGGCTGTGGGTCACGATGATGTGGCATATGAGATGCTTGCCCATCTGCCACGGGAGGGGTTTGATGTGTTGCTAGACTTCTATAACAGGAGCTGGTCTACTGGTACATATCCGGCTCTGTGGAAGTCGGCCCTCCTTCCGTTCCCTAAACCGGGTAAGGATCCCTCTTTACCATCTTCACGTAGGCCCATCTGCTTGTTATCGGTGGTGGGTAAGGTAATGGAGAAGATGGTTTCTCAGAGGCTCACTTGGTGGCTGGAGACTAAGGCATTCCTTCCTGATGTTCTTCATGGTTTCCGCCCGGCTAGGGGCACAGTGGATGTGCTCCTCCAGCTGGAATATCACATCCAGGATGCATATCGGCACAAGAAGGTGCTCCTCGTGGCGTTCATTGATGTTGCGAGTGCCTTTGATTCGGTTTCCCATGCCGGGGTCCTATACAAATTGAGTATGCTTAGTGTTCGTGGGAAGGTTTTATCGTGGCTCTGCAGCTACTTGCTTGAGAGGTCCCTTTCAGTGGCGGTCGGTACATCTACGTCGCGGCCTTTCCCTGTCCGTCGTGGGGTGATTCAGGGGTCGATCTTGGGTCCACTGTTCTTGAATGCCATGTTGCCTGATGTCCCTAGGTCCCGTAATGCTACGACGATGGTGTATGCCGACGATCTTGCCATCGTCTGCTCAGCGGACACGCTCTTACAGGCACAGACTGCTCTGCAATTGGCGGTTGATGAGCTCTATGAGTGGGCGAGGGAATGGGGCCTACGACTCAATGCCCAAAAGAGCGCTCTCATGTGCTTCACCTTGAAGACTAAACTCCCGGGTCTGCCTACGATTTCGTTGGGGGGTGAGCCTCTCACATATCGGACGTCACACACCTTCTTAGGTCTGCGTTGGGATGGGCCGGTATTGACTTGGAGGAATCATGTGGACTACCTGCGATCGTCTTGCATGAAGCGGCTGGGTATAATGAAGTGTATAGCCGGGTCCAAGTGGGGGACATCTCGGGATGATCTGCTGTGTTTTTATGAGTCTTTCATCAAGAGTAAGGTGGCATATGGTAGTGCAGTGTATGGCTCGGCTTCGTCGTCAGTTCTTAGCCGCTTGGACCTTGTTCATAACACGGCCCTCAGGGTGGTGTTGGGGGCTTTTTGTTCCTCCCCTACCGTGTCCCTCCTAGCGGAAACTGGGACGTTGCCTCTGTCCTGGTCTCGGGTGTTGACGGATTGTAGGTGGGCTGGGCGAGTTGCTACGCTTCCTGGGAATCACCCGTTGTCGGGCCTGCATGCTTCGTCAGGGGTCTCCAGGACTGCACCATCGTGGCCTGTGAAGTGGCGTCAGCCTTTCCTGGTGAGGAGCCTCCTCCACTATCGGCGGATAGCTGTGGACCCTCCCTCTCCTTCCCCGACCCCCTCTGTGTCTCCGGTCCCGCCGTGGGTTGATCTCACTCCTCGCATCCGGGTTACCTTCCATGAAGGTTACCGGACGTCGACGGGTGCTGGAGTTGCCCGGGCCTATTTTGCTGAGCTGGTGGAGACGTGTTATCAGGGGCACTTCGGTGTCTTCACGGATGGTTCCTGCGTTCCTCCGGCCTCCTCGTCCGTGGCTGTCTACTACGAGGACCTATCCCTCTGCCAGACCTGGAGGTTGTCAGGGCACCATCCCATCATAGCGGCGGAACTGTTTGCCATTCTTAGAGCCCTGGAGTTTGTGCGGTGTCATATTCGGCCTCACTCTTGTACTCGGATTCCCAAGCTTCCCTCCATCTGCTCCTTGCGGCCCGCCCGGCTACATATCCTCGTCTTGTCTTCGCCATCCAGGAGTTGCTGGTTCACTTTTTAGGTCAACCGTGGGAAGTGGTCCTCCAGTGGGTTCCTGCACACTCGGGCATTCGTGGCAACACAGTGGCTGATGCTGCGGCGAAGCTGGCGCACACTTCGGTAGAGGTTGAGTCGGTTGACATGGATACGAGGACACATGCCCGGATTGTCGGGCGGGCTAGTCGCGGACTTTGGGACAGGGAGCTACGGGTGCTGTTGCTACAGACGACCATGGGGAGATACCGATGGGATTCGCGCCCCCAGCCTTGGAGTCGACACCCCCTGCGGAAACTCGATGTCTCGCTGGCCAGGCTGCGTATTGGACACACTGCGCTGTCAGCACACCTGTTCCGACTCCGCATGATACGGTGCCCGGACTGTCGCTGGTGTGGCCAGCCCGAAACCCCTGAGCATCTGGTGGAGGAGTGTCCGCGGTTCTATAGTCACAGGGTCAAACTTAGGGACTCGGTTCGCCGTTTGTCGTCTCAGGGGTTCAGCTTAGGGCTATTGTTAGGCTGCGGTGTCCAGGATGCGGATGTGTGTTCTCTGCTCTCTCGTGCCTTATGTGTCTTCCTCTTGGCGACACATGTTGCCGACATAGTTTAAGGTCCCACTGACGGTTAGTCTTCTAGGGCCAAGCAGGTGGCATCCACCCGAAGGCCCTTTAATAATAACAACAACAACAACAAACCCTTAAAACGTAAATATCCATATAATATGTATTATGTTAGTTTCCTGGGAATGACACCTCCATCAAAAATTTGGAGAAAAATCGCTTAATCACATGCTATTGAGCTTAATTTTTTACCAATATTGTAGCGCCTCCTGTATATTGACCAAACTTAATTTTCGTAACAAGGTTGTCAATACAGTACTTTCCCGTTATCAATGTACAATCAAAGCTGAAGATTGCAGAGTAAACACCGTAGACTTCATTGACTTTTCTTTCACCTTTGTATAATCGACAGCCAATTTTTTTTTTTTATTAAGGGATTAGTACTCAACCAGCGGGGGGGTGGGGGCGGCAGCCCCCACTCATAATACTAGGTTAGGTTAGGTAAGGTTGTTAGGTTAGGCTAATGTCTTTTCAAATCACTATCGGGGGCGTGTCTCAACATCGATCGATAGGCCTAATGGGGAAAATAGGTTTTCCCGAGATTTCTAATTAATTACAAACACTATATATTGATGCAAATGAAAAAAAAATTATAAAAAAACACTCTGAAAATTTGTGGTATTAAAATAAAAAAAATCCAACTATTCTCCCACAGTGGAATCTATGTGAGTATATTATAATGATTCCATAGAGCTTCACTTTCCCTAATAGATTATGTATAATAACGCTGCGAGTCTTTTCAAAAAAATTACCTTCTTTTATATCAAGGACCACTGGAAATGATTATTTACCCATTATCCAACACTCTAAAATCACAGCCCCCGATAGTGGGGAGGGCTATGAAGATCAGGGAAAATGTGGGGTTAAAGACGTAATAAGCCGCTAATAGAAGTTTTAAAATTAAACTTGGCTCAGGTTTCCTTGTTTCTCATCTTAAGAAAACCTCAAAATGGAAAAACCCGAGCCAAGTTTTGGCAAAACTTGGCTCGGATTTAAAGTATTTTCAGAGTCCAAAAACCCTTAAAATTAATTTCCAAACTTTGACCTAGTATATTAACCTAACCAAACAACCCAACCTAGACCTAGTACGTCGGATACAAAACTAGCCCTTGCATGCCAGCTACTTTGGGTGCATAGTATACCCAGTACGTTGGATACAAAACTAGCCCTTGCATGCCAGCTACTTTGGGTGCATAGTATACCCAGTACGTTGGATACAAAACTAGCCCTTGCATGCCAGTTACTGGGGGTGCATAGTACCCAGTACGTGGAATACAAAACTAGCCCTTGCATGCCAGCTACTTTGGGTGCATAGTATACCCAGTACGTGGAATACAAAACTAGCCCTTGCATGCCAGCTACTGGGGGTGCATAGTACCCAGTACGTGGAATACAAAACTAGCCCTTGCATGCCAGCTACTTTGGGTGCATAGTATACCCAGTACGTTGAATACAAAACTAGCCCTTGCATGCCAGCTACTGGGGGTGCATAGTACCCAGTACATGGAATACAAAACTAGCCCTTGCATGCCAGCTACTTTGGGTGCATAGTATACCCAGTACGTTGAATACAAAACTAGCCCTTGCATGCCAGCTACTGGGGGTGCATAGTACCCAGTACGTGGAATACAAAACTAGCCCTTGCATGCCAGCTACTTTGGGTGCATAGTATACCCAGTACATGGAATACAAAACTAGCCCTTGCATGCCAGCTACTGGGGGTGCATAGTACCCAGTACGTGGAATACAAAACTAGCCCTTGCATGCCAGCTACTTTGGGTGCATAGTATACCCAGTACGTTGGATACAAAACTAGCCCTTGCATGCCAGCTACTGGGGGTGCATAGTACCCAGTACGTGGAATACAAAACTAGCCGTTGCTCTCTGCCACACTCGTCCGACGGCAGCGAGAGGTTGACAACAATCATTAACCTAACGTAACATAACCTAGCAACACCAAGTATATGTCCCTAGTACTAACCTTATTGTGGTTACACACCCATTATCTCCTCTTTTGTCTATATGAGCACACAGTCCCGCACGTCGCACAATTCACAGATGTAGGTAGTACCGGGTAGTCCGTGGTCCACTAACAGCTTTAATGAAGGCTCATTTTCTTCGAAGGTTTTCTTAATAATCGAATGTGGAACCAGAGCACAACTTCTACACACGGGACCCATCCTCCAACTGTAGACAAAAAAGCCGGTGCATTCAGGTTCGTCGGACGTGACGTGACGTGACGTATTGATGGACTGTGATTGGTTAGTATGATGATGTAAGGCTGTGGTTGGTTCCGCGAGTGGCGAGATGTGACGTAAGCCATTGTAATTGGTTCACACATGCATAAAAAGATCGCCAGATGTAGTGGCGTTCGACTGACAGGTTGGTGTTAACCATAGAGTACGTATGACCTAGAGACGAAAGAAGACGCCACGAATCTGTAAATAGGGATCCGCGCGTTCGAGAGATGGCAGCACGATCGCAAAGGACAATGGAAGGGGAGGGTCCCCACCAAAACATTATATTGACTATCCTTGTCCTTGGTCCTCATTAATTCGTAATAATCCCTACCTTGTACTAATAACGCTATTAATAATCAATTGAACATTATCCAGACTCTGCAGACATGACATAGTTAAATAGACATAAGGAGAGGCTACTGTAAAGGCCAGCCATCGTGTAATTGTCGTCATTATGATGAGGTACACAAGCAAACCTCCTCCAACACCTGCCATTGTTGATGTGAGATTCGGGAGTTGCCAACGTCAATGGTGGGACAAAATATCCCTAAATGTCATAAGTATAAATGTCCAGTTTTAGTGCTACTTGACAAATTAGCATCTACATAACATGTAACATACTAATATATATTCAAAATGACAATTTAATTTTTGTTGTGTTGCTTGAAGGTATACAGCTTGCATCACATATGAGTAGCCTATGTTTTATAGTGTATATATATACTTAATGTTTTCATCTTGCTTATATATATACCGGTATCTAATTTATACTAAATAATTTACAAGTGTTTTTACCAACATTAATTAACTCTTAAATACGTTCCCTCTTTAATCTATTGCTCCCTCGTTTTGCGGATATTCCCTTAACTTTGGAAACACTGCAGCAAGCTAGCTGGCAGGAGCGCGCGGCGCACAGACTATCTATAATAAGGACAAGCCACTGAGGTGCTTTGGTTGTTGTACAGTACAAAAGTGCTGCCACCAAATCCCTAGGACGCGCGGCAAACTAACCGTGTGACGTCACGCTTTCGAGTCTAGGTTATATGTAGTCTATGGTGTTAACATGGGGGTGCCTCCTGGACCGCCATTTGTATTATCGGCGCGCCGGCATCTAGAGGGACGGTTTTGCATACAGAGGGAACTTTTTTTACAGTGTTTTGTATCTTACTTATAATGAATTTGCGACGGTAATTACATATACACCAACCAAGTATCGTCCATGAAACTTCTAAAACAATGATAATTATCGATGGGGCTCATATGCGGGTTGTCTTCAATTTAAACCAAATGGAAAGGGGTAAAGTAATCAGGCGTTTGTCGTGTGAACAATGACTACAAAACCGAGTAAGTAAAGGAAGTTATGAACAGATATTCAAGATCCTACATATATATATATAGTGTGTGTGTGTGTGTGTGTGTGTAACTTTACTGACAACAATAATATTGTCATCCAGCCTGTTTCCCACCTTGTATCACGGAGAGAGATACATCAACAGCAAAACAATCATTATTTCCTAGGATGGCTACAAATGAATAGCTTGTAATGTATTTACCTATGGCTAAATATTTAATCAAAATTATTGCTGCAACTTTATATATTAAGCTTGGTGTAAAATTCTATTATTTCTGTATACTGCCATTAATGGTATCCACCTCAAACCAAATTGATTTAATTGCACATGATCTCTTGCGGCATATTTGTATTATATTAACTCAATTATTCCAATAGTAGGCCTATTTGGTAATACTAACTTCATCAAGAGTAGAAACAGACTCTCGCATCTGCTTATTATCACTTAGAAAAACATGATCATCACAGCACCACAGTTTAGGTCAGTAGATGTCGTCTGTAGGCCTACTTGCTCCTGATTTCTTTGAGTCTTAAATAAGCTTACATTCTTTAACGAAACTGAGATCGCAGTGTGTATTTTGCTTTTTATATCAGCTACACAAATGTTTGGCAGCATATTATTGAGGAGTTTTTTATTTTTCTTAAAGCGGCATCTCTGGCATTCCTGTCGTTGTATGCCTTAGTGTTAATTGTCTATAGACACTAATTTTGTTTATGCATTTATATTAATTTAAGCACTGCCTAACGAGACCATTGCATATGTTGAGACATCCTGGGTGATACTGCAAGGAATTAAAATTATGACTGATAATAGTGTGATAAAACACTCGCAAACGTATTGATTTTTCTATATAGCACATCAGTTATTAAATTATAATTAATCTAAATACAGGGTAGGCTACATGATAACACAAACGGATATTTCCAACAATGATCAGATCACACTCGGAAAACCTATAGTTAATTAGTAATTTAATTTATAACCTTTCACTATCAAGTCAACGTCATCACTGACGACACCATGTGTCATGAACCATGGTGAAAACACCTGCACAGCTGGATCGCCCGACACCCTCATACATTTCACCCCGCGTGCCCAATCCGGGGGACAAGAAAACGTTGTCTGCTGCTCTTTCACTTACACCCAATAGTAATCAGTTTCTATCCAGTGAGTCGAAATATATAGATCGAAGTCATGAAAATATCACTCATTTCTATATTCATTAATGTTACAGACATATTACTCTCAAATTCTATTCAGTACCGGTACATAGCCCAATATACAAAGTGTATAATTATGATGAATGTTGCGGGGACCGCTGGCCGACAGGCAGGGTGCCACATTTTCACGCATCGTGTAAACGGGTCTTTAGTATGCACGGCAAGTATGGGCTCTCCATCTTGAAAACTGAGGGAGTAGTTCGTGAGCAATCAGACAGAGAGCCAGAAAACTCACAGAAAGTGCCCTGTATATTGTAGATATTTCAACTTATGTCTTTGGAAGTGATCAAATGGCCAAAACAGGCTATTCCATGTGTGTTTCCTATGTGCATGAAGGAGACAAAAGGCAAAACTGACTGTAACAAGTGTCACCCCAAGGTTGTAAAGCGTGATAGAGAGCCAAAATCAAGGTATGTTAGAGGTAATTTAGGTGTGTTGGATAGAAGTGTGGTGAGCTTGTTAAGTGTAGTGAAATGAATAGGTGTTTGCGAGAGTTGGCTGAAGTACTCTCTATAGAAACAGTGGAGGAAGCCAAGCAAATGAAACAGGAGGTCCAGCAACTCCTTATCATATGCCTATATGGCCTCCCCTGGGTAATGCCCTGCTCGATTGGTGTCTACAATCTCCCCAACATGCTTGTATTCCTTCTCATATTCATTCAAGTCTTCAAAACAAAGATGGCTCCGGTTTTGCTCTCATTAGCCAGCCTGTAACTTAGTAGAAGGCCGAGACGTTTTTCTACCGAAATATGTACACTCGACCAAAAAACAATCTTTACACTAATGGTGGGTTAACACATTCACGTATATTGCTCCCGTCAGCTCCCGTCTGTTGTAAACGAAGGTATATTGGTAGTTGGCAACCGATTACGTAAAACGTAAGGGCATAATACGCAAAACGTAAATGAAATTGCGGCCAGTCGGGGGGGGGGGGTACTCACGCATGGCGCAAGTAGAAACGAGTAGCCCACGTGGGTCGGGAATGTTGTGGGTGCGGCCAAGGCCGCGCGGTTGTTGAATCGAGTGGAATAAAAAACGTGGCTCGCCCTCACGTATGTCAAAAGACGGGAAAACTTATGACCGACCTGGCCACCACGGCCGTCTGACCGGAGCAGCCTCGTCAGACGTAGCAGCTACCCCGTCAGACGAGAGCTGCTCTCGTCAAATCGTAGAAAGTTCCAGTCGAACGTGGAAGTATACGTTAGTTAGGCCGCATCTGGCAGAACCGCCGCACTGCGGGTTGGCGGGAAGACGCGGCACCGTTGTACGGGGGACAACGGGACCAGCGGGGGACCCTCCAGTCACACCTCTCACCACACCGGAGCAGCAACCAACAAGCCAACCCTGCCACCCTCTGCACCCTGCAGAAAACAAATCGTAGCAGCGAAACGACTGCACCTATGGCTTTCATATTTTTACCACATGTACCTTACCCTTTAGGCTACCCACCACAAAAATCCCAAATCCCTCCTCCCACCCACTCGCTGACTGTCAGTCCCGTCAGAAGGAAAAAAAAAGGAAAATCTGTGGCGGCGAAACGACTGCACCAATCGGTTCCATATTTGTGTGACAAGTCTCTTACCCTTCTGCCTTCCCCCCACCACACCCCCAACTGCCTCCCACCACCCACTTCTAGCGTATCCGTACGAAGAAAAGGAAAAAAGGAAAATCCGTGGTGGCGAAACTACCTCACCAATCGGCTTCATATGTGTAAAGCCACTTTCACACATTCACGATGTGGTCCCGATGTACCCCGATTTGAATATCGGGACACAACGTGGTGCAATCCCCAACGTGTGTCGGGGTCGTCGGGGAGCGTCGTGTTACCCGCGGTGCGGGACGTGGCAAATCGGGCTTGGCCACCAAAGGTTTGGATTTGTTCAAAAATTTCGCACGATGGACTTTTGGCGTGGTACCGTCGGGTACAACGTGTCGATGGCGTGTGTCTCGCGTGTCTGCATCCGGTATCACCGGCGTCGTCGGGGTATAAATAGTTAATAATATATTACAGTAAAAGTCATGTAATCCGAATGGCAGCGGACCGACAGTGCTTCGGATTAGTGGAGTATTCTGACAACACTATAAATACGCACATGATGAATAAATAAAGACCTGATATGGTATAGGCCTATACCGTATATACCGTATATAATATTCCATAATCAACTTATATCAAACAAGTTAATAAGTTCAAATGAAAAATCACTGTACCGGTATGATTACCAAAACACGTGTGTGTTAATTGTCGAGTGAGTGTGTGTGCGTGTGCGTGTGTGTGTTATTGTTCTTGTGTGGCTATATCGACCGCCACTGATACACGGTATGCAATAAATGTTATTATAATTATGCTCTATGGAATTTAATTTCATTTTACCTAATACAGTAGTGTTTATAATAGTAAAAGCCAAAGGAAATACTAAGTGTTATTGATTAATTTAACACAAGGTAGTGTTTGTGTGGGTGGATGGGTTTAGATAGAGGAGATTGTTCCTGTGTTTTCGACGATTCCATCCTTACACAAGCTATGTTTATATCGATCCTTTTGCACAAGATAGGTTTATATCAATACATTTTACCTTCCACAATTAGAGAACATATGATTCATCACGAAGTGTAGCCTACCTGTGGAGATTAAACGCAGTTATATTATATACTATATGAGATATACCGGTACCGGTATATCGTTTTTTTATCGTTATTTTTATTTGCATACTAAATCACAACAATTTTTTCCGCTGAACATGATGGCGGTGTTTAGAATATGCTATCATCAATATTGGATTTTATAGAAATAAATCTATAACGATAGTTTTTTGGTTTTTATAGAATCCCAGCCGCACCAAAATATTCGTTCTCAATTGGTTTTCACCCATAATAATTGTTTTTTTTAATTACATTTGTTTATGAACGGCAAGAGGAAAGGTTAGTATATAAGATTTCAACAAAACAATAAATAAAAATAATAATATGTGGAATTTCACCGTAGGTGAAGGTTACTGTTCAGTCCGCCCGTACTTTCCCTCCCCATCTCAGTTGGTTTTCACCCATAATAATTGTTTGTTGTTATTTAAAAAAAAAAATGAACGGCAAGAGGAAAGGTTATTATATAAGATTTCAACAACAAAATAAATTAAAATAATAATATGTGGAATTTCACCGTAGGTGAAGGTTACTGTTCAGTCCGCCCATACTTTCCCTCCCCATTTTCACCGATAAAATATGGGACAATGAATATTCTGTAAGCAAGTGATATATTGGATTTTTCATTAGCTTTCTAATGGTACATATATGGCCAATGTACGATCAAAACTTTTATTTTTCCTGAATATGTTTTGTCCGTCGCCGCTGTCACCCACTGGTAAATATTTTCGCTTCACTTCATGGTCTATTTTCATATAATTTAACGTTCGATACAGTGTTTAGATATTAATTTCGTATACCGGCAATGAATACAGATTGTTATTTACGAAGAACCAGCTCTCTACGCCAAAACTTGATTTTATATAAAAAAAAATCATACGCCTATACCTTACAAAGAAATAATTCGACCTTATCTTACCTTAAACTTGACCGTTGAACGTAATACCTTTAACACCATATGTATTGATGATATCTGTCAGGCTGCCTGACGTTGTGGCGTCGTCCTCGTCGGGTCGGCCACGTGTCACCATCATAAGTCCATCGCCCCTCGTCGTGTTCCCCACGTGCCACGTCGGGGTACGGTTTTGACCGGAATTTTGACCGTTACAGCATTGACGTGGCGCCGTCGTGTTGCAACCGTGGTACCATCTGCCTGGCGTGGCTACGACGTGGCTACGACGTGTCACCGTCGAGGCTTCGTCGTCAAACGCGTACATCCTGTCACTGTCTCTGACGATGTACCAATTTGTGTACCTCGTGGCACATCGGGACCAACATCGTGAATGTGTGAAAGTGGCTTAACACAAGTCAATTACCCTTTTACCTTCCCCCAACCAACCCCAAAACCACCCTCCCACCCATACATTCCGATACCATAAAAGTCTCTGTAGTCTATAGTGTCTTTTCAGCTACTTTCGGGACCATCGGGGACCTGATTTCTGGCGAGGGGAGTGTTTTTTTTACCATTATCCTTCCTTTCTCTCCCAACTTAATAGATTTAGCCAAAAAAAAAAAAAATCTGGCACTGGCAGAAGCACACCGTCAAAATTGGCTGGCACTCAGCGGGTAACTCCTCCAGGATGAATTCCTCGATGTTGTTCATGGTGCCAATGAAGGACTGGGAATGGGAATGGTGTGGCCATTCCTGCCCTTTTGTAGTTCCCAGATTCCAACCCAGACCTACGTGGTTGACAAAGACTGTCTTTGTCTGTGTTTGGTCAGACGGGGTGTGCCTACGATTGGCCAGAACCGGTCCAGGTACGACCTAACAAATCCCAAGACGTGCGGCCTCAGCTACGCCGGTCTTGAGGGGGCGTGGCATGGGCGTGGCCTGTGTTCCCGCAAATCGTGCAGCCCATGAGGTCGAACGGGGCTATGCTTACGCACGTCGCAAACACGTACGTAGTTCAATACGACTCCATTACGTCTGACGTAACACTGGCCACGTTACGCTACGTCTGTCGGGAAGTGCAATAGACGTGGAAGAACGGGTGTTCAACGGCAGGAACTTACTCGCGTCTTTACATAAATTGGCGATACGCCGGACGGGAGCAATATACGTGAATGTGTGACCCCAGCATAACGCTCTAAACATTCTGCAAGTGGGTCGAAATCTTATGATAATACCTCAAAGACGTATGTTTCACCCGATTCATTCCGTTCACACTAGATTATATTTACAGCTCATCAGTGTAAAGATTGTTTTTTGGTCGAGTGTACGGTACAAATATATTTGAAAGGGGGGTCTTGGGGGTGTATTTTTAAATTTTGATGGGGGTGTTGGGAGCAAACTAGAACAACAACTCCCCTTAACAAGAATACGACAGGGAAAGAGTTACCGGGTAGCTAAATATTGAGAGACGCCCAGTGAACGCGTATCGACTAGTGTGTATAAGAGAATATAGAACACTCGGGTCTTGTGCAACAGTTAGTATGGTGGTTTTGAGAGAGAGAGTGAGTGAGTGAGTGAGAGGGAGGGAGGGAGGGAAGTGTATTGGAAACTTGGCACGGTACCCGGTACCTGTGCAATAGTTAGCCTTGACTCAGAAATTAATAGGGTTGCCAGGTGGCCGATTTTTCGGCCAAATTGCTCAAATTTGACCGAATTTCAAATCGTCTGGCCAGAAAAAAAAAAAAATCCTTTCCGGCCAAACAATTTGGCCGAAATTTGGCCGAATTCCGTGAATTACATACTGTACTGTTTGTAATTCTCCAATTATGAAATTAATTATCATAAAATTGTGAACAGTAGATACGCAAAGTATGCCACACCTTTTTCTTCCCTCCTCTCCACTCCTCCCGTGACTCATCTCCTCCTACCCTCCTCCACAACCTCCCGTTGTCCTCCCCTTCCACAGACAGGTCCAACACGAAGCATCGCCAATCTAGCAATAGTACTTCCTTCAAACTTCATAGCTATATTCTTAAAACCGTATTGCTATTGGTGATTATTCTTATGTAAATTGTGAATTTATAATAAATTCCGTCATATTTTCCTATTCCTGGAAGACTGTACATGTATTACCTCTTAAATCAATGAATTTGCTTTTCTGACACTGTATAACAAACCAAGCCTTTTAAATAGCTCCAATTTATAACATGGTAATCATGATTATACGAGCGCGCCTTGGCGGTAAAGAACAGTTCTCTCCGAGCCACTTATTTTGATAGTGTGCGTAATTTGATTGGAATGTTTCGTGTTTAATCGACTGTTGTGCCAGTGCCTATTGATTAATAATTGCCTTCATTTTTTACAAAATGAGTTAGCCGAATTTGGCCGGAAAATGCTACGAATTTGGCCGGGAGAGCCATAGTGAACCTGGCAACCCTGAAGTTGAAAGTTGAGTCGGAGTGTCGGAGTGGTGGTGAGAGGGAGTGGTGCTGTGAGTCAGATAAGTGCTGTGTGTCAGAGAGGAGCTGTGAAGGGTAGGGAAGGAGTGTTGTGGAGAAGAGTGCTGTGACAACGAACGAGAGAGGCGCTGTGACAAAGTAGGGGATTTACGGGAGTAGTGTTGCTGTGTGTTTTGACGAATGCTAGACTACTCGGCCCACGGGACAGCTCGGCCAACGGCAGACAGCTCGGTTACTAGAGGGCCCAGGGGTATGTTTGGCTGGGCAGGCTAGGCAGTTGTGTCGTGCTCGTGTTAAATAAACGCCAAATTATCACACACAATGAGTAGAAGGTCGAGCAGAAATGACGACAGAAGAGAAAAGTGCAGTGTATGCGGATATTTCACAAAGTTAGATCAAAATAAGAGGTGTAATGACTGCAAGAAACAAGATGATGAAGAGACGGCGGATGCATGTGGAATGTGCAACAAAAATGTCCGGTTTGGAGAAAAGGGCGTTACATGTGACTCTTGCAAAGCCTGGTTTCACCAAAGATGCGGTAAGGTCAGTGATGGACTATATGCAGAAATTGAGAGAGCACCAGAAGTGCCATGGTTTTGCACAATATGCAGGCCAAGCGTGCTGAAATGCTGTGATGACATGAGAAGATTGAAGGAAGAAAATCAAATCATAAATAAGAAATGAATTAAAACAGGTGGAGGAGCAGAATGACTGGCTGAAGAACAAAATGAAGGAATTAGATAGGAAGTGGAGTGTGAAGGAAAACCAAGTTGTTGATATGGCAGTGGATAGGGTAATGAAAAAGTTAGAGGAGAAAGAGGACACAGATAGAAGGAAGAAACATGTAGTACTGTATAATGTACCAGAGTCAGAAGCTATTACAGGTAAGGAAAGGCAGGCTGGAAGATGAAGGCATATGTTTAGAATTGTTTAAGAACCAATTAGAAGAGGAAGATGTCACGATAAACAAGGTGATAAGACTAGGGAAAAAAGGAGGAAGAAGAGTTAGGCCAGTTCTGGTTAAGATGGAAGATGAACAAATTAAGTGGAAGATAATAAGTAAGGCTAAAAAACTAAAGAATGTACAAGACCCAGTAGTTAAAAAGATAGGAATAGCACAAGACATGAATAAAGAGGAAAGATTGGAAAACAAGAAGCTGGTAGAAGAAATGAAAGCAAAAAGACAAGCAGGAGGTAGATGGATCATCAAGAAAGGTAAGGTAGTAGAGATAAAGAATAATAGAGATGGAAGAGGACAAGCTCAAGAAAGGGTAGACCCCGGTAGAGGAAGAACAGGAAGACGAGACAGAACGAATGTCACCATTTAATTAGAATATGAGGAGGAAACAGAAGATAGTAGGCCTAATGATAACTGAAATAGGACTATACCTAAGATAACAAAAAATAGTGAATTTCTTATGTTCAAATTTAAATTAATTAATATACAGTACACGGACTTACTAAAACATTTTTTTTTAGAAATATATGAACTAATTGATGAAAATACAATATGTATAACCGAGACAATTTAAAATAAGAAGCATAAATATTGACAGTAATTTAGAAATATTTGAAAGTATGAGAGAATTAAATGATAAGAAATGAGGTTTAATAATGATGTTTAGAAAGAACAATAATATCAAACTTACTAAAGTAGAAAATAAACAAAGATTTGTATATGTCAAAGGAGAAATGCATGGTAAGCATGTACATGTGATCACAGTGTATTTCTCGGTGAATGACAACGAGCGAAATAAAACCTTAAAGATAGAAATTGAAAAAACCCTAGATGATATAGAAGATAATATGTATATAATCCTTGGAGACTTTAACGGGCATGTTGGTTTTAAAGGTACTCAAAAAATAGATAATAACGGTAAACTAATAATAGAATGGATGGAAAAATATAATATGATTATGCTCAATGACGACCCAGAATGTAGAGGAGAGACAACATGGAGTAGGCATGAACAAAAAAGTACAATAGATTTTACAAAACAGATGAGAACTCTTTGAGAAATTTCATTTTAGAATTAGAAAATAAAGTGACAATTAATGAGATACAGGATATAGATAGTTTCAATACAAAAATAAAAGCAGCAGATAAAAAACTCAAAGCGATATACAGACGTAAAATAGATGAATACAGTACTGTACAGGTAATACAAATTTGAACAGAATAGAAGCACCTTGGATAACTAATAGTATAAGAGATGGCATAAAAAGAAGAGAGCATTACAATAGATTAAGAAGGAATGCAAAGAGTAATGTAGAAGAAGAAAGAAACAAAAAATTATATATAGACCAGAAGATAAAAGTGAAAAGAAATAAAAGAAGCTATATATAAGCATGAGGAAAATATAACTAGAGAAATTACTGAGGGTGGGGATACTAGCAAGAAAATGTGGAAATATATAAACAAATTAAGGAAAAAAGAGTAATGACAATAGAGAATTAAAACTATACAATGAACAAGGGGAAGAGTTAACAGACAAAGAAACTAAAGTGGAATTAGACAAATATTGGAGTAGTATATACAAAAAGCATGAAAACAATATATTAGAAGTATGGAATGTAGAAATTAAGAATAATTATATAGAGGAAATGGATAGACATAACAGGAGACAGGAAAATAGAATAGAAGTAGAAATAGTATTAAACAGGAATGAAAATGAAGAAAATAATGTACAGGTGTGTCATTCATTGAGGAAATCAGTGAGCACATGGAGATGGTTTTCCAAATAAATAAACAAATAAAATGCATGACAAAACCAAATGTAACTAAGGAACAAATTAGGGAAAGTCTGAGAAAGTTAAAAAATAATAAAGCTGCAGGTCCTGATTCATTAAAACCTGAAATATATAAAGCAATGATAAAAAGCAATAAATGCCTTGAAATAATACAATTTGTTTTTAACAATATATTAGAAACTGGAATAATACCTGAAGGATGGAAGAAGTTAAAGACAGTAATGATACCAAAAGTGAAAAAAAAAACTAAGGCCAATTAATTGAAACCTCTAGCTTTAACTGATGTCTCCTATAAATTGTTCATGACAACTGCAATAAAAAATATGATAGAGGAACATCTCAGTAAATGATGAAGTAAAGGAAACACAAAGTGGATTTACAAATAAAGGAAGGATTGAAAACAACCTATATATATTAAAATACTGTATTGATAGAACATTTGAACGTAAGAAAACACTAATAGTTATCTCAATCGATTTTATGAAAGCCTTTGACTCGATAAAGAGAGATAAATTAATTAAAGTACTTAAAGATTATAAAGAAGTTCATAAATATATAATAGACACAATTTGTAATGTAACAGGTGACAGAACAATAATAAATCAAGGAAATAAAAATGAAATACAATTAGAGGTCACAATTGGAATAAGGCAGGGATGCACGGGATCAACCACTCTTCAAATTAGCAACATATGAAATTATAAATACTTTGGAAGGTGAAGGAGGATATATAGATGAATACTTTAAAATAAAAGCTCTATTTTATGCAGACGACGAATTATTACTGGCACACACCATTGAAGAAGCTGAGGCAGCAATTGACAAATTAATTAATATAGGTAATGAATGCGGATTAAGTATAAATACAAATAAAAGCAAAATATTAATTTTTAACATGAAAAATAAGCCAGATAACATAAGATAAATTGAAGTTAATAAACAAATAAAATACTTAGGGATTAAAATAGCTGATACCAGAAGATGTTTCAAGTTACAGAAGAATGAGGCGATAGAGAAGGCTAATATATTTGCTAACATGACGTACCCAGTAATATCACAGAGCTGCAATAAAATATTAATAGGTAAGACATATTGGAAGAGTGTGGTTCTCCCAGCAATTATGTATGGATCAAATGTAATAGAATTTACTAAAACAGATATAAATAAATTACAGACGATAGAACATAAGGTATACAGACATATTTTAGGAGCTCCTAGATATGCTCAAAAAGCAACACTGAGAGGGGAGATAGGTGCCTCTTCTATGGAGGCGAGGATAATGGAAGGGAACGTAAAATATCTAAAATATCTATTGGGAGAGGATAGCAACGGACTGTTAGAAAGAATAACACAGGAGATATTAACAAATGAGAAAGGTAGCCTACTTGGGGTAAAGCTATCAAGAAATATAATTATTAAAGACCTAAACCTTGAAAATACTAATGTGACAAATGTAAGCTTAGAGGATATTAAAAAGAAAGTAAATATATGGGATACAAATCAGTGGAGGAGAGAAATAGATGAAAAGAGTAGTTTAGAAATATATAAAGCTTTCAAGACTGAAATTAGGGGAGAAGAGATGATGTATGATAACACACAATCATCAATAATATGTTATAGGTGTAGGACTAATAATCTAAATTTAAAAGATAGAAATAGGTTTATAGAAGGAGAATTAACTAGATGTGATCTGTGCAACAACGATAGAGAAGATCTGAAGCACTTCTTGCTGTGGTGTCCAGCCTATCAAGAAGAAAGAAGATGTGAACCAGGACTACAACAACCATATGAAGAAGAAAATAAAGTAATTGGGAATCTAATTTTCAAAGAGAAAAATATAGACAGAGTAAAAGAAAATATACCGGTATATAAGATGTGGAGAACAAGAGACAAAAAGAGGAAAGAGATTAACTAAGAAGACGGACGAATAAAGAAAAAGAGCACGACACAAAGACACAATAAGTACAGTACTATATAACAGAAAATATAACTGCCTAGGGAAGTGCCGATGGAAAGGCATTAATACTTCCCGACTTTCAACTGAACTGAACTGAGTACAACCAAGACGGCTCGGCCCAGTGTTAATTGCGAGACAACTCGGCCTTTCACAACCCTTATTTGCTTCGACAACATAAAAACGATATAGATGGCTATATTGATCATTTTGGAATCACTATGTCCCTATCTATTTATGTATCTATCTTTTCGTTTCATCAAACAATTAGCGACAATTCATTAACTTTTATTTCTCGTATTGATCATTTTGGAATCACTATGTCCCTATCTGTCATAGATAAACTGGGAGAGGTAGGGAAGGAGTGCTGTGACAACGAGAGAGGTGCTGTGGAAAGTAGGGGAGTTAAGGGAAGGAGTGCTAAAAAAAGGATAAAAGGGGTACCTGTATGAGTTGCTGTGAACGTGAGTGCTGTGTTGTGAGAGCTCGGGAAGTTTACAGACGATACAGTTCATTGCCACCAATATACAAAAGATAACATACAATATATATACATTAAAATTGGCACTATTAACATACATATTACATTCCTGATATGAAGGTAAATATCTGTCACATATAAATTATTCAGGTTATTGTAAATTTCATTAATCGATTTTAGGAGTATAGTTGGTTGTTGGAAGGAACATAATAAAACATATACATTATTCAGGTTACCGGTACCGTATGCTAAAGTTAGTCAGTGAGAGAGAGGAAGTAGTGTGTATGTGTGTGTGTGCTGTACAAAAAGACTTCTGTAGCCGAGGGATGACAGGGTGGGTGACGTAGCTACAGGAAAAAAGGCTGTAAAATACATGGGGATTGTGAGGAAAATAAGCAGAATCTGATGAGGAAAAGTGCTGCAAGAGAGAAAGAAGTGTAATAAGGATTGGGGTAACCTAATGAAAGTAAGAAGTGCTGTTTAATGAGGGAAATTAAGTGTTGTGCGGAATGGCAAAACGAAAAGGATAGAGTTGCTGTGTAAAAAGAGGGTGTTTTATAGTGATGGAGAGTGTGGGGGGGGGGGTTTCAGGGCAATGTAGTGGCGAGGGTGGAGATGTGGGCTGTGTGGGGTTAAACATGATGTGAAGATTGATGGAGGGAAGGTGGCTAGTGTTATAATGAACTTCAAAAACGTGATAGAATTAATAGAAACACCACTTGAGGAGGAGCACTTTATTGACAACGTTTCGCAGAATCGCAGATAGCTTCCTCAGGTCACCAACCCGAAGAAGCTATCTGCGAAACGTTGTCAATAAAGTGCTCCTCCTCAAATGGTGTGTTTATTAAAGGTGGGTAGTGCTGTGAAGAGGTTAGTAAAATGCTGTGCCGAGTGGTATAATAATGGACACTTGAATTACCCTCTTCCTACTCCTCTGTTATAGTGTAGCCTACTGTAGTATGTAGTGAATTGTACAGTGAGGGTGGCGAACACAAACCCTCAATGATTATGTGGATCAATGAGAGAGAGAGAGAGAGAGAGAATGGGAGTGTGTGTGTGTGTGTATTGGTTTGTGTGTGTGCGCGTATGTTGCTGTGTGTGTATGGGTATGCGTACGTTGGTGTGTGTGTGTGTGTGTATGTCAATCAATACCGAGACAATAAAGGCTTCACAAATACGTCCAACTTATGGGAAGATTGCACGTAAATACAAGGATATAAAAAGGTACCGGTATATTAAATAGTATGGTATATTTCTCTCTCTCTCTAAAACCCGAATAATTTGACAAGTGTACAGTAGCCCAACTAAATTTTGCGACAAAATGTTAGGTACGTGGCACCTGTCTAGTTTGCACTCCCGTCCCAAGCCCGTGTATGTGGCCGTGTCTAGCAGGGGCCGTGGTGTCTAGGCAGGCGCCACTGCCTGAGCTACCACAGCCAGGGCACAAAGACACGGTACTTGCATGCTGGGCGCTACATAATTATGACAATATTGCTATCATTATTTGTTTGTATCATAATAGAAGGCTCTCTCTCTCCCTCTCCCGTCATTCCTTTTTCAATCATCCCCTCTCTCTCTCTCTCTCTCTCTCTCTCTCTCTCTCTCTCTCTCTCTCTCTCTCTCTCTCTCTCTCTCTCTCTCTCTCTCTCTCTCCGTTAAATACAAATATATTTACGCGCGACAACCTACTTTATAGATCTATTTCTATACATAACTTAAAATGAATACAATGAGTTGCATAGAATGTATTATATAATCTATTATACACTTGTTAGTGATTGTTCTAATCAGAACCCCTATTAAACACTATACTTGGTGTTGGTATAGAAAGCATTCGAGAAACGGGTAGTCAATCTCTACATCTATTTCCTGATCTAATATCTATCTATTGCCGGACGCCTTACTCCCCTTACGAGGGTGGCCATACACAGAATGCCCCCAAGCGGACCTATTCCCTGTGAGAGGGACAATCCGAGCCAGTTTAGTGAAGGACTTACAGGATTGACCACTCAATTTAGGATCCGTCCAACTCCGAGACCCTCTTGTGTATCTTGTTAGCACTATTTTTCTACAGTGGTGTTCGGCTAATCCATCCACTAACCTGCCTTACCCTTAGGTAAGCAGTACGGATTTGTATCAGGATTTGTATCAGGTTGCCAACCAAGGCTGACGAGTCCCATCCACCCGGATTTGTATAAGGTTGTCTCCCCAAGATGAGTTGCCGACCAAGGCTAACGAGTCCCATCCACCCGGATGGGTGGATGTTATGCGGGGTGGATGTTATGCGGTCAGGATTAACACCAAGTTCGCTGGCACCGGGTATATATTGACCATATATTGTATGAGTTATCCTAAACGTTTAAATGTATTCGATGTTACTAACAAAAGTTTCCGAATGTGTGTGTGTGCGAACTGTTGTATGGATTCTTCCCCTGCCATTTTTTGTTTTCCTCCTTTCATGTGTTTCTTGTTGATAGTCCCTACCCCTTGTGGGAATAAGGGCTGGCTACTGACTAAACTACAAACGTCAAATTAAGAGGAGTATGCTGCTGTCACATTTGTTAAATGCTTAATCATCAATCTTGTAATGGAATTTAACCGTGTTGGCTGCAAGTGTCTCACTATATATTAACCTTTCCTTTCCCAAGCATACGAATCGATAAACAAAGACAAACAAAATACCTTCAAAGATAGGCCTACTGACATGTCAGTAAAGTTTTCGATAAATATCCACATGAAAGATTGCTGATTAAAGAAGCAGCTCTTGGAATAGGGCGAATTCTATTACGTGAATTAGACCATAGCTAATTAGTAGGAAACAAAAAATTAACATTAACAGTAGCCTATACAATCAGATTGGGTGTAGTGAAGGTTGGGATCTTACACGATGGTCAGTTTTAGTTCCTCAATTGTTCATCTTTTACATTAACAACCTAGCTTGATTTAGGCCTAGCTAAAAAGATTGGTAATTTTTCAAATGACACTAAAAATAAGTTGAATTATTGATCCTGATAACGATTCATGCTCTCCAAAAATAATTTGATACACTACCCGATTGGGCAATACATGCAGTTTAGTGAAAATTGGGAAATCAACAGAAATTTCAGGATACACATTTAACAATATTTACTTCGTCAATAATTACACGCCATTATATCTCCCGTATGAGGAGATTCAATAGCACAATGCATTCTTGTGATGTCCGATTCCATTACCCATCTCCCTTACTCAAGGCCAGCTATATCTCAGAAAAAAATATATATAATTTGTTCACCAATCTGAGTGGTGACAGGGGCAAGACGCAATATCAGTGGTATCTAGATGGGTAAATAACATGGAATTAAGTAACTCAATCATTACAAAAGATTTGGAAGTAATCGTCAGTCGTGATATGAACCCAAAAACAAACAATGCAACATTATTTGAAATCAGAGTTTTTAGATAGATATCTAGAAGCGTGAATAACAACAAACGTAATTTTAAAATGTCACCCGTCCTTAGTAAGGCTTCACATGGATTATGTTTTTAATTTTGCTGTCCAGTGTCCATAGATTGATTGGAAGTGACGGTACAAAGAAGAATGGCAAAACAATTCAGAATAATAGAACATTAGAACATCAATAATATTCTAACGCCTGACGACTAAGGCCAAATGACACGGAATTATAGTCAGAATGGGTTAGGCTTGCATATATTAGAAGAGTAGAGTAAGAGAGGATATGATACAGATGGTTTAGTTGTAAGTGGGATCCACAAAGACGATGTGGAAAACGGACTGCTGCTCCGTGATAAGCATGCAAAAGTTTGGTAGATATGTGAAATAGGCTACCGATTGTTTTAAGTTGTAAAAACCCTCTAATGAAAAGCCCGATTAAACTGCCAAAATTAGTCAATCCTAATGGGATTAATGAGTATATATTTATTGATTCTCATGATAAACTGGTCTCTCTATTCACCAATGATAGTTTAGGCAAAGTATTATTTATTATATTTGCAAACAAGTGATATGTATTCACTAAGGGGGGAGGGAAGTAATAGGGGAAGATCTATCCTATATTGCACAGATAGTGGCGG
Source organism: Paralithodes platypus (assembly GCA_032716605.1). Classification (NCBI taxonomy): domain Eukaryota; kingdom Metazoa; phylum Arthropoda; class Malacostraca; order Decapoda; family Lithodidae; genus Paralithodes; species Paralithodes platypus. The sequence continues at coordinate 44,744,495 of CM064580.1, forward strand.
GCGAGGTGGCTAGGATGAGTTACTAAACCGAACGTGGTTGGTTTTTAGGTAAACAACCGATGATATAGACAGGAGTGGTTAATGTGCATATTATATCAAGTCATGCTAGCTTAATAGTATTTGAACAATATAAGTAAGGAGTTAATTAGTAAGTTAGGAGTATTAGTGGACGAGTAATGAAATTAAGAAGTTATATAATGCTCGGTTAACATGAAATTAGCCAAGAGTGATATGATGGAAAGTATTACTCTGTATGATGACTAGTCTATATATTTTATGCACAATATCAACTAGGACTAACTCACATGCCGTGTGTTCCTAGGCCTCCAACAGCGCAGTCTTCGGCCCATGCGTGGTTGAGCTGAAAGATTTCTTGTCCGAGAAAACAACTATTGGTTGGGAGATAGGTATCCTGACCAGGATTCAAACCCACTCACTCCATGTATGTTTGGGAGAGTTGGGCACCGTAACCACTCGGCCATGAGCGGATAAAGGAAGCCACCTTTATTCTTATTTGAAGAACCCCCGCCACCTCGACTAAGTGATAAACTTGTAATCGTCCTGGTACTATTATGGAACCTCTCTGACATTATCAAAACAACTCGTGCCCAATAGTTAATGCCCTGGTCAACAAATAGTCGAGCGAAATCAAGCCTAGTTTGTTTGTGCCTCTTGGTTAGCTTTGGCTTGACAGCTGATCTGTTTATATCCCATCTCCTTCAATCTCTTGCGTATAGTTTCTGTAGAAGCTTGAAATTGCAAATGTTGCTTAGCTTCGTCGGCGTTGGAGAATGGATGGTTATACATATACTGTTTCATTTCTTGGTCCTGTTATGACGTGGTTTTCCGCTTAGCTCCATTTCTATGTCGGTTTGTCAGTTGCCCTTCTTCCCACCGGTCAACGTTCCGACACCCCACTCTCGCTCATCCCAACCATACAACAACGTTCAACAACCTTAGCAGCCTGATGAGCCATGACTTGATGAATGGATGACTATAAAATAAAAAAAAGAGGTTGACTATATAGGTGTGATGTGGGCAAGAGAGTATTGAGGATTTTCTAATCACCTCAGTTTCCAATAATTACAGCTTCACTTTTTTTTTTTTTTTTTTTTTTTTTACCGAAAAAAGTTCGACCTGGGAATATATTGCGTGAAGTGTTAATGCATGGTTGGAGTGGCTGTAGATATGCATGTAATCTGTAATCAGCCAATTGCCGATATCTGGATTTTGAGTGTTTGGTTGACCTGTACGGTACTCGTCCAGCTAGTAATAAACCACTGCTAGGTCTAGAGAGGCGCAATGTGTAAGAATTGCCCAAATGTTTCTTTCCCGCCTGGGAATGGAACCTGTGTCCTTGTGGCTGTGAACCAAGTGCGCTAACCAATATGCTACGGACTACTGTGTGTGTGTGTGTGTGTAAAATTCTGTAAAATAGAACTTAAAATATATAACCGGTAAACTAAATAATGTTTAGTTATACTCCCATATATTTCCATAGTAGACATAATTTCATCGAAGTTAGATTCTAAAATCCTGACGCGGTAACGATAATTTTCTATATTCTAATAGTATCTCATAGAAACAGTAAGAACTTTAGCTGTATATTAACCCTTTGAATACCAGCAACGTCTTTTCAATTTTATTCTAGCTTTATTTAGACGATATTATGCAGCTTAGGAAGGATCTGTGGTAGTTAAAAGGGTTGGTTGAGATAGTTTGAAGCCTTATTATGGCTAGAGGTCTTTCCGAAGCTGAATAAAATTTCGTACTAGTTGCTAGAATAGGAAGAAAAGGTCGTCGCCGGTACAGCATGGGTTAATACACGTTCTTATCATTAATAATATTACCTGATGCAGATATTGCAAAACTAACTACTCGTATAACCCAGCACTGGAAGATGATGCAGATTATAACATACCAGTATTATCTAAAGAGTGTTAACCCCTTGAAGCTCTGATGCGTTTTAGCACTTGATTTTGGCTATCATTAGACGATTTTATGCAGCTTAGGAAGAATCTGTGGTTATTAAAAGGGTAAAGGCTAGCTCGATCAACCCTCTGACTTCCATATATACCCTTCCTAATCTGAATACAATCGTCTAATAATTACCATAACAAAACAGAAATGCGTATCGGATCTTGAAAGGGTTAATTAGATAAAAGAACACAATTATTTATACCTCATTGTTTTATCAAGGAAATCAGTGAAGAATGTGGGTTTATAACACTGAACTTTGCATTCCGTTTCTGTGTGTGTGTGTGCTAATTAATCTACAAATAGTGTAGCGTGAACATTGATTGATATTAACCTCAGAGAGAGAGAGAGAGCGAGAGAGAGCCTTCTAATATGATACAAACAAATAATGATAGCAATACTGTCATATGTTGCGCCCAGCATGCAAGTATCTGTGTGCCCTGGCTGTGGTAGCTCAGGCGGTAGCGCCTGCCTAGACACCACGGCCCCTGCCAAGGTTAAGAGATACAACTGAGCTTTAGTACATTGTTCATGTCCCCTCTATTAATCCCACTAACCCACTTGAACACCTCTATCAAATCCCCTATAACTCTGCGTCTCTCTAATGTAAGAACATAAGAAAATGGGAGTCTGCAAAAAGCCGATCGGCTCTCACAAGGCAGATCCCTGTCACACCCAACCCCAATTACATAAGAACATGAGATCGCGTGAAGCTGCATATGGCCTATCTACTTTAAGCTTCTTACTCTCACAAATACTTCCTAGAATTAACACTTAAGATAATATAGTACCAACATATAATATATTTAAGAAATAATAATTATGTCTAGATTTCTAGAAAAAATACAATATTTGACACTACTTGGCCAAACTGGTTCACGGGCCTCATGCAAGAGGGAGTGGTGCCGCATGAGGCCCGCATATTGGACACCCCTTGGACTCTAGTGGCAGCCAAGACAGTTTTTATAGTAGTATTGGTCTTGGTGGCGGTAAGATCCGTGATCTTGGGTGGCGGCAGTTTGGCTGGCAGGCGAGCGTTTTTCTATCTTTCTTTCTCTCGTCCAGCCTTGAGACGTCAGCAGGCTGCGCGTGTGCCAACCTGTTGTATCTCTTAACCTTGGCCCCTGCCACAGTCTACAGATATCTGTAGACTGTGGCCCCTGCTAGACACGAGTCACACGACCACACACAAGGGCTTGGGACGGGAGTGCAAACGAGACAGGTGCCACGTACACTCGGCCGCAATTCCGCGTGGGCCACCTAGTCATAGGGTTTGGGTAAATCCGTTGTGTAGTTTGTTCGCTCTGAATATAGTAAGATCTCACACTCCCCTCCCTGAATCAATCGAAGAGTTTGCCCCATAGATGGCGCAGCTTGATGGGAAGGGAGGGAGCTTGTCGTAGTGTTAAAAGGGTAGGACACAATGGGAGGAGGTGACGTTCTATAACATACAGTGACGAATGTTAAACTTATTTACTTCTACTTGTTCATACAATAATGTTCCCGAAACTAATTCGTAATGAACAGTAGATTCCCTCTTTCAGTAACTGAAACGTCTGTCTCTCTCTCTCTCTCTCTCTCTCTCTCTCTCTCTCTCTCTCTCTCTCGGTTATAAGAGGTATACACAATGTTGAAAGTAACACTATTATATATATATATCCATTTACACCTTTAATGAATCACATTATGAAATTTATTCAGCAATATGATGAGAACTTGAGAATATATTTTGAAGTAGCACCACGAAGTAACATTATACTGACGCGGCCATGTATAATTATCCACCTTCCTCTCCCTCTCCGAGCTCGGACTTTTTTCTATCCTCTAGTCTATTTTTTCCCCAGCTGAGGGTAAATTGTCATGTTTCTATCTTTGTTACTCGGCTATAAGGTAGATTTTGTAGCGAAATATGATGTTTATTCTGAAAACTTGGCATTAATATGACGCAAAGCCATAGTAATTTCATATATTTCCATTAAGTATCGAGAAATCAGCTAATAAGAGATTCAATTTACGATCAGCTGGAAAAAAATAGAGTATAGTTGTCACTAAGGGATGGAGGGACGTAAGGGTGGCGAGGTGACTAACAAGGTGGGTGGAGGTGGAGGAGTTGTGGTGGGATTGTTTAGACTGGTGGATGAATGTATAATAACTAAATTTAGGATATTTCAGTGTGTGTGTGTGTGTGTGTGCGTGCGTGTGTGTGCTTAAAGGGCGATCGGGACACGAATGCATAGAGGTTTTGTGTTCGTGGACGGGTGGAAAATTATAAAGCTAAATTTATTTATGTACTATATATTGTATCTCTTTTTATACTGGCATGGCCTTACTTACTCTTTACTTTGTATTAGTTTTGCACACATTTTCAGCATATTTCACTAATTGGCTTAAATATAGTTATGTTTATATGAATGATGCATTAGGATCCCTTTGGACGATCCCCTGTTCGCTTGTTTAGGCTTCCTCTTACAACTTCGGTTAATCATTGTAACTCATTCGATTATCTAGCTTTTTTTCAATAAATTTCAAAATAAATGTGTAGCTTGATCATACAATATTATTGCGCAATGCAATATAACAATGACAAATATTAATTGTCCTGTTGATAAACATTATGTTGCGGTAATATGAACAATTGATAAAGGTATACTCAATTAACTTCAGTAATTATATTTATTTAATTGATATTTATTAGACAGTCATAGTAAAGTAAATAGATCAAGGAAATAATGTGTTGGGGAAAAATGGATTGCAATTCTCGAGGGTAGTTTACTCTAGGTAAATATTTCCCCCTGTATCACATTATCTTATATTATCAGACTTGGCAATATGTAACAAACCACATGCAAAGAGTATAACATATCAGTATAAATAACTATATGTGTGGAATAATATTAGCTGTGTATACCCTGGTCTATTTGTGATATCTAATAACCTGAGTTTACATGTAGTTACTCATAGTCTCACTGTTACCAAGGTAATGCACAAATTATTTATCAATACCATATTTACTACATAAATCGATTAACACAGTGCAACTTCTCTCTCTCTCTCTCTCTCTCTCTCTCTCTGAGAAACCAGACTTGGCTCTTCCGTGATACCAACAGATTTTTCATATACTTTAGTAATTATTTTATTTATTGTTTCTAGGTTAGCACACATCAATTATTAGCATTCGTCTATAGAGCAAGTTAATCAGAAAGAATTAGATTGGTATACCATAGCTGAATAGTTAAGGTCATAGAATTTACCCTGATAAATGTTGATAAGGCTGTCGAGTAGGAAGTGTGTATTTTCAGCAGAAGTTTTGGTAAGGAGCTCTTTATGAAGATCCATACTAATTTCAACCTAATGTCAGAGAGCAATAAAGGTGAAACGAGACTCAAACTATCCATTTGGGGGAGGGAAGGGGTAGTTTACCCTGATGCACAGGAAAATCGACTTTAAATCGCCATAAACAGAGAGGAATTTTGTATTTAAGTTTAAACACTGTTGCCAGCTACTCTAAATATACTGATATTCCTGAGGGAAATGCTTTATCAACAAATTTGCCTCGATGTAAATTAATTGTTAAATATATAAATCAGACATGCCATACCTCTACCATTTGGCTTAATGTATCAATGTGATCATATGCAATGTTTTCTTTCTGGTCACAGGTAATTTAGAATCTTGATAATGATATTACCAATCTTAATGAATCCTGATCAATGTAATCAATATCCCACCGACTCAGTATTAACTGTGACTCTCATGCTTGAGGTAAGTCATCCACAGATCGACATATTTTGACACTACAAAGGTAACTCATCTAAATAATAATAGTTTACTACTTCTGTTAATCTAATTTGTCGCTAGTTTGTAGTTTGCTAACAAAAGGTGTATGTTATATATTATATAGTATGACCTGTACTATTATTTTATTAATACCAATAAAGAGAGAGAGAGAGAGAGTGACGTTTCAGTTACTGAAAGAGGGAATCTACTGTTCATTACGAATTAGTTTCGGGAACATTATTGTATGAACAAGTAGAAGTAAATAAGTTTAACATTCGTCACTGTATGTTATAGAACGTCACCTCCGCCCATTGTGTCCTACCCTTTTAACACTACGACAAGCTCCCTCCCTTCCCATCAAGCTGCGCCATCTATGGGGCAAAATCTTCGATTGATTCAGGGAGGGGAGTGTGAGATCTTACTATATTCAGAGCGAACAAACTACACAACGGATTTACCCAAACCCTACGACTAGGTGGCCCACGCGGAATTGCGGCCGAGTACCTAATATTGTCGCAAAACTTAGTTGGGCTACTGTACATACATACATAATGTATGTACTGTACATACAGTCTTATGGATTAGCCTATACAGTGCACACACATTTTGAACAGAGAGAGAGAGAGTGAGTGTAAGAGTGAGAGAGTGAGTATGAGAGTTAGTGAGTGTGAGTGAATGAGTAAGTGAGTGTGTGCTCGATGTTTGTGTGTATAGCCTATGTATGTACGGTACGGTATGTATGTTTGTAACTATGTATGTATATATAGTATATACTGTACGTATGTAGGCTATGTGTGTAGATGTCCCGTATTGAGTGTGTACGTGAATATGAACAAAGACTACACCTCCACTAACTAGGACAGCCGACGATAAATACCCCCCCCCCCATTATGAGAGCCGGAAGCCTGGTATAAAGGACCTAGTAATTTATACCTACATAATTACACACTGCTCCATTCTACCTACTCTACACCAAACGCCCGCATGTTCACTCTATCTAACTGAGGGCGGGTAGTTATGGTAAACCCCCATCATTCTGGTGATCCTAAAACGTTTTGCCCCATTAGTTTGGTGATTATAAGACATTTCGCGCCATTCGATTATTTCATGACGAGCGATAGAGAGAGCCTGCAATTTATGAGAAACCAGTTGGCTATTCTTCCGAATAATTTATAGATTTAGCTTGAGTGGGGTCTTAGAGGCAGTTTTTATTTATTTTTTTCCTAACGAATAAAAACAGAAGCAGGAAAATGGATACCGTATTCATACATTCCCGGTACATAATTATAATATATATTCAACGTACCGGTACTGTACACATACACCAACAGAAGTGTAGTGCTTGTTCAAACAACTACCCGGTAGGTACGGTACACATAATAAGTCAACTAAATGTACCGTACATAAACACTACGGTACGGTATATATTTCAGTAAGGATGTATTATTTATTGTGCAGCAGCTACTTCAGATCCATCAACCCCTTTTTGTACCGGCTACGTCTTACATTATTCTGGCTACCGGTACTATATATTATACGATTTAATTAACAGACTTCGAACTATCTCACTTAACCCTTTTTACTACCAAAGATCCTTCTTAAACTGCACACAATTGTGTAAATATGGCTACAATAAAATTACAAAGGCGTCGCCGGTACAGAATGGGTTAACCCGTTCAGTACCGATGACGTCTTTTTAACTTAATTCTGGCTACTATTAGACAATTGTATTCAGTTTAAAAATGGACTACAACAGTTAACAGGCTTCGAACTATCTCACTTAACCCTATATCTAGGGATGTACCGATGTATCGGGATCGGTGGTATCGGCCCTTTTTTAGAGTATCGGTATCGGTATCGGCTGATTTTCTACCGATACTACCGATACCTAGAAGTAATTTGCTATGTCACATATCACTCACTGAAGGAGTGAAGGTTGCTTGGTTCAGCAGTGATTGGTTGTTTTATAATTATGAAAAATATATATTTGTTGGAATCTTGGTACATATCTGATAACAATTACATTAAGTACCGTACATAATGTGTAGCCTAGTCGTGCAGTCCATTCTGCATAATTATATAAAATATAAAATATAAAATTTTGTTTTGTGTTGCATTTTTCTTTATTTATTTTTCTTTTTTTAGAAATAATCACTATTATGTAATATATTCATTTATTAAATTTGAAATCCCTGCACGAGATGTTTCATTAAATCCGTATCATCTCGTTCTAGTTTTTAGTAACTTTTAAGTTTTTACCCATATATACATAATACAAGTGTTGATTTTAGTAACATGTTACCTAAGTTTAATAACAAAGCTGATAAAGGAGAAAATTACATGATCATGGACAACAGTCTTACAGACTTTCCTGGTGCACAGGTATCGGTATCGGTATAATTTTGTGGTATCGGTATCGGTCAACATTTTGGTATCGGTACATCCCTACTATTTACTACCATAGTTCCTTCTTAACCCTCGTCTAGCTGGGGGTTTTGGGCTATTTTGGGCATATTCAGGCCCTCCTGAATGATCAATCAAGTATCTGCATGAAAAGAAATGTATTCAGCAAAAAACTAGGCGCTACAAGCTTCAAAATGAGACCAGAACGAGATACGTAGCACTCGTCGTTTTCATGCAGTAGTACCACTAACATGGGAGTTTAGCGTATAGCGGCATATTTTTTCCAGCTACGCTCACTACTGGCTACACTGCCGGCCTCTCGAGAACAGAGGGAGCATGAGTCAGTGGGCGGCGGTAAGCCCTGGGTGTCGGCCGTGTGGCCTGCTGCACTCCCGGCCATTTGCACTCGATTTTAACCCTTTAACACTAGATTAGCGGGCTAGCGGTTTATTTATATGTACCGCCCAGTGGGGTGCTTTTAGCCAAAATAGGGCTGTTTACGTGATCATTTTCATGCCTAAATAAGACCCAGAGCGTAAAACAAGTATCTATCCCTGAAAGGGCATAAACAGAGCTTTCCAATGACACCATAACGATCCTTTTATGACGGCTAGTTTTCTTGCAACAACCGCGCAACGCGAGTGCAAAAAGCATGTAATTCGGTACTTTCCCCATACAATTCAGTATGTAGCGAGTGAGAGAGGGAGGGAGGAGGTGGGATTCATGTCAGTAGGTTCTCCGCGGTGGTCTGGAGCAGTCATACGCTCGCTACTCTCCTGCCACCACTTGTCTCTCTCTCTCAGCAACATTACGTGCTGAAATTGCCACACGACCTATGTCGCGCGCCGCCAGATAGTCCAGATTTATTATACTCGACTTATGTTGCGCGCCGACACTTAGGGGTTAAAAGCCTTAATAATGCTCCTAACTTGCTGCTTTTTAGATACAGACTTAAGTCGGGCCCCGCTCTTTAATTGTTAAAACACAAAATTGTCTAAATATAGCTGAAGTAAAACTAAAAAAACATCGCTGGTACAGAAGGTGTTAAGAAGGCTTAACGAAACGTTTTCAAGGAAGCACTTCTCTAAATATTTATACATGAAATACCGGTATATATAATTGTTTGCAAGTTTAATTTCAAGTGAACTAAATGCAAAGATACGGTATAAGTGGAGATAGAAATGTATCCTGATAGTGAGGAATGGAGGACAAAAAATAAATAAGTGATGAATAAAACTACCAGGATAATACAAACTAGAAAAGAAAAAAAAATAGAGAAAACGTGAGGTGTACTGCTACTAATAAAGAGTACCGGGTACCAAGTGACGAGACAAGACATAATAGCCAAAAAACGTAAGCAGAGCAATTAATGCTTAAAAGAAAAACATCGTGAAATACATATAGCCTAGCCTACTATAGACTATATAACAAACATAAAAAGGTAGACATTATACAAAAAATACTATGAATTTTAGACAAAGTAAGAGAAACAAGCCGAACAATAGTCTACAAGGATGACTATGAAGCAAGGATAAGAAAAATAGTAAAGACAATAAAGTACATAAAATAGAATAAAGAGACTATAAAATAATAAGATACTAAGAAAAACTAAGTAAAAAATAGTGTATAAAAGAGAAATATGAACAAAAATAAGAGCCACAAAGGGCAACCATAAAAGGTGGTGAAATAAGTGACAGTCGCGTGCCAATGCAAAATGTAAACACAAGGTGTCGGTGTGTCACTACTTCGTCATCATGGGAAACCAGGAGAATTCGACAACCACACTGGCAAACGAACATTCGCACACAATGGAGGACTTAGCTACTACTATCACAGGTTTGATATAATTATCTGTTGATTTTCATTTACGTACATTTAATAAGAAAAGAGGCTAGGCCTAGGCCTATGTGCCAACCTAACAAAGAAATAATGATTTCTTCATATTGAATTACAGACTAAATAAATATAGGCCTACTGCTACTATCAATACCGTACTAAAAATATTATTACTACTGCAGGTACAATACTTTCAGGTGGATGGGACTCGTCAGCCTTGTTCGGCAACCTGTCTAGGGGTGTAAACCTAATACAAATCCTTATTGTTCGCCTAAGGATGAAGCATGTTATTGTTAGTGGATGGACTAACCACCCACCACGGTTGAAAACATATATGTAGAATGGTCAATCCTGTAAGTCCTTGAATAAACTGGCACAGATTGTCCTTCTCACGGGGGACAGGTCCACTTGGGGGCGTTTTGTGTATGGCCACTCATAAAAGGGAGTAAGGCGTCCAGCAATAGATAGACTACTACTACTGTTACTAATACTAATAGCCGTTAAGGGGAAATGGGTCGCTTTTCTGGTGTACTTTCTCCCTCGTGTTTAGCCCCATTTGTTTTGAGATTATAAGACGTTCGGCACATTAGTTTGGCGATGTCAACACCTTTCGCTCCATTTCCTTGTCAATTTTAGGATGTTTCGTGCCATTTAGGTGTCAATTTTTTCCTGGCGAGCGATAGCGACTGTAATTTTAAGAGGAATTGGCCCTCGGCCGGGAAATTTTTCTACCAAAAAATTTACAAATTAATCTAGAAGGGGGATCTAATGGATGTTTTTTAAAGTTTGATGAAGGTCTAGGGAGGAAACTAGAAAAATAATAAATAAATGAAAAAATCGACCAAAAAGTGAACCATTATATTGATTGTGTCTTGTTTCCACCCCAGCCAAGAGTGCCAGCTCAGCCTCTCGTCCCTTCATGCACTTGGTCAGACCCAGCAGCATATCGCTAGAGAGGACGTCTAATATAAGGAGAACTTCAGGATTCATCATCGCCTATCTTATCATGGAGGTACGTTTTTGTATATAATATTAATGCCCATACTACGACTATCACAACTACAATAAAACGTGTCTACTACTACCGTACTACTACAACTATTACTACAACTATTATTATTATTACTACTACTACTACTACTACTACTACTACTACTACTAAAAATAACATAATAACAACATAATTATGGAGGTACCGGTACACTCGGATACCATAGTCTCTAGCCCACTCATACAAATTTGTGAACTTCACCTATTTCTAAAAATGGAAGAATATCTCTGGATTCAAATTTTTGAATATAATTGTCTGTACATCAACTACAAAACTCTATACCCGGTATACTATTAATTGAAGAGCAAGTTCTATCCAAAAATCAATCAAGTTAGTAATACGGTAATTGCATAAAGAAAAACATAGGAGGAGGTCCACGAATTCTTATGAGTGGGCTACATACCATGGCATCCGAGTGTACATATTAGTATATAATAGTAACCTCTTGAGGACTATGACGCATTTTGACAGTTTATTTGCATTTTGACAGTTTATTTTGGCTATCATTAAACGATGTTATACAACTTTAGAAGGAAGTAACGATGTTGTTGTTGTTGTTGTTATTATTAAAGGGCCTTCGGGTGGATGCCACCTGCTTGGCCCTAGAAGACTAACCGTCAGTGGGACCTTAAACTATGTCGGCAACATGTGTCGTCAAGAGGAAGACACATAAGGCACGAGAGCCGCATCCTGGACACCGTGGCCTAACAATAGCCCTAAGCTATTGAGACGACAAATGGCGAACCGAGTCCCTAAGTTTGACCCTGTGACTATAGAACCGCAGACACTCCTCCACCAGATGCTCAGGGGTTTCGGGCTGTCCACACCAGCGACAGTCCGGGCACCGTATCATGCGGAGTCGGAACAGGTGTGCTGACAGCGCAGTGTGTCCAATACGCAGCCTGGCCAGTGAGACATCGAGTTTCCGCAGGGGGTGTCGACTCCAAGGCTGGGGGCACGAATCCCATCGGTATCTCCCCATGGTCGTCTGTAGCAACACCACCCGTAGCTCCCTGTCCCAAAGTCCGCGACTAGCCCGCCCGACAATCCGGGCATGTGTCCTCGTATCCATGTCAACCGACTCAACCTCTACCGAAGTGTGCGCCAGCTTCGCCGCAGCATCAGCCACCGTGTTGCCACGAATGCCCGAGTGTGCAGGAATCCACTGGAGGACCACTTCCCACGGTTGACCTAAAAAGTGAACCAGCAACTCCTGGATGGCGAAGACAAGACGAGGATATGTAGCCGGGCGGGCCGCAAGGAGCAGATGGAGGGAGGCTTGGGAATCCAAGTACAAGACGACCCGTTGAGGCCGAATATGACACCGCACAAACTCCAGGGCTCTAAGAATGGCAAAAAGTTCCGCCGCTATGATGGGATGGTGCCCTGACAACCTCCAGGTCTGGCAGAGGGAGAGGTCCTCGTAGTAGACAGCCGCGGACGAGGAGGCCAGAGGAACGCAGGAACCATCCGTGAAGACACCGAAGTGCCCCTGATAACACGACCCCACCAGCTAAGCAAAATAGGCCCGGGCAAGTCCAGCACCCGTCGACGTCCGGTAACCTTCATGGAAGGTAACCCGGATGCGAGGAGTGAGATCAACCCACGGCGGGACCGGAGACACAGAGGGGGTCGGGGAGGGAGAGGGAGAGTCCACAGCCATCCGCCGATAGTGGAGGAGGCTCCTCACCAGGAAAGGCTGACGCCGTTTCACAGGCCACGATGGTGCATTCCTGGAGACCCCTGACGAAGCATGCAGGCCCGACAACGGGTGATTCCCAGGAAGCGTAGCAACCCGCCCAGCCTACCTACAATCCGTCAACACCCGAGACCAGGACAGAGGCAACGTCCCAGTTTCCGCTAGGAGGGACACGGTAGGGGAGGAACAAAAAGCCCCAACGCCACCCTGAGGGCCGTGTTATGAACAGGGTCCAAGCGGCTAAGAACTGACGACGAAGCCGAGCCATACACTGCACTACCATAAGCCACCTTACTCTTGATGAAAGACTCATAAAAACACAGCATATCATCCCGAGATGTCCCCCACTTGGACCCGGCTATACACTTCATTATACCCAGCCGCTTCATGCAAGACGATCGCAGGTAGTGACATGATTCCTCCAAGTCAATACCGGCCCATCCCAACGCAGACCTAAGAAGGTGTGTGACATACGATACGTGAGAGGCTCACCCCCCCAACGAAATCGTAGGCAGACCCGGGAGTTTAGTCTTCAAGGTGAAGCACATGAGAGCGCTCTTTTGGGCATTGAGTCGTAGGCCCCATTCCCTCGCCCACTTATAGAGCTCATCAACCGCCAATTGCAGAGCAGCCTAGGCCTGTAAGAGCGTGTCTGCTGAGCAGACGATGGCAAGATCATCGGCATACACCATCGTCGTAGCATTACGGGACCTAGGGACATCAGACAACATGGCATTCAGGAACAGTGGACCCATAATCGACCCCTGAATCACCCAACGACGGACAGGGAAAGGCCGCGACGTAGATGTACCGACCGCCACTGAAAGGGACCTCTCAAGCAAGTAGCTGCAGAGCCACGATAAAACCTTCCCACGAACACCAAGCATACCCAATTTGTATAGGACCCCGGCATGGGAAACCGAATCAAAGGCACTCGCAACATCGATGAACGCCACGAGGAGCACCTTCTTGTTCCGATAAGCATCCTGGATGTGATATTCCAGCTGGAGGAGCACATCCACTGTGCCCCTAGCCGGGCGGAAACCATGAAGAATATTAAGAAGGAGTGCCTTAGTCTCCAGCCACCAAGTGAGCCTCTGTGAAACCATCTTCTCCATTACCTTACCCACCACCGATAACAAGCAGATGGGCCTACGTGAAGATGGTAAAGAGGGATCCTTACCCGGTTTAGGGAACGGAAGGAGGGCCGACTTCCACAGAGCCGTATATGTACCAGTAGACCAGCTCCTGTTATAGAAGTCCAGCAACACATCAAACCCCTCCCGCGGCAGATGGGCAAGCATCTCATGTGCCTCATCATCGTGACCCACAGCCTTACCCTTGGGGAGTGATTCCAAAGTGCGGTACAATTCATGGGCGGTCAGCGGATCGGAAAGGCCGTCAGGATCAGGAGATTCAAGATGGTACGATATTACCGACTCCACCCGACCCACATCCGGTAGTTGCGGTGGGGCCTCAAACAGCACCCGATAGTGATCTGCCAAACAATCCGCCTGCTCCTGCGCATTGCCGACTAGCCGACCGCCAACAGTAAGAGGGAAAGAAGTGTCCACCCTCTGGCCATTCATCTGCCTCACAAATCGCCACGCCCTCTCGCTGGAGCTGGCAAACCTCAACGTAGGACAGAAGGCAGCCCAAGACCCACGCTTCGCCTTCAAGAGAGTGCGTTTGCACCGGGCATCCACCCTCCGTGCCTCCCGCTTGAACTCCACACAGGGATGACAGTGCCAGACAGACCAAGCCCGATGACGAACCCGTACCGCGACCGCACATTTCCTCGGTCCACCAAGGAACAGTTGGCCTGTCCGTAGGGGGCCGGCCCGTCATCCGAAAGGCCCCACCGGCCGCAGCAGTCAACGCCCTTGAAATGGCCTCAGCGCCCGAGCCCACCGACTCCGCGAGAGAGGGAGGATCCAAGTGGAGGCCACGTTGGAACTGTCCCCATCCCTCAGCACCGAACCTCCACCTCGGGCGGGAACGCGGAGGGGCAGGAGAGGAAAACCCAAAGACATCAAGCAAGACTGGCAGATGATCACTCCCCATACATGGACCCGTGGTAACCCTAGCACCTAAAAACAGGTCATTACCCAAGCAGAGATCTAAGGTGGAGGAGGATGCGGTATGTGGATCGACGCAGGTAGGGAGACCAGGTGGGGTTAAAAGGTCAAAGGAAGGGCTATCCAATAACGCATTAAAAAGTGAAGTACCAGTACGGTTCCGAGATGCCCTGAGAACCAACGGATCCCAGTACGGGTGACGCGCATTAAAGTCCCCCATTACCAGACAGGGCGACGGCAATTGATTAAAATAATGTTGGAATTCCGGCAGAGCAATATTCCGACAAGGGTTATAACAGATGAACACAGTAGCCCACCCCTTCCGTAAGGCCAAGCTCACCGCCAGAACCTCCAGGTCCCCACCATCAAACCGTTGCAAACCGAACAACTTGCTTGGGACCGTATCACGCACTGCTATAGCCAAACCACCACCCCTAGAGTCCCTATCCGCCCGATACACATTAAAATGAGGGATCCGGAAATGTAACGTAGAAGAAAGCCAAGTTTCGCAGAGCTCTACCACTATAGGGGCTTCACGTTCCACCAACAACCGTAAATCCTGAGTCTTACGGTGAACTGACCGAGCATTCCACAAAAGAAACTTCTCTGATAACCTGGGCAACCTTAACGGGACACCAACAGAGCCAACAGTCTGGGTAACAATGCGAGACAAACTTCCTTGAGAGTACGGCCTGACACTATGCACTCCCAGAAATCCGCCACCAACGAGCCAAATGTATCAGTTACAGGGGAGGGAGGGGCAGACTGCTGCCTCACCGTCGGACTACCAGCACTAGACGCTAAAGGACCAGAGGTAGGCAGGGGAGAGACAGAAATATTATTCGGGAAAGTGGGAGGGAGCAACTGGGGGATTGGCGGCGGAGCCCTGGGAGGAGAGGCATCCGACAACCTGTGCCGAGGCCGAGGACCACTACGACGGCGCAGAGGCCTCGGGGACGATGGACGATGAAGGACCACTTTAGCGTCAGAGGAGGCCCCCTCTGAGACCCGAACCTCACGCCGAACCACCTCGCCCATTACTCCTACGCCAACACCATGTGGCTGAATCACATCCAGGTCATCCGCCTGATCCCCTAACACCTCAAACCTGTTGCCCGTGACCACCGAAGCATACAGCCGGTCACCCGCCACCGCCAACCTCGGCGGAAGACGCGGGCCAGCAGAGCCACTTACAATCGGAGACGATCCTAAACGCGGAGGAGACCGACGCTGGGTAGGATTACAATCCCGAACCTTCCGGTTGAGATCAGGCAGGCCAAACTTATCCTGTTTGTAGTCCTCATGGATTTCTAGAGCCTTCAAGAAAACGGGGCAGGAGCGGGAGATCACCCTATGTCCACCACCACAAAAATAACAACTAGGGGAATTAGGGCACGAGCGGTCACCCAACGCCATAGGATGAAACCCACTACAGTTCCGACAGCGCACCTTATTCCGACAGGTGATCGAACCATGACCAAAAAAATGGCAGGTGAAACACCGGAGCAGCCTAAAAGAGTACCTCGAAACTGGATAGCACACCGAGCCTAAGACAACCCTGGAAGGCAAGCAACCCCGAAAATGCAAGCGGACCACCCCTGAACTCACCGAGGGAGAACCCAACCCACCCCCCTCACCTCCACCATCCCGCTCCACGCGTTTAGAGAGCCGCGTGACCTCCTCCAGGGCCGCTGACGCAACCCCATGATCATCAGACAGGACCCTAAGGGACCCCATGATGGCACTCTCAGAAATGACAGGGTCAACAGGGCCAATCTTCCCCCAGGAATACCTGCTATCCCCCGGGGAAATGGACTCCCGGCACACCACCGTCCAGTCCCCGAAACTAGTCAACTCCTCTAGAGGCCTAATCCCCTTACCAATAACCCCGCGGGGAAGAGAGACACACAGGGCCTCACCCGTGCCCAGTACCTTGATGCCGTGTGGCCGCACATACCCACCAAATGGAGCGTCCCCCACAGCCGCCGTAACCCTGGCAGAATTGTCAAAGACACGCCGCCGAGGAACAGAATGAATAATGTACGTTACCAAGTCAGCGTCGTCCGATCCATCCGGCACCCCCACCGATCCCCCCACGGCCCCCTGGGCCAGGTCCACCGGCACACCGGGCACCCCATCCACCGACAACTTCCTCTGCACCTTGGCCCCATCATTGAGAGGCTCGGGATGGCCATCAGCGACCTCATCAAGGACCAGACTCCGCTTCAGGCCACCAGACGACTGATCGTCCATGGCCGCCACATCCCCCTCACCACCCCCACTCATCCCCTAGCACTACCCACCACAGTCCCACTGACTCTAACCAGGAAAGCCAGCTGGCAAGCCCGATGGCCCACCTGAGCAATAGCTCGTGAATTAAGAAAATGAAATGCACAAGAGACCAGCACGTCTGAACACTACGGCCGTCCACTGATTTTTTTTTGTAACGATGTTTGCGATTTGAAATGGTAAAGACTGGCCCAATGAGGTAAAACTGTACTAAAAATCCAGGTGGCGCTGGGGGTCTTATTCAAATGACTATCGTTTGTGATGCACCATTGAGGTGTTTTGAGGGTTTTCGTGATTTAAGAGGTTTAATACAGTTCGCAACTATCTATGACACATAGTTGTGTAGTATATTTGTTACTAGATTCATAATATGATGGTTATATACTCGTTAATGCAGTGAATATATAATTATTAACATAATTTGATACATAAATATCAGCTTCCTGTACAAGAAATTTAGTTTCATCTAATGTGGTGTAATAGGCTGGGCGAAATTTTAATACTCATTGAAGTATTGTATTTACTTCCTTTTTAGTTACTAAAAAATACGTGTTTCAGTAGAAATTGGCTGAACATACGGTATTATATTCTGTAGCTGTAGAATTTGGCAGGTTGAATGTCTGCGCCTGCGCACTATAGTTTATTTCCTACAAAACAAGCTATCGTGCGCTTTTAAGTTACCAATTTATCTCCTTCAGACATATTATGTTCCAATAAGTCCGAGGAGGCGGGAGCCCCGGGATCATTGCCACTGCCTCGTACTGCACTCACAACAACACTGCGGCCATTAGAATTATCGGAGGTGGCTGAGGTTGCCACCAACGGTTTTATCGTAAGGTAACTTATCGGACTTACTGAGCTCCATATGACGTTAGTGCGTCATATAACTTATTATAGAGGCATGGAGATAAGTCCATATGACGCGATCGCGTCATATGAGTTTTTGGTTCACTAGTCCATATGACGCGCGATCGCGTCATATATGTCTGAGGGAGTTCAAATCCACTATCAAATCGGGCAGCTAAATATGTTACCGGCTATATTTCTTATTAGACCAGTGACAGGAAATCAATCAATGTGAATCAGAATGTCATAGAACACAGAGGCAGCAAATTACATACGTGGAGATGCAGGAAATTCGAAAAAGATGACAATTTTTTTACAACACTGCCTTTTCCACGGGCGACTGTTTAGGTCGTCAGCTGACCGCGGCGGGATATACATACACAGTGTTGCCAAGGTCTTCTTTTGTTCGCACCATTGGGTTAGTTAGGATTCGTTCAGAAGCGTAGATTTGCGAGTTTCCATTTCAAACTATATTATATTCTTGATTTACAGTGTGATGGGGTGGATAGCCTCTGAAGTATTATCCTAATAATAATAATAATAATAATAATAATATTTATTCAGTTAGCAATTTACAGAGTTGGTACCATATAGTATGTTACAAATATGACATGTACCAGCCTTGCATAATTCCAACTAAGGATAGCCCAATAAGGCCGTAAGGCGTAATTCCATTGGGGTCCTTGTGGGATTAGGTTAGCTGGGGAAAAAGGGGAGGATAAAGAAATAGATACTTTAGAGAAAGTATTTCTAGGGGGTTATTTTAAGATACCTTACATCCTATAGTAAATATCAGTAAGCCGTAATCAGTAATCATTTCAGTTTGGTTTGTCTATCTCTTATGTCGCATTTAGTAGTAGACATAAGCTTGATGCTCCCTTCTCGCAGCTGTCCGGTTCAGGTGTTCCTTCAGGCTACGTCTGAAGGAATACAGTGTTCTCTTTTCACGGACTGACTGGGGTAGGTCGTTTCAGTCTTTGATGGCGGTGAAGAAGAATGTTTGCTTACCCTGTCCTTGGATTCTCGGGACCTTAAAATTAAACATCCTGTTTCATGTATTATGTCCACTCCTCTCATTTGCTTTAACAAAATCATTCTTTAGATACTCTGGAGCTCTGTCATAGAAAATTTTGAAGGCATTAGTGAGCCTGATTTGTTTGGCCCTGTCAGAGACATTGAGCATACCTAGTGACTGAAGTTGTTCCTGGCCAACATGTGATCTGGGTCCCAGGTTCAGCATGAACCTAACCATTTTATTTTGAGTGACCTGAAGTTTGTGCTGTGCTGATTTAGATGATGCAGAGTACCAGGATGACACAGAATAGTCAAAATGACATTGAACAAGCGCTTGGCAGAGGGTCTTTTTGGTCGCCGCGGGCAAGCATCCCACCTGTCTATACAGGTATTTTATACGTGCTCTACACTTACTCAGGATAGATTCCAAAATTGTTTCACTTGACAAACTCGCGTCCAGTTTTAGTCGGAGATATTTAACTTGTGACACTGTTGTTATAGGAATATCATTACAGTTGACCGAGAAGCCCACAATGTCTTACAGTTTTCGATTTGTTCCACATAAGATGGCTTCCGTCTTGCCCAGGTGAAGAGATAGTCTATTGTCCACTAGCCATTCACTACATGATTCTAGTTCTTTGGAAAGTGAAGCGGCAATACTTATTGGGTCTTTTCCTGAAACCAGAAGCAAGCTGTCGTCTGCATACAGTAATAATTTACATGAGACGCTCAGTTCCATGTCGTTCACATAACAGAGAAAGAGTAAGGGACCAAGGATGCTTCCCTGCGGGACCCCACAGTTAATTGGCATAGGATCAGATATATTATCATCAATTTTGACTCTTTGGGTTCTACCACTAAGATAAGATTTAAACCAGTTCACAGACCCTATGCCCATTGCTTGTAGTTTATTACATAGGATATCATGGTCTACTGTGTCAAACGCTTTTTGTAGATCAAGAAGAACCATACCGGTGTAGTTACCTTTAGACATTTCTTTACGAATGTGATCCGTTAAGTGGATGAGACAGGAGTCTGTCGAGTACATGCATCTGAAACCTGATTGAAACTTATAGAATAGATCATTTTGTTTGAGGTAGTGTTCAATTTGGGTGTATACCGCTCTTTCAAGGATTTTAGATACAATACATAATATGCTAACTGGTCTGTAGTTACCAACTTCTAGTTTATTTCCTTTCTTGAATAGAGGGGTTACAATAGCTTCCTTCAGTTCAGCAGGTACAGTGTTGGTGTTAATTGACAAGTTGATGATGTGGGTTAGGGGGCCTGCTATACCAATGGCTCCATCTCGTAGAAATTTGGCAGGAATTTTGTCTGGTCCTGTGCTTTTATGTACATTTAGATTAGACAGCTCGTCAAAAGTGTATTTTGGTGTAACATTTTGCAATCCAAATGTGTTCGGGTGTATGTCTTTATCTCTAGAAATTTCGAAAGGTGGCCGTTGTTGTCGTGTATTTATTGAGAGGTTGAGGTAGGTTCTGTGCAAGTGTGTTTGCTATGGAGGTGAAGAAGGAGTTGAAGTAGGTTGAAATTTGTCGTTTATCGTGGCAAACCTGATCATTAATGGTGAGAGCAATATTAGTGTTAGACGAATCCCTTGGCTTGTTGCTGTAGCCTGTACCTAACATTGAGGAAAGCGGAATTGGGCTGGTTCTATATACTATTAAAGTTGTAGAGGTGTCGAGTGTTGAGTAGCCTATAGCTAGGCTACATTTCATACAAACGTTCATCATGGCTTTCTGTTGGTTGTAGGTAAGGTGGGGTGAATCCGCCGCGGGGTGGAATCACCGCGGACGTAAGATACTTGTCTAAAACAATTTGTCATAAATCCAAATACGTATGGAATTGATTCTAGGTATGTTTATAGTACGTGTAGATGATGATAGAACACAAACATGCATAGTTGTCATTTATTTAACGAAGAAAAATATTTTCCATAATATTTCAAACTGAAAAATATGTAAGCGGTCTTGAAAAAATTTCGTGGCTGCGACTTTGCGGCGACTTTACATCTCCCAATACACTTTTTTTCGTTACAAGATGGTTGTCTGTGATTTCTAAGTGGAAACTAAAAAAAAAAAAAAAATTCAGGCAAAAATATATAGGCCTATAGGCCTAATTATATAATTACACCAAAATACTTGGATTATATCAATCTAATAATAAAACATCTTAATTGTTACTTAATTGGGGGTAAAATCGCCGTGGCAGGATTAAATCATCAATAATATATAACCGCGGCGGATTCACCCCGCCGGGCGGGGTGAATCCGCCGCGTGAGTAACGGTTTTCGCCACCCATTACAAACCTTAATGTTTTGTTTTTTCAAATAAAAATTATATGAGCGTGTGCAGGAAAGCGAGAATGTTAAAGTTATGTAAACAAAAAATTCTGAATTCTGATTCAGTTGGATGCTGTTATTAAAAAACCACGTTTCGCGGCGGATTCACCCCACCTTACCCTACTATACATGTATGGTAGCCTATGTGGTGGTGACTGAATAGCCTAATTAAGTGATTGTTTGTGAGGGGGGATTGGGACATTGATGCAGATTTGATGAGTGCATGATTGTGATAATAATGTATGTGGTATTTCATTAATATTTAAATTATGTGACACGTAGGCCACTACTCATACAGTAGGCTATATGGGACTAGGCCTAGTTATATTTGGGGAACTCATAGTATCATACATGCATGGCTGTTAAAGATAAACATATCAGAAAATGTGTGTGATAGGATTAAAATAGCTGAAATTGTCTGTTGTGCGGTATTAAGTGATTGGGCTACTTTTGGGCGAGTTTGGCGATGTGATGTGCGCTGGCAACCTTGGAAAATACACACACACACACACACACGCACGCACGCACGCACGACACAATCTATAACTGAACATTTTACCTTTATTAAGCCTATAATCCACATTATATTAAGATTTCCATCTGTGAGAAACAAATATCTACCACCATTACTGCTAATGTGCACATAGATGCACAACTAATGTCAAATTTAACAAAGTAAGTTAAGTGGGGAAG
The DNA here is from genome assembly GCA_032716605.1 of Paralithodes platypus. NCBI lineage: Eukaryota > Metazoa > Arthropoda > Malacostraca > Decapoda > Lithodidae > Paralithodes > Paralithodes platypus. The sequence goes on from CM064580.1 coordinate 44,766,520, forward strand.
AGATGTTTACTGTCCGAGAAGTTTCGTTTAATGACTATTATGGGTAGCGAACACTGGCATCAATTTATTATGCGCTTGCCAGATCTGAAACTAGTTTATAATTGTATAATCTAATATCCAGTAAAGTGGCTAATGTCGATTATTTTATGAGTTCATCTCGAGTTTTTATACATATCATTTTAATTTTAGGACATGGATACCTATCTATTAAAATATTAACAGGACTATTTTTCGAATGACTGCCATGTGTTTTTGTGGGCCTAATCAAATATGTTTTATTAATCATAAATACTTTGTATATTGGACAATGTACTGAATAGAACGTTAGAGTAATATGTCGCAGAGGGTTTAGTACCAAACCTACATACTCCGATAGTCATGAAATTCAGTGATAGGAGAGGCTGGGAATGCGAAATCCCCCGGATGAATAACAGGGGTGCTATGGGCTCTCTGCGAGAGGGCTGGTTATCACACAGAGGCCCATGTCTCTTCAACAAACTCCCACGGCGAGTAAGAGACATGAGGGACATCTCGTTAGACAACTTCAAGAGAGCCCTAGATGTCGAACTGCAAAAAGTGCCAGACGAGCCCATCCTCGCAAGGGAGCGAGCTGTCGCTTCAAACAGTCTACTGCACCAAATCACCACCCATAACGAGGGGCGTCGCGCTCCTTGGTGCTGCTAGAAGAGCGGCGAACACATCCAAAGGTAATGTAAAGGTAAGGTGTAACATTCATGACTATAGAAATCCAGTGATATTTTGATAATTAGGCCCACAAAAACACACGCTGACTTCCATACAGTATACCGGTACCGGTACCCTTATCAGTGGAATAGCCAAGGGGGGCATGTGGGGGGGGGGGGGGGGGACGTGCCTCCCCACCAGACACCACAGCCCTACATGTAGGCTGTACTAATTTGTTGTTAATTGTATTCAATAGGAAGTTAGGAGCTCCTAGATAGAAGGCACCACCACCTAAAACAACAATTACAATTATTAAAGATTATAAGTATCACCATTTAAAATTATCACTTCACCAACAGCAGTAACAGTGAACATATGTAAAGGAGTATAAAATGATGATAGTTACCGCCTTCATCATTTGTTGGAGGCTCGTTTTCTTTAATTTGTTCATACTTGTTGGAGGTATGATTAAATTTTGGAGCTTTGAGTATGGAGCTTTGATTTGTCATACATCCTAGATTGGAAAATTGAATAGTAATGTGAAATAGTAATGAAACTCCCTGGAAAGTGGTTGCGACAAGTGCAACGACCTGCAAGCTGAAAAGGGACCCACTCAAGACCAGCAACAAGTTCATCACCTTACCTGATGAGTGTGATGGAGAACAAGTGAAGGATAGCGAGGCTGGGAGTGTTTCCAGGGGCGAGGAAAACGTGAGTAAGGGAGGTAAGGAAACTACATATAAAGGTAAGTGTAAGCTTATCAATGTTGTTGGAGACTCTATGGTTAGGTATTTAGGTGACAATCTCTCCACCAAAGTTAGGAAGCTGGAGTGTCTCCCCGGGGCAGGTATAGGTAGAATTTGTGAGAGATTGGAGGACGTCATTGATGACTTTGGAGATAAACCCATAGTCGTACTTAGTGCAGGTAGTAGGGATGTACCGTTGTATCGGTATCGGTATCGGTATCGGTGGTATCGGCCCTTTTTTTAGAGTATCGGTATCGGTATCGGCTGATTTTCTACCGATACTACCGATACCTAGAAGTAATTTACTATGTCACATATCACTCACTGAAGGAGTATTTTTTTAGAAATAATAACTATTATGTAATATATTCATTTATAAATTTGAAATCTCTGCACGAGATGTTTCATTAAATCCGTATCATCTCGTTCTAGTTTTTAGTAACTTTTAAGTTTTTACCCATATATACATAATACAAGTGTTGATTTTAGTAACATGTTACCTAAGTTTAATAACAAAGCTGATAAAGGAGAAAATTACATGATCATGGACAACAGTCTTACAGACTTTCCTGGTGCACAGGTATCGGTATCGTCATCGGTATCGGTATAATTTTGTGGTATCGGTATCGGTATCGGTCAAAATTTTGGTATCGGTACATCCCTAGCAGGTAGCAATGATGTGGGAAAGCTTACCAGTGTTGAACTGCGTAAGTTGTATAGGGTAGCCTTAGATAAGATTAGGATGAAGGGTGGGATTCCCATTGCTTGCTCTATCTTGCCAAGAAGAGGTGTCAGACGTGAATGGTTGTCCAGAGCAATTGGTTTTAATTGCTGGCTGGCAAAGCTGTGCAAAGAGTTGTCATTACCATTCATAGACAACTGGAGCCTCTACTACGGTAACGATAGCTTGTACGCAAGGGACGGGGTGCATTTAAGTAGGAAAGGGATAGGGATGCTAGGAAAGTTAGTTGATAGAGCAGTTGAGGTGGGGTTTTAAATTGGAAATGCCCCATCAAAAGAAAACAAAATAAATTAGGTGATAGAAAAAAAATAGTCAGGAAAGGAAATTAGATGTTATTAATAACAGTGAAACAATAGGTGACAATGCAGTAATAGAAGTTAGTCATATAAATAGTGGTACAATATCTACCTTAGTACAAGATAATAACAACAGTCAAATAGATACTAATAGAAGAAAAGAAGGTCCACCAGATACCAGTAAAAGAAATACATTGAGATTATATTACACAAACTGTAGGAGTTTATGTAATAAAATGGACGAACTTAGAGCACTTGTTAGCAATGAAAATATAGACATAATAGCGCTTACTGAAACATGGATTAATACAGAATCCAAGCATTTTTTAGCAGAATTTGATATACCAGGATATAGTTTGTTTAAATATGACCGAACAAGTAGGAGGGGCGGCGGTATAGCAGTGTTTGTCAGGAGTTCATTAAAATGCTGTACTAAATCAGGTATTAGGCTAAATAATGATAACGAAAGTGTTTGGGTAGAGGTTAGCGAAGGTAGCGAGACCATAGTTATTGGAGTAATTTATAGACCACCAAATATGAGTAGAAATGAAGGTAAATCTTTATGGCAGGAAGTGAAAATAGCATCAAGGATTAGCAATGTGTGCATTATGGGGGATTTTAATTTTCCGAAGATAGATTGGCAGCATCAGATCGGCGACTCAGATTCTGAGGAGCTTATTGAGGCGGTACAAGAGTTTTTTTATTTCAATTCATTGACTCGCCGACTAGAGGTAATAATATCCTTGATTTAGTTCTCAGTAATAATGAACATATGATAAATAATGTTGAGATAGGGGACCAACTAGGAAATAGTGATCACAAATCTATTTATTTTAATATACAATGGACAGGAAATGCTAAAGAGAATCCGTCACTTATCCCAGATTTCAGAAAAGCCGATTATGGTGGGATAAGAAGAGCCTTAACCCTTATTTAGCGGGCTAGGTGGTCTATTTGACCGTAGCGCCCAGCGTTTTTTTTTAACCCTAAATAGGGTTGTTTCCGTGCTCATTGTCATGCCTAAATAAGACCCAGAGCATAAAACAAGTATCTATCCCTGAAAGGGCGTAAACAGAGCTTTCCAATGACACCCGAACCATCCTTGTACGACCACTGGTTCTCTTGCAACGATCGTGCAACACGAGTGCAAAAACCCTGAAATAAAGTAATTTCCTTACATAATTCCCTGTGTAGCAAGTGAGGAGAGGGGGAGGAAGTTAGAATACAGTTCAGTAGACCCGCAGTGGTCGTGGGGAGCGGTCATAAGGGTACTACGCTCGTCCCACCGCTCAGCTCTCTCTCTCAGCAACATTACGTGCTGAAAATGGTGCTCGACAGATGTCGTGCACCGCCACATAGTCCAAATTTATTTCACTCGACATATGTCGCGCGCCGCCAATAAGGGGTTAAGGGTGGACCCTATTGTTAAACAATTAAGTCAGGATAAGCCAGAGTTAAGCTTGACAGCTACATATGAACAGTTTATTTCTTCACTTCACAATGCGCAAACAAAATATATCCCCAAAAGAAGATTTAGATCGATGCAGAACCAACCAAAATGGATGAATAATAAACTAATAGATCTTATAGGAAAAAGGAAAGGAATATATAGAAAAATTAAGAAAGGTGAAACTCACCTACTTATATACTATCAGACTCTCTCAAGACAGGTCAAAAAGGAAATTAGGACAGCAAAAAGAAATTATGAAATAAGGATAGCCAACGACTCAAAAAATAACCCTAAAGCTTTTTACCAACTATATAAATCTAAAGTTAGAAATGTAATAGGCCCCCTTAAAACTTCGATAGGAGAAATGACAAAATGATTTAGAAATGTGCAGTACCGTACATTAAATAGTAATTTCTATCCGTTTTCACTAATGAAAATTTGGCACAGATTCCAGAAGGCAGTAAGGTATATAGCGATAGTATAGAAAATAGGTTAAGTACGATTACTATAAGTAGAAATGATGTGCTTAAGGAAATTGACAGACTGAAGCCTCAGAAATCACCTGGTCCTGATGAGGTATATGCTAGAGTACCGGTATTAAAAGAATGCAGAGATGAGTTAAGTTACCCATTAACATTTATTTTTAACAAGTCATTAGAAACAGGTATAGTTCCAGAAGCTTGGAAGCTTGCAAATGTAGTTCCGATCTTCAAAAAAGGTGATAAATCCATAGCATCAAATTATCGTCCCATTAGTCTCACTTCAATCATAGGAAAGCTACTAGTCAATTATTGCTAGGAAAATGAGAAACCACTTAGAAACATTTAACTTAATCAATTCTTCTCAGCATGGATTCACTCAGGGACGTTCTTGCCTTACTAATTTGCTTAGCTTTTTCTCAGAGGTAGGCCTATATGAAGCAGTAGATAATGACAAATCATATATTTAGATTTCAGTAAAGCTTTCGACAGAGTCCCTCATGAGAGATTGATGAGAAAGGTTGAGGCGCATGGAATAGGTGGGGCGTTGTTAGGATGGATTAGGTCATGGCTAATTGGTACGAAGCAGAGAGTCAGCATAAATGGTACTAAGTCAGAGTGGGGTTCAGTCAAGAGTGGTGTCCCCCAGGGATCTGTATTGGGTCCTCTGTTATTTATCATATACATAAATGACCTTGATTTAGGTATAACTAGTAGGATAAGTAAATTCGCAGACGATACCAAAATAGGGAGACCAATAGATTCAGATAGCGACATAGAGTGCCTCCAAAGGGATCTAGATACCTTACACGAATGGTCAGTAAAGTGGCAGATGAATTTTAACATTGACAAATGCAAGGTATTAAAGATAGGGAAGACGAATACTAATGCAAAATATAAACTAGCTAATGCTGAATTAGAAAACTCAGACTGCGAGAAAGATTTGGGTGCGTTTGTTAGCAACGATTTGAAACTAAGAAAACGGTGTATAAGCGTACGTAACAAGGCAAACAGGATTCTGGGGTTCATCTCAAGGAGTGTGAGTACGGTAACAGAACTGCCGATGTTATCTTGAAACTTTACTTGTCATTAGTAAGACCTCATATGGATTATGCTGTCCAATTTTGGTGTCCTTATTACAGAATGGATATAGATTCCTTGGAGAGAGTACAGCAAAGAATTACAAAAAATATTCATAATATTAGTAATCTACCATATGAAGAAAGGTTGAACAAATTAGGCTTACATTCGTTAGAAAGACGCAGAGTTAGAGGGGATATGATAGAAGTGTTCAAATGGTTCAGTGGGGTAAATAAAGGAGACATGAAAAATGTACTGAAGCTCAGTGATAGCGAAAGAACTCGAACAAATGGTTATAAATTAGATAAATTTCGTTTCAGAAAAGATATAGGCAAATATTGGTTTGGTAACAGAGTTGTAGATGGGTGGAATAGGCTACCAAGTGATATAGTGGGATCAAGAACGATAGGGAGCTTTAAGATCAAATTAAATTGGCATATGGACGAGATGGGTTGGGTGTGAGGGGGATCTACCAGGTGTGGGCCAATCGGCGCTCAGCAGACCCCCGTTATCTTGTGTTAATCTCTGACCGTTTTGGTGGGGTCAGTACTCAAGGTATTAGTGAGTTGGGCCTATAATTGGGGTTGGGTGTGACAGGGATCTGCCTTGTATGGGCCGATCGGCTTTTTGCAGACTCCCATTTTCTTATGTTCTTATGTTCTTATATCTGAACTATTTCTTATTCTTAATATATAAAGTTTAAACATTTTCAGTTAATTTATGGCAGAAAGAAAACAAAATATTACTACAAAAGAAAATTAGTTCTCGAATGAATGCTAGGAAACTTTGTGTTATTTGTATAATCGCTCAGCTGATTGCTGTGTGGTGAAGAGAGGGACGAGGGAGGACACTTTAGGTAAGAAATGTTTCTGGTTTGTGGCATTTCTTGTACGATTATCATGATGTCTTATTATCTATTCAACTCTAAAATAATTTGCAGGCACTGTGTAAACACAATAATGTCACTAAACCTTAATTATATAGAATATACAGTACACCATATCAATAAAATTTGGCCTATAGCCTAATCCTGAAAGTACTGTACATTACTATTTTCATAACTTAAGTGAATCAATAAAGCTCTCCCATCAACCCTCCCTTAGATTATGCAGTAGTAATTTTTGTATGTAAAGGATATTCCTCTGATTACTGTATGTCTCACAAGATTTCTTTGGTTCAGTTTTAATAATGCGAATTAGCTTCTAATTTCCAAAATGTCTGTCCACAAATATACAGTACTTGTAAGTGTTTATAAAGCTCTGAGAGGATTGTGTGTTTACAGTATTTATATACCAAATTGGTTATGTAAATTGAGTTAGTGTTAGTTGAGTTTAATACAATATAGGCTAATGATTAACCATATAGACAAAGCTAAAGATAAAATCAAAGAGTTCCTTAGAATAATTAGTTTGATAATGTGCTATTAATAAACAAAATATGGCTTCAGATTGAATCTGTTAAGTAGTGAAATTTTAAAAAAATATCGGGGGGAGGGGGGCTCACAGCGCGCCCCCCCCCCCCCCCCCCAGCTTAATTGGCTCGCTTCGCTCGCCTATCAATTTATAGGGGCCCACAGCACCAGGGCCCAATGAAGTCTCTACCTGGCCCTAAGTATCAGGTGCCCCTCCCATGATAATGGTGCCCCCCCCAGGTGCCCCCCTGCTGAGAAAACGCTACGCCACTGACCCTTATTAATCCTCTCACGTTCTTGACGCAATTTTGAGCCTATTAGGGATACTTTAAAGCCTTTGTTGCCATCAGGGGTATTTAGAAACCTTTAGTTTAGTTACTTCAACCTCTGCAGTTGTCTTTGAGTTAGCTGTAGGCAGAAAACTAATTTTGGAGAGGTAATTATAAGAGTGAGAGAACTCTATTTATTATTGATAATCTGGCAACCTCTGCGTCATAAAAACTTGAAAGGGTTAATCCATTGCATACGATTTTCTCCGTGACTGTATAGCCTATACACACACAGTACAAAGTATACACACCCAGTATAAACAGACACAGAGTATAATTATACATACACACACACACACCCACACACACGGGCGCTGCGGCTACTATACACCTGCATACATAGGTGGAAATCCCCCCACACACACACACACACACACACACACACACACACACACACACACACACACACACACACACACACACACACGTAAATAAATGCAGGCATGCATGCGCGTACACACACACACACACACACACACACACACACACACACACACACACACACACACACACACACACACACACACACACACACACACACACACACACACACCTCCCCGTGGCGTAACAGATAGCGCGTCTGGCTCACAACCAGAAGGTCCCGGGTTCGAGACCCGGGCGGGGAAGAGACATTTGGGCAAGTCTCCTAACGGTGTAGCCTCTGTTCACCTAGCAGTATAAATAGGAACCTGGAATAAGTGGACGAAGTTGTGACGTCCCATCTGGGGTTGGTGATCGGTTACAAGGTGAGATGGGTATCGTACTGGTCAACCTAAGCTACTGGTCAACCTAAGCCTTCGGGTGAGACTGGTACCGTAGTGAGAATGGTACCGTACAGATTAACCCTAAGCCTTCGTTTCCAGATTCGCCAATTGGCTAAAAATACAGGCTACACACACATCCACAGCCATTCCAACGATACATAAACACTTAACATGCATTTCACGCAATACATTCCCAGTTAAGGAGGCGCGATAATAATGAGCTTAGCTCGCATTGCGTGGATTCCCCTTGACGAACAAGCAAGTGAATTACACACGGGCGCTGCGGCTACTATACACCTGCATACTTAGGTGGAAACCCACACACACGTCACACGTAAATAAATGCAGGCATGCATGCGCGTACACACACACACACACACGGGCTCTGCGGCTACTATACACCTGCATACATAGGTGGAAACCCACACACACACGTCACACGTAAATAAATGCACACACACACACACACACACACACACACACACACACACACACACACACACACACACACACACACACACACACACAGCCCGTAGCCTAGTAGGTAGAGCTCTCGTCTCACACACGAGGGGTCGGGGGTTCAATCCCCGGCCGGGCGGAGACAAATTGGGCTTGTCTCCTTTCATGTGTTAGCCTCAGTTCACCTAGCTGTAAATAGGTACCTGGAATAAGTGGACGACGTTGTGACGTCCCATCTGGGGTTGGCAAAAATGGTACAAGGCGAGATGGGTATCATATGGTTCACCTAAGCTGATGGCTACCTAAGCCTTCGGGCGAGACGGTACCGTCTATAGTGAGAATGGTACCATACAGATCCACCCTAAGCCTTCGTTTCCGATGTCGCCAATTGGCTACATACAGACTACACACACATCCACAGCCATTCCAACAGTACATAAAACACTTAACATGCATTTCACGCAATACATTCCCAGTTAAGGAGGCGCGATAATAATGAGCTTAGCTCGCATTGCGTGGATTCCCCTTGACGAACAAGTAACTGAGTGAGTAACTGAGTAACACACACACACACACACACACACACACACACACACACACACACACACACACACACACACACACACACACACACACACACACACACACACACACACACACACGGGCGCTGCGGCTACTATACACCTGCATACATAGGTGGAAACACACACACACACGTCACACATAAATAAATGCAGGCATGCATGCGCATACACACACATATACACACACGGCACCAGCGTACGTGAGCAAATATTAAGTGAAAAAGGACAATACTGGTACCGTACTGGAGAGAGAGAGAGAGAGAGAGAGAGAGAGAGAGAGAGAGAGAGAGAGAGAGAGAGAGAGAGAGAGAGAGAGAGAGAGAGAGAGAGAGAGAGAGAGAGAGAGAGAGAGAGAGAGAGAGAGGACCCCCTCTGATAATCTAAGACGCGATTTCACACTTTATCGTGGTTATCATTAAGGAGGTAGTGCTTGTTTTTTTGGTCTATGAATTTATTATTATTTTTCTTTTTCTTCGCTAGACCTCCATCAAGCTTATAATAACACCCCCTAGACCCCGTATGAAGATAAATATGTAGTCACAAGCATAAATGCTGCGACATCAACCAGATAACGCCAACTCCTTCATCACGAAAGGTTTATACTAAGCTGAATAAAATCGTCTGACGGTAGGTCTAATGAAATCTAGAAATAATTGTGAGTTTGAATAAAAAGTATAGCAATACCTTTGGAGACGAAGGGGCGAATATTATTTGGTTGATGTTGAGTATTTATGCTCGTGACTGTACATTTGTCGGCAGAAAAATGCCCGGTTCCTTCTAAAATTACAGGCTCGCTATAGTTCGCCAGGAAAAAAATTACACCTAATGGCAAGAAAGGTTGACAAAGAAATGGGGCGAAAGGTTTAAGTCGACAAACTAATGGAACGAACGTCTTAACATCTTAAAACTAATAAGCTAAACATAAAGGAGAAGGAGGTCTAGAAAAAACAACTACCGGTACCTCCCCCTTAAGCTTAGGAAGGCTCTATGGGGTAAACACGATCTCAGTTAAGGGGGGATGGGCCGGTTTTCTGGACCACTTTCTCCCTCATGTTTAGCCCCATTAGTTTTCAGATGTTAAGATGTTTACCCCATTAGTTAGTCGATTTTAAGACCTTTCGCCCAATTTCTTCGTCAATATTTAGACCTTTCGTGTTATTTATGTGTAGATTTTTTCCCTGGCGAACGTAAGTGAGCCTGTAATGTTGGAAGAACCGGCGGGACATTTTTCTACCGAAAAATGTACAAATTAATCTAGAAGGGGGATCTAATGGATTTTTTTTTTTTTTTTTATTTGATGGAGGTCTAGGGAGGAAACTAGAATAATAATGAATACATGCAAAAATCGCCCAAACAGTGAACCATCTCCCCTTAACCCTTTGATTCCCATAGTTTCTTTCATAGACTACAGTAAGAACATAAGAAAACTGGAAATCTGCAGAAGGCCTATTGGCCCATACGAGGCAGACCCCTTCTTCCCTACATCCCTATTTGTTATTTTACACCTTTATGCCGTACACTACATCTCTCACTATAATCTATACCACCTGCACTATGTATATACACTTCATCTATCGTATAGCTACATAAGAACATCTCTCACTACAACCCACATCCCCTACACTACATCTGTCTTATAGCTGCCTAAGAACATCTCTCACTACAACCTATATCCCCTAGTACTACCCCCTTAACCCTTTGGCTGCGGCCTATTTTGGGCTATTTAGGGCATATTCAGGCACTCCTGAATGATAAATCAAGCATCTGCATTAAATGATAAACTAGGCGAGAATAGGTTCAAAATGACACCAGAACGGGCTCTGTACGTGGTCTGGTTCACCCGCAGTGGTGCCAGTGAAGCGCGGGAAACCCAATATTGTGTAACATTCGCTCGCATGGCTACACTGTTGAGAGAGACAGAGAGAGGCCCGCGCGAGACACACTCAACATCAGTGAGCCGCTCGGTGCTCTGAGGGTCGGAGGTGGGCCCCTTACGCTCCCACCCACTGACACTTGATTTTTATGTTTTTTACAGGCTTTTAAAGCCTGGAAATTGCTGTAACTTGCCAGGACGTTCCGGAACGTCACCCGCAGCGAGAGGGTTAAAGATCTTAGACGCAATTTCACATTATATTCATGGTTATCATTAGACAATTAGCCTTTATGCAGTTTAGGAAGGATCTTAATTCTAAGCTTTAAAACGATCTCAATTAACACTATCTGGTGCAACGTCTTGCCCCTATTACGGTTTGGTATATTGTTTAATTATTATTGAGGGTTATTATTTTTGCCATTTTCGAACAATGTATTTTTAGTTTACGCCCTGGGGTTCCTGGGGTTATTATGATAATTGAATCTGCTGATGTGAAGACAAAACAGACTCCAACTTATATTATTATCATTATTATTATGATTATAAATACGATATTATTACTATTATCATTACTATTATTATCATTATTTATTTTTTTCCACATAAAACCTGTACGACCTGCTTGCCCTGCTGTACCCTTCCTGTCCTACCTGGTCTGCCGTACCCTGCATGCCCTGACGCACCCTACCTGCCATGATGTACGGTACGGTACCCTGTTCTGCCATGATGTATCATACCTGCCCTGCCGCACCTTACCTGCTCTGATGTACCCTACCCTGCCGTACCATACCTGCTCTGATGTACCCTACCCTGCTGCACCATATCTGCTCTGATGTACTGTACCCTACCCTGCCTATACTGACGGACCCAACCTTGCCTGCTCCGACGTACCCTACCCTGCCGTACCGTACCTGCTCTGATGTACTCTACCATGCCTACTCTGACGTACCCTGCCCTGCCCTACCTGCAGACAATGAAACAAATGAGTAACTACGGGCTCTCGGCGGCTCACGGGGGCACCTACCCTCTCCCCTCCACACTCCTTGTCCTCCTCACAGAGCTCACCAAACTCTTCATCGTCATCGTATACGCCGCGGTCAGTTCATATATTAACCCTTTCGGTATGCACATTATATATACCGGTATATATATATATATATATATATACTGTATATATATATATATATATGTATATAGGCATATAGGCTATAGCCTACAGGGTGTCCCAGGAGGAAAGGGCATAACTTTGGGAAATGATAAAACAAATTATTCTAAGCTTAAAATCTTCTATAAAAAATATTCCAAATCTCAAACAGTAAAGAGATATTGCATGTTGAAAATGGCATTTTCTTAAGTATTTCCCCATAAGGGTGGCCTAGCTGTCCTAGTGCCTAGCACACCTCCATCTAGCTGCAATTATTGTACCATGTTATCGTAAAGATATAATTTTGTAAGTTGCAAAATTATTATAGATATATTAACTCACTTTGGACCAGTTAAAAACTATCTGACATGGAATAGTCCATTACAGTGATGCGGGGGAGGACACTAATTAAAACCTTCAATATCTTTTTAACGGTTGAGATTTGGACTTTTTGTTATAGAACATTTTAGGCTTAGAATACCTTGTTTTATCATTTCTCAAAGTTATGCCGTTTCCTCCTGGGACACCCTGTATATATATATATATATATATATATATATATATATATATATATATATATATTTTTTTTTTTTTTTTTTTTTTTTTTTACACTGTACTCCCCCTCAGTACAGATAATTACACTACACTGTAATATCCTTCAGTACAGAACATATGATTACGTTACACTATACTACCCCTCAGTACATATCATTACACCACACCGTAATGTACCCACCACACGCTATGCACCACTCATCTAACACACACTATTGGTTTATCCATATATATATATATATATATATATATATGAGCTTTTAGGGGTTAAGGCCATCAGTTAAATTTGTTTGTTTTAGCTTACTTACTGCAGTTTAAAAAAATGATAGGCATAGGCCTTACCTAAACCCATCCAGTCTAAATTGAGTTAGTTAACCTAAGCCAATCTAGCAATCAAAGTTAACCAAAGCTATTCCAACCCAGCCTAACCTAATCTAACCCTATCCCATCCGGACTAACCTAACACAAACCAACCAAAACTAACCTGACTAAGCCACCCAAACCAAACATATACGGTACTAACCAAACAATACGTTTGACCTACCTAAAACCAACCTATTCTCTCCATTCATGTACCGTAAGTAAATTAGTAAACACAACATTTTAATCATGATTTACAGGTCTTATTGTGTCTCTAGAAGTGACATAAATGCCCTTAAAATGCAATTCCAGATATACAGTATAGGCCTATTGCGTTATCAGTTAATATCAAGAGTAGCCTATCAGTGATGATATGCATACTAGCAGACGTACTATAACATGTGGAAAGGATGGATGACCTAAATTGAGTGAAAAAGTTGCAAGTCCGTGAACGTGGGGGGGAGTTGCACCAAGGGGTAGATCAAGAAAAACGTAGGATCAGACTTCATGGTCTGATCTTGCCTGACAATTGAGGTACGGTACCGGTAGCTCTGAACAGGGCTGCCTGGAGCCATTAGGAGTGGACATGAAACCGGAACCGCACTTTGTGTGGTTCACTCGGTCTTTGAATCTATATACGTATGTACCGGTATGTATGTATATTTCAGTAAAAAGAACACAAAAGGACCCGTTTTGCCACTCTATTAATATAATTAACTCTATAACTGCAGGTATAACACTTTCCAACACAACCTACAACCACCATACCTCAAGTGATCTAATGACCCTGGTTATAGTAGGCCCTAACCAGTACTGTACAGTACAAATCAACTATGCAAACTCAACCAATTATATAGTGTACCGGTTTTCAAACTAGTCTGAAACAATTTGCTAATTCTGCCTTTCTATACCCTAGCCAATATTACTATGCATTAATATGCATAGCCAATATTAATCATATTTTATTACCGGTATATAGGCCTACTGTATATAAAACACAATACTCGTACATAAAGTATCATAATTATACTTTGGCCAGGACACTTTTCTACCGAAGTACAAATTTATCATGAGGAGGTACGGTACTTTATAAGCTTGATGTAGGTCTAGGGAGCAAGCAAACGATTACAAAAAGAAACAAAAAAACAAAATATAATCTAAAACCGGTGACTGGACGTCTCGGCCCATGGGACAACTCGGCTCGGACAGCTCGGCCCACTTTTGGACAACTCGGCCACGACGGCGAGACAGCTCGGCCCATTATTTGAGACAGCTCGGCCCCATGGTATGCTATGGTTAGGTTAAGTTAGGTTAGGTTAGGTTAGGTTAGGTTAGGATCAATACGAGATATATAAGTCACGATATATTGTCACGTGTTTGATGAAACGAAAAGATAGATACATAAATAGATAGGGGCGTAGTGATTCCAAAATGATCAATATAGCCATCTATATCGTTTTTATGTTGTCGAAGCAAATAAGGGTTGTGAAAGGCCGTGTTGTCTCGCAATTAACACTGGGCCGAGCTGTCTCGCCGTGGGCCGAGCTGTCCCGTGGGCCGAGTAGTCTAGCATTCCTAAAACCGGCCAAAAGTACAGTCCACTACATAGATTCCTAATCCCCTCAGAGCACCAGAGCTGAAGTCTGGAAGTGGCGGCCGTGTGTGAAGCTAGCAGCCCCTGCCGCCTGTTACTTCTGTACCAACCTCCTCTACCTCATGGCCCTGCCCTACACCTCACCTCCTATATGGATGGTTCTTATACAGACCCGCACCCTCTATACAGCCATAGCCTATCTGGTAAGTCACTTCAAAGTTCATACGGACCGCACCCTCTATACAGCTTCACTTCATACAGACCCACACCCTCTATACAGCCATAGCCTATCTGGTAAGTCACTTCAAAGTTCATACGGACCGCACCCTCTATACAGCTTCACTTCATACAGACCCACACCCTCTATACAGCCATAGCCTATCTGGTAAGTCACTTCATCACTTCAAAGTTCATACGGACCGCACCCTCTATACAGCTTCACTTCATACAGACCCACACCCTCTATACAGCCATAGCCTATCTGGTAAGTCACTTCAAAGTTCATACGGACCGCACCCTCTATACAGCTTCACTTCATACAGACCCACACCCTCTATACAGCCATAGCCTATCTGGTAAGTCACTTCATACAGAACCACGCCTCTATACAGACCCACACTCTCTATAGCCTACAGCCATAGCCTACAGTACAGTATATGGTAAGTCACTTCATACAGACACACCCTCTATACAACCATTGAACCATAGCCTATCTGGTAAGTCACTTCATACAGACCCACACTCTCTATAGCCTACAGTATATGGTAAGTCACTTCATACAGACCCACACCCTCTATACAACCATTGAACCATAGCCTATCTGGTAAGTCATTATTATTATTATTATTATTATTATTATTATTATTATTATCCAGCTGGCTGAAAATGCCAATTCGTCACCAACGACTACAGTATATTATATATTAGTATTTTGTTCTGGAGTTTAATGGAATTATATCGATATTGCCCATATACATATTACAGTATATTCATGCCAAGTTATGACCCTGCATTAATCTTCGTTTTTTCGTTCATCCCTGTAGTTCACCTTTAACCCACATAGGCCTAGTCCAATGAAAACTATTATAACTTCCGCAGGTAGCCTAATGACATATATAGCCTATATATAAATGGTGTATGGGTCTTAAAGACGGTAGGCCAATGTATGTTACAAAGATTGAGATATCTCACGGATGTGTTAATAAATCTGAAATAATTCGCGGTAGGCATTCATGAATATTGTTATAAAATATTTCAGACATAGGCCTAGGCCTAGGCTAATAGAAACTGGATAGACTAAATGTTAGTTTCTGAGGGTGAAATAACGAAGATCATAATGTGCAAGATTGCCCATTAAAATAGTAAAAGAACGAACCTGGACCGTTGGACGCACTACTGAAGAGTCGGTATAAACAACCCCCAAGAGTAACGTGCCCACCTCCGAACACTGACAAACATCAACTGGTTTAAAAGTTACTTTGGGCGGGAGTGCGGGACCTGGAGCTATACATCTTATTAAATCATGTTATTATCAGCGAATGAATAATATTCAAAATGCCAACACTGAAATATTATTATAATGTTGCCAATATAATATAAATATACCGTATAGCTAATTATTATTATAGGATCGCAAAAGTCTTACCAGCAAAAGATAAAGATGTTCGTGCCGCAGAAAATTTAAAGGTGAATTCCAGGAGTGAAACCATTCAAACTACAATGTCCATTGGGATCTGCTTGATTTGAGGATTGGAAGGGCTTCACTTGCCATCGATCTCTATAAACAACTATAGTTTCTAGTGTTGGACTTCAGTGGGTGAGGCCATTACATGAATTATAATCTAACATAGCCTATAGCTCAGTGGGTGAAGTTGAAGAGTTCTCATGCCCATTATTTTCCTATTTTTCGCTCGACATAGCCAACAGTTGTTGATTCGATGATCCCTATTTATTTTGTTATTGTGCGAATACTGTATTCGCTCAATGTGCATTTATGCTGGCTATCATTAGACGATTTTAGTTAGCATAGGAAGGATCTATAGGAGTCAGGTAATGAAGTTGGTTTTGACCCCTTAGATTCATAGAGGCCCTTGAAAAACTGTATAAAATCGTCTAATTATTGCCAGAATAAAAGGAAGAACTGCGTCCTTAAAAAAAAACCAAAAAAAACAAATATCAAATAGAATTAAATATAAAATAAAAATATAAATAGGAACAAATGGGGATTGGGCCTGATCATATAGATACATAATAGATAGCGTCCTTAAATACCGAGAGATAAGTAGGCTATATCTACTGTAGCCTATAATTATGAACAATAGGCTACATAATGAAAGTTGTTGGCGAAAATTATGGGGTGCCCTCTTATTCATTTATTTGTTTCTCTCTACACCTCCATCAAGCTTAAACATATATTCTCATGGCCGTCCTTTCGAAATATATTTGTATTATTTCAGTAGAAAGATGTCCACCTAAATTGCAGGCTCGCCAGAAAATAATCGACACCTAAATGGCACGAAAAATCTTAAAATTAACAAAAATGGAGGTGAAAGGCCTTGAAATTTCCAAACTAATGGCGTGAACCCAACATGTTTTGTATTCAGTTTATTTGGAGGACTGACAGATTGGGTGAATGTAGGCTGTGGGTGGATGTTTAGAAGGGGGGAGTGAATGCTACTACTCGGCCCACGGGACAGCTCGGCCCAGTTTTAATTACGAGACAACTCGTAATTAACCTAATTCCTAACCTAACCTAACCTACACATTATGAATCGAGAGAACTAGCCTATGACATAATTATACAATAAACGAACATTTCGCCCACATTACACACACGCCATAAACCCATAAAAACATATTTTTAAAATGCAGATCAAACACCCTAAACCTAGAAGACCGAAAAAGATTTAAGAAGGAGGATACAAAATGCAGACTGTGTGAAAAAGATACAGAAAACTTAGAACATTTTATCCTGGAATGTGAAGAATATAATGAAATTAGGACAAAAATAACAAGATTACACAGGCCATAATCCAAGACACTGAAAAACTTATAGGAGAGTTACTATTCAAGAAAGAAGGAAACGAAGAGATAAAACAATACTTACATAGATGTTGGAAAAGGAGAGAAATGAGGATAAAAGAACTTGACGAAAGAACAGAAAATTAAGAATACAGGAAAAATTAGGAGAGACAAAGTGTCTTAAAAATTTATAAAAAATGTAAAAGAAAGTAAGAAAAGTGTAACAAGAAAAGTTTTAATACTAGGAAAAAAGAAAAAAAAAGTTACAATATATTTTGGAAAACATGTAAATTTATAGAAAATAAGGACCCCAGTAAGAAGATGAAGAAATAATACATCTACAGTGAAGAAAGAAAACTGGGGAAGGTGTAAGAAGACCAACGAGGGGCCGATACTTAAGGCTATCCCTCAACATCATCATCATCAACCCTCCACTTAGCTCTCCCCATCCTATATCCTGACTAGTCTTGTCAAATTGCCCCATAGCAAAACATGGGGCCGAGCTGTCTCAAATAATGGGCCAAGTTGTCTCGCCGTCGTGGCAGAGTTGTCCAAAAGTGGGCCGAGCTGTCCGAGCCGAGTTGTCCCATGGGCCGAGTCGTCCAGTCACCGGGGGGGGGGGGGGGGGGGGGGGGGGTGTGTAGGAATCGGTTATTACACCATACCCGAAAAAGGATTTATGGAGCTCCGATTTTACTCAACTATCTGAATAATTTTACCAACACACCTAAACTTCGTTAAATGCGGAAATAGCCTCACGAAAATATCAAGCCCTGGTGGGGGCACGAACTCTCGACCCTTGGGTGTGAGGCAGACACCTTACCAGTTAGACCAATAGAGATATCCCACTTAGCCTGTTCGGCTCAGGGTATTTCCGCATCCGAGGTCTGTCTAGGCTAGCCTACTTTCGGGTATGGTGTAAAAACCGATTCCTACAGGACGAGGAATAGGATAGGAGAGAGCAGGGAATGTTGTGAGGGGAGCGGCTGTACGCAGCCGGATACCTTACCCTCTACGCATGCGCGAAAATGTAAGCCTCCCTTAGCCCTGCCCCCCTGTTCCCCGCGTTTAAATAAACCCTTCAAACCGTTCCTGCCAGCTCGCTCTGTAGTAAGCCACTTTCACACATTCACGATGTTGGTCCCAATGTACCACGAGGTACACATATTGGTACATCGGCAGTGGCAGTGACACGATGTAGGCGTTTGACGACGAAGCCTCGACGGTGACACGTCGTAGCCACGACGGACCAGATGGTACCACGGTTGCAACACGACGGCGCCACGTCAATGCTGTAACGGTCAAAATTCCGGTCAAAACCTTACCCCGACGTGGCACGAGGGGCGATGGACTTATGATGGTGCCACGTGGCTGACCCGACGAGGACGACGCCACAACGTCAGGCAGCCTGACAGATATCGTCAATACATATGGTGTTAAAGGTATTACGTTCAACGGTCAAGTTTAAGGTAAGATAAGGTCGAATTATTTCTTTGTAAGGTATAGGCCTATGAAATTTTGTATATAAAATCAAGTTTTTGTCGTAGAAAGCTGGTTCTTTGTAAATAACAATCTGTATTAATTGCCGATATACGAAATTAATATCTAAAAACTGTATCGAGCGTTAAATTATATGAAAATAGACCATGAAGTGAAGCGAAAATATTTACCAGTGGGTGACAGCGGCGACGGACAAAAAATATTCAGGAAAAATAAAAGTTTTGATCGTACATTGGCCATATATGTACCATTAGAAAGCTAATGAAAAATCCTATATATCACTTGCTTACAGAATATTCATTGTCCCACATTTTATCGGTGAAAATGGGGAGGGAAAGTATGGGCGGACTGAACAGTAACCTTCACCTACGGTGAAATTCCACATATTATTTTTATTTATTGTTTTGTTGAAATCTTATATAATAACCTTTCCTCTTGTCGTTCATAAAAATAAAAAATAAAAAAATAAAATTATTATGGGTGAAAACCAATTGAGAGCGAATATTTTGGTGCGGCTGGGATTCTATAAAAACAAAAAACTATAGGCATAGTTATAGATTTATTTCTATAAAATTCAATATTGATGATAGCATATTCTAAACACCGCCATCATGTTCAGCGGAAAAAATTGCTGTGATTTAGTATGAAAATAAAAATAACGATAAAAAAACGATATACCGGTACCGGTATATCTCATATAGTATATAATATAACAGTGCGTTTAATCTCCACAGGTAGGCTACACTTTGTGATGAATCATATTTTCTCTAATTGTGGAAGGTAAAATGTATTGATATAAACCTATCTTGTGCAAAAGGATTGATATAAACATAGCTTGTGTAAGGATGGAATCGTCGAAAACACAGGAACAATCTCCTCTATCTAAACCCGTCCACCCACACAAACACTACCTTGTTTTTGTTTTTTGTTTTTTTTGTTTTGTAGATGTTTAGGTGACAATCACCACGGTCGATCTGGGGATCCGCCGCTGTGTTAAATTAATCAATAACACTTAGTATTTCCTTTGGCTTTTACTATTATAAAAACTACTGTATTAGGTAAAATGAAATTCAATTCCATAGAGCATAATTATAATAAAATTTATTGCATACCGTGTATCAGTGGCGGTCGATAATTCGATATAGCCACACACGCACACGCACACACACTCACTCGACAATTAACACATGTGTTTCGGTAATCATACCGGTACACTGATTTTTCATTTGAACTTATTAACTCGTTTAATATAAGTTGATTATGGAATATTATATACGGTACAGGCCTATACCATATCAGGTCTTTATTTATTCATCATGTGCGTATTTATAGTGTTGTCAGAATACTCCACTAATTCGAAGCACTGTCGGTCCGCTGCCATTCGGATTACATGACTTTTACTGTAATATATTATAACTATTTATACCCTGACGCCGCCACGTCGATGCCGATGCAACCTGATGCAGACACCCCAGACCCACGTCATTGACACGTTGTACCCGACGTTACCCGATGGTACCACGCCAAAAGTCCATCGTGCAAAATTTTTGAACAAATCCAAAACTTTGGTGGCCAAGCCCGATTTGCCACGTCCCGCACCGCGGGGTAACACGACGCTCCCCGACACACGTTGGGGATTGCACCACGTGTCCCGATATTCAAATCGGGGTACCTCGGGACCAACATCGTGAATGTGTGAAAGTGGTGTACAGTCACTAGAGCTCCCGCCTGGCATTCCAGAAATCCAGTGTTCGATCCCACTCGAAGTTTAGTATATTTTTATATTTTTATTTTGTTATTTGTGTTATGTTATATTTTATTATATTATATTATATTAGGGTTAGGTTAGGTTAAGATAAGTTAGGTTAATCTAATATAATATAATATAATATTTGTACATTTTCGGCAGTGGGCGGGGCCTGGGGTAAGGTATCCGGCTCCGTACAGACCCTCCCGTTGTGAGACGCGCTTGGGTTGGGTTGTGGAAGTTGCCAGCCGCCCAAGCGAGTTGCCAACTGGGCAGTTAGTAGGTGCGTGTGGTGCACCGCTCAGTGAAGTTGACTAACCATTCCCGTTCATCTCTCGGTCGATTTGGCTCAAGCTTGTTCCTCTCTGTTCGTTCCTCTCTGTTCGGAGCTTTCGCTTCCCGGAAGGTGAAGTAGTGTAAAGTCAGTGAAAGTAGGCTAGCCTAGACAGACCTCGGATGCGGAAATAGCCTGAGCCGAACAGGCCAAGTGGGATATCTCTATTGGTCTAACTGGTAAAGTGTCTGCCTCACACCCAAGGGTCGAGAGTTCGTGCTCCCACCAGGGCTTAATATTTTCGTGAGGCTATTTCCGCATTTAACGAAGTTTAGGTGTGTTGGTAAAATTGTTCAGATGGTTGAGAATAAGATCGGAGCTCCATAAATCCTCTTTCGGGTATGGTGTAAAAACCTATTCCTACAGGAGGAGGTAATGAGAGAGGGAAATGTTTCATATCAAATGTGTTTCTGACCTTAACACATTTGGTACCAAGGAAGTTTCATATCATAGAGGATTTGTATCCAAGACATATATATTATGCTGAAAACATTTTGTGCCCATATTTTGTACCACAAATAATTTTAACAAAAAATTATGTTTTATTCCCTAAATGTTTTGTATACAAGACGTTATCGTAAGCAAAATCCGTACTCATGTATTATATTCAAACCAAGTAACACACACGACATTTATTGAATGGATGATTTATATCAATATTGCAACCCGTAATAATTATGTTCTCTAGTTAGTACGTCTATTGCTGTTGCTCTTGAGATAAAGAACTATAGGCTAAACACAATACAATCATATGAAGCCTGTCTTTGATCTTCCTTTTTCCAGTGTGTGTTCGGGAGAGAGGTGAAGCCTGCCCAGATGGTGGGTTGTCTGCTTGTGGTGGGAAGCTTGCCGGTAGCCCGCTTCTCAGAGATGTATGCAGGCAGAGACACACTTACCTCATCTGTCATCATAGCGGCACAGGTGGCTGCGTGTCTGTCTACTGTGGCTTCACTTGTGGTCGAGGCAAGTACAAAGGTTTCCGGGTTGTTGTGATTGGCTGATACTCCATGGAATGACTCGGCCTAGGAAATCGATTTGGGATCTTTTGTTATAATATTTAATCTATTTGTAATTTATTATATTATATTTATGTTAAGTTAAAAGTGATATATTTCATATCTCTGCATACTGCTATCATTAGTTAGAATAAGTGTTGTTTTATATCTCTGGATGGTAGACCTACCATTCTTAATTATCCCATAAACGGCGAGCGTCCTCATATGAGTCCGTACTGGGCGAAGGCGAGCGTCCTCATATGAGCCAAGGCCTAAAAAAAAAATGTAAAAGGCCCCAGTAGCACTTAAAAATAAAAAAAAATGGTGTTTAATTGAGATAATTCACCTCCATACCTACTATCACTTCTCCACATATGTCAAAATTCCCCCCCCCCCCCTTCAATTATCACCTATTTGTCCTCTTATTCGCATATTTATTGGTGTTTTTATCATGCCAATATCTCCAAACCCGTCTAAGCCTTGCTCATGTTGCTAGAGATGGTGTAGTGTCTGAGAGTGTGAGTGAGTAAGTCAGTCTAGCTCCAGGTTTCGAAAAGGGAGGGTGTGGCGGCTGTGGCCCGCCTCAGCTCCACACTTATTGAATGGCCGGTCGGCAATTATTCGCGATTTTGACCATACAAACACTATTCCCACTTGTTTTATTGTTGTTGTTGTTCCCCAAGCTGCCTGGCCGAACAGCCCCAAGGCCCCGAGCAAGGCCAAGGCCATAACCGAGCACCCCCACAGAACCTTCCCTGCCGACCACAATAAAGCCTGGGTGACCGAAGCCACTCCATGGCGGGGAGCTGAGGAGGGTGCGGAAACGCCCGGGAAACCAAAGACCCACCCAGGGCCCTGTGCCCCTCAGCAATTATGAAGAGAAAGTTGAGGGGCAAAGGAAAACTGTGACGCTTTGGCTTCCAATCTTGGTAGATTGGGAGGTCAATCCACGGAAGAGACGCCGTCACTTGAGATCTAGAAAATATATAAGTAAAAGGAAGTCAGAGTAAGCTATGGGTATGGCAGAGATCGTTCAGTTCTCACTCTGATAGACTAGCCCATCACCACATGACTAGAACCCAATCCTCTCAGCATCAGCTAGGAAAGGCCCTAGAAAGCCACCTTTGGCGGGGGGATAGCTCCCCTATGTCAACCCCTTTCCCGCCCTTGTTTTATTGTGGTTACATGTTGCTATCTTCATATTAAACGTAAAATAGGCGCTATGATTAAGTAATAACGATATTTATCGTAAAATTACGATTATGGGTGGGAATGAAGTCTAATATGTCCGCCCAGTTGTGTGGTGTCCATTACACATAACTCGCCGTTTTGGGGTTGGTAATTTACTTCACTAAAATTGCATATTGTAAACGTTTGATAAGAAATTAAGAAAGATATCTGAAACCCAACTCACTTCAATCTACCAGCCAATCAGTTGCGACGATACACGATACTATAGGTTAATAATAGACCACTTGTAAGTTCAGGCTATAAGGAAGGTGGAGCCATACAAATCGATATTAAACATAAATGCAATATAAATGTAGGTGTCAATGAATAGACAGTAGGCTATGTTCCATTTCCATATGTATTCATCAATGTATTATAACTGAATTTTAGCTGGCAAGTCTGATAAATATTGATGTCTACAGCTCCAACTTCCTTATAGAATGAAACTCTCAAATGGTCAATTGTAAAGCTGGACTGGATGAAATATAATAATGCTTGCTTTAAATGTCGTATCTCTATCTAATTACTAAATATTCCTTGTTTTGTTCCAGTTACTGCTGAAGAACGACCATCGGAGTGTGGTGGAGCAGCAGGCTTGGTTGTATGTGTGGGGTTCTTCATTAGCAGGAGTATCACTAGCTATACATGCTGACCTGTCTGCACTATCTAACTTACATTTAGAGGTTAGTGTGTGTGTGTATATGGTTGGTGGTATATGTGTGTGTGTGTGTGGTTCTTCATTAGCAGGGGTATAACTAGCTATACCAGCTGATTTTTCTGTTGTATCTAACTTACATTTAGAGGTTAGTGTGTGTGTGTGTGTGTGTGTGTGTGTGTGTGTGTGTGTGTGTGTGTGTGTGTGTGTGTGTGTGTGTGTGGTTGGTAGTATGAGGGAGGGAGGGTTCTTCAATAGCAGGAATATCGCTATCTACAAATGCTGATCTGTCTGCTGTATCTAACTTCCATTTAAAGGTTAGTTTGTGTGTGTGTGGTTTTTCATTAGCAGGAGTGTCTCTAGCTATATATGCTGATCTGTCTGCTCTATCTAACTTACAGTTAGAGGTTAATTCGTGTGTGTGTGTGGTTCTTCATAAGCAGGAGTAGCCTATCACTAGCTATACATGCTGATGTATCTGCTCTATCTAACTTACAGTTAGAGGTTAGTTCGTGTGTGTATGTGTGTGACTGTTGTGTGTGTATGTGGTTATGAGTGGGAGGAGATCATTATGAGGAGTATATATAGCTATACAGTACATGCTGACCTGTATGCTCTATTTACCTTAAACTTCGAGGTTAGTCTTTCTCTCTCTGTTCAATTCAGTTGTAGGTCAGATTAATAAAGCCTTTTCAACAGCACACTCTGTGAGAACAAAAAGAGGAAAACCTCTGAAGCATAGGGTAATGTTGATGATGGTATTATTTAAAAATAGGATCAGTGTTTTCTACTCGTTGACGAACCAGGACCGGCCACGGACTACGTGTCAGAAAATTCTATGTACCCACGCACCCGGCAAAATTATAAAAACTTAAATAATGAAAAATAAAAATGAAAATAACCGGCGTCTTTTCGTTGATAACTGTAAATGTAAACTCTGTGTGAATGAATTTGATTTTGAACATCAAACATTTTTTAAAAGTTACATTACCAATACAAAATTTTTGTTTCTAAATTCTTCTGTTAATGTAACATCTCCATGTAAAGTAAAGAATGTTATCTATTTAATAACCTGTGAGAAATGTGGTATACAATATGTTGGAAAGACGGAGCAATGTTTAAGAGAAAGAGCCTACGGGCATAGATCAGGAATTAAGAACGGCATCGACTCCAAGATTCTTCTATATAAGCATTTTAACACAGATTGTACTAAATTTGATTGTAAATACAAAATTATAGAAATTGTTCAAAGTAATCAAAATGTTTTAGATAGAGAAAATTATTGGATTGGAAAATTAATGACCATCTATCCATTTGGACTTAACAATCAAATAAAAAATGTAGGCAACATTTTGTATAAAGATTTATTAAAAAACGATTTTAATAACCCATATTTTAACTTCCCTGTTTTAAACAGAAGACCTGGTAGACACGGTAATAGAAGACTAAATACATTTAATAAAAAGAAAAGCAGGTCTGATATTATAATTATTGTTAATAATTTATATTCATTATATCGAAATTTCGGAATTAAAAAAAAAAGATTCATTGAAAGGCCTACAAAAGAAAAGTTTTGCTCCTTTTATAGAAAATATTCTAAATAATAAACATAATTTCACAAATAAATTTAAGAATATAGTCTTTGCTTTTATGGGATATATTAGAGCTAATTCTAAGAAATCCAAAGATAACCGTATTAAAGATAAAGTCATGTCCACTTTAAATTATTCCTCTAAAATTTTAGACAAAATTAATGTTAACAGTCTTATTAATTCAAAGAAAGTTAAGTCCATGTTACCAGATGGTTGTAAAGATTTCAAACCATTAATAGTGTATTCATATGAACGACCTGTTGGGTCTATTATTTGTAATTATAATAAAGTTTTAGGAAATCTTTCAGATAATGATATTTTCAATAATAATAAATGCGTGTGTGAAAGAGTCATGGATATGCCAGCTAGCAGACGTGATGCACTAGCAAAGTTCATTTATAGTCCGATATGTCACATATTAACAGGTGATGTAGAACTAGTTAAACATTTTGCAAACGACAAATTAGCGGAGCTATGTCGTAAAGGGTTTAAATTTAGAATAGGGAGTAATAAAGTAACATGGGACATAATTTTAAAAGATATTGTTTTTTCAGTCAATAAATTAAAAGATAAATTGTTAAAAATTGCGTGCTGCAATGCGAGAGAACTAGAAGCATGGTCTAAATTATTAATTAAGTTAATTAGAAATAAAAATTTCTCGCTTAAAAATGAATTTAATCTTTCAGATTTTATAGACTATAATTATAATAAGCTTAAAGCTGATTTAATAAATTTACATAAACATTTTGTAATCACTACAGTAGATAAAGCCAGCAATAATTATAGTTCCACATGTAAGAAATTTTATCTTGAAAATATGAAAAAAGAATTAGGTATTAAGGGTAACATATTACGTAAAAATATTTGCGGTAATTCTGTTTATGAAATTCAAAATAATCTGAATATTGATAACTTAATCGATGAACATACCAAGAAAAATATAATATTTGATATTAAACTTTCTGATAAGAAAAAGTGCATTGCAAAATTATACATGTTACCTAAATTTCATAAAAGACCTTATAAATATCGCTTTATTGCCGGAGCAAAATTTGCTACCACTAAAACTCTATCAGAACAAGTAGTAAATTGCTTAAAATACATTAAAAGTACTCATAAAAGATATTGTAATACCATCATGAGAAGAACTGGCATTAACTATTATTGGAGTGTTGACAATTCGTTAGAAGTTATTGATAAAATAAATACCATGCCGAAAGTTACCTCGGTACATAGCTTCGACTTTTCAACTTTGTATACCAATTTGCCTTTAGATTTAGTATATTCAGAGCTTTGCTTTATTATAGATTTGCACTTTGACAGGTTCGTTAGGAATGGTAATTATTTCATAAATGTTTATACATATTTTAATAATGCATCACTTAGCTCTACTCCCACTAGTTCTGTATATTTTGATAGAACTAAACTTAAAGATGCCCTTAAATTCCTCCTTTTCAATACTTATGTTAGATTCGGGCCGTACATTTTCAAACAAATATTAGGAATTCCTATGGGTGGAAATGCTAGCCCTTTAATTGCAGACTTATTCTTGCTTGCTTTAGAATTTAAATATATAAAAGACTTAGTTGACAGTAGCAAGAAAAATAAAATTCCAGAAAAATTAGCACTTGCTAAACTGTTAAGTAATAATAGTAGATATATTGATGATATTCTTGTTTGCAATTTGTTAAATTTTAATCAAGTTGCTAAACTTATTTACCCTAATTCTATTCCCCTCACACAATGTAACGTAAATTATAAAGTTGAAAATTTTCTTGATATAAATATAGAGATTGTTAATGAACAGTGCATACTTAAAGTATATCACAAAGTTGATGATTTTAATTTTAACGTAATAAACTTTCCTTTCCCTAGTAGTAATATCGATAGTAAAATCACTTATAATTGTTTTTATTCCCAATTAATAAGATTTTGTAAAATCTGCACTAAAGTAGATGACTTTTGGGCTAGAGCTAGGTTACTATACAGACTCTTAGTGGACAGAGGTTTTGAGGCAAGTAAATTGTTCCATAAATTTAATCTTTTTAGGGTCAATTATTGTGACTGTATTCTAAAATTTGACATCAATAATTTTAATCAAGCATTTTTAACTTGAAGTTTCTTGTATAACCTCTGCTTACTTTTTGTCTGTATTTATTGTTTATCTTTTTCTTTTTCTTTTCTATTATTATTATTATTATTATTAATATTGATGATTTTTTAAATTTATTGTTCTTGTTAAAAGAGTACTCTTTGTTTAAATCTGTTGTTACTTCATATTTTGCAATTATTTCTCTTTATATTATATGTATTCATTGTCGATAGTATCAATTGCTTACTTTTGCGATTTCCTTAGTTTATTTGTGCTATAAATGTAGGTTATTTGTAGGGTAGTTATTGATAGGGGTCACTTGAGGCATGCTATGCTTACAGGTACCTACCCGATAGCACTATCGTTAGTGAGTGCTGTACTGTATTTTATATATTATTTTGTAATAGTATAGATATCTTATCAATATTTGTATTTTTTACTATTGTTAATGTCTTGTCATGTTGCAAATTTGATTTTAAATAATATTTTGACATTTAACATGTAGTTTCTTTATTCATGCAGAGTTTAGTAAAATTTGCCAGAACGTCCCGGACTTCCCAAACTTGACTACTTCCTTTAACGTGACGATAGTGCGTTGTTATATGTGCGATTGGTTTGCTTGGGAAACAGATTAACTTGCTCATGTAGTGATGTACACCCTATGTGGTGGATTGTGTTCTTTTATTTAATAATTTTCATTTTAGTAAGCGTTGTTTCCACATAGCGATTTTGATAATTTAATTTGACTTTATATTGTCCTTGTCCCAATTTTGGTTTGTTTAGTTTGCAAGTTTTACATTTTAATTTTAAAGCTTAGAGTATTTAAACAGTAGCCTATCTATCTATATTACATTAATTAATGTGTAATGTTTATGTAATGTGTAATGTGTAAAGAACATAATAATATATTAATGGAATATTCCTAATTGTTTACACCATATTTCCATAGACGTGGTCGATACTGTACGTGGTGGCAGCGGTGGGAACGTCAGCGCTGGCCGGGCTGTGTGTTCCCTTCATAGTCAGAAATTTGGACACTATAGCCAAGGTGGGGGCTTTACTTACATCATGTATTGTACCATAAGAAATTAAGCCTATAAGTTACTATTTTTCTTCAATTGGTCATTAAACAAGGGATTTCAAATTAAAATTCAAGTTTCCCATGAATATAATGAAATAGGTGTGAGAGGAATAGGCTAACTACAAAATAGTAGATCCTTGCAAAGTTGTATATTTTTATGATTGGTTTAACTCTGTCGCTCTCTCTTACTAATCTCACAGCATCAACGAATATATGGTTCTGTTGTTAAACAGGCCTCAAATAATGTCTCTCTTTACTTCCACTTACAGGATTGCATTATTTGCATACCTGTCTATTTTATAGCTACCCCATAATAAGCAGGGAGGGTTTTGTGGGGGCGCTCGGTTATGGCCTTGGCTTTGCTCGGGACCTTGGGGCTGCTCGGCCAGACAACCTGGGGAACAACAACAACCTCCCACCATAACTTACAGCCAGTGAACATATCCTAAAATTCTTCTTTCCCCCCTACAGGACCACCGCCTTTGACAACACTCTGCTACGTATGAGCCAATTAACTCCTGACAGATACACTCATGTATTCTTAAGTTCTTTTACGTTCCGTATCTTGTCAATCACGCAAATAAAATTACATGTGCAGTTGCGAATAATGCCTTTTAACCCTGTCTTTCTATCCCCCTACAGGACTACCTAGCCGCCCTCAACAACACCATGCTCTCCGTGATGACAGCCATCTTCTTCCCCTTGGCCTTCACGTTAAACCATCTGTACCTCCTCTCCCTGGCCATCCTCCTGTGTGGTATCTGGCTGTATGAGAAGAAGCACTTTCCCTGCTACCCGCCATCCAAACAATCCTCTTCTGGTTCTGTGTCGCCACCCTTACCGCATCCGAGGACATATGAAGAGGTTAATAATGTGGAGGAATCTTTACCATTGGTCTGACTCTGGTTTTGATTGATTTGGTTTCTCGTCAGGTCAGGTGAAGACATAGCCTTTACAACGGCACCTCGTATCTTCTGTTCGAAGAGTGTTGAGAAGGTGTGTGTTGGAGAGAGAGGATTCTGTTAGAGTGGCTTTCTTATGTGTTGTTAGTCAGTATACTGGTCTTTGCATCGTAACAATCATAGGTATTGGGCAATTTTATTCAAACATACATAAATACTATATATTTTTAAAGACTGAGTGTTCCACATGAGGTGCAGTTTCAGTCTCACATCCTATGGCGGCGTTCCAAGCAGCCCTGTTCAGAACTGTCTCACTTATCAGTTTTTTTAATTTGAAGTCAGAGCATATGGTCTGATCCCACATCTATCCCTCGATGCAGCTCCCTTCATGTTAACGGACTTGCAACTTTTTACCCAATGTAGTTCATGTCCAAACCAACAAAAACTGTTTGCATGCATCTCATCATTGATACTCTTGATATCTAAACGTCTCCTCAACTACTCATGGGATCTTCTATCTTGCAGTTTTGGCCCCACACATCCATCTAACCATTCTCATTTCATTACGTTCCATTCTGTTGAAATCATCCACTTTGACCAGGCCATATATCTGAATCATAGGTCATTGCGCTTTTAATACACACATATTTCGAAGGGAGTGCGAGACTTCTCATGGGTTAAAATTGGCAGTAGTTCTCTGAAATTTCCCAATCCACATCTAGTGGCGGGTTTGGCCCCACCACCGACATGGTCTCTTCCAAGTAGCAAAACTTGTTCACAAGCTCAAGTGACTCATTGCCAAAGTTGACACTCTCAGACCAATCACTCAGCACGAGCTCCCCCTTTAATACTACAAATACAAATTTCTGAATGTCGGACTTCTTTATCGGCAGAGGTCTTTTTATCCCAGTCCAACGCTTCTTGCCATAATGCACCCAGCCACGATCGACAGATGCTACGCTGAATTGAGTTCGTGCCCACCCCTTTCCTGCACACTGCACATGGGTAGGCACCACTTGCGTTCCACATTTTCTCACCCATATTCACTGTGCATAACCTTGGTTTTATTTATATTACCTTATATTATTATTTATAACAACATATTTGTATTGATAAATACAAAACATGCATTTCAAACCAAGCATTTTCGTGATTTGGATACAGTAGTTTATAGACAGTTGATTTGTAGAATATTCCCAATAGGCTATCTGGACCCCCTTCTTTCTCATGTTTAGCCCCATTAGTTTTGAGATTTCAAGACATTAGCCTCATTAGTTTGGTGATTTTAAGACCTTTCGTGCCATTTAAGAGAAACCGGCCGGGCATCTTCCTACCGAAAAATGCACACATTTATCTCGGAAGGGGGTCTTGGGGGTATTTTTTTTAATCATGATTGAGGTCGAGGGAAGAAACTAAAAAAATAAAATATTAATAATTATTAAAACAAAATCTCCCCTCATACGATGACGCATTTCTTTTCTGTTTTCTGGCTGTTAATAGACGATTTTATTCATATTGGGAAGGGCATATGGAAGTTAGAGGGTTAATAGAGATAGTATTTATCCTTTTAATTCCCACAGATCCTTCCCATAAAGTATAAAATCATCTAATGATAGCCAGAATAAACTGTCAAAATGTGTCATAATCTTCCAAGGGTTAACTGATTAGAGGGGAGGACATTCACAATAGAGATCTACCTTTGATTCCATTGTTGATAAAGCTTGATTGCCTCTCTTAAGGGGGGTCACCATCTTTTTTTTTATCTTTCTCTCCCTTTCTCTCCCTTTCTCTCTTTCCCTGGCTTGTATCCATTTGGCCCCATTCAGCCAACTGTTTTAAGACGTTTATCTCCATCCAGGTGTCGATTTCTTCCAGGCGAGCGATAGCGAGCCAGCATTGTGTGGAGAAATCCGGCTTCGCCGGAGAAATTTTTCTATCAAAAAATGTACAAATTTAGCTTGCTGTCAAAACAAAAATATACATATGGTGACTCGCTACCGCTCGCCAGGAAAATAGTGACACCTGGATGGGGGTAAACATCTCAAAACAGTAGGCTGAATGGGGCCGAATGGATACAAGCCAAAGAGAGAGGGAGAGAAAGCGAAAAATGCGAGGTGGTCTCCCTTAAAACAAGTTATTAAATACAGCATAAAGTTTGAAGAGACTGATACTACTGTAATGTACAGCATAATCAAGTTATGAAGAAAGAGGCACTATGATCTGATACGTGTACGATACTGAAGAAAGAGGCACTATGATCTGATACGTGTACGATACTGAAGAAAGAGGCACTATGATCTGATACGTGTACGATACTGAAGAAAGAGGCACTATGATCTGATACGTGTACGATACTGTACACAATATCTTACGCTTCAGACTTCTGAAAAGGTGAAAATAACAAAATTAATAGGATCTTTACAGTTTTGATATTTTGCCAATTTTATATTTATATATACAGAGTATATATATTTATATATATATATATATATATAATTGACACCTTTTCAGTCTCGAAACTTAGATTTACTTTACTACTAGTACTAGCAATGTGATGATTTAAAGCCAAATAAATTTATATTAATACATTATTATATGAACATCACAATGTATATAGGACATTATTTATTATCTAGTTAATTACTATATATATATACCCATCTCATTAAATGTCTACTGTACACTCTAGGACATTAAGGGGAGGCAGACCGTTTTTCTGGACCCCCTTCTCCCTAATGTTTAGTCCCACTAGTTTTGAGATTAGTTTGGCGATTTTAACACCTTTTGCCCCATTTCGTTGTCAATTTTAAGACCTTTCGTGCCATTTAGGTGTCGATTATTTCCTGGCTTCCGACACTGGTATATAGGAGAAAGAGAGGGGATATGATAGACACTTTTAAGATAGTGTCAGGAAAGTATGATGAGGATGTGTGAAGGTATCTTCTTGATGCGGGAGGGAACAAGAACGAGAGGACACTCTAAGAAAATTTACAAAGAAAGAAATAGGCTTGAAAAGGCAAAGAACTCAATTTGTGATAGAGTGGTAAATGAGTGGAACGCACTGCCCCAGTATGTAGTCGATTCCGAATCAATAAGGAAGTTTGAAAGTAATCTTGATAAAGCATGGGGAAGACAAGATTTGAAGTTTGATTATAAAGCAAAAATACAGAATAGTAAAAATGTTGCGTCTGCTACCGCCGCCGCCAACACCGTGAACGACCGCAGCAGTGCAAGTACTGGTACTGAGCTGGATACACAGGCCTAAGTCACTCGTTGCTTCGGTGACAATATTATGTTTCTATGGTGATAATGTCATAGTTATTGTGTAATTTATTTCTTTTACAACCATTATTGAGTTATGTGAAACTTTTTATAACATATTTTCGGCACTTTCACTGTTATTGGATATTATTGTGTCACTTTCACTCTTATTACTTTTCTTGTTATGAATTATTGTCACTCACTGTTATTATTGAGTTATTATTACTTGTTATACATTTGTGTGATACTTTCACTTACTAGGCTAGGTTACGCTAGGCTAGGCGAGCGTACGGTACCGCATCTTCACTAACCACTTCTTCATCGTCAAAGTCACTCCCAAGTTCACTCGGTTCACGAGCACCGCATTCACCATCATCATTATCCTCCTCATCGGTACTAATAAAGCCCAGAAACTCTTATCCATCCGCCACTTAACCCTCATCTTCACTAACCACTTGTTCTTCGTCAAAGTCACTCCCAAGTTCACTCAGTTCACTATATTCACTCAGTTCACTATATTCACTCAGTTCACTATATTCACTCAGTTCACTATATTCGCTTAGTTCTTCCAGAGTGTGTGCAACACCATCGGGACTAAGCACTGCTTTCTTGGTCGTTTTAGCCTTGCTTTTGTGAGGCGTACGGTACGCGGCAGCGGGCGGCGATTCGGACACAGCGATTTTTGGGGGATTAGCTCCATCCATGTTGGATTCGTGACGAGAACTGATGCTGCATGTTAGTTTGTGCTTGGTGGCGCTGCGGTAACCCACGCATAAGCAAAAATCCGCCCGCGTGATTTAAACCCATTGATTTTGATTTTGCCTCATATGAGACCTCACGGACTCCTAACCAAAATACGTTTTGCCTCGTATGAGGCTTCCCGGATTCCAAGGGTTAACTGATTCTTTTATAAGTGTTAGAATTTTGAATAAAGTGTTTGTTATACTTGTTTGTTTTTCTGACCTGGAACTCCAACTGTTTTATTCCTCATGTAAATAACAATGCGGGTATATTTTTCACTTAAGGGGGTGTTTTTTTCAGGACCCTCGTCTCCCCCCTCTTTAGTCCCCCTCGAGTCGGCCACCCCTAACTATGGGTATGTGCCGGAGTATATACGTACATGTAATGTATGTATGTATGTATATATACACCTTCCCCATTTTTTGTTTCTTTATATGGGGGTGGCCGACTCGAGACAGAGCCCGAACAGGGATATCACAACACATCAGAAAAGAAAAAAAAAATCACACACATCTAGGTTGCCCAGGAGAAATACCCAGAGACCCAGGCCCATTTGGGGTCCCCAGCAAAAGATTCCCAGGTCCCAGATCCCCCGGAGAGGTGCCGATTTCCACAGGCTGACCCGCAGCGAAGCTGGACCACCACAAGCCCGCCCACCATGCTTCCAGGCGCACCCTTCATTACCACCGGCTCCCCGGGCCAGGCGCCTGATGGACTACTATCTAGTCCAACTGGCGCATGACCCTCTCTCCCAAACGACCGCATTTACATTCATCTATTCACAAGCATTCTCCATTCATTCCTGTTTATTACCACTTCCCTTGCCTGATCTATAGTCATTCCTCTATCATCCAAAGCTTGTCTTACACAGTCTCTCCATCTCAATGGGGGTCTTCCTATTCCTCTATCTCCCCTTGTATCTGACTCACATATTCTCTTTTTAAGCCTTTCATCTTCCATTCGTTCAACATGACCATACCAGCTCAGCACCCTTCTGTCCACTCTGGCCGACAACTGTTCCTGCTGCCCCACTATCCTACATATCTCTTCATTCCTCAATCTGTCTCTATGAGTAACTCCACACATATTCCTCAAGCAGTTCATCTCCATCAAATCCAGCTTTCTTCTCTCCTTTGCCTTCAGAGCCCATGTCTCAGCCCCATACATCACTGTTTGCACAACAATTCTTTGATACATTGCACTTTTAACTTTCATTCCGAGATTTCTCATCTTCCACATACTGTACTTCCCATTGCTCCGAAAACTTTCTTTCCTTCACATACTCTCTGTTTTACCTCCATTTCCATACCTCTATTCCTGCTTATCGTTCCTCCTAGATATTTAAAACGCACTACTTGTTCCAATATTTCCCCATCCAGCCTCGCATATAGATTCACCCTGCGATCTCCCCTATTACACACCATTACTTTACTTTTATTGACGTTCACCTTCAGCTTCCTCCTCCCACAAACCACACCAAACTCTTTGATTACCCGCTTCAGTTTCTCCTCAGAATCCGCCACCAACGCTGTGTCATCAGCGAACAGCAACTGATTCAACTCCCAAATCACTACCATTCTTTCCTACTAAACCCAATCCTCTTCCCATAGTTCTCATTTTCACCTCCCTCACCACACCATCCATAAATACACATAAATATACATACATAGTCTTACAAATTTAAGATGTTCGCCCAATAGTTTGGCAATTTTAAGACCTTTCGCCCCCTTTCTTTGTCAATTTTAAGCTCTTTCTTTCTACTTCTACCACCAATACAACACTAACTACTACTGCTACTACTACTTGTTTTATAAAACAAGACCTCCATGACATAATATAGTTGTATTATGATTAAGCCTGATATTGTATACTACTACTATTATTACTATGCCTCCTACTGATCCTTCTACTACTACTACTACTACTACTAATAATAATAATAATAATAATAATAATAATAATAACAATAATATAAAGTTGAAAGTGTTAAACAAGGACAATGATGGAATACGTACAATACATTATATTTATATAAGCGTTTTAAGTAATACATAGTTTGTGATGTACCTCTTTTTGATGTCATGAGGCTGTATTTTCTCACATCACCAGTAAAGTCAGACACAATAGAGCAGAACTTGATATAAAAATATACTATAGTTAAGAAAATTACAACACATAGGCTAGTTAAGTAATCGGACAACTCAACCAGTAGCTCTCAACCAGCGCCAACTCAACTAATACTGTTTGGTTAAGTAAGGTTAGTCAGTAGCTAAACCCACACTCCCTTATAGGGGTAGAGAGGATCACCAAGCAACCTTTAGGAAAAGGAACAGAGATGACAGGATAAGACTACATATAATAGACGCCAGCCAAAAGCAAGCACTCAGAACACCATTCATTCACCAGCCCCCAAAATCATTGGCTTCACCTCAGATGCTACACATTTCCCACAACAAAGTCGCTTCACATCAACATCTGGCATGGAGACCATCCATTCATTCCTACCATTTTTTATTTCTTTTGCTTCATCCATTCCCTTTTCACGTTTTGACACACATTGAGACACCTCATCGTACCATATTCTCGACCTTCCACGTCTTCTTCCTTCCACTTCACTAACACACAAAGTTAGGTCAGGACTATATATTGACACTTGCTTAGCTAGCCCTGGTTATAACTTATACATTAATGATCTATTGGTTGAGTTGTCCAGGAACAGAAAAAAGTCTAATTCTACTACATCTAAACACAAAATCATAGCATGCATATATCAAAACCAACCAACACAAACACCTACTTCTACTACTACATTGTATTTCCAATTCATATATCATAATCCATTTCCATGTCATTTATTTTGTTTGTCAGTTAAGTTTGTCAGTTATTATGTTTGTCAGTTTAGTTAGTCAGCTATTTTATTTTGTCAGTTATTTTATTTTGTCAGTTATTTTGTTGGTCAGTTATTTTCTTTGTCAGTATATCTTGCTTGTTAATCTATATTTGTTGTCAAGTTACTTTCTTTATGTTTTCTGAAAGTTTTGTTTACTGCAGTTTGGCTCATATCCATTAATAGTGTTTGTCAATTTATAATAGTTGTTTTATCAGGTCTAAATTATTTATCATTTACATATTGTGACAGTCAGACAATGTGACTTACACAATCAATATTACCAATATCGTAAAATATTTTACATTTAGTCTAGCTACCAATACCAATCCAAAAGAACCTGGAAATGTTACCAGAATATAGTTGTCGATCAATAATAACTTATCCGGAGAGCTTGCAGGGTATCTGAGAGTAGGCCATGTGGAAGCCTCGGTTCATGTAGTCCGCCTCCAGACTGAACTCATCCGCATCCGTCACTACACGAACGGTGAACGGTTTGGAGAAACCTATAAAAATATAAAAGAAAAGTTTGTTAAATTATAAACATAATAACTGACAAACAAAATAAATGACACGGAAATGGATTAAAGAATATGGAAATGGATTATGATATATGAATTTGTGTTTAGATGTAGTAGAATTAGACTTTTTTCTGTTCCTGGACAACTCAACCAATAGATCATTAATGTATATGAAATGCTAGGTTTTTCCAGGTTAAATAGGAATGGGAATTATCCCCAGGCTACCTTTAGGATCAACCTTTCCTGGTACCTGGCGCGGGGTACGAACCTCTGGAGGGAATTTAACCCCCCTAAAAACCCACAGGTTTTGAGATGCCTTGGGTGGGGTTCGAACCCTGGTTAGTGACGCACCACCATCACCACCAGGCCCGCGCGCTAACCCACTGTACTACCACGGACGTACAAAAGTATAGCAACCTTAGTCCGATTTTTAAGAACCACGGTGATGGTCTCTCGAGATGAGTTTATTGGACTTACCATCTACGACTATTTTCGAACCACGGTGATAGTCTCTCGAGACGAGTTTATTGGACTTACCATCTACGACTATTTTACGCTATACCTGACGTCAACTCGGGTTAGTATTATTGTGGGTGCGGGACATTTTCGAGGGCATTACACCACATTCCTTTTTAGTTAGGCTAGTCCCTAGCCTCGTAAGGTCGTAGGGTATCGTAGCCTTTTTACCTTAGCCATCTCAACTCTTGGTATAGGGTTCGCGTGACGGGTGCTCCACGTAGCTACCTGGTCACGTTCCCTAGCTGCCACCAATGAAATGCTAGGTTTTTCCAGGTTAAATAGGAATGGGAATTATCCCCAGGCTACCTTTAGGATCAACCTTTCCTGGTACCTGGCGCGGGGTACGAACCTCTGGAGGGAATTTAACCCCCCTAAAAACCCACAGGTTTTGAGATGCCTTGGGTGGGGTTCGAACCCTGGTTAGTGACGCACCACCATCACCACCAGGCCCGCGCGCTAACCCACTGTACTACCACGGACGTACAAAAGTATAGCAACCTTAGTCCGATTTTTAAGAACCACGGTGATGGTCTCTCGAGATGAGTTTATTGGACTTACCATCTACGACTATTTTCGAACCACGGTGATAGTCTCTCGAGACGAGTTTATTGGACTTACCATCTACGACTATTTTACGCTATACCTGACGTCAACTCGGGTTAGTATTATTGTGGGTGCGGGACATTTTCGAGGGCATTACAGTATAAGTTATAACCAGGGCTAGCTAAGCAAGTGTCAATATATAGTCCTGACCTAACTTTGTGTGTTAGTGAAGTGGAAGGAAGAAGACGTGGAAGGTCGAGAATATGGTACGCCTTATTGTCGAAGATGTCACATTACGGCCTTGCATCATTAGTTCCACTAATTTCTTCTAATATCTTCATAACAGAAAAATATGTGTAATGGTAGATGGCCTTTATTCTCAATTTCACTCAATAAATGCTGGTGTTCCCCAGGGATCAGTTTTGGCCCCAATTCTGTTCCTCATTCATATCAATGATCACATATCTACCACTCATAATCCAATACATTCCTACACAGATGACTCAATACTCCACAGTTCCTTCACATTTACCAATTCTTTCACCCAACCCGATCTTATACATTCAAAAATAAACACTGCAATTTCTCTGAACCAGGACCTTTCTAGAATTAATGGATGGGGACAAAAGAATCTAGTTTCCTTTAATGCACAGAAAACCAAGTACATTCAATTTTCTAACCGACAGAATCTCACTGACTCCCATATATTTTTTTAATGATGTAAATATTCCCACTTCCCCTAGTATTGACATTCTCGGTGTAACATTAACTACTAACTTGAGCTGGACACATTATGTTAGAGGCATTGCTAAGAATGCCTCTAAAAAACTGGGACAGAGTTCGAGAATTCTTCACTGACGAGCAGTTGGCCGTAATATATAAAAGTCATGTGCGTTCTCAGATGGATTGCTGTTCACCTCTGTGGGGTGGAAGTGGAGTGGTTGCATTGAGGCAGTTGGACAAAATTCAAAATAAAGCTATTAGATTAATCAATAACCCTGCAATCACACAGGACCTTCCTACATTATCCATACGAAGAAACGTTGCATCCCTTGCATTATTCTACAGATATTTTCACAGCAATTGTTCCGAGGAACTTGCTTCAATTGTGCCGCCTCTCCACATCTTTCCCCGTAGAACTAGGGCAGCTGAGAGCGCCCATGAATTTACACTTTCTCCTCCACAATGCAGAACTTCTGCTTATCAGAATTCATTTATCCCCAGAGCTACTACTCTTTGGAATTCACTTCCCTCGAATTGCTTTCCACAAACTTACAATCTACAAATGTTTAAATACAGTTGTTACAAACATTTTATGAATGGAGGATGCCTTTAGGCACATTGACCTTTTTGTTTTATCTGTGTTTTTCCTTCCTCCTTTCATTGTCTCTTTAAAAAAAAACACACAAAAAAAAAAACATGTGTGACTTATTATGGTGTTCTCTAGTTGGACTAGATAATAGTCCGTCAGGCGCCTGGCCCGGGGAGCCGGTATATATGAAGGGCCATGCCTGGAAGTAATGTGGGCGGGCATTGTGGTGTCGTTCCACTGCGTGTCTGCCTGCTGAGACAGGAGTTTCTACGGGAGGTCTGGCACCTGGGGACTGCTGGAGGCCCCTAGTGATCCTGGGTCTCTGTGTCTTCTCCTGGGCGACCTAGATATGTGTGAGGTTCTTACTTTTTTTTTTTCTGTTTGGGTTCTGTCTCGAGTCGGCCACCCCTATCTATGGGGTACTGTATGTGCCTGAGTATATACATACATACATACATACATATGCAAACATAGCAGTTGCTTATGAATACATTTTTTATTTCTATTTTAGTAACTGTACAATCAGGAACAAGCAAAATTTTAAGACATAAACATCAATATTAAAAAGTGGACATAAAGATGGTCTGAGTATAGGTAGGCCAGAGAGAGAGAGAGAGAGAGAGAAAGAGAGAGAGAGAGAGAGAGAGAGAGAGAGAGAGAGAGAGAGAGGAGGAGAGAGAGAGAGAGAGAGAGAGGAGAGAGAGAGAGGAGATGAGAGAGAGAGAGAGAGAGAGAGAGAGAGAGAGAGAGAGAGAGAGAGAGAGAGAGAGAGAGAGAGAGAGAGAGAGAGAGAGAAGGCCTACAATACTACAATTTTATAATTACCGAAGACTGTATTAACCTATACTGTTGACTTACTGGTGACTGTGCCCCACTTCCTAGCAGTACCCAGTTTGGTGCCACAGAACCTCTCGTAGTTCTCGGCACCTTGGTCATTCTCGGCACCCGGCACCCAGAGGTAGTCTGACATACACCCGGCATCCGCTACCTGAACACAGAAACAAGTGAGCTAATAATAATAATAATAATAATATGATGCCTATTTCCCCAAGACCCCCCTTAGAGATAGAAAATGGGCAAGAATGTTAAGTGCGGGCGTACCGCCAGCCTTGATTACACTACGCGTAATGGCGTCGGACCTTTACCATCATGTTCCCGTCTACTTAGACTGCCTTTGGATACAATAATATGTTGAGGGGGGCTTTGTCCCCCCTCACCCCCCATGACATATTGTCATCATCATATATATTGCCAGCAGGGGGCAAATTACAGAAAAAAATCGCCGTCAAAATAGACGCGAACTTAACCACGGCGATTGACAAATGTAAACATGACGGCGGCGGGGGAGGCGTCGGACCTTTGCAATCATGTTCCTGTCTATTTTGAATGCCATTGGATACAATAATATGTTGAGGGGGGGGGGGGGCCCCCATGACATATTATGATCATCATATATATTGCCAGCAGGGGGCAAATAACTGAATTAATCGCCGTCAAAATAGACGCGAAGTTAACCGCGGCAATCGCCCTATGTAAACATGACGACCGTACGCCTGGAATCTACATCCATCCCAGAAAATTCCCTGACCGAAGGCTGGTTCCGCATTCCCGCATATCCCCAAGCGTAGATGTTTCATACCTGTAGAATGGCGTTGAGTAGAGCTCTTTAAGTCAACTGGTTCAGTTGTGATGAAGATTTCCGTGGAGAGAACTTTGTGGCGATATCAGCCACTTTTCACTACTTTTCACTACTTAACAATAACACACACCCACACACGAACAAGCGACGCCTCTCCTTGTTGTGGTCGGAGATGCGCAGCGTCGGTCCAACCGGCTGTTGTTTACATGCATCGGACGGACGCCTCGCACACCAAGCTTACAGGCTTTCAAGCTGCCGGTGCCTCAGAGCCCTACCAGGTTCCGCGGGTGCATTTGTTATGGGTTTCTCAGAGCCCAACCGGGTCTGGTGGGTTAATATCACCCATTTTTTGTTTTTTGTTTTTTTTTCTATGTGATTGAGGGAGGCAAAAGGCAGAACTGCCTATAGCGAGTGCCTCCCCCATAGTTGAAAGAGTGACAGGGCCAAAATCAAGGGACGTTCAAGCCAAAATGCCTGGACACACAGAGTTTGAAGCAATTTAAGTCATAGGAAGAGGGAAAGACTGATTCTGGGAGAGAGTTCCAGAGCTCAGCTGTTGAGTAGAAGAAAGACTGAGAGTAACGTTTCACTCTCGGGTTGGAGAGTTGCACAGAGTAGGGGTGGGATTGAGTTGCAAGACGGGTACCACGTGCCCTACGTAAAGGAGGTGGTATACACTGGGGAAAGCTCTGAGGAACACTGATTATTATAGTACCGATAGAAAAGCGAGAGAGATGCAACATTGCGGCGGAGAGAGAGAGATTGCAGAGAGTTGGTGAGTGGACGGGAGTTAATGATACGAAAGGCCTTCCTTTCAACTTTGTCTAGGAGAGCGGTGTGAGAGGAACCTCCCCACACATGTGAACAATACTCAATACAAGGACGCACTATGCCCCTGTACAGAGCAAGAAGCTGTGCAGGGGAAAAGAACCCCCTAAGGCGGTTGAGCACACCCAGCTTCTGGGAGGCTGCCTTAGCAAGACTGGTAATATGGTCCTTCCAACTGAGAGCAGAAGAAAAAGAGACACTAAGAATATTGAGAGAAGATGAAGGATTGATTTTTGTATTGTTGAAGAAAAAGGGATAGTCCGCTGGGAGTTCCTTACGGGTAGATAGATGGAGAAATTGGGTTTTGGAAGCATTAAAGGTAACAAGGTTTTCTCTGCCCCAATTGGAGATAGTATTTAGTTTGTTAACGATGTCAGTTCATTTATATATATTCTACTTATAGGCAGCCGGCTGGTAATGGATAGCATCTTGACTTCCTATCTAGGAGTCGGGCGTTCACACTACGCTCGGGTGTGAAGGTTTTCCCCTTAACCAAGGTTGGTTACCGTCTCTCTTGAGCAAGGAGATAGGTATTGGTCTCTGTTAGAAGTTACATTATTGAATATCAAAGAAGAGAAAATGCCCTTAATTAAAGACCTGAGAGTATTATTATTATTATATATAATGATGACCAAGGTGTAGGGTTTCACTATGGTAATAGGTTTAAGAATATTGTTGTTGTTGTTCCCTAAGCTGCTTGGCCGAACAGCCCCGAGTCCCTGAGGAAGGCCATGGCCACGATCGGGCTTTCCCACAGAGCTCTCATTGAGTGTAGATTGTGTTGTTGGCGTAAGTGGTTGTGTGAAATGCAGTCTTCTATGATGTGTTCAATGGTATGAGGTGCTGTGTTACATCCCGGGCAGGCGTCGACAACGGAGTCATCCAGTCTCTTCTGATAGCTCAGGAGAGCTGGATGGTGTCCGCATCTCAGCCTGGCCAGGTGGACTCTGTCCTCGCGAGGAAGGGAGGATTAGGAAGGATGGATTTCGGGAGGTCGT
Source organism: Paralithodes platypus (assembly GCA_032716605.1). Lineage (NCBI taxonomy): Eukaryota > Metazoa > Arthropoda > Malacostraca > Decapoda > Lithodidae > Paralithodes > Paralithodes platypus. The sequence goes on from CM064580.1 coordinate 44,809,468, forward strand.
GCATGCAGCTGCGTGTTGTCTGTGAGTGAGTGGATGGATCGGTGAGAGATATGAGTATGGATGTGCTTCTGGAAGTTGGTTCGGGGTGGGCAGGGAGGGAGAGAGGACAATAATTGTGTGTGATACCGTGTGCTGGGTGTTGTTTTGATATTTCTTGGTGTCTGTGGGTGTGTTGCCATGTAGTTTAGTGGGTGGTCTTGGTTTGTGGAGGCTGCTGCCAGGAATTGAGTGCCTCTCATGTCCAGATGGTCTTTGACTTTGAGGATTTTGGTTTCTTGATGTAGGTGATCTGTGGGTGCAGTACCTGTGCAGCCTGTAATGATCTTCAGGGCTTTGTTTTGAATAGTCTGTAAGGTCTTATGATGTGTTTCAGCTAGGTTAGAAGCCCAGGCTGGGCTTGCGTATTCCATCACTGATCTTATGTATTGTTTATATACTGTGGTGGTAGTTTCTTTGTTGTGTCCAAATTTTGTGTGAGCAAGTGACCTGAGGGCGTTAAGTCTGGGTGTCAGTTTCTTTTTAATGTTTGTGGTGTGCTGTTTGAATGTCATATGAGTATCATATGTTACTCCTAGGATTTTGGGTGTGTGTGTATGTGTTAGGGGTGTGTTGTTTATGGTGAGTTGAGGGATGTATTCGTGTTCTCCTGTCCAGCTTGTGAGCAGGGTTGCGGTGGATTTGGCTGGGGCTAGATTAAGTCTGTTTGTAGTGCACCAGCCATGTAGTGTGTTGAGATAGGGTTGAAGGAGATCTGTTGCTCTTTTTGGGTCATGGTGTGTGCATGTGAGTGTTATGTCATCTGCATAGGAGGCTAAGTTTATTTGGGGCGTATTGGGTGTAGTTATATCGTGCATGTACAGATTGAAGAGTGCGGGCGATAGGACGGATCCTTGTGGGACTCCGTTTGGAAAGTTTCTGATTTTAGATGACTGACCGGCAAAAGATACGTGTGCACATCTGCCTGCTAGGAAGATGGCCAGCCACCTTTTTGTGTTGTGCATGTTTGTGTTGTAGATTTTGTTTGTTAGGTTGTGGCGGGGGATGGCATCGAAGGCTTTACTAATGTCGAGTGTGGCTAATAGTGATCTGTGTGGTGGTCTAGCTGAGTTGATGCCGTCAAAAGCTCTTTGTGTAAGGTCTGTGAAAAGAGTGTTTGTGGAGTGCAGTGGCCTAAAGCCATGTTGTGTTGGAGCTAGGGGTAGGTCAGGTGTAATTAGTTGTAATACTAGGCGTTCCATGACTTTGGAGGGGGAGCAAAGGAGTGTGATGGGGCGGTGCGAGGAGGGTAGCGTGGGGTCTTTGTTGGGTTTGGGAAATGTGATGATGATACCATGCTTCCAAATGTCTGGTATTGTGTTGTGTGAATAGCTGTAGTTTGATATGTTAGTGAGTGCTTGTATGCCTTGTGGTCCCAGGTATCTGAGGTGTATGTTGCTTATGTTGTCTAGGCCACAGGCGGGTGAGTGCTTGAGATTTTTGATGATATGCTTTGTCTGGTGATTGGTGAAGGGTGTATAGTCAGGGTCTGTGGGGAATTGTCTCTTACATCGGATGACACGTCGGTCGTCTTTGTGAGGTTTTAGGTGGCTGACATGTGAGAAGTGATTGATGAGAGTGTTTGCTTGTTGTTTACATGAAGGAGTAGAGTCTGTTGTTGTGATTGCAGCATGTGATTGTGTTGTGTTGCTGTTGGAAAGTGTGATGCTGTTTAGTTTTTTGGGGTTTGTTTTGTGATCAAGTGTTTGTAGGAAGTTATTCCAATTTAGTTTTTGTTGTTCTTGTATTTTGTTGTTAGTTTGGGTGTTGAGTGCTTGAATTTGTTGTGTGATGTCTTGTGTGTGGGGGGCTGGGGAGTGTTTCAGTATGTCGCATTGTCTGATGAGGTTTTGAATTTCTGGTGTGAAGTTGGGGTTGTGTCTTTTTCTGTTACCTCTTGGAATGTGTTGCTTGTCAGCGTTTTGGATAGTTTTATTGAGTATGTGTACAGCATTGTTGATGTTAGTGATGGGTGTACTGTTTAGAGTTGTGAAGTGTTGTTCTGTCTCATTTGTGAATGCTTCCCAGTTACCTCTTTTATAATTGGTGTATGTGTGTTTGTGGCTAGCTGGGGTGAGTCTGGTTTTGGTGGTGATAATGATCGGGAGGTGGTCAGAGCCTAAGGTTCTGACCACCCTCCAGGATGTTGTGGGGGCGAGTTCTGGGGATCAAAAGGTGATGTCTGGAGAAGATGTGTTATAGAGGGCTTGGTGAGGAATATGGGTATGTTGATGGATGTCGTTAAGGATAATGAGGTTATCGGTTTGGTTTTGTAGTTCCAGCCCTCTGTGTCGGGGTTGTCGACAAACCAGGCCGACGTCTTGGCGTTGAAGTTTGTGTTACCTGTGCGTGGCCTGGTTCAGCGTGGCTCCCCCCTCCAAACGCTGTAGTAACGTTAGACAGAGAGAACCCATCCCCTCCCATCTGTTGGTACTGCACCCCACAGAACCCTGACTCTGGTTCTACACACACACTGTAGTCCAAGTTGTTGTAGTGACCTGTAAGAGTTATAATAGGTTAAATAGCAATTGTATCATTAGTAATATTATTATTATCAAAACAGAACTTTATGGGCTACCAACCCTTCAGGATTATTAAGTCAGCATAAGTCAGGAAGAAACTCAAGACCGAAGCCTTAGTCCCTTGTTAGATGGAGGTACAGCCAAGAGCATAAGTGGAGACGCACCCATTTGAATCCGCATTGAACACAAACGAGACAATACAATATGTTATTATAGCATGGGTCCAGAGAATGTAATCCCTTAACCCTGATTATAGCCCAGATGCTTCAGAACATGGCTTCAAAGGTTTATAGATTCGAACTGCACAGTTCTCAGCATATAATATAATTACACCAATTTAAATCTTTGAACCTTTAACTCTTTCAGTGCTGGCATTTTGGCCTAAATAGACCTTCATTCCCTGCACATTTTCATGAATAAACAAAAGCCAGAACGTAACACAATGATATATCCGTGAAAGTACAGTAATTGAGCTTTCCAATGACGCATGAATCATCTCTGTGCGACGTCTGGTTGTCTTGCAACGATCTTGCAAATGTTGGGCAAAATCACTAAGATGAGCGTTTTTTGCTATGAATAACGCTGCAATCATGTGAGAAACATCTCTGAGTTACATCAGCGCTGACCCAGAAATGGTGGACGACGGATGAAGGCGTCCCACGCTGCCTGCAACAGCTTGCCTCAGTTCCAGGCTACATAATAAGCGGATTTCGGTGTCCGTCTGGTGACAGAAGCCGCAACTTAGGCGTTAAGAGGAGATTTGGCTTTATTTGCTTATTTATTTATTTAGTTATTTTCTTTAGTTTCCTCCCAAGACCCCCATCAAGTTTAAATTAACACCCACAAGGCCCCCATTCCACATTAAGATGTAAATTTTTCGGAAGAAAAATGCTGAAGAATTGAATGTCTGTGTCCATTATTATCTGAGAAATGGAATGTCTGTTTCCATTATTTGCTGAAGAATTTAATTTTTGCTAATGAGGGATTTATGTAGATTTATGTTGGAAACTGTAGGCGTACCTGTATAGCCGACGCGGATGTCACAGTCCGAGACGTGGGTGATGGCGTTGAAGTCACACCAGCGGTCCTCGGAGTAACACCCGATACCGTCAAAGTTGAAGCTCTTTAACTCCCCTGTGAGGCCCTGGTGGTACTGGAGGCATCCCACGGGGGCTGAGGAAGTAATAGCAAGTGATAAAATGAGTGAAGCAGAGCTACAAAGACTTACATTGCTCTTCAGCTCTCCCAGCAGGCCTTGATGGTATTGGAAGCAACCCGATAATATAGAGTTGATCTTTGTATTGTTGATGAATAAGGGATGGTAAAAAATTAAAGTGGAGATAAAGGCACAGGAATCAGGAATGGCATGATGGAAAAAATAAATACACATGATAGTTTTGATTCATACAAAAACGGACTTAAAGGTTATCTATCAATTATATAATTACATTTCATAAGTTTATTGACATGGGTATTAACATAATTTGTAATAGCATTGATAGTAATAAAATAATTCTTTGTACATTTTATTGTGTATTTATATATCTTCTTTTTGGGTGCACTCTTTTCTGCTTTGTTGACTTATATAATTAGACTAATATATACATAAGGACACATATGCCACATGGCATCAAATCCTCATTGTCACAATGTAAATACAGTATGTTGTAATGTTGAATGCTATTTTGTGTGTTATGCAATTGCGACAATAAGGTCTTATGAATTGAATAAATTTAAATTAATATAGGGATAGAAACTGAAGGAGGGTAGTTTTGATATAAGAAAATTGTGTCAGACTCTATTGAAGGCTTTTGATGTCTAACGCTATAGAGGTCTCACCGAAGTTGCGAAAAGAGGATGACCAAGAGTTAGTGTGATAACAAAGAAGATCACCAGTAGAGCGGCCCTTAAGGAAGCCATACTGGCGATCTGAAAGAAGATTATGGGAAGACAAATGCTTGAGAAATTTTTAATTAAGTATAGATTAAAAAACTGTAGACATGCAAGAGATGAGAGCAATTGGACGATAGTTGGAGGGTTGAGAGCGGTCACCCTTCAATACGACAGATTGAATGAGAGCAAACTTCCAGGAGGGAAGATGTTAGAGGGAAGACAGAGACGAAAGACTTTGCCTAGGCAGGTAGTCTGATAATTTGGCTATGCTGAACTTAATCTAACCTTTTCACTATAAGATATTATAGAATTGATCATGATATCAGATATATTTCAAATTCAAATTTATTGCATGTATTCTCTATGGATATTGTGTAATTTCTGTTCACTCAGATTCTCTGTAACATACAACTTACCCTTGGATACCCTGATGTGGGTATAGTCATAAGAGATCTGAGTGTGTGCGTGTGTCTGTGTGCTTATGTGTGACTGTTTTTTTATCTTTCCACGCTAGGATTTAAACAATTTATCTTTGTAATTTATGATTATGTTGCATGATGTAAATAAATAAAAGATGTGTCGGATGATTGAAGGCCACAGTTGCAACATGTATTATGAAAAGCATGTATCCCTGTATACTTTTTCCTCACATTACATACCCCCACAGTATACCGAAGGATAACATGTTCTTCTCAATTGTATATATAACTTACCCTTGGGTACCCTGGTGTGGGGACAGTCACAGGGGATCTGGGTCACTCTGATACTCCAGGACCGTCTAGTGGGGAAATTCACCAGGGGGGAGTCTCTGAGAAAGAAGAGAAGAGTCAGAATACAAATCAGTTCTTTTTCATAGAGGTACTAAGCATATAAAAGATGTAAACACTATTAAAATAAGAACTGTATACTGACTGGTAGTTGTAAAGAGCCACGGTGACATCTCCCTCAGTGGTGGGAGCTGTTGTGGAGGTTGTTGTTGTGGGGGTTGTGGTGGGGGCTCCGGTAGTGGTGGGGGCTGCGGTAGTGGTGGAGGTGCGGGTTGTGGGGGAAGCCTGGAAGACAACAACATGTAGATTATAAATGTATCTCATTCAATACACAATACATAAACTAATACAACCATTTTTATTTTTATCAGAAAACAGTAATCTATAATGCTGTTTAACTCATCAACCTCAACAAGAAAGGCTGTGGTTTGGATACAAAATTAAATAAGGATTTTGGATGACAATGATAGGTGCAAATGGCTTTTGTCATTTGTAATTATGTTGTGTTATTATAATCATACAAATTGTGAAAAGGAAAAGTGGGGATTGGGCCTGAGTATATGGATGGATGGATGGACAAATTGTGTATGTCGGTAACTAGATCAGAATTCACGATATTAATCTAGTTTATTTTTTTTTTTTTTTTTTTTTTTAATAGCGAGGCCTTCCCTTGTGGTTAAGTGCCCCATCAATTACCCCTTCCACTTGTGTAATCATTAGGCTATCATAGCAAGTAGTAGGCTACCCGTCTTGCAGCACAATCCCATCCCTACTCTGTGCAACTCTCCAACTCAAGAGTGAAATGTTATTCTCAGTCTTTCTTCTATTCAACAGCTGAGTTCTGGAACTCTCTCTCAGAATCAGTCTTTCCCTCTTCCTATGACTTAAATTGCTTCAAACTCTGTGTGTACAGGCATTTTGGCTCGAACGTCCCTTGATTTTGGCCCTGTCACTCTTTCAACTCTGGGGGAGGCACTCGCTACAGGCAGTTTTGCCTTTAGTTTCCCTTACTGACATAGAAAAAAAATATATAGTGCAGTTGGATATACGGTACAGTATGTACATGCTTATATTAATATCCAGTATTCGAGAATGGATAATATAACGTGAGTTTGTGCATAAACCCATAGCTGTCTTGATAGCGTAATGGTTAGTGCACATAATTTATGTGTGATTATCCTAGAGTACCTCATGTATTCATTAGTTTCATTGTTTTCATTGATTAGATTTATTTGTAAGTTAATTGGTGGGTTGGTGATAATATGAATACTCTTACCTGTCGAGGAAAACCAAAACCGTCAGCCACTTCTTGCCCTTCCCTTCTTTCACTCCTTCTCCTCCTGACGTGCCCTGGTCCTCCTTGCCCCTCCTCCTGCCCTTGCGCCTTCCCCGGCTGTCCGTAGATGTCGTAGCAGTTGTACAGGTAATACTCCAACTCCCGCAACATGAAGGTCAGGTCGGTCTTCTTGCGGCCCTCCACATTCACGTACACTGTTGGTCCAGGGTTCTGAATTAGCTCAACTATTAAAACCCAGTTCACACACACAACATTGTCAACATGACCTTAGCAGTTCTTGGCCAACTTTACGGATTTTTGGGTCATGCCCGAATGTGGGAGACCTTGCAACGACCATGGTGTTTGGCACTCAAGCACCCGACATGCCTTGACCTAGCCCCTGCAGGACGTTGGTAAGTCTAGCGAAAAATGGGACAAACTGTCCAAACTGATGTTTAAGGCACATAATATGTTTCCGTCATTGTTACGTCCATATTTTATGGGCGTTACAAAGGCTGCACAAAGGTGGTTGATGAATGGTAGATGGACGGGAAACCCTCGTTTGTACGAGCGTAATCTCACTTTTATAAATACTGTACTGTAGTAATAGCAGTTTTCATAGATACAAAGCTCTGCAACCTCTTACACTGTAACACGGGGCTGTTCGGCCAGGCAGCTTAGGGAACAACAACAACAACAACAACCTCTTACACTTCCTCTTATATTATGTTTAAAGAGCCAGAAAATAAAAGCAAATGTATGTCAATCAAATATAAAACACTCTCCTTCTGTGACACCTGTACACTGTGGTCTATACTTACTGTGAGAGCCATTATTGGAGCCACATAAGAAAGGTAGAGGGGTGGCACTCTCGGCGTAGAAGCGATCATAGGCACACTCGCCCCAGTAGGGTGGCTGCAGCTCAAACTCGTCAAAATCTAGTCTGTGAGGAAGAGGAAGAAGAATAGAAGTGCAAGGACCCCAATGGAAATACGCCTAACGGCCTTATTGGGCTATCCTTAGTTGGAATTATGCAAGGCTGGTACATGTCATATTTGTAACATACTATGTGGTACCAACTCTGTAAATTGCTAACTGAATAAATATTATTATTTGTTATGCCAGGTTTTTACTGGGGTTTAATTGGTTTTGATCAAGTGGGCTCTTCCTAACTGGAGAAGATATATTGTTTTACCACAGACACAGAAAGACAGTAGAGGATAATTATCACAAGACGTGTATTCATATTCCGTTTATTTGCACAAGAATATCGCATACGTAAAAGCTAGAACAATAATGGTCAAGAACAAAACAATTAAAGTGAACGAACGAGGCTCCACTACGTCTGACTCGCAAGACTGGATTATTCTATGCTATATCTAAGTACTCCTGTCTACTCTGGTCTTTATAAATACTTTGATGAATTTCTTGTGGTTTGGTCTATCCTGGATAAAGCTAGTTAGTACCCGACTGTCTGCTTATATCCACAATAGCGCCGGGGTTGAGGTAGGCCGAGAATATTAGATTACTTCACCCAGAAGGCTCTAATAAACCAGCTTGTTGATACCCACTAAAAATAATTAGTATAATGGGTGACTACAGTCTCGTAATTGTGTCTACGCCTTGCGATCAACTGAACCAACTCTTCAACTGTGTCCTCAACTTTCGAATCTGTCCTTTTACCCGGGGTGTCAAGAACAGCTCTAGATTGAGATGTCGATCCTAAAATCTTCCGTCATAGTTATACCATTTCTCAGGGCCTCGGGGGTGATGTGGTTGAGCATCAGAAAGGCACCTAGGGGTAGGATGTTGTAGGGTGGTTAGTTCCTTGTGGCTTGGAGAGGGGTGATATACTTATTTACTTATAGTGCCATTTCTTGATTAATTTCTCTTCTTCGCTTTTCTTCTTCTGTTGGACTTTGGAATTGGTTATGTTGATGGATAAGTTTTTCCCTGGTGTTAGAGGGCGTGTCATCTCGATGGTAGTAACTCGTGTTGTCTGGGGGCGGTTGTGTCCTTTTTAACTCTGGGGTGAGGTGATATAATATGATATTGTCTTCTGATTTGGTCTGGGGCTGTATGTGTTTCACAGGCTGGAGGTAGATGGAGTGGACAGTGGTTGCAAGTTTGTAGGTTTGGGGTGTTGCAGGAGAAGTGTAATATCGGCGAGAACTGATCACATGTTATCTTCTGCCCTGCACAGGTATATAATTGTTATCCTTGAATCTTTGAGTCGACGTTTTCTCTGATGCGGGAGAGGTGTGGTAGAGAGAGAAAACGACTTGTGGTGGTGAATGCTTGGGTAACTGTTTCTCTGTTATTGGTAGAGGTGGTGGTGGTGGTGGTGGTGAGCAGCTATAGGTCTTGGTATGTTGGCTGTGGTGGTGGAGGTAGGGGTGGGGATCTCGGTATGTTGGCTGTGGTGGTGAATATGTTTTTATGTTATTTCATTATTATTATTATTATTATTATTATTATTATTATTAATACGATGAAGAGATAAGGACTAGTGGCTCTATACTCTATTCCAAGTAATTAGGGGGACAGTGGTTATTTTTGGGGTCTATATATTTATATATTCATTTATTTAATAGTTTCCTCGTTAGATCTTCATCAAGTTTAAAAAAAACGTCCCTAGACTTCAAACTTCAAGATAAGTTTGTACTGTACATTTTTGTTTATGGAAAAATTTCTGTTTCTATTAAAATCACACTCGCTATTGCTCGCCAGGAAAAAATTGACACCTATTAACCCGGGAACTGCGGGGAGACTCTTAAGAGTTCCCCCGGCGGACTGCGGGGAGACTCTTAAGAGTGAGTGAAAAAAAAAAAATCAACTTTTGACATCGATTTTTTTTTTTTTTTTGGCCCCTGGGCCATGCAAAATCTCAGTCCTCTACCTCCCCTCCTTCCCCACTTTCCTCCTCTCCTTCAGTTATCACCTATTTTCCCTGTTATTCCCTTATTCTGAGGTATATTTTCGTGCTAACATTAGCGAGTTGCAAGCAGGGTGTTGTCATCACTGATGGCAAGCGAGTGCAAGAGAGAGAGAGAGAGTATCGATCGACTGTGTCTCAGTGGCCTTGGGGGAAATTGGCGGGAAAGCAGCTTGCCTCACCCATTCATTATACAACTCGCGGGCTATATCTCCGATTTTGACCATCCAAACGCTGTTTTCACTCGTTTTATTGTTGTTTCAGGTTAATACCTTTATAATCAACCCATAATAGGTGCATATGGATAAGTATTAATGCTATTAATGGCACAATGAATATTTTAGTGACGGAAACAACTCAAATACGTCAGCACAGGGGGACGTTTCCAATTACCCCCATGCGCACTTGTTAGGTTAATGGCACAAAAGGTCTTGATATTGATATGAAAGTGGGACGTAAGGTTATAAAATCGACATACTAATGGGGTGAACGTCTTAAAATCTGAAACTAATGGGGCTAAACATGACGAAGAAGGGGGACCAGAAAAACGACCCATCACCCCATAAGCCAAAACTCTTGAACTAATATTAACCTCTATAACTCAGAGACGACTGGAGTAATCGAGCTAATATGTCTACCACTTGGGTGCCTATTTGCTCTAGCCCTTTTCGAGTTACAGATGTTAGGGTTCACGATTTCTGGACTACCTACTTGGAACGGACTATAGCTCATAGTTGGTGTGGTGGATTATATGATAGAATGAAATAGGTCATGTTTACGGCTCCAACTTCCTTATCACAGGGTAAGCAAACATTCTTCTTCACTGCCATCAAAGACTGGAACGACTTACCCCAGTCAGTCCGTGAAAAGAGAACACTGTATTCCTTCAGACGTAGCCTGAAGGAACACCTGAACCGGACAGCTGCGAGAAGGGAGCACCAAACTTATGTCTACTACTAAATACGACATAAGAGATAGACAAACCAAACTGAAATGATTACTGATTACGGATTACTGATATTTATTATAGGATGTAAGGTATCTTAAAATAACCCCCTAGATATACTTTCTCTAAAGTGGTTTTTTTTTTTTTTTTTTTTCCTCCCCATTCCACAAGGATCCCAATGGAAATACGCCTAACGGCCTTATTGGGCTATCCTTAGTTGGAATTATGCAAGGCTGGTACATGTCATATTTTGTAATATACTATGTGGTACCAACTCTGTAAATTGCTAACTGAATAAATATTATTATTATTATTATTATTATTATTATTATTATTATTATCATCTGTTTAACCCGTTGAGCCCCGGCTAGTTATAATATTTTGTTCACCCCAGTCCCAAGCCATTTTCACTTCTTTTTTTTGTTTGCTAAAATGGAAGACAAGGATGAGAAATGAAAAAAAAAAAAAAAAAAATCACCTCGGATTTTTTTTTTTTGGGGGGGGGCCCCCCGGTGGGGGGGTTGGGGGAGGGGGGAGCCTAAAAAAAATTGTTGAGCCAAAATGGAAGAGAATGGTGAGAAATGAAGAAAAAAAAAAAAAAATCACCTCGGTCATTTGGGGGGCGGGGGGGGGGGGTCGAAAGTTCGTCTCCCCCGCATGACCACCCGCCCGGGAGCACTAGGGTGAAAACTGAGTATGGCATTGTACGGCATACATCCTAAGGAGTGTCTCACATAAATCTCAAGCCTCTAGCTCCCATACGACCGGAGTAATGAAGGTTCAAAGTGGCGGTGAACTAAGGGTGTAAAGTATCCCCACTAAGCCCACCACCACCAGCCGCGCGGCTGTCTCGGCCCGCTCACACCTACCGGCCCGGCTCCCACACACACTACGGTACCTCCCCCTCCTATTCTCCCGCCATTTCCTACCTTACGAGCCACGTAAGTGTTTTTATATGTCGGACGCACGTGATGCGTCGCTGGGAGTTGGTGATCAAACACTGCCGACGCATCACGTGCGACGCTGGGTCTCACTGGGTTAAGGGGAGATGGGCGCTTTTTTCTGGAACCCTTCTCCCTCATGCTTAGTCCCTTTAGTTTTCAGATGTTAAGACATTTGCACCACTAGTTTGGCGATTTTAAGATAATTCGCCCTATTTTTTTGCTAATATTAAGACTTTCCATGCAATTTAGGTGTCAATTTTTTCATGGCGAGCCTGTAATTTAAGGGTAACCGGACTTTGGCCATGACATTTTTCTATAGGCCATGACATTTTTCTATCGTAAAATGTACAAATTTATCTTGGGGGTGTTTCTTTAACCCTTCCCACACGGAGCCGCCCTCCTAAGGACGTTGTTGAGATCCGGGCGATATGGCTGAAAAACGTATTTAATAGGCTACCCGTATCTTTGTTATTTTAACTGCTAGAAAATTCCCATGCCTCTCTAAACGTACTGCGGTTTCCAATCTGTAGACTGGCATTGAGTAGAGCTCTCTAAATCAACTGGCTCAGTTGTGATGACGATTTCCGTGGAGAGAGTTTCGAGGCGATGTTAGCAATATGACACACTTTTCAACACTAAATCTGTCTTAGCAGACCACACAACAACAAAGCTCCGACGTCTGCTTGCTTTCGGAGGTGCACGCGTCGCCTCCGACCAGCTGTGTTTACATACGTCGGATGCGCGGCTTTCAAAACAAGCTTACCCCATGTCTGATGGGGCCGGACATAAGTCGGTCTAGAGAAGAAAGGACTATGTGGTGGGGCCCGCCTTAAGTCGTAGCAATTTTGAGCACATAATTGGCTCTGAGAGAGAGACGAGCGGTGGGAGGAGCGTAGGTTCACTCTGACCGTTCGGCACGGTCGCCGCGCCGCGACTAACCTCCCCTCCTCACTCATCCACACACATTACAGTACCTCGCTACATAGGGAATTATGTAAGGAAATTACCTTATTTTAACTATTTTTCCTTCGTGTTGCACGATCGTTGCAAGAGAACCAGTGGTCGTAGAAGGATGGTTCTGGTGTCATTGGAAAGCTCAATTAATGCCCTTTCAGGGATACATAATTGTATTACGCTCTGGCTCTTGTTTATGCATGAAAAAGAGCACGGAAATAAGGTCATTTAGGGTAAAACTACCTGCTTGGCAGGTAGTAGAAGTTACTGACGGGCCCGCTCTTAGGGCGTTAATAGGCTTTCAAGCTTACGGATTACAAGGGGACACCCGGGCTCCTGCCCTTCTGCCGTGGTATCCTTTTAAAATGCTGCCCGGGCGGGAAGGATTAAGCTTGATGGAGGTCTTGGGAGGAAACTAAAAATAAATTAAATTTATAAATAAATAAGCAAATAAATAAGCCCATCGCCCTATAATAGCGATGTTTACGGCTCCAACTTCCTTATATAACACACCTGATATACTAGTAACTAACCTTAGTTGACATATGGGTGAGTCACATCCATGGTCGACGGTAATAGAACACTGTAGGGAGTCATTGGCAGGGAGGCTCTCGGGGTAGGAGGGAGAGGCGAAGGTGAACTCTTGGGAGGAGGTGGTGGAGCCGCAGGTCACACGCTCTAAAAAGTAGGTGGGTTATTTGTATATCGTACTCCACACCCAGATAAATATAAATATGTATATACAGGTAGAGATGTGAATGGTTATATAGATATAGAGTCATGGCATAGTCAGTAGAGCGTCGGCTGCTGATCTAAGGGTCAGCGGATCAAGTTCTCACTGTCAAAGTTATATTGGTAGATGTCAAGCCTGGGCAACTTGATCTAGTGATTCGTGACAAACGCCTAATGTTCATGACCACCCCTTCACAGGAATTACTGCGTCTGGGGGAAAACAAAAATATATAAAAAATTATAGATAGAAATAGATAGCTACAGAAAGCAGCATACAAAGCATATAAAGTCACACCACACATTCCTACCTTCTTTAACAGTATAGGTGGCGTTGAAACCCCTGCAGGACCCCTGAGCATTGGAGGCGAAGGTGATCTGCAGTGACTCGCCCTCCGACACTAGGGTACCGGGAACCTTGGAGCCGCAGAAATGTTCCTCCGTAACTTCTCGTCCCACCATGCTGCCCCCTTCTTTCCTCCGAGCATCTCCTTGTCTCTGTGACTCCTCTTCCTCTCTCTGTCTAGTGTTTCTCCGTCCATCGGTCTCCTCACGAACAGCCTGGAGACCTGAGACACTTACGAAATCACCAGTACAGTCGTCTGAACCGGTCACATCGAAGTCCCAAAACTGGAGTTCGATCTTTTCGTTTAGTGGAGCCTAGCGGAGGGAAAGCATGCAAAGTGAGTATGTTATCTATCTATCTGTTTGTCTACCCATCTACTGTATATACCTATCTATTAATCTAAAAGCTAAACTACTTATATACTTATATAATCACAATATGTGTCAATTTGTCATAGTTAGCTTGAATGCATATAGATTAAATCAAATATAATAACATAAAATTCATGATTGTCATACATGAAAATACAAAGAGAAAGTTATAAAACGTCGCTCTCTCTCTGTCTCACCTGTATGTTCCAGACACAGGTAAGGTCCTCCGGGTAGTGGTCAGGGTAGCCAGGTGTGGTAATGATCCCACTGCCTGCTGAGCCCACAGACACATCACCTCCACAACCTGCAAATATTAGTCACAATTTGATTTGAAACAGCCACTATCGTAAAACAACTATGGGGCTTCAACTTCCAGTGGGGTAGGTTTTAAATTACAGTAAACCCTCGCTCTTTCGGACTAATTGGGGGAGACCCCTGTCCGAAAGAGTCAAAAGTCCGAAAGGGCCGAGTCCGAACTCACACTTCAGCCATTCGGACTTGTCCGAATGTTTGAAATAATGTCCGAAGTTTATAAGGCCGAAACTCGGCTCTTCGGTCCGAATGCGAAATAATTTTTCTCAGCCTTTCAGACAAATCCGAAAGGCTGAAATAATGTCCGAAGTTTATAAGTCCGAATACACATTCACCTAACCAGAAAAGTCCGAAACTCGGCTCTTTGGTCCGAATGAGCTATAATTTTTCTCAGCCTTTCGGACAAATCCGAAAGGCTGAAGCATGAGTCCAAAGTTAAATGTACAGTAGTCCGAAAGTGTAGTCCGAAAAGGACGGAGGTATTTTCTCAGCCTTTCGGACAAATCCGAAAGGCTGAACCATGAGTTCGAATTGAAATGCTTGTCCGAAAGCCTTGGAATTCCGAAAGAGTGAAGTACGAAAGAGCGAGGGTTTACTGTATCTACCTATTCATTGTAATGTAATCAAGAGTATCACACAAGGATCGTTTCATGAATAGGAGAATGAGTATGGGAAAGTTAATGTTAAAAAGCAATGATTTTACCAGTTTATTACTTCCAAAAAATACTAAGAACTGCATAGCATAACTTCAACTTGGTATTTGTATTAAAGATAATTAGATGAATTATAAACTACTTGTCTCGTTTGCCAGGCACAATGTAGACTAATGGTGAAATAGATACATGGCTGGAAGGATCTTGAACTTGATGTAGCAAATAACTCACTCTGTCCAAATGTCGAAGAGATGCCTTGGAGGAGGACCAATACGAGGGAGAGGTGTTTAGTAGCCATGGTGCCAGGGGAAGCAGTTAATCAAGGGGCTTTATACATCCATAGACAAATAATAAGTAAGTATATGAAGTAAACCAATCTGTATCTTGAGTCCCTGTAGTAGAGGCTAGTGTAGAAGAAGAAATATGAGTGTGAAAATGTGCTCAAAGGCTTATTATGATTTACCCTACAGATGGAGGAGATATGTTTTATTTAAGATTATGCTGATAGATAAATAGATATATAGATAGACAGATAAATATGTAGAGAGAGTTTATTTGTGCAAGTGTGAGAGTGAGAGAGATCAAACAAAGGAATGGGTAAAATGTAAAAAATTAGCTAGTGAATACAGAAAAACCTAAAGAACCTATAAAGAAGAATAAATGTATAAGTGGAGAAGAGAGAGAGAGTGTACAGGGTGTGTGTGGATGGTAAAGAGGATTCCCCAGCACTACCTTTACCCACCTAAAACCACCTAATATATATACCCACATACACACACACACGTAGAGAACACATACATACACACACCTGTCACCCCCCCCCCCCCCACACACACACACACATATGTTCATGCAATTACCTATACAGATGACCCTACAAATTAACAGCTAATCCAAATCATTATAATAGTGTTTTACAGAATTCCCTCTAATTTTACTGTATCATTGGGTTCAGCCAGTTTTATGAATATACAGTTAAGGAATCAAGATCAATCTTTGCTGTCAGATTGTGAATTAAGTTTAAATCTTGACGAGAGAGAGAGAGTGAGAGAGTTACTAACTCCAAAATTCCTCCCGACCCCCCATAACCACCCACCACCACCACCACACCACGTCCCTGGCTATATTCCCTTGGTCCGGCGAGCAGTGTTGCCACATATTCTTGTAGCTTCTTTGTCTGGTCTAAACATGCTGGTTATAGAACCTATAGCCAGCCTACATGTGGAAACACCCACCGCACAATCCCCGCGGCCCAGATTTGGCGCCAAACTGAATTAATTTCTGCGCGAAGCCATGTGCGAAGATGCACAAAGCCTGAGGTACATAGAAATTATGCATCTGACACTGTATAGGTTAACATGTGTTCAGTACCCATTATATATATATATATATATATATAAAGGGAGAGAGAGAGAGAGAGAGAGAGAGAGAGAGAGAGAGAGAGAGAGAGAGAGAGAGAGCGAGATAGATAGATAGAGTGAGAGTGAGTTAATTATAGTGAGGAAGTATTGATATGGTGGTTGATGGGGTCATATGTAATCATTTGAGAGCTGGACACAAGTAGGAAGTTGTTAGCAGAGAGTGAGAAGGGTCAGTAACCGTAGACTGGCATCTCTCAATCTCTCTCTCTCTCTATCTATCTATCTATCTATCACTGCACAATTTCTCATGAGTCACACACTTTCCAAGATTGACATATACTGCAAGAAACTGCTTGATATTTTGATAGGCTACTCATGTCGGCATTCTTTGATGAAATTAAGCAATTTCAAACAGTTAGTAGGACCCTACACTATGATGCAACATAGCTGCACTTACCTTGAGACTCTACACCCAGGTGATTCTCCAGACAGCAACCTTTCCCATCTTGTATGCTGGATCGATCCCACCACTGTGTGAGTTTATTTGACATTCACCCCCATGGTCTCCCAAACCTTCTGCAATGGTTGATATTAGAGGTGCAGTAGACCAGTGTTGCATGCACATATACTTCATATACATACAGTATATACATAACATATTATTTATTAAGATAAATAATCAACTCTTTGACAAGTTTGATACAACCCTATCCATTAAAGTAATCCTTGGATAGTCATTCCCAAGGCAATAGACTACAGTACTTCCAAAGTTAACCAAGCGACAAACACGTTTGCAGAGAATCTGCTCAAAGTCCACAATGAAAGTCAATAATTTATGTTAAAGGGATTAGTTAGACACATACATGCATGACAGACATGCATGTATGTGTGAGACTTGGTTAGCCAAAGGTGGTAGTCAGGGTGTCAAACGAATGCCATGTCAACTTATTTTAGTCTGTATTATTGCATAAGCAAGAATATAATGGTGGTGTATAGTTCAAATTATGTATTTGGAAGTGATAAAATGGTCAAAACAATACCATTTTATGTTAATTTTCTTGTATTCCTTCTCATATTCATTAAAGTCTTCAAACAAAATTGCTCCGGTTTGACACCCTGGTGGTAGTGGACACAAAGAGGTAACCCCTAACAATAACAGAAGTTACGTGGGAGTCCCCAGCTCCAGCACCACTTTGCCACCTCCAGGATCCAGTACACAGTACACTGCAGCTTTAGCGTAACTTCCATTAAGTGCACAACCCTCTGTGTGGGTATACGTCACTTACAACATTTTGGAGTTTGGAGAGGTCCTTATCATCCAGGACTTGTTTACCTTATCGCAAAATTCCATGTCTCACAGTCTAGTGGAGAGTCTGTGTTCAGCCCATCTCCCTGAGGTTCTGTCACAGGGCCTTATACCACGTGTATTTAATTATAACTCTACTAATCACAACCCTATCTCCAAAACCATGGCTCTTCATCGCAGTTATAACATTCAACCTCAACAAATGCACTAACAACCAATATGACGCAACCACAATCTTGTACAATTATTATATGTCTGTGTATTTCCAGGTAATAGTAGGCTATATTACAATGTTCCCATTTTGATTATTTGGGTACTGTAGTATGAATAATCATCTGGCAAGAAAAAAAAATATATTTTGTAGCAAAATATGTACAGTAGTTAATTATGAAACTTAGCATTAATATGACGCAGACATAGTAGTTTATTATATTACCATTAACCTCTGAACTGTGCATGGGGGTAATTAGAAACGTCTGCCTGTGCGCATGTATTTGAGCTGTTTCCATCACTAAAATATTCATTTTACCATAAATAGCATTAATACTTATCCATATGCGCCTATTATAGGTTGATTATAAAGGTATTAACCTGTTACAAAAATAAAACGAGTGAAAACAGCGTTTGGATGGTCAAAATCGGCGATACAGGACACGAGTTACATAATGTATGGGTGAGGAAACCTCCATTCCCGCCAATTTCCCCCAAGGCCACTGAGACACTGTCGATCGATACTCTCTCTCTCTCTCTCTCTCTCTTGCACTCGCTTGCTAACAGTGATGACAATGCCCTGCTTGCAACTCGCTAATGTTAGCACGAAAATATACCTCAGAATAAGGGAATAACAGGGAAAATAGGTGATAACTGAAGGAGGGGAGGAAAGTGGGGAAGGAGGGGAGGTAGAGGACTTATATTTTGCATGGCCCAAGGGCAATTTTTTTTTTTTTTTTTTCGATGTTTAAAAAAAAAAAATCTCTGACTCTTAAGAGTCTTCCCGCAGTTCGCCGGGGGAACTCTTAAGAGTCTTCCCGCAGTTCCTGGGTTAAGTATCAATAAATTAATTGCTAACAAATTCAATTTACCATCAGCTGAATAAAAACGACTACTGTATAGCAAGGAGTAAGTACATAAATGAAAACCCACTGAAAGTGGGTATTTGTTGTTTAGCAACAAATACTCATAATAGGTTTATTTCATATAAGATAACTTTTACATATGTGTACTGTATATAATGTCAAAGCTTATATAACATCTCGTATTTACAAATTTATTTTTTTACATACACAGGATAGACTAGAGAGGGAGTACTTCAGTGAGTTGCTAAATGAAAGGAATGAAGAGCCAGCAAACATAGCTGGATATGGTATGGGAGGGAGAAGAAGAGAAGTAGTGGAGGAGGAGGTGGGGATCAGGAGGTCAGAAGTGTGGGAAGCCATGAAAAGAGTGAAGTTGGGGAAAGCACCAGGAACAGATGGAGTGTGTGGGGAAATGTTGAGGTATGGTGGTGAGATAGTGATAGAATGGGTATGGAAAATGTGCAAACTAGCATGGGAGAAGGGGAGTGCACCCGATGACTGGAAGACTGGCATAATAGTCCCCCTATATAAGGGCAAAGGGGAAAGAGGAGTGTGTGGTAACCACCGAGGAATATGTCTTCTAAGCGTAGTAGGGAAGGTATACAGTAGGGTAGTGATTGAGAGAGTGAGAGTGAGAACGGAGAAATGGATAGGCAACGAGCAGGGAGGTTTTAGGAAGGGAAGAGGATGTGTAGATCAGATTTTTACCCTGAATTGTGTTGTGGAGAAGTATCTGGAGAAGAAACAAAAGGTGTATGTTGCCTTTATGGACTTGGAGAAGGCCTATGACAGAGTGGATAGAGAAGGTTTGTGGAAAGTACTTAGAATATACGGAGTAGAGGGCAAGTTGCTGAAAGCAGTGAAGAGCATGTATGAGGGTGCAAAGGCGGCAGTACGTGTGGAGAGTGAGCAGAGTGAGTTCTTTGACCTGAATGTTGGTTTGAAACAGGGGTGTGTGATGTCCCCGTGGTTGTTTACTGTATATATGGATGGAGTTATGAAAGAAATACTATCAAGAGCAGTGGATGTTGGTGTATCGCTGAAAAGGGAGGGAATTGAGTGGAAGCTACCTATACTGCTGTTTGCGGATGATACAGTTCTGATGAGTGATAATGAATGGGAGTTGCAGGGTCTGGTAAATGAGTTTGGAACAGTGTGCGAAAAACGGAATTTGAAGGTAAATACGGGGAAGAGCAAGGTTATGGTCTTCGAAAGGGGTGAAGTCACAGAGTGTGAGGTGAAGCTGAACGGTCAGGCTATGGAGATCGTCAACTCTTTTAAGTATCTGGGCAGTGTGTTGAGTAAAGATGTGACTATGGATGAAGAGGTGCGGGAGAGGGTACAACAGGGGAAGAGGGTTGTAGGAACGCTAAAAGCAGTAACAAGAAATAGGGTGGTCAGTATGGAAGTGAAGAAGTCCTTGCATGACAGTGTGGTAATCCCGACACTGACTTACGGAAGCGAAGCATGGACGTTGGTTGAGAGACTCAGACCAAGAGTGAGAGCAGTGGAAATGAATTACTTAAGGAGTGCGTGCGGAGTTACATGGAGGGATAGACAGACTAATGAGGAAGTAAGAAGGAGGTGTGGTGTGGAGGTAGATGTGCTGGAAAGTGTGAAAAGGAACAACTTGAGATGGTTCGGCCATATGGAACGTATGGAAAGCGAGAGAATGACTAAGAGGGTGTATGAGAGCGAGGTGGAGGGACAGAGGGGGAGAGGTAGACCGAATATGAGGTGGAAGGATGGAGTGAGGAAGTACATGAACGAAGGTGGTGCTGGTTGGGGGGAGGGGCGTCGACTGACTGGGGACAGAGGTGCATGGGGGCGGTTCGTTCGTGGCCACCCCTTCGGGGATCACGGCGTCAGGCAATAGATAGATAAGATAGACTAGAGAAATTGATGTTTATGGCTCCAACTTCCTATATACAGTACCTGTAGCTCAAAACTCCCATGTGGTCAATTCGTAAGCAGTAGTCAAATTAGTTAGTTTGTTATGTAGAGCAGATTAACCAGACCACTGAGCTCCATACGGAACTCTCATAGGTCTGGCCCGAAGGATTGGATCAGATTACTGAAAGGAGCTTAAGGCGACGCAAAAAACGGACGATAGAGGGGAAGGAAAATTACGGAGAATCGGATAAAATGTCAGTGAATGATTTAGTACCAAAACAAACCGTACGCAGACGGGCAGTATCTGGGAAGTCAAAGACGTGGCGAACAGTTAGAGGGGAATGACAGGAGGAGCAGGTAGGGGGCGGAGTGCGGGGAGTGGACATCAAATAACCGTGAGTCAGCCGGGAATGGCCTATCCTAAGTCTAGTTAGTAAAACTTCCTCACACCTGTGAGACCTGGAAGACGAGGGCCAAGGACGGACAGAAGGTTTGATTGCACGGAGTTTATTATTGCAGGGTAGAGCATCCCAATGAGATTGCCACGTGCAAAGAATAGAAGGCTTGAGTAAGGACAGCCAATCACCTAACGGAAGGTGGGGCTGGCGAGGGATCATTAAAATAGCATTCTTAGCCGCAGCATCGGCGTCTTCATTGCCACGGACACCGATGTGAGCAGGAATCCAACATAACTGGACCTGGAATCCACGTAGGCTCATCTCGTGGAGAGCGTGTTTTATGGCTAAAACTATTACGTGGGAGGACGAATAAGCACGGAGCGCTTCGAGGGCACTACGAGAGTCACTGTAAATTATAAAGGGCTGTTGAGGGGTGTCACGTATAATGTCAATAGCAGATTGGATAGCTAAAAGTTCATCAGTAAAGATAGAGGCTTGGGGCAGGAGAGAAAACTGAAGGAGCTTAGTAGAGGACACAGCAGCGAGGCCCACCCCAGAGTCAGTCTTAGACCCGTCAGTGAAGATGGCAAAATGGGGGCCTTTACGACGTATGTGTTCGAGTGCGTGTTGGCAGTGATGGCTAGGGACAAAAGGATATCTCTTAGAGAGGAAGGAGAGGTGAGTGCAAACATTGGGGAGAGAGAGAAAAGTTTTTTTCATTGTTTTTATGTTTTGTTCAAATCTTTGTCAAATTAGCTGACAGAGATTGGTATATACAAAATACAATATGAGTAAAGATAGATTAACCCATCCTGCACCAGCATTGGTCCTAATATGTCAGTACAATAGGGTAACACTCTAGTACCAGCGACGGCTGTCATCCGTCACTAATGCTCGTTTCTGCTAATATCGAGCGGGAGCCTCTAACATGACTTGAAGGCACTGCTGTGAGGTGTTGGTAACACTGCTCATGCCTCCCCCTACCTGCTCAAGGCCAGTCACCCATCAGCTCTCGTGGTGGTAGGGTTCATATATCGCCGCGGATGAGTCATTTTGGCCAGAATGGCTGGTACCGAGGGATACATAAATCATATAATGCTCTGGTATATTATGGGTAAATAAATTTAGTTTCAAAGTGCATGATAGTTAAGATACAGTCAAGAACATAAATGGTGACACCACCCTCCCACCACTCCATCAACTTTCCGTATCACCCACCTTCCCATTCAAATCCCTAATCAGAAATATTCTTTCGATCTTGCCAAACTTATCCAGGCACACCTCAACATTCACCCAGAACTCCTCTTTCTCTCTTACAGATTTATCCTGTCGGAGCTCACGTGTGAATCTGCTTGACCTGGGTTCGATCCCAACCATTGAGGACATTTAGTGGGTGTGGTAGTACAGTACGTCCTAGCATGTATATCATGTTCGCACCCAGTCGGGGGACACCTCGACGACGTATACAGACTATTAACACACGTACCACAGCCATTCCAACATCTTCCTCTATCTACAACACCCCTTCTCTGCTATCTACACTCTCCCAGCCGTATGGTCCTAGTACACTGTCTGATGGCGTTAATGGATTTCCAATTGTAAGGAGCATACACACACGCAACCATCCACTAGCAAAGAGTTGCTTTAATCCTTTTTATAAGATTACAGAAATATACAGCCCACTGATATGGCAATAGTTCCAGTTGATCTATTTGTATAACCGTGATTAGTAAAACCAAGAATTAATACTTCTATGGTCTATTCATTACAATCAGGCCAAATCATGACCCCTGACCTCTTTTAACACAAACAGGGCTAGGGCAAATGGGTTGTAAATGTCCACACCTACTTCCTGGTTGACTCTTTCCAAATGGTAGAAATATCAGCTCAAGTACCAAAGCCGTTTTTGAGTCATGAGAGGTTGGGGTCAGGATTTCTTGCCTACTTACAAATACATACATACATACATAACATTTTAAGACTAAGTGCTCCACACATACGTGCAGTTTCAGTCTCTTGTCCTAATGGCGGCGTTCCAGGCAACCCTGATAAGGGCTGCTTCACTTGTCAAGTTTTTGGATTTTATATCGGCACGTATAGTCCGATCCCAGGTCTTCATCAGTCCACCCCTTGGTGCAGCTCCCTCCACAATCACAGACCTGCATATTTTCACTCAATTTTGTTCATCCATTCTCTCCACATGCCCATACCATCCCAGTCTACTTGTACGCATTACCTCGCTGCTGAGAGGATTGGGTTCTAGTCATGTGGTGATGGGCTGGTCTATCAGAGTGAGAACTGAGCAATCTCTGCCATACCCATAGCTTACTCTGACTGTTCCTTTTACTTATATATTTTCTAGATCTCAAGTGACGGCGTCTCTAACGTGGATTGACCTCCCAATCTACCAAGATTGGAAGCTAAAGCGTCACATTTTTCCTGTGCCCCTCAACTTTCTCTTCATAATTGCTGAGGGGTACAGGGCCCTGGGTGGGGGTTTGGTTTCCCGGGCATTTCCGCACCCTCCTCAGCTCCCCGCCATGGAGTGGCTTCGGTCACCCAGGCTTTATTGTGGTCGGCAGGGAGGGTTCTGTGGGGGCGCTCGGTTATGGCCTTGGCCTTGCTCGGGGCCGTTCGGCCAGGCAGCTTGGGGAACAACAACAACAACAACAACCTCGCTTATACTTTTTATACCTAAACGTCTCCTCAGCTCATCATTTGTTATTCTATCCTGCAGGCTGGCACCACACATCCATCTCACCATTCTCATCTCATTACATTCCATTCTGTTGACATCCTCTACTTTAACGGCCCATGTTTCTGAGGCATATGTCATTGCACTTCTAACACATGAAGCATACACCTTTCTCTTCAGGGGGGGAGGCATTCTTTTCATGGTCAGAATTGGCAGCAGTTCTCTGAACTTCCCCCAACCACATCTAATTCTAGCGACAATGGCAGCCTCGGTCCCACCACCGGCAGAGATGGTATCTCCTAGGTAACAAAAACTTGTCCACTAGCTCTAATGACTCATTTCCAAAATTCACAGCCACAGGATCATCATTTAACACAAGCTCGCCTTTGCACACTACGCACTAAAATTTCTTGATTTCTGACTTATCCTTCGGCAGGGGTCCTTTTATTCTACTACAGCGCTTACTCCCATGGTGCCCCCAACATAGACATATGCTACACCGAATCGAGTTAGCGCCCACACCCTTTCCACACACTGCACAAGGGTATGCACCGCTCTTTTCCACATTACCTCGTCTCAATCTACAATGCATAACATTGGTTTTGTTAATACAGTATTGACTCTTAAACCCTTGCTCGCCATGCCCTCCCTCCATCTCCTGAATTTGGCCTCAGCATCTTGCACATTGTCAGCTATTAGGACTAAATCGTCTGCATAAAACAGTTCCCACGGGAGTCCGGATCTAAAATCTCTAGACAGTGTCTCCAGGACCATAATAAAGAGGAGGGGGCTTAATACTGAACCCTGATGAACTCCAACACTGACTGTGAACTCCTCACTCAGTACACCTTTCACCCTCACCGCAGTTCGCAAATCCTCATACATCTACTTAACATTAATCCTCCATTACAAACCCCAATGCACTTGAATAAATTAATGAAAGCATATGATCCTCCCGGGATTCGAACTCAGGACACCACACCCAGAACATAAGCATCTAAATCATTACACCACCAACAAGACAAGACATTGGACACAGTTGCAAAAGCCAATCAGCTGGAGTGATCAACATAGTGGGCCAATATTTTCTCAGTTGCTGAAACTGAGTACCGGTATACCCACAAGGTATGGGAATATGCTCTCCTATACTTGAAGGATATTGTTTTCAGTATTTAAGCTCTTACTTTAAATATGGGTAAGTCCTTTGAAAGCCAAAGTTGAGCTATTCACAAACATAAATATACAAATGGTACAAACTGCAGTGCATTGGCCCCTACAAATGTAAAACTCTAATAAGCTACTATATTTCCCTCTATACATGTAGTAGTGATATGAACAATATTGCTCCATCCAAAAAAAATGTAATGAATGACTAATATTGACCATACTCACAGCCAGACCTCTTATAGTAGTCGAACATAGATGTAACATTACCGTCAAAGGGGGCAATTGTGGACATCTAAAGCAATTGAGAGCAGCCCATAAAACCCTTATTATTCAATATGTAGGGATCTTATCAATTCAAACATATACAACACCATTAAGCCATAATTTTGCTAAATCCTGAATAATTATAATTGGTTTTAATTAACTGTCCTCCATTGCCTCAGGTGTCCACAATTACCCCCTTTGATGGTACCTTAAACAAATTGCAACAGATCAACATATTGATCTCGGTATAGTCTATAGAATAGTTACATAATTATGCAAAAATTATATGTAAAGAATGGAGGTGAAAACAAATTCTAGTAAAATCTGCAGGCACCTAATTGGGTACTCCATTCATAAATTTCTCTTAAGAGTACAGTAGATGATTTTTTTTTCTTTTTCTGGTGCCCATCCTCCCTCATGTTTAGCCCCATTAGTTTGGCAATTTTAAGATCTTTCGTCCCATTTTTTTGCAAATATTAAGACCTTTCATGCGATTTAGGTGTCTATATTTTCCTGGCAAGCGATAGCGAGCCTGTAATTTAAGAGTATCTTGAAGGGGCATCTCGGAGTGTTGTGTTTAGGGAGGAAACTAACAAAAATTAATAAAAAAGATAAATAAATAAGCAAATATATACGCCCATCCCCCCTTAACTTTCTTGTTTTTTGTTTTGTTCTTCTATGTGATTGAGGGAGGCAAAAGGCAGAACTGCCTATAGCGAGTGCCTCCCCCATAGTTGAAAGAGTGACAGGGCCAAAATCAAGGGACGTTCAAGCCAAAATGCCTGGACACACAGAGTTTGAAGCAATTTAAGTCATAGGAAGAGGGAAAGACTGATTCTGGGAGAGAGTTCCAGAGCTCAGCTGTTGAGTAGAAGAAAGACTGAGAGTAACATTTCACTCTTGGGTTGGAGAGTTGCACAGAGTAGGGGTGGGATTGAGTTGCAAGACGGGTACCACTTGCCCGATGTAAAGGAGGTGGTATGCACTGGGATAGCTCTGAGGAACACTGATTATTATAGTAGCGATAGAATAGCAAGAGAGATGCAACATTGCGGCGGAGAGAGAGAGATTGCAGAGAGTTGGTGAGTGGACGGGAGTTAATGATACGAAAGGCCTTCCTTTCAAATTTGTCTAGGAGAGCGGTGTGAGAGGAACCTCCCCACACATGTGAACAATACTCAATACAAGGGCGCACTATGCCCCTGTACAGAGCAAGAAGCTGTGCAGGGGAAAAGAACCCCCTAAGGCGGTTGAGCACACCCAGCTTCTGGGAGGCTGCCTTAGCAAGACTGGTAATATGGTCCTTCCAAATGAGAGCAGAAGAAAAAGAGACACCAAGAATATTGAGAGAAGATGAAGGATTGATTTTTGTATTGTTGAAGAATAAGGGATAGTCCGCTGGGAGATCCTGACGGGTAGATAGATGGAGAAATTGGGTTTTGGAAGCATTAAAGTTAACAAGGTTTTCTCTGCCCCAATTGGAAATAGTATTTAGATCAGAATTTAAGAGTTCTATGGCTTCATTACGTTTGTCGTTGAGGGATTGCTGGCTGGGGCGTTCTGAAAAACTAATGGAGTAGTGTAAGGTTGAGTCGTCTGCGTATGAATGGATGGGAATTAAGGTGCAGTTAAGGAGATCATTTATAAAAATTAGAAAGAGAATAGGAGATAGGACAGAGCCCTGAGGAACACCGGAGTTTATAGGGTGAGGAAGTGAACAATGGCCGTCCACAACTGCGGCTATGGAACGGCCGGAAAGGAAATTAGAGACAAAGGCACAGATGGAGGGATAGAAACCGAAGGAGGGTAGTTTAGAAATTAAAGATTTATGCCAGACTCTATCGAAGGCTTTCGATGTCTAGTGCAATAGAAAAAGTCTCACCGAAGTCCCGAAAGGAGGATTTGAACTGGTGTAGTTCTGTTCAGTAACCTTGTTTCTTGGCTTGCTTGTCCTTCCTTACCCTTTTTTAGGGACAACAGGATTATCTCCGGACTGAATAACTAAGCAATCTATCAATAACTATCATTGTGTTGTATAATTATGTTCCCTGTGTAATCCTTCAAAAAGAATTTGTTTGTCTGTTGTTACTTCATGACAAAACATACTGCAAAATACAGTGATATTTACAGCACAGAATAGCCACATACAGTACGGTTGATCTATTTATCTATATACTGTATTGCCAAACGCTGTGATCCCCAAAGAGGTGGCCACGAATGAACCGCCCCCATGCACCTCTGTCCCGTTATTCGACGCCCCTCCTCCCAACCAGCACCGCCTTCATCCATATACTTCCTCACTCCATCCTTCCACCTCTCTTTCGGTTTACCTCTCCCTCTCTGATACAGTTAGGATTAAGCCATAAAAACACCACAACTTAAAATGTAGGTACGTACTTTTCTCTTTAGGCCTAAAATTAATACTGGTATATATTATGACAAGTCAGAATAGTCCTGATGTGGCGGCGTCTACGCCGTGGGGCCACCTCCCGAGGCTGCCAACCGCGGAGGGCTGCCGACCCTCCACAGCCGAAGACAAAATCAACGACCAGTGGAGGAAAACCGGATGCCGGCCGCGGGGAGCAGTTTCGGGAGCCAAACCGTCACAACCATCCCCTGCCCCCTCCCTGGGGGCACGGGTCCTTGGAGCGGCTTCGGTCGCGCCGGGAATTTCCACACCTCTCACACCACACACACACATCACACAGTTTTTCCTACACCGAGAAATGACTCTCCGGCTGTCATTTCTCGAAGACTTCTTCTAGCCGGAGACATTGAGAGCAACCCAGGACCCACGTTCACATACATATGTCCAACTTGCTCAAAACCCATCACTTCGAGTCGCCATACTAAGGGTTCAGTTCTCTGCAATTCATGTGGGAACTGGACCCACTTCACCTGCACAACACTTGCCTCCAAGAAACACTACACAAACACCTGGACCTGTTCCTCATGCCCCTCCCTCTCCCAGTCAAATCCCTCGCCTAAAACCCGTCCACCTCTCCTCCCCAACCCACCTAACCTTCCCATATCATCCACTCCCCCCCCTAAAACCCGTCCACCTCTCCTCCCTAACCCACCTAACCTTCCCATACCATCCACATCCTCAACTCAACACACCACACCCCATCCTAATCCATTCCAACCCCCATCTCCTGCTCCCCAATCCCCACCCCCACCTCACCCATCCCAACCCCCAGCCCCTCCCTCACCCCCACCCCCCCCCATCACCCCCACCCCCACCCCATCCTCGTGCAGCAGCACCCAACATACATCGTGCACATAACATTAACATTCTTCAACTGAACATAGATGGCATCAACACAAAGAAACACGAACTCTCACACTTCATCAAACAACACAACATACACATTGCCATCTTACAAGAAACAAAACTCCGCACAACACAAAAAACACCCACATTTCATAATTTCACCACCATCAGACAAGACCGGGCTGTCGGCGGGGGCGGTGGACTCATCACCCTGGTACACAAAGAAATATCATACATAGTAACCAGTGTACAAACCAAATCACTCCTCCCCCCAAATGATAACACAACAGAAATACAGTCAATTAAAATACGCACTGGCAACAACTCCAACATAACCATCATAAACACATACATCCCTCCCCAAACATCCCCTACAGTACCAAATGAATACAGACCACACTTACAACACATCACAAACACCCCACACATCATCCTGGGTGGTGACTTCAACGCCAAGACGTCGGCCTGGTTTGTCGACAACCCCGACACAGACAGAGGGCTGGTACTACAAAACCAAACCGATAACCTCATCATCCTTAACGACATCCATCAACATACCCATATTCCTCACCAAGCCCTCTATAACCCATCATCTCCAGACATCACCTTTTGCTCCCCAGAACTCGCCCCCACAACATCCTGGAGGGTGGTCAGAACCTTAGGCTCTGACCACCTCCCGATCATTATCACCACCAAAACCAGACTCACCCCAGCTAGCCACAAACACACATACACCAATTATAAAAGAGCTAACTGGGAAGCATTCACAAATGAGACCGAACAACACTTCACAACTCTAAACAGTACACCCATCACTAACATCAACAATGCTGTACACATACTCAATAAAACTATCCAAAACGCTGACAAGAAACACATTCCAAGAGGTAACAGAAAAAGACACAACCCCAACTTCACACCAGAAATTCAAAACCTCATCAGACAACGCGACATACTGAAACACTCCCCAGCACCCCACACACAAGACATCACACAACAAATTCAAGCACTCAACACCCAAACTAACAACAAAATACAAGAACAACAAAAACTAAATTGGAATAACTTCCTACAAACACTTGATCACAAAACAAACCCCAAAAAACTATACAAAACACTAAACAGCATCACACTTTCCAACAGCAACACAACACAATCACATGCTGCAATCACAACAACAGACTCTACTCCTTCATGTAAACAACAAGCAAACACTCTCATCAATCACTTTTCACATGTCAGCCACCTAAAACCTCACAAAGACGACCGACGTGTCATCCGACGTAAGAGACAATTCCCCACAGACCCTGACTATACACCCTTCACCAATCACCAGACAAAGCATATCATCAACAATCTCAAGCATTCACCCGCCTGTGGCCTAGACAACATAAGCAACATACACCTCAGACACCTGGGACCACAAGGCATACAAGCACTCACTAACATATCAAACTACAGCTATTCACACAACACAATACCAGACATTTGGAAGCATGGTATCATCATCACTTTCCCCAAACCCAACAAAGACCCCACGCTACCCTCCTCGCACCGCCCCATCACACTCCTTTGCTCCCCCTCCAAAGTCATGGAACGCCTAGTATTACAACTAATTACACCTGACCTACCCCTAGCTCCAACACAACATGGCTTTAGGCCACTGCACTCCACAAACACTCTTCTCACAGACCTTACACAAAGAGCTTTCGACGGCATCAATTCAGCTAGACCACCACACAGATCACTATTAGCCACACTCGACATTAGTAAAGCCTTCGATGCCATCCCCCGCCACAACCTAACAAACAAAATCTACAACACAAACATGCACAACAACACAAAACGGTGGCTGGCCAACTTCCTAGCAGGCAGATGTGCACACGTATCTTTTGCCGGTCAGTCATCTAAAATCAGAAACTTTCCAAACGGAGTCCCACAAGGATCCGTCCTATCGCCCGCACTCTTCAATCTGTACATGCACGATATAACTACACCCAATACGCCCCAAATAAACTTAGCCTCCTATGCAGATGACATAACACTCACATGCACACACCATGACCCAAAAAGAGCAACAGATCTCCTTCAACCCTATCTCAACACACTACATGGCTGGTGCACTACAAACAGACTTAATCTAGCCCCAGCCAAATCCACCGCAACCCTGCTCACAAGTTGGACAGGAGAACACGAATACATCCCTCAACTCACCATAAACAACACACCCCTAACACATACACACACACCCAAAATCCTAGGAGTAACATATGATACTCATATGACATTCAAACAGCACACCACAAACATTAAAAAGAAACTGACACCCAGACTTAACGCCCTCAGGTCACTTGCTCACACAAAATTTGGACACAACAAAGAAACTACCACCACAGTATATAAACAATACATAAGATCAGTGATGGAATACGCAAGCCCAGCTTGGGCTTCTAACCTAGCTGAAACACATCATAAGACCTTACAGACTATTCAAAACAAAGCCCTGAAGATCATTACAGGCTGCACAGCTACTGCACCCACAGATCACCTACATCAAGAAACCAAAATCCTCAAAGTCAAAGACCATCTGGACATGAGAGGCACTCAATTCCTGGCAGCAGCCTCCACGAACCAAGACCACCCACTAAACTACATGGCAACACACCCACAGACACCAAGAAATATCAAAACAACACCCAGCACACGGTATCACACACAATTATTGTCCTCTCTCCCTCCCTGCCCACCCCGAACCAACTTCCAGAAGCACATCCATACTCATATCTCTCACCGATCCATCCACTCACTCACAGACAACACACAGCTGCATGCACGACCTCCCGAAATCCATCCTTCCGAATCCTCCCTTCCTCGCGAGGACAGAGTCCACCTGGCCAGGCTGAGATGCGGACACCATCCAGCTCTCCTGAGCTATCAGAAGAGACTGGATGACTCCGTTGTCGACGCCTGCCCGGGATGTAACACAGCACCCCATACCATTAAACACATCATAGAAGACTGCATTTCACACAACCACTTACGCCAACAACACAATCTACACTCAATGAGAGCTCTGTGGGAAAGCCCGATCGTGGCCATGGCCTTTCTCAGGGACTCGGGGCTGTTCGGCCAGGCAGCTTAGGGAACAACAAGAACAACAACAAGTCAGAACAAAGCTGGACTACAAAAGCTTTGCTTAGAGGTTTTCTGTTAACAATACAAAAATTGTCACTTATAAAGATGCTAAAACATTTTTTAACCCAGACATCATATAAGAAATATTATATCCTATATCCTATGGTAGGCTCAATGTCCCAATATACTCCGGGACTAAGCTACATTGGATTACTGTAACATCATTATACTGTACTTTGTACATCTTCAAACCATAGTTCATTATTTAATTGGCCATTGGGAAGCTAAAGCCAAGGTTAGTGAGAGAACATTGGAGCAACATTTGTTCCTGTACTACAAGTGACTAAATCAGTCACACGAGCACCTTTAGCAGCAGATTATCTAGGGAGTCAAACATTCTAGCTGATTGGCTCTTGCGACCTTGTCCAATGACTTGTCATGCAGTAATTATTAGTTTTCAACAAAAGTTTTCATAATCAGTCACACAAGTCAATGAGTTAGAACTATTGCCATATAAGTGGGCCGTAATATTCTCCAAGTCGCTGACACAGCTATTACAGAGGATCAACACAAAATCCACAATTTATCTTACAGTAAAAGTGTTAGCTATATGGATATATTATACCCACATGAGGAAACAAGTGTTGATTGTAAAGACACCATAGTTTGCACTCTTCTTAGAATAATTATCATGTTCACCCCATTAGTTTTGCCAATTTTAAGACCTTGCGCCCCATTGCTTTGTCAATTACCTTTAGTGCCATTTAGGTGCCAAATTTTCCTGGTTAGCGATAGCGAGCCTGCATTTTAGGAGGAACTGACCTTTGACCGACACATTTTTCTACCGAAAAATGCACAAACTTATCTCGAAAAGGGGTGTTGGGGACATTGTTTAAGGCTTGGAGTTCTAGAGTGCAAACTAAAATGCTAACAACTAAAAAAACAAAACAACAAAAATCTCCCCTTCCAAGTGTACGGTAGTGTGTATGGATAAATGACACCCACATGAGGAAAGAAGTGTTTATTGTAAAGACACCACAGTTTGGACTCTTCTTAGAATAATTATCACAAATCTCTCAAAATAATAGAAATCTTAGCGGGAACAGAGACTCCAAAACAATCCACCGCTAAAATTACTCCTCGTGGGGAACTGGTGCGGGGTCCACTGGTTACCCCCTTCTGTACCGGTATATACAGTAGGTTTATAGTTTTCTTCTAGCTATATTTAGATGATTTTGTGCAGCTTAGGAAGGATTTATGGTAGTTAAAAGGGTCGATGGAGATAGTTCGAAGCCCTATAATTGCTCAAGAGCCTTCCTAAACTGAATTTTTTTTGATTAGTACTGTAGTAGCCACAATAAAACTTAAAAACGTCGCCGATACAGAAGGGGTTAATCCATCCTGTACCATCGACATCTTTATAGTTTTATTCTAGCTATATTTAGACAATTTTGTGCAGATTAAGAAGGTTCTGTGACAGTAAAAGGGATTAAGAGAGATAGTTCCAAGCCTGTTCATTGCTGGTGTCCCTTTTTAAACCGAGCTTTATTTAGACAATTTTCTGCAGATTAAGAAGGTTCTGTGACAGTAAAAGGGATTAAGAGAGATAGTTCCAAGCCTGTTCATTGCTGGTGTCCTTTTTTAAACCGAGCTTTATTTAGACAATTTTCCGCAGATTAAGAAGGTTCTGTGATAGTAAAAGGGGTCAAGTGAGATAGTTCCAAGCCTGTTAATTGCTGATGTCCCTTTTTAAACTGAATAAAATCATCTACAGTTGCCAGAATCTAATAAAAAGGACGTCACCGGTACAGAATGGGTAAATTAACCACTTGCGAGTTTCAGGCTATGAGGAAGTTGGACCCGTAAACATGGACATTTATCAGAACTACCAACTAAAATACTGTTATAGTGCATATAAAAATACATATAATAAGAGTCAGCCAAGTTTCTATTCATCACAAAACCCACATAATGTTTGAACTTCTGCTAAATATTGATGTTTACGGCTCCAACTTCCTTATAGCATGAAACTCACAAGTGGTCAAAATGTACGAGGGATCCAATTACAGTAAAAGTCCTTTAATCCGACGACCGATGATTCGAATCTCCCAATAGTCCGAATTTTTCAATTTGAGGCCAAATCCGAATTCACCCGATGGTTCGAATTTCAAGAAGTCCCAAAGTCCCCTTTTTGAGGCATTAGTCCACTCAAATGACACATAATGGAGCACACACATATCATATGTTCATGAATTCACTTTAAAAGTTTACCATTGTCATTGTAGCCTATTACTTCAAAACATTCAGATTAATGGTCAAAGGAAGCTACTGATATAAACGTAAACACCACATCGTCTGCTAGAGAGTTTGTTTGGCTCTTGAACGCATCCTTGGGATGCTCCGATGCGCTACTGGCTTGCACCGCATTTTCTGCAAGCGCATTCAGTCTTGAGCTTGAAAACGCACCTTTGGATGTTCCGATACGCTACTATTTATAGTTCAGTGATCGGAGCGTCCCAAGGGTGCTTTCAATACAATATAATATAACAGAGCACGTCACAAAAGGAAAATCACAAAAGGAAAATTACAAGAACCTCTCAGGGAAGTGCCGTTGTTAAGGCATTACTTCCCGAACCACATCTGATCTGATCTTCAAGAGCAAGACAAACTCGCTAGTAGACGATGCGGACATATGGTGTTTACGTTTATATCAGCAGATTCCTTTGACCATTAATCTGAATGTTTTGAAGTAGGTAATAGGCTACAATGACAATGGTAAACTTTTGAAGTGATTTCATGAACATATGATATGTGTGTGTGTCATTTGGGTGGCCTAATGCCTCAATATTTTTGTCAGGCCATTAATACACAGGTTCATAGGGGTAAAGTCCGATAATCCGAAAAATCCACTAATCCGAACGAGGGTCGGTCTGCTGCCCTTCGGATTAACGGAAGTTTACTGTAGTTAGCAAATTTGATAAACTTACTAAGCATGATATATGTTTTAGTTGGATTAAATATTATACTATATATATTAACCCTTCAAGTATGGGTGATTTTTTTTTTCCATGCTATACTGTATTTTGAAGACTTTATGCAGCTTGAGGGAAAAAAAAAAAAGAAGTGGGGATTGGGCCTGAGTAAATAGATAGATATATAGATAGGAAGGATCTGTGGTAGTTAATATAGCTAATTCAGATAGTAGGCCTATGTAGCTTTTCTAATTGTTACTAGAGACAATAAAAGCTAATTAAAAATAATTGTATTGTAACCAAATATGATGAAAAGGATATCACCCGTATTTAAAGGATTAATATACTGTATACTGTATACTAAAATCACAAACAATGGTCATTAGACTAATATTATGCAAAATTGATAAAAAATACTCCAATACAGTACCCCCAAAATAGCAAGAATAAGCTAAATACATTTTACTGTGAAAAGCCAATAAAGTTTCTCTCGAACAACTGACTTTTTGAGTTACAAAAGACCAGATTATGTACAGTATATTCTATTACTATTATCAAATAGTAATATAGTATTGGGCGGGTGCCCAACCCCGAAAAGGGTTGAAATAGGGGAGCTATCCCCCCGCCAAAGGCGGCTTTCTAGGGCCTTTCCTAGCTGATGCTGAGAGGATTGGGTTCTAGTCATGTGGTGATGGGCTGGTCTATCAGAGTGAGAACTGAGCAATCTCTGCCATACCCATAGCTTACTCTGACTGTTCCTTTTACTTATATATTTTCTAGATCTCAAGTGACGGCGTCTCTAACGTGGATTGACCTCCCAATCTACCAAGATTGGAAGCCAAAGCGTCACATTTTTCCCTTGCCCCTCAACTTTCTCTTCATAATTGCTGAGGGACACAGGGCCCTGGGTGGGGCTTTGGTTTCCCGGGCATTTCTGCACCCTCCTCAGCTCCCCGCCATGGAGTGGCTTCGGTCACCCAGGCTTTATTGTGGTCGGTGGGGAGGGTTCTGTGGCGGCGCTCGATTATGGCCTTGGCCTTGCTCGGGGCCTTGGGGCTGTTCGGCCAGGCAGCTTGGGGAACAACAACAACAACAACAACAACTATTATCAAAGTATATGATAGATATATCAACGTATATTTTGACACTCCATTATATTTACTAATTTAACTTCACTTATTTCTTGTGGGTTTTTTTTTTTTTGTATATTGATACCATGAGATGGAAACTCAAACTCTATGGATCAATCAGTTTTAAAGGGTATATAAACCGCGTACTAATTGGATGGGTGCGTACAAATGAGCCAGTCTACCATAATACCTCCGCAGCCAGTAACCTGCATGCCATGGTGGGGTTTATAATAAGGGGAAGTAGATTTATTAACTTCTGGTAGAGTCAATTTTCTTCCAGCTGATGGTTAATTGAATCCAATAGCCTATGATTTTTCTATTCTTGATGAAAAAATATGATACTACTACGTCTGTGTCAAATTATTATTGCCAAGTTTTCATAATTAGCAACATACTTCTCTACAAAATATTGGTAAAAAGCTGAGTACATGTAATCTGGATGGCGAGATAGCAATTTACCAGGAGCTGGAAAGAAAGAGACTATACTGGGGTTACATAAAATAACAATGGCGGTGGAGCTTATACAGTAGTCTGCCAAATTAGTAAGCCCTTCAAGACTCCAATACGCATTTCTTTTCTGTTTTCCGGCTATTAGTAGATGATTTTATCCAGATTAGGAAGGGTAAATACATGGAAGTCAGAGGGTTAATTGAGATAGTCTTTACCCTCCCAATTCTCAGATACTTCTTAAACTGTCTAAAATCAGCTAATGATAACCAGAACATACTGTACTGTCAAAATGTGTCACAATCTCCAAAGAGTTAAGATACGACTGAACCAGCTAAACCTCTCTCACTTGGCCTTTCTCAACCCTTTCAAGATTATGACGCATTATAAGTTAATTCTGCCTATCGTTACACACTTTTATACAATTTAGGAAGGATCTGTGGGAATTATAAGGGTAAAGACCATCTCATTTAACCTTCTGACTGCCTTCTTTATTCCTAATCTGAATAAAATTGTCTAATAAAAGCCATAAAACCTAACAGAAATGCGCCATCGTATCTTCAAAGGGTTAACGTACGTAACAAAGTCACCACCTGTCCTGTAAATCACCAGTGTATGGGTAGACCTAGAATGAAATGGAATCAGGTAATTTGATCAGATCTTAAACAGCCCAAAACAGAGTTGCCACCATTAGGACTTGACTTACTGAAAATAATACTTCTAATGGCCCACTTTGTCCTTAACCCCGGTATGTACGGATGATGCCTTTTCCTTTTATTCGGGTTAACCTTAGACGATTGTATTCAGCTTAGGCAGGACCTCAAGGTATTAACCCTCTCAGGCTCACGGTTGCCAGTTATCATCTAGCGAAATTATGCATTTAAGTATGTAAAAACAATAGCTAAGTTAGCCTTTTAAAAGCCTTTGCTTTCTGTGCACGGTCCACAGAAGTTTAAGACTAACTAAGGAAAACTTTCTAAAACTTTCCTAAGGGTAATTTCAGTTTTAAAATATGCCAGTGAATATGCGATTCGAATTGCACGCGCAATAGGGTTAAACAAACAAAAAAGTATACAAACTATCTCATTAATTAAACCCTTTAACTGTCATAGATCTCTTCCTAAACTAAATAAAATCATAAATTCATAGCCAGAATGAAATAATAAGCATGTCATCCATTCAGAGAGGATTAAAGTTGAAATTTAAAAAGTGACTTGTTCATATCCATTTGACTTCATGTTAATAGCAATAATGGAATAAAAATGCTGTTCATATTAATAGCATAGTGATAGAGAGTACTGTACAGTCATGAGTATGTCCCTTAACCCCCTCCCCAAAGCAGATAGGATTTCTTTCTATTCAAACTGGAAAGGCCAAAACTACAGGTACTCCCTTAAAGTATCAGAAATAAGCCGGGCTCAGATGATTTAGGAGTAATCTTGCCTTAGTAAATAGAGAAAGTTAAGTTGGAGTTGGGAATACGAAAAGGGACTTACATTCGGGACTGTACAACAATACTGCAGTGGCGACTTTAGTGAAACTTACTTGAGGGAGGACTGAAGTGGCTCATGTCCCCTCTTTGGTCTAGCTTCAACCATGGCTTTATCAACTTCCCAACAGTCCCAAAGGTAGAGATATAATGGACTGCAAATAGGGGGTGTCACACCACCATTTTTACCAGCAATTTATCATCAGCTACTTTTGTCTTCAAGTAACATTTGCAGGCTCTTGCTCACTGGTATCGGCAACTTTATTCTGACAACAGTACGGTAGAGCGAATTAGTTATGTCTCGGCTGTCATTACGTTTGGCTCGTTCTATGCTGTATTAAAGTCAGTCAGATGTTGAATAGGGTTTGTAAGTGAAGGAACATGTTTCTACATCTCACTCAAGATGAAGAATTCATGTTAGAGTTTGCTGATACCAATTATTGACCAACATACACTTGGTGCCGATTCATCACTTATTTGGCCGACTGTACATAGACTGAAGTTACAGTTCCGAGCAGATAAAGCCGATACAAGCGCTAGGAAGGGTTGGCCATACTGACCACCACCAGGGATATTTCTATGGTAATATGGTGAATGAATGATGGCACTCACTGATAACAACATTACTGCAAATAGGGAAACTCTTGCATTCACCTTCAAACTATAAATTAATCCATGAGCATTAAATCTAGCCACCTCTTCACACCAGCTGCATCTGCCTTATCTGCTCCCAACTCTACATTAAATTAGGTGACTGAAATCTTATAAAACTTTACTTCAGAAACTGCCAGACCAGAAAATCCAATAAATAATGCATCCTAGATATATAAAAAAAACTTGACAGTAGTTCGTGGGTTTGAGTCTTGCCGGGGAGGAAGTCGCAGAAATACTACAAAAAAAGTGGCCCGATCAACCACTAAATCCTCAACTTAAACCTGCTTCTATGAATAAGAGTACAAAACAGTTGTCCAAAAAATTACATAAATACAAAATAAATGCAAACTTGGCAACTAGAATGAAGGTAGGTTATAATATGTTACCCGAATTCTTATAAAACTGAAACTTGGGGAGCCGCCAAATCAAAATCACCGAAAGAAATTGCTGGAAAAATATGTGTGAGTGAATCGGTCGTATATATAGAGGCCCGTATTTCTAAACAAACCCCCATCATAGTCGCTGGTAATTACTGCAGTCTGGCCGTATTTCTACCCAGTCACTATGATACGCTATAATCGGTTTTATTTCAGCTGATGGTAAACTGAATTCCTTATCATCTGATTTCTCAAATATCAATGGAAAAATATGATACTGCTATCTCTCTGCGTCCCATTATTGTCAAATGTTCATAATTATCAACATATTTTGCTACATAATCTTGGTAATAATCTAAGTTATTAATTTCACTCCCAACACAAAACACCTCCCAATTAAATTAATGAAATCATGTGATCCTCCCGGGATTCGAACCTGGGTTACCACATACTGTACAGACCTTAAACACTAACCATCACACCATCAAGACAGTTAAAGGTTAAGTACATGACTACGATTTTATATCCATTATTGAATACAGGATATCAATCTAATCATGTAATCAGACACAACTGCACACTGAATAGTGTAATGTTTTAAGTGAAAGGAAATAACAATTTATAGCCAAGTAATCAGGATGGCGGGATAGCAATTTACCATCAGCTGGTAAAAGAACAGACTATACTTGTGGTGATTGCAAAGAGAAGTACTGGAACATGATTACAATACTCTCATCACAATTGACCGAGGAATTTGGAAACGCAGACATCAAAACTTAGCTGAAACACACCAATAATGCAAGTTAATAATCGATCAAATTTGTGTTTCATATATTTTTTTGTTTTCATAGTTGCGCTACAACCGTGTTTAGCTGATAATTATGTTAAATACCTATGTCTACCGCTCCAACTTCCTTAATATAGTCCAAAACTTGCAGGTGGTTAATTACAATAATTAGCATATCATATTAGCTGGATGAGAATGTAAAAACTAAACAAAAATATATTAATTACTACCGACGATAGGGTTTGTCAGGAAATACGAGCCATAGACCAAAATCCCAAAGCTTAGAGGCCCAGAAGGAGCAATGAGTAAAGCATTATCAATATAAAGTGCTCCTCCTCAAATGGTGTTATATCCCTTTCAGTACCGGTGCCGTCCTTTTAACTTTATTCTGGTTACTATTAGAAGATTGTTTTCAATTTAAAAAGGGCGTCCAGCCATTACCAGACTTCGAACTATCTTACTTAACCCTTTTTACTACCACAGATCTTTCTTAAACTGCACAAAATCGTCTAAATGCAGCTAGAATAAAATGTCAAAGACGTCGCCGGTACAATAGGTGGTGTTATTATTATTCCGAGGCCCGGCTGTAAATACGGTTGACAGACAATAGGGTAATCTGCCAAAAATACACATACTATACAAAACAGTGACCGGACAACACACCCGGTAGACCATTTCTACCAGTAGCTCTCAACCAGTGCCCACTCCACCAATACTGTTAGGCTAGATTTTGGCTAGCCCATTAAGAGTTAGAATAGGTTAGTTCTTCAAAATACATACATACAATAGATTAACATAATTGGCCATAACATACATTACGGCTCAGATGTGGTTGCCTATAAATATAATAGTCTGTAAATATGATGGCCTTGGTTGATTTGGCACTGGTTTAGATGGTCTACTGGTTGCCTTGTCCGGGAACCATACAAAACCTATACAATAGTCGGTAATATTAAAGTATTTGCAGTTCGACGTTCTCCTCTCGTTATATTTTAATCATTCCTTCCTTCTTGTTATTTACTTTTTCATTAAATTTCCTAAGTTTTCTCCATTCGTTCATATATATACGGTTTTGTGTTATTAAATTAACTTTATAAGAGAGTCTCCCTCTCAAAAGACTCCATTACCTTATAAATATTGATATTGTACAATCAATATATTCACAAAATGGCGTATAAAACATTCAATTTCAATGAATATATAGTTGTATACCCTGTTCATTATAGGTAGGCTAAAAAGTGTGACCTCTATCCTCTGTTACTCAAAAAGGGCTGAAACAAATGGGCTGTATATTTCTACCCCTGTTCCCTACCTGACTGTTCCCAAGTGGTAGAAAAATGAACTTGATTACTCTGGTCCCTCTTGAGTTACATATATTAACCCTTTCAAGATCAAATACGCGTTTCCTTTCTGTTCTCTGGCGATTATAAGACAATTGTATTCAGATTAGGAGGGATATATAGAAGTCAGAGAGGGTTAATTGAGATAGTCTTTACCCTTTTCATTCCCACAGATCCTTTCTAAGCTGTATAAAATTATCTACTGATAGCCAGAATAAATTGTCAAAATGCATCATGATCCTCAAAGGGTTAAGAGTCAAGATCTCTGGCCTACCTATAATGAACAGGATATAGTGGACTCCAAAAACTACGTCAACATTCATCCACAACTCCTGTACAGTCCTAATCTACAGTCCTCCACTTGGTATGTCCTCTATAGCTAGTTATAATGTAAAACTTGCAAAATAAACAAACCAAAACTGGGACGACACAAGATAAATGCAAAAGAACTTATCAAAATCACTATGTGGAAATAAGACAATAAATATTTTAGGAAGATTTCTTTGGTATCACAGAACGCTAACCCTCGTATTTTAACACCACACTTAAAGGTGAATTACATAAGCTGCATACCTAGTAAGATGTATATTTTGTATGCATCAAAATATATTAAGGATGCTCAGGTTTGTGTATAATAAAGTAAATTTACGTCCGTAAAGAAAACAAATATTTAAAATTTTTATATCTGGCGGCGTCTGGTAGTTGACTGTCTTGCAAATTTTGCACCTTCCAGTATTGTGATCACGTCATAGATTCCGATAGTTGTCAGGCAACAGAAAATTACCTTTAACTTGACCCAATTTATTTTATATGTTAGGGGCAAATTTAAGGATATTCCCAATAATGGTGTATTACTAGACCATTTAACGTTCTGCTGAATAACTTATCTCACTTTTTTTTCATCTTTGTGTAATTTTTTCTGGACTCTCTTCTTCCTCATGTTTATCCCCTTTATTTTGGAGACTTTAAGATTTGTTGTGCCATTTAGCTGTCTATTAATCGCGAACCTGTAAGTAAGGAGGAACTAGCCTTTGGCCGGAATTTTTTTCTACCAAAAAATGCACTAATTAATCTCAAAAGGGGGGTGGGGCCCCCTTAGGGGTATTTTTTAAAGCTTGGAGGTCTTGGTAGGAACTAAAGCAAATCAATAATAAATAAATATAATTATACAGTAAATGAACGAATAAATACAAATCTCTCTTAAGTGCTGCCCAAAACCTTCATAAAAATACTAATAATACTAATACTAATAATACTAATAATCATCAACATCACATGGTCTTTCCGAAACTTAATCTTCGTTCGATAGTGTTAGGGAGTAAGTGTGGTTCTAAAATACGGGGGTATCAAGGTCCACTATTCATTTGACCTGTGCTATAGTGGAGTTAATAATTGGATAGTTAAAGGATGTAAACAATAATTAAACTTATGAACTCCAAGACAATGCTTTACAAACTAAAATAAAAATCTGACAGTAGGTAGAACAAAATTATAGTCAAGCTGACTGAAAGGGATAAAGCAGCGAAGAGCTCTACTACTGTGTGTGTGTGTGAGCGTGTGTGTGCAGGGTGACAAACGAAAGCCGAGTCCATTATTATTAGTCTTTATTATTGTCTATATAAAGATAAAAATATGATAAATACTTCAAAATAAGTCATAGGAAGTGATAAAATGGCCTCAAAATAATATTTCATGACAGTCACCTGGAAAGCCGCCATTTAGGGTGGGAAACTGTAACACTCTGTGGATAAAATGGTCTTTAAACTTGTATTTATTTTCTTGTATTCCTTCAAATTTGCAAAGAAACTTGTTCTCGTTTGTCACCCTGTGTGTGTGTGTGCAGTTAGTTAGTTATGTAGAGCAGATTAACCAGACCACTGAGCTCCATACGGAACTCATATAGGTGTGTGTGTGGTTCTGCATGTTTGTTTTGGTGTATGTGGTGTAGGTGATTATATGTTATCTACAGTATGTGTATACCTGTATATTGTATGTGTTTGTACCCACGTCTTTGTGAGATACACTACATAATGTGTGTGTATGTGACCGTACTGGAGTGTGTGCGAATATGTGTGACTGTATTTGAGTGCAAGTGTGTGACTGTACAGTACTTAAGTGTAAGTGTGCAACTGTGTGTGACTGTATTTGAGTGTAAGTGTGCAACTGTGTGTGACTGTATTTGAGTGTAAGTGTGCGACTGTGTGTCCTACAGTCCCATTACCATAACAGTTGAAAGGCCTGACTGTGAACTATGAACCAGGGCCTGGATATTCAAATATACCAAAGTTAAGGCGAGAGGCTTAATAAAACAATAAACTAACAGCTTATTCCTTATCCATGATGTCATAAACTCCTCATACAGTACTCAAGAAATCTAGGTTATCATAAGTACAGTAATGATACCTAGTTATGACGTGCGAGTATTAACGGCGCTAGAATTGCGATGTCGGCATTTAGGATACGATGATCAGAGGGAAATAAGGCGTCCTAAATGTTTTAAAGAATATCCTGGCCAACAATTATAAATAAGGACAATAACAACCAAACATGGTGTCAAACTAAATATGTTCCTTTCTTGTTAGTCGGCATTACTAAATATACGGTTAAATTATGCTTCACAGTTCTCATTATGCCCTTGGAGGTGATAAAATGGTCAAAACAATGTACCGTAACTTCATGAAAAGTCAAACATGGATTTGCGTACCGGTGACGACCTGAATCGCCTTTATGAGCCTAGATCCTTTCCTTATGTTGCCCCACGTCTATTCCATCGACTTCCAGTACCACTTTAAGCAGTTGAGTGTGTTGACACTTTCAAGAAGGAACTCAAGTAACTCATATTTCTAAAGGCTTATGATATTGCAGAGCATTGAATTACTGATGATTATAACCGTTATATTTTTAGATCAAAGATAGAAAGAAAAAAGGAAAAAATAAAGAAAATTGTGAGCGCTCTTGAATCCACTATAAGAATTGGCGCTCATGACAAATAAAATACCAGCATATTATTATTATAATTAATATTCCTGTATTCCTTCCAATCTTGAAACTAAATATTCCGACCATTCATGAAACTAAATAGCCTTGCTTGGACGCCCTGCAAACAAATACAAATACCGCGCTGAAGGAATCCTCACAATGAAAAAAAATCTGAACATTGAGCAACCATACTTTAATATTACCATATAAATTCATCTCTAATAATGCCAATAATAAATGATAACTAAGGATAACTAAAAGAGAAAGGAAGAGAAGGAGGGATTAACCCCTTCAGTACGATGACAGTTTTTCATTCTACTCTGGTTATTATTAGATGACTTTACGAAGCTTACGCATGATCTTTAGAAGTCAAAGGTTTAGTAAATATAGATTCTGGTTATCATTCAACGACTTTATTGAGCTTATGCAGGATCTTTGGAAGTCAAAGGTTTAGTCAAGAAAGAGAGATTTGACCTATTTAATTTCTAGAGATCATTCCTAATCTAAATGAAAAATATTGTTGAGATTAGGGATGATCTGTGGAATTTACTGTACATGAAGATTCTAAACTATAGGATCATTGAATAGTTATGTAATGCAAATGCTATTGAATCCATTAATGTGGAGAACTGGCATTTACAATACAAAACTCCAGCTTGAATTATTACCATCCAGTAAAAGGTTTTATCTAGACCGCTTTGACCTCTCTGATTTCTAAAGATAATTTTTAAGTTCAGTAAAATCATCTAGTATTGGTCAGAATAAAATAAAAATGCGTGCAGCGTCTGGAAGGGGTTAACCGCGCGTGACTCAGCACCAGGAGAAGAATGGACTCTTCTCTTGGAATGACTGTGTGAAGGTGTCGCTGAAGGACCGGAACCGCGCTGTCGTCCCCACCCGACCCTTAGACCTGCAAGTAAATAAACCGGTGTTATCTGCTAGTAAACAAACCAGTGTTACCTGTAAGGAATCAAATCGATTATATTTATTGTTTTGTTTGCTGTATTTGACATTCAGTTAAGTTATGTTGTTGAGTTTCTTATGTATGTGTAATTGTGTATGTATACTCAGGCACATACCCCATTGCTGGGGGTAGCCGACCCGAGAGCCCAAACAGATAAAACTTTTAAAGTTCCAATT
Source organism: Paralithodes platypus (assembly GCA_032716605.1). Taxonomy (NCBI): domain Eukaryota; kingdom Metazoa; phylum Arthropoda; class Malacostraca; order Decapoda; family Lithodidae; genus Paralithodes; species Paralithodes platypus. The sequence continues at coordinate 44,854,036 of CM064580.1, forward strand.
CTTGGGGTCTGTGACCATTTTCGCATGCCCTTGTCCCTTACTCTGTCTCGTCTAGTAGGCAAATTTTATAAGGGGAGAAGGATTCCTAGCCCCCACCCCTTTCAGCCGCCTTTTACGCCTCACAGGGAAATACGGTGGTGGAAGTTCTTTCCCCTCCACCAGAGGAGGATATCTGCACCAGACAGTGGCGGGCGCTGGGCCCACGCATCCCTACCCCATTAGAAATGTATAAATGTAGAAAGAAAAAAAAAGATAGAAAAGGCTATGGGAAGTAGAGGACACCAACCCTCATTCTACCTGTTATTTATTTATTGTTTTTAAGTTTTAGATTTCATTACTATTATATTCTTACGATTAACCCTCCAGCTTCGGGCTCTTTAAATACTCCCGCCAAAGCCGAACCCGGGTAAAATATTGAATTCTCGGGATTTAGCCGCGCTTTTTTATACACGAAAAAATTGCCTAACCTAGCTTATACATAAGAACATAAGAACATAAGAAAATGGGAGTCTGCAGAAAGCCGATTGGCCTAAGCAAGGCAGATCCCTGTACAGGTATATACAGTATATCCAGCGGCAGTTTTCGTTGTTGTCTTGCTTTTGGTGAAAACTAGAAGTCTCTAGACCAAGTGGTTCAGTTTTTATGATAAAAATATTTAGGTCAGTCAGCAGGACGAAAGCCTAGAATTCATGGTTTATTCCCGAAATTTGTCATTTACCGATGCTCATATCTCTGCAAATATATGGCCTAACAAAGTTTTTTATGCATACCAGAGGTAGATATGGTCGATGGCGTGTGATGGGTGAAGACTAAAACATTCTACATTGTGCGAGGTTTGAAATATTACGGCGAGTTAGGCGGGAATTCCGACCTTCGTCCGAATGCAGCGCCGCCGCTCTGCCGACCGCGGCTACGGTCTGTTTATATTCGTTCAACAATTTATTATTGATTATTGATTATTTATTATGTATTATGTAATAATATTGATTATTACATAATACATAATAAATTGATAATTGATTACTGATATATTTCACCACTGTAACCATTCCTAAGTCACTGTCGTCTGCTTTCATGCATGGTTTGGGACTAGGGAAAATCAATACAAAGCTTTCGTAAGAATTGCCTTCAAGCAGTAGTCAGCTGACTGGCTGGCTGTGTGTTCCTGTTCTCGTTGGTTATACGGACGACCCGCCAGACAACAAAACTTTCTCTAGTGCGGTTTTAATTGGTTTTAAGCCTTAGATTAAAAGCAATGGATTTCAGCAGCCCATCCGGGTCTCACGGAGGCAATAGCTAATAGGCTTCTGAAAGCCCAACCAGGAACCGAGGGTTAACCTGTACAAGCATTTTTCTTAATTAATTTCACAATTTCACTAAGGATTTCATGAATTTCATGAAATCCCTAGTTACAGAGATTCCCTGTAACATATATATCTATCCATTTACTCAAACCCATATATATATAATAGTCTTTTCTCTATAATTAGGCCAGAAATCTTGACCCCTAACCTCTAGTAACTCAAAAAGGGCTAGAGCAAAATTAGGCTAATGGACTGCAAATTTCCACCCTCATTCTCTGGATACTCATCCCGGATAGTAGAAATGTCACCTCGATTTCTGTAATCCATTTTTAGTTATAAGAGATAAAGATTTGTGGCCTAATTCTAATGAATAGGCATTAGTATATACGCACAAACTCTTCATGGAATCCTCCACTTACCAACACAAAATATCAAAATGAGGTTATACAAATACAGCAATGACTACAGTACCTCTCGACGATGACGGCTGGCATCTGTACAAGCTGGACGGGGCTCTTGCTATCCCTCAACGCCTGGGTCAGGTTCAGGATCTGACCGCGCATCACAGACATCTGACGCTCAAAGATATGACGATCAAACCCTCTATCAGTCTGACATGAAATGAAAAGGGATACTTTTATTAATGAATGGAAACAAAAACAGAAGAGGAAGGTAAATATCATGTGAGCTTATGTCACTCGGTATGAAATGTTGTCGAACCGTGACTATCCTGAATATGAGCTATTGTTCTCTATCCAATCACATAGGCAACATAGAAACCCACAAGCCTCTCTAGAAACACTGACATGAATTATACATCTAGTCCCAAAAACCTTCAACAAACCTGAAGCACATTATACAAGTCATCACAGACTTCCTACCCAGTAAAAACATGACAGTAACTCAAAATGAAATATAAGAAAGAAGCTCAAAGAACACATAAATAACATCTATACCAACCTGAAATAGATTATACATATCGTCACAGAGCTCCTGCACAAAGTTCATGTCTGAGAGAAGTGGCAATACTAAGTCTCTGGTCTCTGTACTGAAGGCTGTCTTGGCCCAGGGTAGCCAGGCCCAGTGGTAGGGGTACGCCCGCCAGGAGTCGGGGTGTTTGAAGGGGAATGCCAAACCGTTGTCGATGGCTGCTACTCTGACCTCAGGGGGCTTTACTAGTGACCAGTCCTGGAAACACAAATTATCTTATATAATATACTGAACTGAAATATTACAAAACATTACAGTAGCATGCACAGTCAAAGAGTATATATGGAGACGTACCCATTTGAATCTGTATTGAACTTAATGAGATAATACAATACAGCACTTCATTATAGCCCAGATGCTTCAGAAATAGTAGTCGTTCCCTAGGCTGCCTGGCCGAACAGCCCCAAGCTCCTAAGGAAGGCCACGACCGGGTTTTCCCACAAAGTTCTCAAGGAATGTGTGTTGTGTTCTTGGCGTAAGTGGTTGTGCGTTATGCAGTCTTCCATATTGTGTTTGATAGTGTGGAGAGTTGAGTTACAGCCCGGACAGGTGTCCTGGAACGGAGTCATCCAGCCTCTTCTGATAACTCAGAAGGGCTGGATGGTGCCCACATCACAGGCTAGCCAGGTGGACTCTGCCCTCATGGGAAAGGAGGGTTTCTGAGGGATAGACTTGGGGAGGGGGGGGGGGGGGGAGTGTGCATGTAGCTGAGTGTTGTCTTTGAGTAACTGGATGGATCGGAGGGTGATTTGAGTATGGATATGATTCTGGAGGCTGGTTTAGGGTGGGTAAGGGGTGAGTGAAGACAGTATTTGTGCATGATAACGAGTACTAGGTGTTGTTTTGATGTTTCTTGGTGTAGTGGGTAGTGTTGGTTTGTGGAGGCTGCAGCTAGAAATTGTGTGCCTCTCATATCAAGGTATCTGGGGTGTGTGGGGTATGGGTAGGTCGTGCACATATAGATTGAAAAGTGTTGGTGACAAGACGGAACCCTGAGGGACTCTGTGAATTTTCTTTATGCTCGATGACTGGCCAGCAAATCTTACATGAGCACATCTGCCTGCTAGATAGTTAGCCAGTCATCCTTTTGTGTGTTGGTGTTGGTGTTGGTGTTGTTGTTGTTGTTGTTGTTCCCCAGGCTGTCTGGCCGAACAGCCCCAAGGTCTCGAGCAAGGCCAAGGCCATAAACGAGCGCCCCCACAAAACCCTCCCTGCTTACCACTAACAAAGCCTGGGTGACCGAAGCAACTCCAAGGCAGGGAGCTGAGGAGGGTGCGGAAACGCCCGGGAAACCAAAACCCCACCCAAGGCCCTGTGCCCCTCAGCAATTATGAAGGGAAAGTTGAGGGGCAAGGGAAAAATGTGACGCTTTGGCTCCCAATCTGCCAACTTCTAGGTTGGCAGTAGGGATGTCAATCCACGGAAAAGACGGCGTCACTTGAGATCTAGAAGATATATAAGTAAAAGGAACAGTCAGAGTAAGCTATGGGTATGGCAGAGAACGCTCAGCTCTCACTCTGATAGACCAGCCCATCACCAAATTGTGTTGTTGTTGTTTCCTAAGCTGCCTGGCCGAACAGCCCCGAGTCCCTGAGAAAGGCCATGGCCACGATCGGGCTTTCCCACAGAGCTCTCATTGAGTGTAGATTGTGTTGTTGGCGTAAGTGGTTGTGTGAAATGCAGTCTTCTATGATGTGTTCAATGGTATGGGGTGCTGTGTTACATCCCGGGCAGGCGTCGACAACGGAGTCATCCAGTCTCTTCTGATAGCTCAGGAGAGCTGGATGGTGTCTGCATCTCAGCCTGGCCAGGTGGACTCTGTCCTCGCGAGGAAGGGAGGATTCGGAAGGATGGATTTCGGGAGGTCGTGCATGCAGCTGCGTGTTGTCTGTGAGTGAGTGGATGGATCGGTGAGAGATATGAGTATGGATGTGCTTCTGGAAGTTGGTTCGGGGTGGGCAGGGTGGGAGAGAGAGGACAATAATTGTGTGTGATACCGTGTGCTGGGTGTTGTTTTGATATTTCTTGGTGTCTGTGGGTGTGTTGCCATGTAGTTTAGTGGGTGGTCTTGGTTCGTGGAGGCTGCTGCCAGGAATTGAGTGCCTCTCATGTCCAGATGGTCTTTGACTTTGAGGATTTTGGTTTCTTGATGTAGGTGATCTGTGGGTGCAGTAGCTGTGCAGCCTGTAATGATCTTCAGGGCTTTGTTTTGAATAGTCTGTAAGGTCTTATGATGCGTTTCAGCTAGGTTAGAAGCCCAGGCTGGGCTTCCGTATTCCATCACTGATCTTATGAATTGTTTATATACTGTGGTGGTAGTTTCTTTGTTGTGTCCAAATTTTGTGTGAGCAAGTGACCTGAGGGTGTTAAGTCTGGGTGTGAGTTTCTTTTTAATGTTTGTGAAGTGCTGTTTGAATGTCATATGAGTATCATATGTTACTCCTAGGATTTTGGGTGTGTGTGTATGTGTTAGGGGTGTGTTGAGGGATGTATTCGTGTTCTCCTGTCCAACTTGTAAGCAGGGTTGCGGTGGATTTGGCTGGGGCTAGATTAAGTCTGTTTGTAGTGCACCAGCCATGTAGTGTGTTGAGATAGGGTTGAAGGAGATCTGTTGCTCTTTTTGGGTCATGGTGTGTGCATGTGAGTGTTATGTCATCTGCATAGGAGGCTAAGTTTATTTGGGGCGTATTGGGTGTAGTTATATCGTGCATGTACAGATTGAAGAGTGCGGGCGATAGGACGGATCCTTGTGGGACTCCGTTTGGAAAGTTTCTGATTTTAGATGACTGACCGGCAAAAGATACGTGTGCACATCTGCCTGCTAGGAAGTTGGCCAGCCACCTTTTTGTGTTGTTGTGCATGTTTTGTGTTGTAGATTTTGTTTGTTAGGTTGTGGCGGGGGATGGCATCGAAGGCTTTACTAATGTCGAGTGTGGCTAATAGTGATCTGTGTGGTGGTCTAGCTGAATTGATGCCGTCGAAAGCTCTTTGTGTAAGGTCTGTGAGAAGAGTGTTTGTGGAGTGCAGTGGCCTAAAGCCATGTTGTGTTGGAGCTAGGGGTAGGTCAGGTGTAATTAGTTGTAATACTAGGCGTTCCATGACTTTGGAGGGGGAGCAAAGGAGTGTGATGGGGCGGTGCGAGGAGGGTAGCGTGGGGTCTTTGTTGGGTTTGGGGAATGTGATGATGATACCATGCTTCCAAATGTCTGGTATTGTGTTGTGTGAATAGCTGTAGTTTGATATGTTAGTGAGTGCTTGTATGCCTTGTGGTCCCAGGTGTCTGAGGTGTATGTTGCTTATGTTGTCTAGGCCACAGGCGGGTGAGTGCTTGAGATTGTTGATGATATGCTTTGTCTGGTGATTGGTGAAGGGTGCATAGTCAGGGTCTGTGGGGAATTGTCTCTTACGTCGGATGACACGTCGGTCGTCTTTGTGAGGTTTTAGGTGGCTGACATGTGAGAAGTGATTGATGAGAGTGTTTGCTTGTTGTTTGCATGAAGGAGTAGAGTCTGTTGTTGTGATTGCAGCATGTGATTGTGTTGTGTTGCTGTTGGAAAGTGTGATGCTGTTTAGTGTTTTGTAGAGTTTTTTGGGGTTTGTTTTGTGATCAAGTGTTTGTAGGAAGTTATTCCAATTTAGTTTTTGTTGTTCTTGTATTTTGTTGTTAGTTTGGGTGTTGAGTGCTTGAATTTGTTGTGTGATGTCTTGTGTGTGGGGTGCTGGGGAGTGTTTCAGTATGTTGCGTTGTCTGATGAGGTTTTGAATTTCTGGTGTGAAGTTGGGGTTGTGTCTTTTTCTGTTACCTCTTGGAATGTGTTTCTTGTCAGCGTTTTGGATAGTTTTATTGAGTATGTGTACAGCATTGTTGATGTTAGTGATGGGTGTACTGTTTAGAGTTGTGAAGTGTTGTTCTGTCTCATTTGTGAATGCTTCCCAGTTACCTCTTTTATAATTGGTGTATGTGTGTTTGTGGCTAGCTGGGGTGAGTCTGGTTTTGGTGGTGATAATGATCGGGAGGTGGTCAGAGCCTAAGGTTCTGACCATCCTCCAGGATGTTCTGGGGAGCAAAAGGTGATATCTGGAGATGATGGGTTATAGAGGGCTTGGTGAGGAATATGGGTATGTTGATGGATGTCGTTAAGGATGATGAGGTTATTGGTTTGGTTTTGTAGTACCAGCCCTCTGTCTGTGTCGGGGTTGTCGACAAACCAGACCGACGTCTTGGCGTTGAAGTCACCACCCAGGATGATGTGTGGGGTGTGTGGGGTGTTTGTGAAGTGTTGTAAGTGTGGTCTGTATTCATTTGGTACTGTAGGGGATGTTTGGGGAGGGATGTATGTGTTTATGATGTTTATGTTGGAGTTGTTGCCAGTGCGTATTTTAATTGACTGTATTTCTGTTGTGTTATCATTTGGGGGGAGGAGGGATTTGGTTTGTACACTGGTTACTATGTATGATATTTCTTTGTGTACCAGGGTGATGAGTCCACCGCCCCCGCCGACAGCCCGGTCTTGTCTGATGGTGGTGAAATTATGAAATGCATACTTAAAGTATATCACAAAGTTGATGATTTTAATTTTAACGTAATAAACTTTCCTTTCCCTAGTAGTAATATCGATAGTAAAATATCTTAGAATTGTTTTTATTCCCAATTAATAAGATTTTGTAAAATCTGCACTAAAGTAGATGACTTTTGGGCTAGAGCTAGGTTACTATACAGACTCTTAGTGGACAGAGGTTTTGAGGCAAGTAAATTGTTCCATAAATTTAATCTTTTTAGGGTCAATTATTGTGACTGTATTCTAAAATTTGACCTCAATCATTTTAATCAAGCATTTTTAACTTGAAGTTTCTTGTATAACCTCTGCTTACTTTTTGTCTGTATTTATTGTTTTTTGTCTGTATTTATTGTTTATCTTTTTCTTTTTCTTTTTCTATTATTAATATTAATATTGATGATTTTTTAAATTTATTATTCTTGTTAAAAGAGTACTCTTTGTTTAAATCTGTTGTTACTTCATATTTTGCAATTATTTGTCTTTATATTATATGTATTCATTGTCGATAGTATCAATTGCTTACTTTTGCGATTTCCTTAGTTTATTTGTGCTATAAATGTAGGTTATTTGTAGGGTAGTTATTGATAGGGGTCACTTGAGGCATGCTATGCTTACAGGTACCTACCCGATAGCACTATCGTTAGTGAGTGCTGTACTGTATTTTATATATTATTTTGTAATAGTATAGATATCTTATCAATATTTGTATTTTGTACTATTGTTAATGTCTTGTCATGTTGCAAATTTGAGGTGGGGGTGGGGATTGGGGAGCAGGAGATGGGGGTTGGAATGGATTAGGATGGGGTGTGGTGTGTTGAGTTGAGGATGTGGATGGTATGGGAAGGTTAGGTGGGTTAGGGAGGAGAGGTGGACGGGTTTTAGGGGGGGGGAGTGGATGATATGGGAAGGTTAGGTGGGTTGGGGAGGAGAGGTGGACGGGTTTTAGGCGAGGGATTTGACTGGGAGAGGGAGGGGCATGAGGAACAGGTCCAGGTGTTTGTGTAGTGTTTCTTGAAGGCAAGTGTTGTGCAGGTGAAGTGGGTCCAGTTCCCGCATGAATTGCAGAGAACTGAACCCTTAGTATAGCGACTCGAAGTGATGGGTTTTGAGCAAGTTGGACATATGTATGTGTACGTGGGTCCTGGGTTGCTCTCAATGTCTCGGGCTAGAAGAAGTCTTCAAGAAATGACAGCCGGAAAGTCATTTCTCGGTGTAGGAAAAACTGTGTGATGTGTGTGTGTGGTGTGAAAGGTGTGGAAATTCCCGGCGCGACCGAAGCCGCTCCAAGGACCCGTGCCCCCAGGGAGGGGGCTATAACACAAATTGTGTTATTGTGCATGGTTGTGTAATGTGTTGAGAATTTTGTTTGTAAGGTTGTGGCGGGGAATGGTATCAAAAGCTTTACTAATATCAATTGTAACAAGAAGTGTTCTGTGTGGTGGCCTAGCTGAATTAATGCCATCAAAAACTTTTTGTGTGAGGTCTGTAAGAAGGGTGTTTGTGGAGTGTAGTGGCCTAAAGCTGTGTTGTGATGTAGGAATACGAGGTGTGGCTAGCTGTAATAAAAAGGCATTCGGTAACTTTTGAGGGGGGTACAGGAGAGTGATGGGGCGGTGTGAGGAGGGTAGCGTGGGTTTTTTATTTTGTTTGGGGATTGTGATGATAAAACCATGCTTCTAAATGTTGGATATTATGTTGTGTGAATAGCTGTATGTGTAGTTTATATGTTGACGAGTGCTTGAATTCATTGTGGCCCCAGATGTCTGAGGTGTATGTTTATGTTACTTATTTTGTCTGGGCCACAGGCGGATGAGTGTTTGAGGTTGTTGATGTGCAGAAGTTGTCTTTTACGGTTCAAAGATTTGAACTGGTGTAACCTTATTATATTATGCTCACGACTCTATATGTACGGTTTATCCCTGGTATGGAAAGCTAAGATAGAAAACAATACAGTATTATAGCAGGTAATTAGGGTATAACATCAGTAATTATCGAAGACAAAACTAGAAACAAATATAGGAGTTCAGGAAACTACTGTAGTATATGAATCAGGGTGCATGAGGAGAATGACCACACTGTTTTTGTTGGCCGCTACTGTACATGTACAATCGGGGGTATTAAGTGTGGTCATAGATTCCAGTGGTTTTTGCTCATAGTGTTTTTGGTATCTTTATAGTTACTGGTAAAAGTGCTTATCCCTCAAAGTATTAGTCAATGTCCGAAACTTTGTGAAATATTTGACAACACTTCTTAACCTCGACTGTACGGTACCTCATCTAGATATTGAAACTCCAAGGCAACTGCTACTTGCCCTTGGCCAGTGTGTTGTATGTGCTACTATACCCTGTCCCAAATAAGTAGGTCAGAAACCGTGAACCTTAAGGGGTGACAGACCGTTTGTTTGGTCATTCATTCCATTATTTCTTAATTTCCTCACTAGACCTCCATCAAGCTTAACCCTCCTGGCCCGGGCAGGCTCTCAAAATGACAGTGTGGGCTACCCGGGCGATCTGGCCGAAAAACGTCTAGGCCTAGACTACCGTATTTTTGTTTAGTTTAACTGCTAGAAATTTCCCACGCATCTATAAATGTAGTGCGGTTTCCAATCTGTAGACTGGCGTTGAGTAGAGCTCTCTATGTCAACTGGTTCAGTTGTGATGACGATTTCAGTGGAGAGCACTTGCAGGCGATGTTAGCAATATGACGATCTTTTCACTACTGAAACAACGACATACAGACATACAATAACAAATGAGTCTTCTCTTTCTTGTTTTCGGAGGTGCGGTGACGTAACGATCGGCTTTGTTTACATGCGTCGGACGCACAGCGTTCAGACCAAGCTGAATAGGCTTTCAAGCTTACAGATTTTAAAATGACAACCGGGCACCTGCCCTTAATTCGTGGTGTCATTTTAAAATGACAACCGGGCCAGGAGGGTTAAAACAAAAAACCCTAGACCCCCCTTCAAGATAAATTTGTAATTTTTCGATAGAATAATGTTCCGGACTTTGGCCGGTTTCTCTTAAAATTTCAGGCTTGCTATCGCTCGCCAGGAAAAAATAGATAACTAAATGGCACAAAAGGTCAGGAAATTAACAAAGAAATGGGGCGAAAGGTGTTAAAATCGTCAACCTAATGGGCCAAACGTCTTAGTCTCAAAACTAATGGGGCTTAACATTAGGGAAAAAGGGGTCCAGAAAAATGGTCTGCCTCCCCTTAACCTCTGTAACTCAAAAAAGGCTAGAACAAATGGGCTGTAAATCTCCACACCTATTCCCTGGCTGACCCCTCCCAAATGGTAGAAATATTAATTTGATTACTACTCTAGTCCTTTGTGAGTTATAGAGGTTAATGTTCAAAAGTTATGGATTACTTATTTGGAACAAGGTATAGGCTTGTGCATAATTCTTTAAATGTCTTGATAGCGTAATGCATAAATGCGCGGAATTTTGGTGTGAGTATCCTAGGTTCGAGTCCTTGGAGTGCCACATGTATTTGTTGATTTCATTAATTGCGCGGAATTTCGGTGTGAGTATCCTAGGTTCGAGTCCTTGGAGTGCCACATGTATTTGTTGATTTCATTAATTGCGCGGAATTTTGGTGTGAGTATCCTAGGTTCGAGTCCTTGGAGTGCCACATGTATTTGTTGATTTCATTAATTGCGCGGAATTTTGGTGTGAGTATCCTAGGTTCGAGTCCTTGGAGTGCCACATGTATTTGTCGATTTCATTAATTGAGTTTAGAAGTAAAGTTGGTCGGTGAAAAAATATGAATAGCACGGCACTGTGACAGTTGTTGGGTATTGCAACCAGGAAGTTTTGGCTCTGGCACCACCACCAAAAAGATATATTTTTCTTGTACATTTTGAGTGGGTCATCTGTTAGCTGAACGGTCAGGCTATGGAGATCGTCAACTCTTTTAAGTATCTGGGCAGTGTGTTGAGTAAAGATGGGACTATGGATGAAGAGGTGCGGGAGAGGGTACAACACGACCTCCCGAAATCCATCCTTCCGAATCCTCCCTTCCTCGCGAGGACAGAGTCCACCTGGCCAGGCTGAGATGCGGACACCATCCAGCTCTCCTGAGCTATCAGAAGAGACTGGATGACTCCGTTGTCGACACCTGCCCGGGATGTAACACAGCACCCCATACCATTAAACACATCATAGAAGACTGCATTTCACACAACCACTTACACCAACAACACAATCTACACTCAATGAGAGCTCTGTGGGAAAGCCCGATCGTGGCCATGGCCTTTCTCAGGGACTCGGGGCTGTTCGGCCAGGCAGCTTAGGGAACAACAACAACAACAACAACAACAGGGGAAGAGGGTTGTAGGAACGCTAAAAGCAGTAACAAGAAATAGGGTGGTCAGTATGGAAGTGAAGAAGTCCTTGCATGACAGTGTGGTAATCCCGACACTGACTTACGGAAGCGAAGCATGGACGTTGGTTGAGAGACTCAGACCAAGAGTGAGAGCAGTGGAAAGGAATTACTTAAGGAGTGCGTGCGGAGTTACATGGAGGGATAGACAGACTAATGAGGAAGTAAGAAGGAGGTGTGGTGTGGAGGTAGATGTGCTGGAAAGTGTGAAAAGGAACAACTTGAGATGGTTCGGCCATATGGAACGTATGGAAAGCGAGAGAATGACTAAGAGGGTGTACGAGAGCGAGGTGGAGGGACAGAGGGGGAGGTAGACCGAATATGAGGTGGAAGGATGGAGTGAGGAACTACATGAACGAAGGCGGTGCTGGTTGGGGGGAGGGGCATCGACTGACTGGGGACAGAGGTGCATGGGGGCGGTTCGTTCGTGGCCACCCCTTCGGGGATAACGGCGTCAGGCAATAGATAGATAGATAGATCTGTTAGCATGTGTTTCTCTTATGTTTATTTTTGAGGCTGCTCGCTTACCTTAGAAGATGATCATATGAAGATTGCTTGAAGGGGCTAGTGGCTGGATATTTGGTCTATTAACCCACTGAGCCCCAGCGACGCACTGTTTGCATCCAAAATTTTTGTAACGCTAAACCCCAGCGTCACATAAGGTGCGTCCTGGTTAATTACTCCGGTCCTATGGCACCTAGAGGGCTCAGATTTGTATAGGAACTGTGCAAGTATCCCACGCAACAATGCCGATGGTTGAAAACTCTCATCAACCAGGCGTGCGCGCAAAAACCTGTTTTTGCCTACCTATTTCCCCTCTTGTAATTCCGACTTTCGGGGGCACCGTAGGACCCCTTAATGACCTAGGGGAAATCATTTTTTGTGGGTTTTCCTTCATTCCTAACCCATTCCTGGTGTTTTCTGAAAAAAACTTTTTTTCACAACCTGCCGGTCCTGGGTGGTACATTTATTATTAACTAGCTGGGGTTCAGTGGGTCAATTCATTTATTTTTTAGTTTCCTCGCTAGACCTCTATCAAGCTTAGAAAAACACCCCCTAGATGCACTTTCAAGATAAATGTATATATCTTTCGGTAGAAAAATTTCCCGGCCAAAGGCCGGTTCTTCTTAGATTTACAGGCTCATTATGACTCGCCAGGAAAAAATACACTTAATTGCACGAAAGGTCTTAAAATTGACAACGTTCACAGTCACAGACACGAGATAAAGGCAAAAGAACTTATACAATTCATTAATATTCACCTAAGCGTGAAGCAGGTTGGTGGATGGACTAGCCACCCACTACTGTTAAAAAAATAGTGATAAAAAGATTTTTGGTATAAATTGGTGTTTCTTTATTCATACAGAATTTAAAGGTGGGTGTGCATGCTATTATTTTCCTCCACAATCCTTACCGGCAGTGTGCACTATAGCTTTTGATGCAATATTTTCTGCTACAAAGGCTTAATTATTTATATAATGGCCAAAATAGGATATGGGTGACACTTTTCTGGATTCGGAGTTTAAGCGCTCTGATGACGTATGCCCAGGAACACAACAAGGTAGAAAGGTAATTGACTCGTGTTACAAATATGGAGCCGATTGGTGAGGTAGTTTCGCCACCACGGATTTTCATTTTTTTATGTGATGATCTACGGATAGGGTGGAAGTGGGTGGTGGGAGGAAGTTGGGGTTGTGGTGGGGGGAAGACAGAAGGGTAGGGGACTTGTCACACAAATATGGAACCCATTGGTGCAGTCGTTTCGCCGCCACATATTTTCCTTTTTTTCCTTTGTGATGGCCTGATGCGGCGACCCATGGTCGGCGAGTGGATTGGGGGAGGGGTTGGGGTGGTGGTAGCAAGACGCCAGAAGGGTAAGGTGTGGTAGAAATATGAAAGCTATAGGTGCAGTCGTTTCGCTGCTACGATTTTTTTTCGCCGAGTCCGTATATATACGGACCTGGCACTGGGCGTGACAAGACCCCAGTCCGTATAGGCAATCAGCGGGTGCATCTAGCCATACCCATACTCCACTGCACTTTATTGTCAAAGCATTCATCACGAAAATGTCCATTGCATATGAAGCTTGTTTTGGGCTTTGCCTCCCACACTCTGGTTCTTTGTATAAACTTCACCCATTTGTTACAATGGTATGGATCACTTGGAAACTTGTGTAGTGCTATGTTTGGTCCAGGGATGTTGCTACACCCGAAAACAGCACACCTATTCACAATTTTTGCTATACTTGCTGATGTTTACTTCCCAAATGTTTGCCTGGGCGTACGTCACATCCTCACGTGAGTACTAGTTGCAAGGGGTCGCAATTCAATATCTATTTTTTATTTGTTCTCTAATATTGAAGATTAGTTTTGACAAAGGAGTAGTCAGGTTGATTACTGGAGATCTAAACATCTCTTTAAATACATTATAAATTAATTTTAATTTCGGACGCCCCACCACCTTTAAAAGAACATCCTGAACTTCCCAAATTGACTAATTCCTTGAATATGATGAGTAAATTAATATGTGTGCAACTAATTTGCCTAGGAAAAATATTCACTTACTCATATGGTGATGTACCGTACATTCTATGAGGTGGTTTGTATTCTTAAATTTCAAAATTTAAGTTTGCTAAATCATTATTTTCACATAGTGATTTTGAGAAGTTCTTTTGTCTTTATATTGTGTTATCCCTATTTTAGTTTGTATATTTTGCAAATTGTATATTATAAGTCCTTGAATAAACTGGCAAGGGTTGTTTCATATGGGACAGGTCCACTTGAGGGCATTTTGTGTATGACCACCCTCATAAGGGAAGTAAGGCGTCAGGCATTAGATAAATAGATTATTGTTCCTGTTTTGCTTGATGTGTTTGGAATGTTGGAAGTTATGTTGTCATGTTTCTAAAAACCAATGAATAAACTAAGTATATATGAAGTTTTGCCAGTACTGTACTCCTAATCTCCCACTCCAACTCACCTCTCCACCTTCGCCGTCGTCCGCCAACTCAGGTTTGTCATACTTAATGAGCCAGTTGTCGTTGCCACGATCGGTGTTCCGGATGATGTAGTCCAGTATTACCAGCCGCTCAAACTGTAGCTGGAACTGTCGCCCCGTGGTCTCTCCCAGGGGCTCGGCTTCAAACCTTCGTAACCAGTAGTCTGCATCTTTGAAACCCTGAAGGAAAAATAAAGAAATAAGTGAAGATATATAATGTGGCAAAGTTCATTCCTTATTATTATTAACAGGTGATGTAGAACTAGTTAAACATTTTGCAAACGACAAATTAGCGGAGCTATGTCGTAAAGGGTTTAAATTTAGAATAGGGAGTAATAAACTAACATGGGACATAATTTTAAAAGATATTGTTTTTTCAGTCAATAAATTAAAAGATAAATTGTTAAAAATTGCGTGCTGCAATGCGAGAGAACTAGAAGCATGGTCTAAATTATTAATTAAGTTAATTAGAAATAAAATTTTCTCGCTTAAAAATGAATTTAATCTTTCAGATTTTATAGACTATAATTATAATAAGCTTAAAGCTGATTTAATAAATTTACATAAACATTTTGTAATCACTACAGTAGATAAAGCCAGCAATAATTATAGCTTCACATGTAAGAAATTTTATCTTGAAAATATGAAAAAAGAATTAGGTATTAAGGGTAACATATTACGTAAAAATATTTGCGGTAATTCTGTTTATGAAATTCAAAATAATCTGAATATTGATAACTTAATCGATGAACATACCAAGAAAAATATAATATTTGATATTAAACTTTCTGATAAGAAAAAGTGCATTGCAAAATTATACATGTTACCTAAATTTCATAAAAGACCTTATAAATATCGCTTTATTGCCGGAGCAAAATTTGCTACCACTAAAACTCTATCAGAACAAGTAGTAAATTGCTTAAAATACATTAAAAGTACTCATAAAAGATATTGTAATACCATCATGAGAAGAACTGGCATTAACTATTATTGGAGTGTTGACAATTCGTTAGAAGTTATTGATAAAATAAATACCATGCCGAAAGTTACCTCGGTACATAGCTTCGACTTTTCAACTTTGTATACCAATTTGCCTTTAGATTTAGTCTATTCAGAGCTTTGCTTTATTATAGATTTGCACTTTGACAGGTTCGTTAGGAATGGTAATTATTTCATAAATGTTTATACATATTTTAATAATGCATCACTTAGCTCTACTCCCACTAGTTCTGTATATTTTGATAGAACTAAACTTAAAGATGCCCTTAAATTCCTCCTTTTCAATACTTATGTTAGATTCGGGCCGTACATTTTCAAACAAATATTAGGAATTCCTATGGGTGGAAATGCTAGCCCTTTAATTGCAGACTTATTCTTGCTTGCTTTAGAATTTAAATATATAAAAGACTTAGTTGACAGTAGCAAGAAAAATAAAATTCCAGAAAAATTAGCACTTGCTAAACTGTTAAGTAATAATAGTAGATATATTGATGATATTCTTGTTTGCAATTTGTTAAATTTTAATCAAGTTGCTAAACTTATTTACCCTAATTCTATTCCCCTCACACAATGTAACGTAAATTATAAAGTTGAAAATTTTCTTGATATAAATATAGAGATTGTTAATGAACAGTGCATACTTAAAGTATATCACAAAGTTGATGATTTTAATTTTAACGTAATAAACTTTCCTTTCCCTAGTAGTAATATCGATAGTAAAATCACTTATAATTGTTTTTATTCCCAATTAATAAGATTTTGTAAAATCTGCACTAAAGTAGATGACTTTTGGGCTAGAGCTAGGTTACTATACAGACTCTTAGTGGACAGAGGTTTTGAGGCAAGTAAATTGTTCCATAAATTTAATCTTTTTAGTGTCAATTATTGTGACTGTATTCTAAAATTTGACATCAATAATTTTAATCAAGCATTTTTAACTTGAAGTTTCTTGTATAACCTCTGCTTACTTTTTGTCTGTATTTATTGTTTATCTTTTTCTTTTTCTATTATTATTATTATTATTATTATTATTATTAATATTGATGATTTTTTAAATTTATTGTTCTTGTTAAAAGAGTACTCTTTGTTTAAATCTGTTGTTACTTCATATTTTGCAATTATTTCTCTTTATATTATATGTATTCATTGTCGATAGTATCAATTGCTTACTTTTGCGATTTCCTTAGTTTATTTGTGCTATAAATGTAGGTTATTTGTAGGGTAGTTATTGATAGGGGTCACTTGAGGCATGCTATGCTTACAGGTACCTACCCGATAGCACTATCGTTAGTGAGTGCTGTACTGTATTTTATATATTATTTTGTAATAGTATAGATATCTTATCAATATTTGTATTTTTTACTATTGTTAATGTCTTGTCATGTTGCAAATTTGATTTTAAATAATATTTTGACATTTAACATGTAGTTTCTTTATTCATGCAGAGTTTAGTAAAATTTGCCAGAACGTCCCGGACTTCCCAAACTTGACTACTTCCTTTAACGTGACGATAGTGCGTTGTTATATGTGTGATTGGTTTGCTTGGGAAACAGATTAACTTGCTCATGTAGTGATGTACACCCTATGTGGTGGATTGTGTTCTTTTATTTAATAATTTTCATTTTAGTAAGCGTTGTTTCCACATAGCGATTTTGATAATTTAATTTGACTTTATATTGTCCTTGTCCCAATTTTGGTTTGTTTAGTTTGCAAGTTTTACATTTTAACTTATAAATATGGTAAAGATTTTTGGTCAACCTATAATGAATGGACTATAAGTAATCAACATACTCCTCAAACATTTTACAAATTTAACATCAACATTGAGCAGCACTGTATATGTATGTATGTATTTACTCAGGCACACACCCCATAGCTAGGGCTGGCCGACTTGAGATTAAGCCCAAACAGGGAAATCACAACACAACATAAACAAATAAATAAAACAAATATAAAATTCACACATAGGCCTATCTAAGTTGTCCAGAAGGCCCAGAGACCAAGGATCACTAAGGGCCTCCAGCACTCCCCTTGTCTCAGACCTCCCGGAGAGGTTCCGGTCTCAGCAGGCAGACGACAGCGAAGCTTTACCACCATAATGCCCGCCCACCTCATATCCAGGCATGACCCTTCATATACAGTACACTGGCTCCCTGGGGGCCAGGCGCTTGAAGGACTATTACCTAGTCCAACTGGCGCCCGACCCCCTCTTCAACGACCTGTATATAACTTATAGTAATACTATCAGAAACAATTGCCCCACAACTTTCCCTTCATAATTGCTGAGGGGCAAAGGGCCTTGGGTGGGGCTTTGGTTTCCCGGGCGTTTCTGCACCCTCCTCAGCTCCCCGCCTTGGAGTGGCTTCGGTCACCCGGCCTATGTTAGTGGTGAGGGGGGGGGGGGGGTTGGGGGGGGCGGGGGCTCATTTGTGGCCTTGGCCTTGCTCGGGACCTTGGGGTTGTTAGGCCAGACAGCCTGGGGAACAGCAACAACATCACATAAGCTAAAAAATTTACCCTTCTACCCTGCGTCTTGATGAGCCATGGGCTATCCGGCAGTCATCTTTCTTTGAGAGATCATTCTCTTACATGGCTCCAAGGTTATATAACAGACTGCCACTGACCATGAGACAACTAAGTTCTGTTGGGTGCTTCAAGAGACAACTTAAGACTTTTCTCTTTGTAAGAAGCTACGATCTCGAGAGGGGTGTCATCATGGAGGGCTATAGGGTGTAAGCTATTTGCCGCTGCTGGTGGCTGGGTGATGCGCATAGGTTTTGTGTTGCATTGATTTAAGTGATTTGTGTTTTGTTTGTTTTTCGAGCGCCAGTGAATTCTGCGGAAAAATTGGCACTTGTGAGAAATAAGTAACATGCTTATTATTATTATTATTCATATGCAAGAGAAGCAATATTGTTTAAGCTATGAAAAAATATAAAAATTGCTTCAAGTTACATCAGTTTTATCCTTTTATCAATAATTATTGTAATATTGGGGCCTCACAAGAATTACAGGCTGCTACAGTCCTGAGATTTAGGGAGAAAAACAAAATAATAAAACCTCTATCCATACAGCTCAGTGGTCTGGTTAATCTGCTCTACATAACTAATCTATCCATACATATAATAAGCCTATATTATATTTGTTTCACCAACCTACTTCACTTTTAAACTCAATTAATGAAATCAACAAATACATGTGGCACTCCAAGGACTCGAACCTAGGATACTCACACCAAAATTTGGCACACAGATACAGTACCAGCTGAATGAACATCTGGTCCCATTCACACTCAATGTAAACCTACCTATCTTAAATTAACACTATCTGGTCCGACCTCTGGGGGGTTGGTATGGTATTTGGTTGTACAGTAGGCCTATTGTATTAGTTTTGAGAATTTTGATTGATCCAGCCATTTTTCCAGAGGTGGTTGGTATGGTATTTGGTTGTACAGTATTGGATTAGTTTAGATAATTTTGATTGATCCAGCCATTCTTCCAGAGGTGGTTGGTATGGTATTTGGTTGTACAGTATTGGATTAGTTTAGATAATTTTGATTGATCCAGCCATTCTTCCAGAGGTGGTTGGTATGGTATTTGGTTGTATAGTATTGGATTAGTTTAGATAATTTTGATTGATCCAGCCATTCTTCCAGAGGTGGTTGGTATGGTATTTGGTTGTACAGTATTGGATTAGTTTAGATAATTTTGATTGATCCAGCCATTTTTCCAGAGGGGGTTGGTATGGTATTTGGTTGTACAGTATTGGATTAGTTTAGATAATTTTGATTGATCCAGCCATTTTTAAGTTATGCATTATAATTTGTCCCCAAAGCTAACAAAAATGCCTTCCCAGGCTTCCTTCAAACTAAAAAATACCTACCCAGACCCCCTTCAAGCTAAATTTGTAATTTTTTTTTATATACCTGTAAATGTATCCTGACAGAAGGCAGATTTCTTCTAATTTACAGGTAGGCTACGCTTTCGCTCGCCCAGAAAAACCTCGCACATGAATGGGGGGAAGCGTCCTATTATCACCAAGGCCCCCTTACCCATTGAATAATTTATTATTAGTATTAGTACTCACCTCTACAAATACTTGAAAGGACCCAACTTTAGGAGGCAGACCGATCCTGTGAAAATGTCGCCCGACCTTTGGAAATCTTTCAGACACCAACTTCTTGGCTCTAGACTTTTCCCGGTCTATTCGAGTGTAATTAAAAGTTTCACTAGCTAATTTCACTACCTGAAAAGAAAAAACAAAACACAGTAATACAATGTCAAAATATATACAGTAATTCCTCACTCAAGGTTTTCATTACATTACTGACAAAATATTGAAATTAAAGAAATTAAGTCAAGCAATTATTTGTCGTCACGGTTTCTTGCAATTATGCACCATGTGGTGCATAATACCTATTACCTGATCTCTGAGGGAATGGGCACAAACAAAGGAATGTTAGGGTGGAAGATCTAAATTACCCCTCTCACATTAACAAGTTCTTCTAAATTTGTTAAAATCATATGGAGGTTGTCAACATAAAATGCATTATCATCTGATTGAAAGTAACACCTAAAGAGGAAATTACAAGTAGATTGATTAAACATCGAGTGTTTGGTAGATAAAAATTATACTTATATGATGTCGACTACAGTACAAGATTAGGCAAGGGATCTGCCAAGCAAGGAACAATAGGTCTTGAAATATCCTTAGGCTATATATTTATAATTTTGTGTCCATTAAGAAAACAGACGGTCCTCACCCTAGTCTTAGGAACGACATTGAGCTGGAGCTTTTGGTCAACGAGTGAGGCCCCAGCCTCGGACAGGTAGCCCTGGTTGGGCACCAGGCACGACCGACCGAAGCAACATGGACAGCACACTTTGTGGAGCCACTTGGTCCATTTAGGGTTAAGGCGACCGTATGGCTCCTCATCTTTTGGTTTGTATACTGCTACCACTTTCTGAAAATATATACAAGTCATTACTAACTATATACTGTATTTAATATACCATTTCTTTGAACAAGTGAACATACATATTATTTACTAAAATAAATAGTTAACCATCTGACAGCCTGGATAAAATCCTAGCCACAAATGCAATCCTCACATGGTTCACACCCAAGATAAGAGACTACCTCCAAAATCAACCAGGTGAAGAACATAAGTTAACAGAGGACCTGATCAAAATCAACACAAAAATTAATAGTAATTTATTTCAAAATTATTAGATACATGCCCAAGTCACCCAAAGGCAGTTGTGAAAATGGAGAGGGTAATCCCCAACTACAACACACCAATTGACAACTTGCGAGTTTCAGGCTATAAGGAAGTTGGAGCCATAAACATTGATATAAAACAGAAATGCAATTATAATGTAGATATCTGATGGATGGAAAGTATGATTAATATGGTTTTATGTATTTATAAATATACCGGTACTACAACCGTATTTTAGTTGTTAATTCTGCATATTATCAATGTCTACAGTTCCAACTTCCATATAGCCTGATACTGTACTTGCAAGTGGGCAATTATATGAGAGTTCCAGTTCCATCTATGTGGCCCATATGAGATATCTGGGAACAGCACACTGCTCCCAGATACAAGGCCATACACCCTTAATAACACCCCACTTTGACATGATGCTGGAGAGTGGAGCTAATTATTGACCCAGTATACTTTCCAGTAAAGATGCAATTACTGATTAACGCATTAGCCACAGAATTTCGATGACGGAGTCTCAACGTAAATAGAAGAAGGATATAAAAACGCTAAGTCAAGGTCCATATACCTAATGGCATCTTTTTTTCATGAGAAATCTTGTAACAATTAGTTTTAAACTGATGTGGCCTGAAGATCAGTGGAAAGATACTATGAGGTACCATAGTCTAATTCACAGGAGAGGTATAATTCTGAGTAAAAACAACAAATTTATAAAGCAGAAGCTTTGCATTAAAGAGGATTGAGGGTCAAGTCATGGGCACTGACAGACACTTAAGTACCAAAGGAAAGATGCAAAGAGGTGGCATATTAGATAATACTGTAGGTCATTTGAACTTTACCAAATAATACTGGTACTGTAACGTACCTGTATAACAATGTGAGAGATTATTCAGCTTTTCTTTGGAGATTAAAATTAGAAAATTCTAAAATTGCTCACTTTTTAATTTTATCCAACTTTCTCTGTGCCACTTCTCTACATCCACTCCAAAGAGGCGAGACATTATGTAAATTGTGAGCACACTTGACTTTTGTAAATAACATCTAGCTGTTTGTCACTGAAGAATTCATGTAGGTCACATAGTCATCATCCTAATCCTTTCCAAAGACTTTTGGACATGCTTACTTATGATAGCATTACAAGTGTTGGAATCTTCTAAAATCAAAATAATGAAGTACAGTATTTGATCTAACAACTCTCCTGGCCAGCCCGTTAAGTCTCGTTTTGTGACTCGATGGTCTGCTTTTTGAGGCAAGTAAATTGTTCCATGAATTTAATCTTTTTAGGGTCAATTATTGTGACTGTATTCTAAAATTTGACATCAATAATTTTAATCAAGCATTTTTAACTTGAAGTTTCTTGTATAACCTCTGCTTACTTTTTGTCTGTATTTATTGTTTATCTTTTTCTTTTTCTATTATTATTATTATTATTATTAATATTGATGATTTTTTAAATTTATTGTTCTTGTTAAAAGAGTACTCTTTGTTTAAATCTGTTGTTACTTCATATTTTGCAATTATTTCTCTTTATATTATATGTATTCATTGTCGATAGTATCAATTGCTTACTTTTGCGATTTCCTTAGTTTATTTGTGCTATAAATGTAGGTTATTTGTAGGGTAGTTATTGATAGGGGTCACTTGAGGCATGCTATGCTTACAGGTACCTACCCGATAGCACTATCGTTAGTGAGTGCTGTACTGTATTTTATATATTATTTTGTAATAGTATAGATATCTTATCAATATTTGTATTTTTTACTATTGTTAATGTCTTGTCATGTTGCAAATTTGATTTTAAATAATATTTTGACATTTAACATGTAGTTTCTTTATTCATGCAGAGTTTAGTAAAATTTGCCAGAACGTCCCGGACTTCCCAAACTTGACTACTTCCTTTAACGTGACGATAGTGCGTTGTTATATGTGCGATTGGTTTGCTTGGGAAACAGATTAACTTGCTCATGTAGTGATGTACACCCTATGTGGTGGATTGTGTTCTTTTATTTAATAATTTTCATTTTAGTAAACGTTGTTTCCACATAGCGATTTTGATAATTTAATTTGACTTTATATTGTCCTTGTCCCAATTTTGGTTTGTTTAGTTTGCAAGTTTTACATTTTAATTTTATATATATATATATATATATATATATATATATATATATATATATATGTGGTGGTCGAGTGGTGAGCACGCTCGCGTGTGAATTTGCAAGACCCGGGATCGAATCCCTGCCACGGCGGACATTTAGTGGGTGTGGTAGTACGTCCTAGCATGTTTCACATGCTTGCACCCAGTCAGGGGACATCCTGACGACATATACAGACTAAACACACATAACAAAGCCACTCCAACACCTTCCTCTCTCTTCAACACCCCTTCTCCCCTTTCAACACTCTTCTCTGAGCTAGTGCCGATACAAATGGCATGGACAGTCCTGTATAGAATCGTAAGATTCAGGGAGTCGTAAAGATTCCAGGACGAGCTCAATAGCGGCGGATCTCCAGATCGACCGTGGTGATTGTCACCAAAACATCTACAAAAAAAAAAAAAAAACACACACACACACACACGAGGGACGAGGGAAGAACCAGGGGTCATGAGGAAAGTTGTATGCAAGTCTGATGTAAGAAAGTTCAGCTTCCCGTATAGAAGCATTGATTGTTCGAATAAGTTGGATGGGGAGGTGGTGGGAGCAAGAAATATCCAAACTTTTAAAGCAAAATTGGATAAATGTAGATAGAGAGACAGGACAACACGAGCTTAGGCTCAAATCCTGTATACTACAATTAGGTGCGTACACATTACCGTAAAACCGGGTCGCTTCGGACATGGGTCGTAACTTCAGACATCGGCGATAATAAGTAATTAGCCATTGTCATTATATAATGGAAACGCTTTTTATTGTTTTTTTTGTGGGGTCCGTTTAGAGAAATGGCAAAGGAAGAGCATGTAAAAGCCCTAGGGAACTGACATGAGTATATGTACAAAAAAAAAAAATTATATACATGACAAATTTTTTTACATTTTTCGCTACCCTGCCAAACTTCTATCACCCTGAAGAATTTTGTTTGTATGAATGATGTTGTGACTGATATAATTTTGTAGTAAAATTACCAGAGACAACATCCACCAAAGGAAATTTGTTACACTTGTATAACACACTAGCTAGAACACTATCATTTAACCTATTGCGTTTTCCAAAAAAAAAAAAAAAAATGGTAACTTCGGACATGGAACAAACAAATTGTTTGTTATTATTTGTCCTATGAAAATAATTCATAATACTTGTCACTCTTTCAACTATGGGGGAGGCACTCGCTATAGGCAGTTCTGCCTTTTGCATCCCTCAATCACATACCGGTAAAAAAAAAAAAAAAAAAAAAAATTTTATACCTATAAAAATGCTCAAATTCATAAAAATGTATATGCAGTGATAGAGTATACATACCTATATATTTTCACTAGGCCTAGTTAATTTTCGAGTAATTGATTTGACAGCATTGGTTATTTTTCCTGCTCAATATTTTCAAAAGAGTGAGTTCAATGCCTAACGAGAACAGATACAAAAAGAATATTTGTTAATCATATATAACCCCCTCCTATACTAATTATACAGGCCTAAAAGTAGTGACTGTGCATTTTCCAGTAAGACATCGGACATGAATAAGCAGCAATAATAAAATATTCATATAAAATAAGAGCCGAAAAATGAATGAAATAAAACCACGAACGTACGTCCGAAGTTCCCCTCCGCTTGTCCGAAGCTATCCCAGCTTTCTTGGCAATCATTTTCCATAAGAAATCACTGTATGTCCGAAGTTATCCATACATGTCCGGAGTTAGCCACTTTTCAAGATGACTTCGGACACCATTTAGGATAAGGATAGCTCTCTTATTATGGGGGATAATTTTAGGTGGCTTCCTGGATTACCGCGCACTATCACCACACATCACTTGACCTAGTTATATCTCTATAATGTGTTTACAGCCAGGAGATATCGTTATAAACCTCGAAAAATGTCCGAAGTTACACAGTTTTACGGTACCATACCGGTACCGTACCAGACATGAATCAGAGGTTGTTGTTGTTGTTCCCCAAGCTGCCTGGCCGAACAGCCCCAAGCAGGCCAAGGCCATAACCGTGCGCCCCCACAGAATCCTCACTGCCGACCACAATAAAGCCTGGGTGACCGAAGCCACTCCATGGCGGGGAGCTGAGGAGAGTGCGGAAACGCCCAGGAAACCAAAGCCCCACCCAAGGCCCTGTGCCCCTCAGCAATTATGAAGAGAAAGTTGAGGGGCAAAGGAAAAAATGTGACGCTTTGGCTTCCAATCTAGGTAGACTGGGAGGTCAATCCACGGAAGAGACGCCGTCACTTGAGATCTAGAAAATATAAAAGTAAAAGGAACAGTCAGAGTAAGCTATGGGTATGGCAGAGATCGCTCAGTTCTCACTCTGATAGACCAGCCCATCACCAGTGAATCAGAGGTATTCTACCTTACCTCATTTTGTGAGGTAAGGTAGAATCCTCATTTTGTTGCGGTCATAAAACATTACCTATGAAGTGGAATGATTATGACTATTATATACTTATAGCTACCATATTTTAGAAAATTACTCATCATGAGTTACACCAATAATAAATATCGTACAGTATCTAACCTGTACAGCATTAAGGGGAGATTTTTCTGGATCCCCTTATCCCTTCTGTTTAGCCCCATTAGTTTTGAGATTTTGAAATTTTTGCCCATTAGTCTGACAATTTTAAGACCTTCTGAGCCATTTAGGTGTTGATTATTCACTGACTAACAAAACCGAGCCTGCAATTTAGGAGGAATCAGACATTTATCTACTGAAGTCCATCCCTCAGAAACCCTTGTTTCCCGTGAGGACAGAGTCCACCTGGCTAGGCTGCGATGTGGGCACCATTAAGCCCTTTTGAGTTATCAGAAGAGGCTTGATGACTCCATTAATGATACATATCCAGGCTGGAAGTCTAAAACAACTCCGCACGCTATCAAACACGTTATGGAAGACTGCATAACACACAACCACTTACGCCAATAACACAATAAACATTCCTTGAGAGCTTTGTGGGAAAACCCGGTCTAGGCCCTGGATTACCGGTACCTTAGGAGCTCAGGGCTGTTCGGCTACGCAGCCTAGGGAACAACTACTACATGTGCTACAACTAATACTGAAAAAATATATAAATATATCTCAGGGGAGTCTTGGGGGGATTTTTTTCAAACTTGATGGAGATCTAGGGAGCAAGAAAAACAAAAATCCCCAAACTTAGGCCTACTGTATATAAAACTTGCTTTTATAGCACTGGTAGGCTATATTTCAAATAATTTCTGCTTTTCTATTATCCCATCCCAAGCATAGTGTTACGAACTTGCACAGGTAATGTAATACTAACCCCATTACTGTTTTTAACAAAGTAGCTACCACTGGAGCCTTGGTATATTCTCTCGGGGTAGATGCCGCTCTCTATAGAAGTTTCTGCTTGTCTCACCAAGTCTGTGAAGTGTGGGTCATCTGCAAAACAAACAAATCTATGGTAAGTAAATATGAACAATTAATAGGAACAATTAATACAAAATATAACTACCACCTACCAGCATATAATAAAAACAGCATGTACCAGTTCCGGTAATGTATATACCGGTAGTGTACTGTACTGGGTAACTGGGTTTAACGCAATGACTGCGGCACTTGTCGTATGACAATTGCTTGGTCACCACTGCGCCATACGGGGGTTTTGGACTAAAAGTATCCTTCATTCCCTGCAACATTTCATGTATAAACAAGAGCTAGAACGTATTTCAATTATATATCCCTGAAAGCATAGGAATAGACCTTTCCAATGACATCTGAATCATGTCTGTACGACCACTGGTTGCCGTGCAACAATATTGCACAGGTGACGCTAAATCGGTAAAAAATAGCGAGTTTGAGCGCTGTCCCCAAGTCTGTAAGGGAGTTGGAGATGTCTCCCACTACCACTAGTGATCGCCCAGACACGGGGGGCTATGGATGGGACCGTTCTGCGCTGCTTGTACTCGCTCGCCTGCCTCCCAGACCTTGTTCAAGGCAGAAATTTGGCAATTGTCATAAGATAAGTGCCGCAGTGATGACCGTATTTTTTTACATAACAGCAAAGTCATCGATCACATTGGATCATGGGTAATATCCTGTTTAACATCGGGGACGATTTTTACAAGTATTTTTTATGTTTTCCTTGTTTGTTTTTTTTATTTTTAGGTGTGTTATTTTATGAACCCCGTCGGAAATTGCAAAACAAACGGTATCCATCAATCTTAAGACACCAAAGCAACAAAACATATTCTCTCGCTCGCGATCACATTTCTGGCAATTTTGACTGCCGTGGGATACAAAAATAAGTAGAGGGAGGGCTTTGCCCCCTCTCACCCCCCCCATGACTTATTGTCATCATCATTATATGTTGCCAGCAGGGGGCAAAAACAGAATAAAGCAAAAACAAAAGCGAATCCGCGAGCGTACGACCTATGTAAACATGACGACCGTAGCCCGGATACTACATCCTTAGATTTTTTGGTAAGAGTTGTGGGGATGGATGTAGATTCCGGGCGTACGGTAGTCATGTTTACATATGGCGATCGCCGCGATTAACTTCGCATCTATTTTGACGGCGATTAATTCGGTTATTTGCCCCCTGCTGGCAATATGTATAATGATGACAATATGTCATGGGGGGGGGGGGCTTTTATTATTGTATCCAATGGCATTCAAAGTAGACGGGATCATGATTGCAAAGGTCAGACGCCTCCCCCGCCGCCGTCATGTTTACATTGTCGATCGCCGTGGTTAAGTTTGCGTCTATTTTGACAGCGATTTTTTCGGTAATTTGCCCCCTGCTGGCAATATATATGATGATGACAATATGTGATGGGGGGGGGGGTTGACGGGGGTATCCAAAGGCAGTCAAAATAGACGGGAACATGATGGCAAAGGTCCGACGCCACTACGCGTAGTGTAAACAAGGCTGGCGGTACGCCCGCACTTAACATTCTTGCAGAGTTGTGTTATCGGGCGTACCACTACCGACATAGGCTACAGCATAACTCCTCTCTAAAACATTAACCTAACCATTAAACCAAACAACCTAACCTAACCTAGTATTCATGTAGTAATGAGAATACTAGGTTAGGTTAGGCTTTTTAGTTTGGTTAAGTATTAATAGATGATTTATGTTGTACAGTATGTCGGTAGTGGTACGCCTGATAACGAAACTCATACCGATTTTTTTTTTAGTTATTTGGGGCGTATATTATCATGAATTACTGACGGTTTGGACATATATGGCAATGAAATACATGACATAGCCTAACTAATATATTTGCCTAAATAATATATCGATGGTTTCGAACTTTCGACCCAGTGTTAAACTGGATATATTCCAATCACTCAAATAATCTGGGATTTAGGAATATTTATGGTCAATATTTACGAGCCGCACCACAGCTGGGATCTCATTTCTAATGGTAGTTTTGGGTTCCTATCATTTTATGCTTCATTTCTAGGCCTATAGGTATAGGGCCTATACTTTTTATGCACCGGAAATGTTTTTTGGTAAGATTAGGAGTAGTGGGCGTACCACTACTGACAGGACACATACGGGCGCACTATTTCGAGTTTTCACTAGTGTTTTCCATTATTATTCTTTGTTACAAGTGTCTTTTAACTTCACATTATGTTGTTTGCCTAAACAATATTAAAATATTTACCCTGATAGGTGGGGAGGGCATGAAATATATCAGGGAAAGAGAGGGGGTTGAAAAACTCTATGGATAGAAAAACCCGTGCTGGTCGTGTGTATCCGAACACATTCACAGTCGAGAAAGCGTCTGTGATTGGCTGAAAGGAATGAGTATCGTGACGTCAAGCCCACTATGAGTGGCGGGGGGCGTATTTAAATAACCCTGATCACCTACCGAGTTTGATATTGTTGAGGCAAACAATAATGTGAAGGCAAAACCCACTTGTAACAAAGAAAATGAATGGGAAATGCTAGTGAAAACTCCAAATAGTGCATCCATTACTATATGTGTGCTGTCAATAGTGGTGCGACCGCTAGCCTATTTGAATTTTACTACCGCTACTACGATTTTTGTTTCTGAGACCTAGTATATTAACCTAACCAAACAACCCAACCTAACCTAGACCTAGTACGTGGAATATAAAACTAGCCCTTGCATGCCAGCTACTGCGAGTTGCTAGTACCTAGGTACGTGGGATATAATACTAGCCCTTGCATGCCAGCTACGGGGTGGAGTGGGTAGGCCTACTAAACCTATGTTATACAAATAGTCAACCTTGAGGAGACATTAGCCTAACCTAGCAGCCTTACCTAACCTATCCTATCCTAGTATTATAGGTGGGGGCTGCCACCTATATCTAACAGCTACTAACCTTTACCAAATGTTGTGATGAGTTGATGTCCTCAGAAAATACAATAACTTCGCGAATCGTAAGACAATAACCTTAACACACCCATTCCACACTCGTTCAAGATGGCAACCAACTTGAACTGACCAAAAATTAATAAATGACTGTACAGTATGCTATGATGAGCAGGATTGGCAAACAAAAGAACATCAATAATAATCACTCAAATGCGCAAACCGTGACTATAGATAATATTCGCATACTAGCACTTATATTCTAGACGACGTCACGATAAACCCTGTGTTCGGTTGTCTGCACAGCGACTTGAAGCGTATATCGACTCTGGGTTTGTTTACATGTTGGCGAAGAGAAGAGTGCTAGAGGAGGACTGTATTTACAGGTATATGTACACTTATACATATTCTGCCACATACTTAATTGTACAGTATATCAAGGTGTAGACGATCTTTCAAACTACAAGATAGTGGGGTTAAATATGGAATTACAATACACATAATGGAAATAATGTGTACGCCCACTACTTCTAATCATCCCTGGTTTTTTTCTTTGCTTTTTTTTTTAGCATTAACCGGTAAATGTTTATCACCAACCAGTGACGAGTTTTTCAGGTTATTTTTTGTTGTTTTTTGTTTTTTCTTTGATACACAGTGTTGTTTAATACCAAGGACTGTCGCATTTTACTAATTTCCCATTATCAATCAATCTTAAGGGGAGGTATTTACTTTTCTGCCTAGACCTCCATCAAACTTAAACAAACATCCATCAGATCCCCCTTCTAGATTAATTTGTACATTTTTCGGTAGAAAAATTTCCCGGCCGAAGGCCGGTTCCTCTTAAATTACAGGCTCGCTATCGCTCGCTAGGATAAAATCGACACCTGAATGGCACGAAAGGTCTTAATATGAGGTGAAAGTTCTTAAAATCGTTAAACTAATGGGGCGAACGTTTTATAATATCAAAAGCAATGGGGCTAAACATGAGGGAGAAGGGGGTCAAGAAAAACATTCCTTAACCCGTTGAGACCCAGCGTCGCACGTGTTGCGTCGGCAGTCTTTGATCACCAACTCCCAGCGACGCATCACGTGCGTCCGACATATAAAAAACACTTACGTGGCTCGTAAGGTAGGAAATGGCGGGAGAATAGGAGGGGGCGGTACCGTAGTGTGTGGGGGAGCCGGGCCAGTAGGTGTGAGCGGGCCGAGACAGCCGCGCGGCTGGTGGTGGTGGGCTTAGTGGGGATAGTTTACACCCCTAGTTTACCGCCAATTTGAACCTTCATTACTCTCCGGTCGTATGGGAGCTAGAGGCTTGAGATTTATGTGAGATACTCCTTAGGATGTATGCCGTACAATGCCATACTCAGTTTTTACCCTAGTGCTCCCGGGCGGGTGGTCATGCGGGGGAGACGAACTATGAAACCCCCCCCCCCGCCCCCCAAATGACCGAAATGAGTTTTTCTTTTTATTTGTGTGTTCATTTCTCACCATTCTCTTCCATTTTGGCTCAACAAATTTTTTTGAAGCCCCCCCCCCCCCCCAAAAAAAAAAATGTCAGAGGTGATTTTTTTTTGTTTTTTTTTTTCATTTCTCATCCTTGTCTTCCATTTTAGCAAACAAAAAAAATAAGTGAAAATGGCTTGGGACTGGGGTGAACAAAATATTATAACTAGCCGGGGCTCAACGGGTTAAGTGGAAATCTCCCCTTAAAACACGGCCCCCGATAGTGGGGAGGGCTATGAAGATCAGGGAAATTGCGGGGTAAAAGCCATAAATAAAGGGGTAATATTGGAAGAACTCTGAAAATACAATATTGAAAAGTAACAAAACCTGAAAATGGAAAAACCCGAGCCAAATTTTGACCAAACTTGGCTCGGGGTTTTCAATTTTTCAGAGTCCAAATTCACAGTAACCTCATTTCGAAAGCTGGCTCGTTTTTTTTTTTTTTTTTAAACATGGATAAAGCTAGTAAGAATGTGGTTAATATTAGCCTAACCTAACCTAGTATAATGGGTGGGGGCTGCCGCCCCCACACCCCCGCTAAATCCATGAAATCCGAGCCAAGTTAGTCATTAACCTAACCTAACCTAGTATTATGGGGTTAACATTACCCTAGCCTAGTATTATGGGTGGGGGCTGCTGCCCCCACACCCCCGCTAAATCCCTTAAATCCGAGCCAACTTTCAAAATGAGGTTACTGTGATTTTGGACTCTGAAAAATTGAAAACCCGAGGTTTTTCTATTTTCAGGTTTTGTTACTTTTCATCCCCTTCGGGGATCACGGCGTCAGGCAATAGATAGAGATAGGCCTAGATAGTTACTTTTCAATATTGTATTTTCAGAGTTCTTCCAATATTACCCCTTTATTTACGGCTTTTACCCCGCAATTTCCCTGATCTTCATAGCCCTCCCCACTATCGGGGGCCGTGTCTTAAGATTGATGGATAGGCTAATGGGAAAATAGTAAAATGCGACAGTCCTTGGTATTAAACAACACTGTATATCAAAGAAAAAACCATCTTCAGACTGATCTGGTAAATAAAAATACCAAAGTACTGTACAACAAATTACCTGAAAAACTCGTAGCACATACCACCACGACCTCCATGTTAGGGTTCCATCTTCAAACTGAGCCCGCCCGGCGCCCGGACCGGCGAGGGGCGTGACGTGACGACTGAAAGACTGTGTGATTGGTTGTTAATTTGATGGAAGGCTGTGATTGGTTCATGCTATAGTTCATGATTCCTAAAACGACCGCTAGGTGTAGTGACGTTCGACTGAAAGACTGAGGATAAGAGCTCCCGAAAGACGGCCATTGTGTACTATTGCGCCGCGGCCATCGACAGAGGTATTTTTTACAGTTTCTCGTATTTCACTTACAGTACAGTATAGCGAATTTGCGACGGTAAGTACATATACACCAACAAAGTATCGTTCATGAAAGTGATAACACACTAATAATCATCGATGGGGCCCGTCACTGGTTGGTCGGTAACTCTTACTCATTAACCTAACCAAAAAACCTAACCTAACCTAATAGCCCCCAAATACATTTAGGTTAGGTTAGGTCAGGTTTTTTTGTTAGGTTAACCCTTGGAATCCGGGAGGCCTCATATGAGGCAAAATGTGCGGCTAAAAAGTCGCCGATATAATCATCAGAACTCGGCAACCACGCAACGTAGCGATGTCATCTCAATCAGTAGCTACTGAATTATGAAGTTTGAAAATACCAAACTTCATATGAGGCCCCCCGGATCCCAAGGGTTAATGCTAAAAAAAAAAAAAAAAAAAAAAAAAGGCCTAGGCCTAAAGCCAAGAAAAAAAAAATCCGGTGGATAAAAAGAATATAGGCCTAGCAATGAAGCATAAAATGATAGGAACCCAAAACTACCATTATAAATTGTTTCAGTTTTAAGGCTTTTAGACTTTTATCAAGTTTTAAACTGCCTGAAGTCATCCAGGATGGGGAAGCGGACGAAGGACATCCTTGGGAATTATTCTATAATTGCACCTATACGAGCTAAACAAATTATTATTGTATTTAACAGGAAGTAACGACAAGGTAAGTGATGTGGTATAGGTGGCAATATGCGGAAATGGATTGTAAGGGCATTCCGCCCCCTCTGACAGACTGACCCACTTACGAAAATCTACGGTTACTCGCTCCACCCCAACTGGATTTCTACAGTTTTACCCAACCAGCGGAGGTGTGGGGGCGGCAGCGCCCACCCATAATACTAGGATAGGTTAGGTAAGGTTGTTAGGTTAGGCTAATGTCTCTCTGAAACATTGTAAAATCTGTGTCACATCTAGATTGATAGACATTTGTCAGAGGGGGCGGAATGCCATTTCCGCATATTGCCACCTATACCACATCACTTACCTCGTCGTACCTTCCTGTTAAATACAATAATATTTGTTTTAGCTCGTAGGCCTATAGGTGCAATTATAGAAATTTACCCAACCTTGAACCTGGTGCGAGTGAGCTTAATTTTTTACCAATATTGTAGCGCCTCCTGTATATTGACCAGTAAGTAGGCTTAGTAGCATAAAACTAAATTAGCCAAGACTAAACAACAACAACAAAATTATAATATTCAAGACCTCTTTCGCAGCCCTATTAGAAATAATTTATTAGGGAAAATAGGGACCAATACACTCGCCATATTTTTCTCATTATAGTCCGCATGGAGGAATTTCGTTATAGCCTAGACACTTGAAAAAACCTGATTACACCGAAAAATAACACAAAAATAATGTCCCGAACGTAAAGAAAGCATTGCACCCAATGAATCCTTCGACCTGGGTCCTCTTCTTCTTGTTTTGAAAGATGCGGTGACCCGGTGAGTGCGATTCACCCAATAAATGGCTTGAACGTTACTCACAAAAACGATATTATATTATATTAGGCTAGGCTATATTAGGGTTAGGTTAAGTTAGGTTAATCTAATCTAATATAATATTTGTAAATTTTGGAAGCGTGCATGGCCTCCCCACAATTTTCCTTACCTACTGTAAAAGCGCGATTCACCCAATAAATGGCGCCATTTGACGGAGTAGCTTTAGATTAATGAATAATGGGTAAGTTAATGCAAATCCTCCACTCCAACCATGATAGGGCCTAAACAATAAAACTCTGTAGGCTATTCCTTGGACAAAATATAAAGAAACTTGGTAGGCTAAATAAGGCAGCTCTAGCTGTCTTGAATGTTACCCAACAAAATAGCCTAGCCTAAGCACAAACACAGGTTATGGAATGACAATTCACACTTTGTCTGGTTTAGGCCTATGTCTCACCCCTAAACACAAAAAAGCAAAAAACAAAGACACAGACATAAAAAAAAAACATGATAAATCTAAGCACCTGGCCAGAGGTTGAAATCGTCCACTTCATGCCTGGCCCCAAGAAGTGGCTGACTCTCTCTGTTACTCCTTGGTGAGCCCATGCCCGTGTGATTGGTGGAGGTGGAGGTGGAGTTGGTAGTGGTGCCCGGACCAAAGGTTACATCAGGCAGGAGGGCTGTGGCAGAGTCCTCGGAGACCTCAGACGCAGTAGACAAGGACCTTATTCTATCCGTGTCCACCACCACCACCGCCCCAACTGTCTCACCCGTTACTGGGCTTATTTCCTCCGTATCTGACGTCATTTAGCACATTTATCCCCCGTGTTCGGCGTCCTTGTACCCGTGTTTCGCTTTAAGTCCATAGGAATTAAAGCATAGTGGTCACTGGAGTCAGCTGACGCGCCACCAAAACATTCTACTCTCAGCCGCCATCACACTTCCAGGATTACCAACGTCCAAGTCACGAGGACCGCTAGATTAATGCTCAAAAGCCGCTAGAACGTCGCAGGAGCCTGAATAATTGCAGAATATCGCCCACAAATAGCAAACTCCCTAAACCAACTCGTACACACCCCAAAACACTTTATCATCCATTAAATATGGAAAAAATGGCTGGCATATTGATAACATTTGTGTAGCTAGCTGTCATTAACTGACGCTATATGTAAATAATCTATCTACATTTAGCGGTAAAATCGCTATATTGACAACATCGGTCTGTTTACGTCACTTCGAAGTCGAGACAAGAGACGACGCTGTATGCGCAGGGACGACTAATGTTATTTTAAGGCTTCTTTGACAGATAGAGAGTCAAGGGTGATACTGCAATGCACTGCAATAAGATAGACTAAAGCATTATAGCTTCGATTCATGGTAACTAAGGTGCTAGCTTAGTTAAACGATCAAGGAAAGGAGTTTGGGTGACCTGGATTGGGCCAATGGATATGTTATCGCTAATTATCACTAATTAGCCTAGGTTATCATTTTGAACAAATCCGCTGCACTAATAAGAAACAAAATCCTATTAAAACACAGTCGTTAAGATGTTGTTACTTTTATTCTGGCTAACAAAATACGATTTTGTTGCAGTTTAGGAAAAATCTGTAGTAGTTACGAGGGTTAATGATATAATTTTTACCCCTTCCTCGAGATCCTTCCTAAACTGAAAGGAGGATATCGGCTAACGCTGGCCAGTAGCCTATATGAAATGGCGTATATACGTACGCAAGTTTCGTTTTTGTAATTATCTATGAAGTCAGACACCCATATCCATCATATAGCGTGTTTTGCAAGAGAGGTAGAATCAGGCATCCTACACATAATCGGCGAATCTCCAAATTGTATGCTCTTAGACGGTAAAAGGCGACAGCTAGGGGACATGATCACGCCCTAAAAAGTTGCGACGTCACGGGTTCAGTGTGAATCATGTGAGTCTTACAGGGTGGGGTGAGCAGAGAGAGTGTTAGAGAAGGAGAAAATAGGGAGGAAAGGTAGAGGAATGAAAGGATGGTGGAATACAGACATTAAGGAGGCGAGGAAGAAGAGGAAAGAGAGGAATAGGATTAGGAAAGAGTTGGAGAAGGGGAAAAAGAGAGGGGAAAATATAAGTGAGGAAGAAATTCGAATAGCAAGGGAAGAATACGAGAGGGAAAGGAAAAACACAAAAAACTTAATAAGAGGAGCAATAGAGAAGCATGAACAGAAAGAAATTGACAGGATAAAAGAGAAGGGGGACAAAGGAAAAGCTGAGTGGTATAGATGGCTAAAAAGAGAAAAAAAGGAGGGAAAAGGTAGTAGTGGAGCTGAATGTAGGTGGGGAAAAAGTTAGGGATGTAAATAAAATTGGAGAGGAAATAAAAAGATACTGGGAGGAAGTGGGAGGGGTAAATGACCAAATAAGAGTAGGGCAATGGAATATTGAACTAAATGAGGAAGAAATAGATGAAAATATGAATGAGATGGTGAGTGAGGAGGAGATTAGGAGGAGTGTGAAGAAGCTGAAGAGAAACAAAGCGGCAGGACCGGATGGGATAACAGCAGAGATATATATTGAAGGAGGGGAGATGATAGTTAGGATGTTGAAGAAGCTATTTGATAAAATATGGGAGGAGGAAGAAATACCAGCAAGATGGAAAGAAGAAAGGGTCACATTGATTTACAAAGGAGGAGCAAAAAATGTGCACGAAATGGGGAGTTATAGACCAATAACGGTAATAAACATAATAAATAAGATATTTCATGGGATACTAAAGGAGAGGGTAGGAGAGTATGTAGAAGAAAGGATCCTACTTAGTGAAGAGCAAAATGGGTTTAGGAAGGGGAGAAGAGGAACAGACAATATATTTATATTAGATGAGATTATAGAGAAAAAGGCAAAGCAAGGGAAATGTGTGTTTATAGTGTGTTTGGATGTGGAGAAGGCATATGATAAGATTAGTAGGGGAGTTGCAGTGATGGAGAAACTAGGAGTGAGTAGGAAGATAAGGAACATGATAATGAATATGTATGAAGGGGCGGAGACAGAGATTGTGTGGAAAATATTGCAGTGAAAGGAATCAGGAGAAGGAAAGGGTTAAGGCAGGGATGTAACCTGTCACCATTAATTTTTGCAATGTGCATGGAGGAGTTGGTGAGGAGAATTAAGAGTAAGGGTCAAGGAGTGAAAATAGGGCAGTATAGGCTAGCAATTCTGACGTTTGCTGATGATGTTGTGTTGATAGCAGAGACAGAGGAAGATATGGGGGAAATGTTACAGGAGGCGGAAAGGTTTGGCAGAGACCTAGAAATGAAGTTTAGTGTAGAGAAAAGCAGTATGATAGTAGTAAATGGACCAGAGGCAGTAGAAATGAGGATAGGAGGGGAAAGAATAGAAACAAGGGAGGAAGTGAAGTATTTAGGGGTATGGATAGGGAGGGAAGGGCGACAAAGGACAATGAATGAGAAAATCATGAAGGTGGAGCAGTGTAGTGGGAAACTGTGGAATGTGACAAAAACCAGAGTAAATAAATATAAAATAGTAAGAGAGGTGTGGAAGGACTTTGAAGTGCCGAGAATAATGTACGGGATGGATGTGAGAGGGAGTACAGGGGGAGAAATAAATAGACTGGAGACGGGACAAAATAAAATAGGAAGAATGGGGTTAGGAGCAAGAAGGTGGACAGCAAATGAAGCAGTGAGAGGGGAGATGGGATGGAGTACGTTTGAGGAGAGAGTGGCGAAGGCAAAGTTGAGGTACAAGAGTAGGTTGGAGGAGATGGAGGATCATAGGTGGCCAAGGAGAGTGAATGAATGGGGGGAGGGGAAGAGTAGATGGGCAAAAGAGTGTAAGAGAAAACTGGAAAAAATAGGAGTGAAACAAAGAAGGGTGGGAGAGGAGTGGAGAGATGTAGGGAGTAATACAGGACTAGGTCAGGGAAGGAGACTAGAGAAAGAGATAGGAACGAGAGTGAAGGAAGTAGGAAGACAGGAATGGAAGAGAAATATGGAGAAGAAAAGTACACTGATAAGATATAGAAGCAAGGGGAGACCGAGAAAAGAGGAGTTCTATGACGGAAGTTGGGGAGCTGAACTACTGTTTAAGGCTAGGGCAGGAGCATTAGAGACAAATAGGAGAACATGGAGGTGGAATGGGGGGGTGAAAGAGTGTCTACAGTGTGAGGTGGGAGGGAGGAGAGTGGAGGAGACAATAGAACATATAGTGACAGAGTGCCAGGGGTA
This sequence comes from Paralithodes platypus, assembly GCA_032716605.1. Classification (NCBI taxonomy): domain Eukaryota; kingdom Metazoa; phylum Arthropoda; class Malacostraca; order Decapoda; family Lithodidae; genus Paralithodes; species Paralithodes platypus. The sequence goes on from CM064580.1 coordinate 44,891,517, forward strand.
TGCAGAGGAGAGAGAGGGGTTGGAAAATGAGTTGAAACGGGTGGTAGGGGAGAGGGAATGTGAAGAGAGGAGGAGGATGAGGGTGTAAAATTTGTGTTAGGTCTCGAGACAGAAGAGGGGGTAGATGGGGAAATGGGGAAAAGAATGAAGGTAGTGAAAAGATTCCTGGAGCAGGTGTGGCAGAAGAGAAAACGGAATAGGATAGAATAGGGTGAGGGGGAGAAGGGGATCAGAGCGGGGGAGGAAGAAAAATGAGATTAAATAGTAGAGAGGGGAAAAGATAAATTAAGATAAGGAGAGAACAAGATATTGGGGGGTGGAGGAGGGGGTAAAATAAGGAGGGGAGAGTTCTGCTTAAGTTATATACTTCAATTCTTTGTCTTTAACTATCCTTTCTACGACTACATAATTTCTAAACTAATTCTTAAATCTAGCTCTAGCTGTTTCTGGAGAAGTCACCGGTGGATAGGTGAGCTGGCTTTGAGAGGGGACAGCAACTCCACAAAAAGAAGAAGAAGAAGAAGAAGGGTCCAGGATTGGTGTGGTTATTGAAGATTTGTATTGGCTTGTAAATGTTCGAGCAATTTAAAGTTTAATTTATCCCCTTCACCTTTCGAGCTACCAAACCACTGTAATTCCCAGACTCTACCTCCAAGTTTAATAAAACACCGGCCCTATTTTTTTAAATTATGTTCATTCAAAAATGCCATGGCCAAAAGCCGATTTCCCATCAATTGTAGGCTCGCTACTGCTCGCCAGGAAAAGTCGACACTTGAATAGGTCAAAACTGCGACAAAAAGTCTTAAAATTATCATAGTAACAAGGCGAAACGATGGATATCCCAACAAAAGACCACCATCGAATTGGATACAGTCAAATGATGCGACGTCACGTGTTGGGGGGGGGGGGGGGGGTCACGTGAGTCTTGCAGGGTGGGGTCGGGTTAATAGGATGCAATTGAGGTCCGCGCTGTATGTGAAGGGAGAGGGGCCAGCTTTATCTTTGGAAGCCATTATGAAGCAACGGAGTTTTATTTTAATATTGATAATGTAGAATGTATATCCAAAGGCCAAACTATATAATTATCTTGTACCAGTATTCACGAATTTTAATTATGGCAATGGAAATATTTGAGTGTAGATATAAGAACAACACAAAATAATAATAATAATAATGTAACAATAGTGTTTAGGGGATCGACGACGTATGATAATTTTGTAATAGGGGGAGGGGGCTTAGCTTGAAGATCTGCAAGGTAGGCTAATATGATTCCTCGTTAACAGTAAAGTTATGAGTTATGTATAAGCTATAAGAAATATGGAATAATAGCTCTGTTCTGCATCGCGTATAAGATCAGGCTGACTACTGTAGAGGTAGATAAATTATTATAGTTATATGTTAATATATATATATATATATATATATATATATATATATATATATATATATATATATATATATATATATATATATATTCCTTGACCTGTGATGGTGAGTATTCCGAGTTATCAATGAGATCAGATAGGGCACAATATAATTCTGATTCATGACAGATACAGAGAGAGGATTATGCGTCAGAATGAAGTTTTGTGGTTTTTCACATCAACACTTATTATACCGCACTTGATCTACTAGCTAACCACTCTACCTCTCATCAGTCAATTAAGGAGAGAAGGGCCGTTTTGGGGCTCTATTCATTAATGTATTCCTTTATTTCTTAGTTTCCTCGCTAGACCTCCATCAAAGTTAGAAAAACACTCCCTAGACGGGGGCCCCCTTCATGATAAATTTGTAAATTTTTCGATAGAAAAATTTCCCGGCCGAAGGCCGTTTCCTCTAAATATTTCAGGCTCGCTCTCGTTCGCCAGGAAAAAAATCAACACCTAAATGGCACGAAAAGTCTTAAAATTGACAACGAAATGGGGCGAAAGGTGTTAAAATCGCCAAACTAATGGGCCGAACGTCTTACAATCTTAAAACCAATGGGGCTCAACACGAGGGAGAAGGGGGCTACACAATCCAGCCCATTTCCCCTTAAACCCTACTCGACCTTATAGCTATCCCAAAGCTCTACCTATATCTAAAGTCAGAACTGTTACCGGTAATCCCATGCATTAGTTTATCTTACAGGTATCGCAGAACCTATCTCCCCACCTTTCCCATTTGTTTTTCGTTTTCCTTTTTCTCTCCACCTTTCCCATTTTTTCCCGTTTTCCTTTTTCTCCCCACCTTTCCCATTTGTTTCCGTTTTCCTTATTTCCCTCTTTCTCTTCCTTTTTTGGGGGGTGGCTATCACAATTCTCATGATCTAACTATATAGGCTTAGTGTTGTTTACCCAGTGACGGTAAATTGAACACTTGCGAGTTTCGGGCTGGTGTGTATCAAGATCTACAGTATATAGACCTTGGTGTGTGTATATACTTTCATATGTCGAGATCTGTCCTTCCAAATTTCGTAACAATCTCCGGATCTCCTCCGAAACTGAATCACTTCTTCCTTGGCGCATATTCTATCTGCCCTCCAAATTTCGTGAAAATCAGTTCAAAACTTTATGAGATAGGCCTATAGATCTTGTCAATAGAAAAACAAATGGGGACGAAAACATAACCTCCAATCAACTCCGTTAGTAGAGGTAATAAAACCGCGAACACAAATACTATAACCGATCTAATATCCCACCCAACAGAAACACCAAATACTATAGCCAGGACCCACTATATAGACCTTCACTATAGCAGGGTGTCAAACTGGAGCAATTTTGTTTGAAGACTTGAATGAATATGAAAAGGCTGACAAGAAAAGTAAAATGATCCAGCATTGTGTTAGCCATGTTATCACTTCTAAAAGACATCATTTGAACTATAAACCACAATTTTATCTTTGCATGTACCGGGTACAATAATGAAGACTGTAAAAAAAGGACTGCTTTCGTTTGACACCCTGGCTCAGTCTATAACGATCTAATTATATAGGCTGACAAACGAGAGGCTATTCAAACACTATGTTAAAAGTTAAAACTCAGGTTTTTATCTAGTTATAGATAGCTACTAAGCAAGATATATGCTTCACAGTTTGTATTATGACTTTGGAAGCGATAACCTAGCCAAAATAACGCAATGTCATGTTAGATTTCCTGTATTCCTTCTCATAAACTGTCCAGTCTTATACCAAATTGTCCCTTTTTGACACCCCGACTGATTCTAATATCCCGCACAACGGAGACCACCACCACCGGAGAACTGACCAGACTGACTGACAGATCCAGCAAGCCTCGTTGGTCCATAGGCTACAGGAATAATAACCCTAACGATCACGTACAGTCACATTAAAAAAGTCCTGTCCTACCTTCATTATCTCGACTTTGGTCATATATATGTAAAATACGTATATATTTACCTCTTAATACTCACAATCAAAGTTTAAATATTCAAGATTTAATTAGTTTTATTGCATGTGTTCTATATTGATAACATAACTTAAATCTGTAGTTGAGAAGGTGAGATATTACTGTTGAGCATGACTGTAGACCAATCTAATCTATGGGTGGCTGTCACTTGTCACGATATGATAAGATTGGCTGTGTCCTACTCCTCCACAGTTTGAATCGCCCCATTAGTAGGCTGATTTTGAGATGTTTCGCCCCATTAGTTTGGTGATTTTATGTTTGGCCCCATTAGTTTGGAGATTTGATGATGCTTGGTCCCATTAGTTTGGTGATCTTAAGAGGAGATTTCCACTTGAGGGATTATTTTCTTCCCCCTTTCTCCCTCATGTTTAGCCCCATTGCTTTTGAGATTTTAAGACGTTCGCCCCATTAGTTTGGCGATTTTAAGAACTTTCACCCCATTTATGTCACTTTTAAGACCTTTCGTCCCATTTAGGTGTCCATTTTTTCCTGGCGAGCGTTAGCGAGCCTGTAATTTAAGAGGAATCGGCCTTCGGCCGGGACATTTTTCTACCGAAAAATTTACAAATTTATCTTGATGGATATCTAGGAAACACTAAAAACCTCCCCTTAAGATGTTTGGTCTTATTAGTTTGGCATCATTCAGGTGTCGAGTTATTTTTCCTGACGAGCGAAAGCGACCCTGTGATGTTAGAGATAAAAGGCCGGTACTTTTTTCTATAGAAAAATGTACAAATTTAGCCTGAAGGGATTGTCTAGTGCGGTTTTATTTAGCTTTAGGCCTATGTGGACAATGGGGGACACACTAAAACAAAGATAATATTATGGTATATAACATCGACAGTGACTGGTGCAGTATATTATGGTATATAACATCGACAGTGACTGGTACAGTATATTATGGTATATAACATCGACAGTGACTGGTACAGTATATTATGGTATATAACATCGACAGTGACTGGTGCAGTATATTATGGTATATAACATCGACAGTGACTGGTGCAGTATATTATGGTATATAACATCGACAGTGACTGGTACAGTATATTATGGTATATAACATCGACAGTGACTGGTGCAGTATATTATGGTATATAACATCGACAGTGACTGTGCAGTATATTATGGTATATAACATCGACAGTGACTGGTGCAGTATATTATGGTATATAACATCGACAGTGACTGGTGCAGTATATTATGGTATATAACATCGACAGTGACTGGTGCAGTATATTATGGTATATAACATCGACAGTGACTGGTGCAGTATATTATGGTATATAACATCGACAGTGACTGGTGCAGTATATTATGGTATATAACATCGACAGTGACTGGTGCAGTATATTATGGTATATAACATCGACAGTGACTGGTGCAGTATATTATGGTATATAACATCGACAGTGACTGGTGCAGTATATTATGGTATATAACATCGACAGTGACTGGTGCAGTATATTATGGTATATAACATCGACAGTGACTGGTGCAGTATATTATGGTATATAACATCGACAGTGACTGGTGCAGTATATTATGGTATATAACATCGACAGTGACTGGTGCAGTATATTATGGTATATAACATCGACAGTGACTGGTGCAGTATATTATGGTATATAACATCGACAGTGACTGGTGCAGTATATTATGGTATATAACATCGACAGTGACTGGTGCAGTATATTATGGTATATAACATCGACAGTGACTGGTGCAGTATATTATGGTATATAACATCGACAGTGACTGGTGCAGTATATTATGGTATATAACATCGACAGTGACTGGTGCAGTATATTATGGTATATAACATCGACAGTGACTGGTGCAGTATATTATGGTATATAACATCGACAGTGACTGGTGCAGTATATTATGGTATATAACATCGACAGTGACTGGTGCAGTATATTATGGTATATAACATCGACAGTGACTGGTGCAGTATATTATGGTATATAACATCGACAGTGACTGGTGCAGTATATTATGGTATATAACATCGACAGTGACTGGTGCAGTATATTATGGTATATAACATCGACAGTGACTGGTGCAGTATATTATGGTATATAACATCGACAGTGACTGGTACAGTATATTATGGTATATAACATCGACAGTGACTGGTGCAGTATATTATGGTATATAACATCGACAGTGACTGGTGCAGTATATTATGGTATATAACATCGACAGTGACTGGTACAGTATATTATGGTATATAACATCGACAGTGACTGGTGCAGTATATTATGGTATATAACATCGACAGTGACTGGTGCAGTATATTATGGTATATAACATCGACAGTGACTGGTGCAGTATATTATGGTATATAACATCGACAGTGACTGGTGCAGTATATTATGGTATATAACATCGACAGTGACTGGTACAGTATATTATGGTATATAACATCGACAGTGACTGGTGCAGTATATTATGGTATATAACATCGACAGTGACTGGTGCAGTATATTATGGTATATAACATCGACAGTGACTGGTACAGTATATTATGGTATATAACATCGACAGTGACTGGTGCAGTATATTATGGTATATAACATCGACAGTGACTGGTGCAGTATATTATGGTATATAACATCGACAGTGACTGGTGCAGTATATTATGGTATATAACATCGACAGTGACTGGTGCAGTATATTATGGTATATAACATCGACAGTGACTGGTGCAGTATATTATGGTATATAAACATCGACAGTGACTGGTGCAGTATATTATGGTATATAACATCGACAGTGACTGGTGCAGTATATTATGGTATATAACATCGACAGTGACTGGTGCAGTATATTATGGTATATAACATCGACAGTGACTGGTGCAGTATATTATGGTATATAACATCGACAGTGACTGGTGCAGTATATTATGGTATATAACATCGACAGTGACTGGTGCAGTATATTATGGTATATAACATCGACAGTGACTGGTGCAGTATATTATGGTATATAACATCGACAGTGACTGGTGCAGTATATTATGGTATATAACATCGACAGTGACTGGTGCAGTATATTATGGTATATAACATCGACAGTGACTGGTACAGTATATTATGGTATATAACATCGACAGTGACTGGTGCAGTATATTATGGTATATAACATCGACAGTGACTGGTACAGTATATTATGGTATATAACATCGACAGTGACTGGTGCAGTATATTATGGTATATAACATCGACAGTGACTGGTACAGTATATTATGGTATATAACATCGACAGTGACTGGTGCAGTATAGGCTAATCTGGCGGTGACTGTCCCATGTTACAATATGATAAGATAGGCCAGGTCCTACTTATGGTCCAACTCTCGTATATACACACACAGTTTCTATGGGTGCCTAGAATTATACACTTATTATACCGGTACTCAGTTATAGGCCTATGTTAAAGTGTGGTAAGTTCGTCACCTTCTCGTCTTAATTACCTATTAAGAAGATTTGGGTAGCGAAATATGCGGTTTATTAAGAAATATGCGGTTTATTAAGAAATATGCGGTTTATTAAGAAATATGCGGTTTATTAAGAAATCTTGGTGTTTAAATTATTCATATTTTCCCATTAAGGGAAGATGGGTCACTTTTTGGTAGATTTTTTCGTTTATTTATTATGTTCTTTAGTTTCCTCCCTAGACCTCCATCAAACTTAAACAAACATCCAGCAGATTCTAGATTAATTTGTAAATTTTTCGGTAGAAAAATGTCCCGGCCGAAGGCCGATTACTCTTAAAATTACAGGCTCGCTATCGCTCACCAGGAAAAAATCGACACCTAAATGGCACGAAAGGTCTTAAAATTGACAACGAAATGGGGCAAAAGGAATTAAAATCGCCAAACTAATGGGCCGAACTGTCATAAAATCTGAAAACTATTGGGGGGGGGGGGGGGGAAGCATGAGGAAGAAGGGGGACCAGAAAAACGGCCCATGTCCCCTGAAGTATGGACACAATATCAGCTGCTAAGGGTTTCAATTTACCGCCCGCTGGCATCAAACCGACAATAGTGACAATCTAATCAGGGTGGCGACTTATTATTTACGAGATGATAAGACTGGCTTTGTCCTACTCTCCTTCACATTGTGTATGGCTATTTAGTTAGTTAGTTATTTATTTATTATTTTCTACTGAGGGAGGCAAAAGGCAGAACTGTCTATAGCGAGTGTCTCCCCCATAGTTGAAAGAGTGACAGGGCCAAAATCAAAGGACGTTCGAGCCAAAATGCCTGGACACACGGAGTTTGAAGCAATGTATGTATGTGCGTGTGTGTGTGTGTGTGTGTGTGTGTGTGTGTGTGTGTGTGTGTGTGTGTGTGTGTGTGTGTGTGTGTGTGTGTGTGTGTGTGTGTGTGTGTGTGTGTGTGTGTGTGTGTGTGTGTTTACCTATTTTTAGTATACAGGAGTTGAGCTTTTTAGGCTCGTATTGTCCCGCTTCCTGAGTTACAATTATCTAACTTTGCCTTAAAAATATGAATGTTTTTTGCACACACCACTTCCTCTTCTAACTTATTTTTGCACACACCACTTCCTCTTCTAACTTATTTTTGCACACACCACTTCCCCTTCTAACTGATGCCACACACTGATACTTGGTATTGCTAAATACGCTCAATGTGTGTATGTGTGTGTGTGTGTGTGTGTGTGTGTGTGTGTGTGTGTGTGTGTGTACGGTATGTATGTATGTATGTATGTATGTATGTGTGTTTGTGTATATGTATGTATGTATGTATGTATGTGTGTGTGTGTGTGTATGAGTGTGTGTATGGGTGTATGTATGTATGTATGTGTGTACTCACCTAATTCACCTAATTGTAGGTGAATTAGGTGAGTACACACATACATACATACATACACCCACACACACACACACACATATACATACATACATACATACATATACACAACACACATACATACATACATACATACATACCGTACACGTACACACACACACACACATTGAGCGTATTTAGCATGTATGTATTTAGTCTGTATGTATGTATGTATGTATGTATGTATGCATGTATGTATGTATGTGTGTGTGTGTATGAGTGTGTGTGTGTGTGTGTGTGGATGTATGTATGTATGTATGTATGTATGTATGTATGTATGTATGTATGTGTGTATGTATGTATGTGTGTGTGTATGTATATAGTGTATGGGTAGGCCTAACTATAATTATACTCCATTCATTATAGGTAGACCAATAATCTTGACCACTAACCTATATAACTCAAACGACTGGAGTAAGCGAGCTAATATTTCTACCATTTAGGAAGGGTCAGCCAGGGAGTAGGTGTGCAAATGTACAGTCACACAAACAAATCAATGGACCCCCCCCCCCTATATTTTGTTTATGCCATTATAACTATCTGTATATTGATTTTTGGGTGTAACTTAATTTTCAGTATATTCAAATAAATATACTGTATGTAGCTTAGATACAAACAGCTTCGTAAGGATCAATAGAAGTGTTGTTGCTCGCTTTCCTTTTGTACCTCTCTCTCTCTCTCTCTCTCTCTCTCTCTCTCTCTCTCTCTCTCTCTCTCTCTCATTATTCTACCGATAAATGCACAAATTTATCTCGACGGGGAGTATTGGGGGTATTTTGTTTAAGCTTGATGGAGGTCTATGGAGGAAACTAATCACAAATATATATATTAATAATTAAACAAAATAATAATAAATTTTCCCCTTAAGATTGATGATGTGTTGTTTTCATTACATATTACGTGTTTACTAATAATATAGCCCGATTATAATGAAATAATCAAGGTAACTCAATCATTTTCGACTGAGCTGTACAAATTGGGGGACAAATCCGACGACACTATTCAGGGTCATGTACAGCTACTGACTAAAAGTTCGTGAGCTCTGGCGATATTCTTTATGCAAATACGTCGATTTAGAATAATGTTCACATCAATTCAGCTACCGATATACATTTATAAGAACATTGTATGCATTTATTATCAAATAGCTGATTTGATCTGAATATAAATTTTAATCTCTAATGATACGGTAATGTACGACAGGTTGGGAGAGAGGTATCCTAACCAGGATTCCAACCCACTCACTCCAGTATATTTGGGAGAGTCGGGCACCGTGGCATCAGCTCATGGCCGAGTGGTTACGATGCCCGACTCTCCCAAATACACCTGGAGTGAGTGGGTTCGAATCCTGGTCAGGATACCTCTCTCCTATCAATTTAAATGTATATAGTTTCATAAAAAATCGATGGCCCTAGCGCCTATACCATTACTTGTTTGTCTATCTGTACTGACGACCATGACACATAGTTCACTAACCCCAAAGTTGTGACTGTGCAGCACACTAGCTATTAAAGGGACACCTCTCACTCACTTGGACTTAAAGGGAAGGATCTGATATATTTATACCGGAGTGTAAAGGAGAACACCACAACATATCCCACCAGTAAACCCGCGGAGGAACGTAATATAACACTAGATAACATACCGGTAATACAGCATATTTATACCGGAGTGTAAAGGAGAACACCACAACATATCCCACCAGTAAACCCGCGGAGGAACGTAATATAACACTAGATAACATACCGGTAATACAGCATTTGGGATCTATCGAGGCCATCCAAACTCCTTACTTGGGTTTTAAAGGGAAGGATCGGACTGTGTTGGTGGTGTAATGGTTTAGATGCTTGTGTTCTGGGTGTGGTGTCCCGAGTTTTAATCCCAGGAGGACCATATGCTTTCATCAGTTTATTAAAGTGCATTGGGGTTTGTAAAAAAAAATTCTTTCTATGTGATTGAGGGAGGCAAAAGGCAGAACTTCCTATAGCGAGTGCCTCCCCCATAGTTGAAAGAGTGACAGGGCCAAAATCAAGGGATGTTCGAGCCAAAATGCCTGGACACACGGAGTTTGAAGCAATTTAAGTCATAGGAAGAGGGAAAGACTGATTCTGGGAGAGAGTTCCAGAGCTCAGCTGTTGAGTAGAAGAAAGTTTGAGAGTAAAGTTTCACTCTTGGGTTGGAGAATTGCACAGAGTAGGGGTGGGATTGAGTTGCAAGACGGGTACCACGTGCCCTACGTAAAGGAGGTGGTATACACTGGGAAAGCTCTGAGGAACACTGCTTATTATAGTAGCGATTGAATAGCGAGAGAGATGCAACATTGCAGCGGACAGAGAGATTGCAGAGAGTTAGTAAGTGGACGGGAGTTAATGATACGAAAGGCTTTCCTTTCAACTTTGTCTAGGAGAGCGGTGTGAGAGGACCCTCCCCAAACATGTTAACAATACTCAATACAAGGACGCACTATGCCCCTGTACAGAGCAAGAAGCTGTGCAGGGGAAAAGAACCCCCTAAGGCGGTTGAGCACACCCAGCTTCTGGGAGGCTGCCTTAGCAAGACTGGTAATATGGTCTTTCCAACTGAGAGCAGAAGAAAAAAGAGACACCAAGAATATTGAGAGAAGATGAAGGATTGATGATTAATGTTAAGAACGGGGTGTTACTAATACATAAACCGGAGTGTAAAGGAGAACACACCATATATCCCAGCAGTAAACCCATCAAGGACGCTATTATAACACTATAGATAACATACCATAGCAATTGGGATATATCAAGGCCATCTAAACTCCTTATCCCATACAGTACAGGTGACATCTTTGTTTTTATATTGTGGCAACTATTAGACGATTTTATTCAGATTAGGAAGGACTTTTATCAATAATAAGGCTTCAAACTATCTCAACCAACACTTTTAACTACCCCAGATCCTTCTTAAGCTGCATAATATCGTCTAAATATAGCTAGAATAAAAGATAACACACGTCGCTGGTACTCTGAGGGTTAAGGGGAGATTTCCACTTGAGGGATGTTTTTCTTTACCCCTTTCTCCCTCATGTTTAGCCCCATTGTTTTTGAGATTTTAAGACGTTCGCCCCATTAGTTTGGCGATTTTAAGAACTTTCACCCCATTTATGTCACTTTTAAGACCTTTAGTGCCATTTAGGTGTCGATTTTTTCTTGGCGAGCGAAAGCGAGCCTGTAATTTAAGAGGAACCGGCCTTCGGCCGGGAATTTTTTCTACCGAAAAATATACAAATTTATCTTGAAAGGGGGGGTCAAGGGAGTGTAATTTCAAGCTTGATGGAAGTCTAGGAAACACACTAAAAACCTCCCCTTAACCCGGGAGCTGCGGGGAGACTCTTAAGAGTTCCCCCGGCGCACTGCGGGAAGACTCTTAAGAGTCAGAGAAAATAAAAATCAACTTTTGACATCGAAAAAAAAATATTTTTTTATATTTTTTTTTTTTTTTTATTTTTTTTTGGCCCCTGGGCCATGCAAAATCTCAGTCCTCTACCTCCCCTCCTTCCCCACTTTCCTCCTCTCCTTCAGTTATCACCTATTTTCCCTGTTATTCCCTTATTCTGAGGTATATTTTCGTGCTAACATTAGAAATCCGATTGGAGGGTGTGGTCATCACTGATAGCAAGCGAGTGCAAGAGAGAGAGAGAGAGTATCGATCGACTGCGTCTCAGTGGCCTTGGGGGAAATTGGCGGGAAAGCAGATTGCCTCACCCATACATTATACAACTCGCGGGCTATATCTCCGATTTTGACCATCCAAACGCTGTTTTCACTCGTTTTATTGTTGTTTCAGGTTAATACCTTTATAATCAACCCATAATAGGCGCATATGGATAAATATTAATGCTATTAATGGCACAATGAATATTTTAGTGACGGAAACACCTCAAATACGTCAGCACAGGGGGACGTTTCCAATTACCCCCATGCGCACTTCAGAGGTTAAAGGGAACCGTCTGACATACATACATATACCGTACATGATTGTAAAGGAGAACACACGTCAAAATACACGTTTTTTGTTTGTTTTTTTTCTATGTGAGTGAGGGAGAAAAAAGGCAGAACTGCCTGTAGCGAGTGCCTCCCCCAGAGTTGAAAGAGTGACAGGGCCAAATTCAAGAGACGTTCGAACCAAAATGCCTGGACACAGAGTTTGAAGTTTTAAGTCATAGGAAAAGGGAAAGATTGATTCTGGGAGAGAGTTCCAGAGCTCAGCAGTTGAATAGAAGAATGAGAATAGCGTTTCACTCTTGGGTTGGAGAACTCTCCAGAGTACAGAGTAGGATTGTGTTGCAAGGCGGGTACTACGTAGGCTACCCTACGTAGAGGAGGTGGTACACACTGGAAAACCTCTGAGGAACACTGATTATTGTAGTACCGGTAGCGATAGAATAGCGAGAGAGATGCAACATTGCGGCAAAGAGAGATTGGAGAGAGTTGGTGAGAGGACGGTAGTTGATACAAAAGGATTTCCTTTCTACTTTGTCTAGGAGTGCAGTGTGAGAGGATCCTCCCCTCACATGTGCACAATACTCAATAAAAGGACGCACTGTGCTCCTGTACAGAGTCAGAAGCTGCGCAGGGGTAAAGAACCCCTTGAGGCGGTTGAGCACACCCAGTTTCAGGGAGGCTGCCTTAGCACCTACCTACCTATGTCACCTATGTGGAGTTCGCCACTCTTGCTAGTGGCACCGAGGAGCGCACCGCCCTTCGTTGTTGTTTGAAAATTGGTGCAGCTGACTGTTCGAAGGGGTGGAGTGCTCCCCTGCGAAGATGGGCTCGTCTGGCACTTTTTGTAGTTCGACATCGAGAGCTCTCTTGAAGCTGTCTAACGAGACGCCTCTCATGTCTCTTACTCGCCGCGGGAGTTTGTTGAAGAGACGTGCTCCTCTATGTGATAACCAGCCCTCTCGCAGAGAGCCCATAGCACCCCGATTTTTCATCTTGTGGATATCGCATTCCCAGCCTCTCCTATCACTGCACTTCGTTGCTATTCGGGTATGTAGATTTGGTACAAAACCCTCTGAGATTGTCCACGTATATATTATTAAGTATCGTTCCCTTCTACGTTCCAACGAATACAGCTTTAGTGATTTTAAGCGATCCCAATAGTGTAACTGTTTTACTGAGTTTATAATGTGAGGTGAAGTTCCTTTGTACACTATCTAAATAATTAATTTCACATGCTTTATATGGGGATGTTAATACGTTACAGTATTCTAGCCGCGGTAGTACCAGGGATTTGAAATGTTATCATAGGCAATTCACCGCGAGTTTTAAATGTTCTTGTTAACTTCCGGTATAGGCCTATATAAATATAAATAAATATATATATATATATGTATGTATAGGCCTATATATATTACACTGTAGTACCTTTACGAAATAATGTTTGACTTTGTTGTTTTCTCTCCTGTAGCGCCGTAAGAAGTTTCCAGACATTCCTCCATGACGGTATAAATGTATATTTTGATTATCCCTATAACCCCCCAAAATGTATACCGTACATACATTTCATGAACACCCTGTATATATATATATATATATATATATAAACCGGTATATATTATATATATATATATATATATATATATATATATATATATATATATATATATATATATATATATATATACGGTATATATATACTGTATATATAGAGAGAGAGTGAGTGAGAGTGATGTTTGTGAGAGCCTATAAAGCCTGCCATGAACGGAAATTAGACCTTGAAACCTGGCCAGGGTGATAAGGGTCAAATCGATAATGAGACCTTCCCTGGAGGAAGAAGCAGTGAGGGGAAACACTAACTATCACACTTGTGTTTGAAACACATAGCAATGTTATAAATAGCCTACACCACGTTTTAACCCGAGAAGTGCGATAAGCCTCACAGAAGTATGTGTATAGCGGATGTGAGAGGCCTCACAAAATCAAGACCATGAAAAAAACTTCAAAAACGCCCCAGGGGCTCTCAAAACAAAGGAATATGGTGAGATAATTTCTCTCCCGCAGTTTCGTAACACGAGCGAGTGATATAAGAGACCATATCCAACACTGAGGCTTCGCCTGGTACAGTCCGTATTGAGGTAGAGCTTGGAGAGTGAGGATGTATGTCTCGCGGTGTCCAGCCTGAACATATGACCGGGCGGCGAATATTTACGTTTTCCACCACCCAAATGCTTTTCCCACTTATTTTATCGCTCTTCAAGGTTCATATATTCATCATATATTTAAAATAAACGCATATGAATAAGAAATAATGTTATATATGGCAAATATAACAAATTCTGTCAGAATTGAATGTAATTAATTCGCATATACCTACGTTCATCACAGGCCATTGGCGCGCTTGCCGGGTTAATTGAAGCTTTATGGGAGCTGTGAAATATTTTTCACATAAAATTCATATAAATTCGATGATGGAATATAGTAAAAATCCATATTACTCAGTACAGTACCGGTAGTATAGCAGGGTGTCAAATAAAAGCCGGGGCCATTCTTTTCAGTCTGTTATTATTGTATCGGGCTCTGTCTCGAGTCGGCCACCCCCAGCTAAAAAAATAAATAAATAATAATAATAATAATAATAATAATAATAATAATAATAATAATAATAATACTAATACTAATGGGGTAGGCCTATGTGCCAGAGTGTATAAATATATTATTGTATACGGATAACTAAAATTAGGGTTTACAGCTCAAATTATGTGTTTGGAAGGGATACAATGGTCAAAACGCGGCAATTTATTATGTGTTTGGAAGGGATACAATGGTCAAAACGCGGCAATTTATTATGTGTTTGGAAGGGATACAATGGTCAAAACGCGGCAATTTATTATGTGTTTGGAAGGGATACAATGGTCAAAACGCGGCAATTTATTATGTGTTTGGAAGGGATACAATGGTCAAAACGCGGCAATTTATTATGTGTTGGATACAATGGTCAAAACGCGGCAATTTATTATGTGTTTGGAAGGGATACAATGGTCAAAACGCGGCAATTTATTATGTGTTTGGAAGGGATACAATGGTCAAAACGCGGCAATTTATTATGTGTTGGATACAATGGTCAAAACGCGGCAATTTATTATGTGTTTGGAAGGGATACAATGGTCAAAACGCGGCAATTTCTCGTTATTTGTCCCGTGTTCCTTCTCATATCCATTCAAATCTTCAAACAAATGGTTCACTTTTTGGTCGATTTTTGCATGTATTCATTATTGTTCTGGTTTCCTCCCTAGACCTCCATCAAATTTAAAAAGACATCCATTAGATCCCCCTTCTAGATTAATTTGTAAATTTTTCGGTAGAAAAATTTCCCGGCCTAAGGCCGGTTCTTCCAACATTACAGGCTCACTATCGTTCGCCAGGGAAAAAATCGACGCCTAAATAGCACGAAAGGTCTAAATATTGACAACAAAATGGGGCGAGAGGTCTTAAAATCGTTAACTAATGGGGCAAAAAACTTAAAATCTGAAAACTAATTGAGCTAAACATTAGGGAGAAGGGGGTCTAAAAAAAAGCGGCCCATGTCCCCTTAACCCCTTCCGTACCGGCGACACCTTTTCCATTTCATTCAAGCTATATTATACAGTATAGACGATTTTGTGCAGGTTAAGAAAGACTTGTGGTAGTAAAAGTGGTTAAGGGGACATGGGCCGGTTTTTATGGCTCTCTTCTCCCTCATGTTTAGCCCCACTAGTTTTCAGATGTTAAGATGTTTGCCCCATTAGTTAGTCGATTTTAAGACCTTTCGCCCCGTTTATTCGTCAATATTTAGACCTTTCGTGCTATTTAGGTGTCGATTTTTTCCCTGGCGAACGATAGTGAGCCTGTAATGTTGGAAGAACCGGCCTTCGGCCGGAAATTTTGTCTACCAAAAAATGTACAAATTAATCTAGAAGGGGGATCTAATGGATGTTTTTTTTAAATTTGATGGAGGTCTAGGGAGGAAACTAGAAAATTAATGAATACATGCAAAAATTATGGAGATCTAGGGAGGAAACTAGAAAATTATGGAGATCTAGGGAGGAAACTAGAAAATTATGGAGATCTAGGGAGGAAACTAGAAAATTATGGAGATCTAGGGAGGAAACTAGAAAATTATGGAGATCTAGGGAGGAAACTAGAAAATTATGGAGATCTAGGGAGGAAACTAGAAAATTATGGAGATCTAGGGAGGAAACTAGAAAATTATGGAGATCTAGGGAGGAAACTAGAAAATTATGGAGATCTAGGGAGGAAACTAGAAAATTATGGAGATCTAGGGAGGAAACTAGAAAATTATGGAGATCTAGGGAGGAAACTAGAAAATTATGGAGATCTAGGGAGGAAACTAGAAAATTATGGAGGTCTAGGGAGGAAACTAGAAAATTAATGAATACATGCAAAAATTATGGAGATCTAGGGAGGAAACTAGAAAATTATGGAGATCTAGGGAGCAAACTATGAAAATAACGAATACTACATGCAAAAATCGGCCAAAAAGTTAACCATCCCCCCTTAAGAAGAACTTGTGGTAGTAAAAGTGGTTAAAGGAGAGGGTAGGAGGTCTATTAATGGCTACACATCCTTCCTAAGCTGAATGAAATCGGCTAACAGTTGCCAGAATACAGTGAAAAGGACTTCACCGGTAATGAAGGGGTTAATATTCCCACAGATCCTTCCTGAGCTGTATAAAATCGTCTACTTATAGCCAGAATATACTGTCCAAATGGGTCATAATCTTCAACGGTGTAAGGGGGCCCACCTCGCTTTTTTCTCTTTTTCTCCCTCTCTTTGGCTTGTATCCATGAGGCCCCATTCAGCCTACTGTTTTAAGACGTTTAGCCCCATCCAGGTGTCGATATCTTCCTGGCGAGCGATAGCGAGCCAGCATTGTGTGGAGAAATCCGGCTTTGCCGGATTTTTTTTTACAAATTTAGCTTGCTGTCAAAACAAAAACAAATATAATGTATATGCGGTTTCGCTACCGCTCGCCAGGAAAATATTGACACCTGGATGGGGGTAAACGTCTTAAAACAGTAGGCTGAATGGGGCCGAATGAATACAAGCCAAAGAGAGAGGGAGAGGAAGAGAAAAAAAGGCGAAATGGGCTCCCTTAAGTATATACAATGATTGGGTACCGGTATATTGGTGGTCCTGACTCTTTTCATCCTTGTGTAAGATAGGTTTATTACCTCCAAATATTAATTTAGATGGGTAGACTATAATATTATGAGAAATGGAAATTTTTCTACCGCAAAATGTACAGATATATATCTAAGAGAGGTCTTGGGGTGATTATGTAAGCTTGAAGTAGGTCTAGGGAGTAAACTTAAATAGGCTATAAGAAAATTATAATAATAATAATATTAGTAATGTACTGATAACGTATGTATGTACATACGGTATGTGTATGTATCCTATGTATGTACGGTATGTGTATGTATGTACGGTATGTGTGTGTATGTATGCACGGTATGTGTATGCATGTACGTACAGTATGCATGTACGTACAGTATGTATGTAGGCCTATATGTATGTATGTACGGCATGTATATAATTAGATGGATGATGAGTAGCCACTACGATCACTTTCAAAATGACCAATATAGACTACGGTACCGTATACATGTAATTATATAGACTACGGTACCGTATACATGTAATTATCCATGTTATTATATTCTAATTTACACGCTACTTATGTTGGTATTTAATGATTATATTGTAGATTCTTGTAGCTATTATACAGTACCGGTATATATATATATATATATATATATATATATATATATATATATATATATATATATATATATATATATATATATATAGATATAGATATATATATATATATATATATATATATATATATATATTTACGTACCGTACCGTAATTACCTAGGATATCGCTAATTATATTAATATCGGAAACATTTGGACAAATCTATCCAATAATTAACAGAGATTTTCTTATTATTACTTTTTTAAGACCTCCACCAAGCTCAACTAAATACTCCCATGACCCCCATTCACTATTATATATACACATAGGCCTATACAGTATACTGTATATTATATATATATATATATATATATATATACAGTATATATACTACCGGTATAATATTTATGTGTGCAATTGACCACTTACAAAATTCCGGCTATAAGGAAGTTGGATTACCAGCTATAATATGGTCGAATAGCATATATAAATCCATCAAACCATATTCAGCACTTTATAGCCATCAGAAACCTATATTATTATTGCATTTCTGTTTAACCCTTTACAAGATCTGATTACGCATGTCTTTTCTGTGTTCTGGCTTTTATCAGACGATTGTATTCATAGGAAGGCTATACTAGAAGTCAGAGGGTTAATTGAGATAGTCTTTACCCTTATTAATGACCACAGATCCTTCCTAAGCTGTATAACATCGTGCAATGATAGCCAGAATAAACTGTCTACATGCGTCATACTCTTCAAAGGCTGAATATCGATGTTTACGGCTCCAACTTCCTTATAGCCTGAAACTCGCAAGTGGCCGATCGCTAATTATAATAATATCGGATTAAAATAACCTAATCTATTCAGTGTACCCAACGATTAACGGGGAGGTAGTTGCTTTTCTGGACCCCCTTCTGCCTCATGTTTAGGCCCATTAGTTTTGAGATTCTAAAACGTTCGCCCTATTACTTTGTCGATTTTAAGACCTTTTGCCGCCTTATTTCTTTGTCAATATTAAGACCTTTCGTGCCATTTAGATGTAAAACAAAAAATCCTGGCAAGCGATAGCGAGCCTGTAAATTTGGTGGGACCGGCGTTTGGCCAGAACATTATTTCCACCGAATAATATACAAATTAATCTCGAAGAGGTATCTTGAAGATGTTTTGTGTAAGCTTGATGGAGGTCTAGGGAGGAAACAAAACAAATATTCTATTCTATATATTCAGGCCCAATCCCCACTTTTCCTACTTTTTATTTATCTTTTTTTTGTTTTATCTTTTTATTTTATTTTTTTTTAATAAACAAATAAACACATAAATAACCCCTTCCCCCTTAGAGCGTTAATGGGAGGTTTCTAGTTTGTTTCCTACTCCTCCAGTAATTTTAAAATTTCACCCCCTTGACCCCCTCTCAAGATAGATTTGTACATTTTTCGGTAGAAAAATGTCCCGGCCGAAGGCCATTTACTCTTAAATTACAGGCTCGCTATCGCTCGCCAGGATAAAATCGACACCTAAATGGCACAAAAGGTCTTAAAATTAACAGAATGGGACGAAAATTCTTAAAATCACCAAACTAATGGGTCAAACGTCTTAATATCTCAAAAGCAATGGGGCTAGACATGAGAGAGAAAGGGGTCAAGAAAAAAGTCCCTCAAGTGGAAATCTCCCCTTAATGATCGAACATAATTTCCCAAGATGCAAAGTAGGCTAATAATGGCTGCTGCAATGATAGCAATAGATTTTTAATAACTTTAAGGGGGTAGTGCTTGTTTTTTAATAACTTTAAGGGGGTAGTGCTTGTTTTGTTAATAACTTTAAGGGGATAGTGCTTGTTTTTTTAATAACTTTAAGGGGGTAGTGCTTGTTTTTGCTAACTTTAAGGGGGTAGTGCTTGTTTTTGCTAACTTTAAGGGGGTAGTGCTTGTTTTTGCTAACTTTAAGGGGGTAGTGCTTGTTTTTTAATAACTTTAAGGGGGTAGTGCTTGTTTTGTAATAACTTTAAGGGGGTAGTGCTTGTTTTGTAATAACTTTAAGGGGGTAGTGCTTGTTTGTTAATAACTTTAAGGGGGTAGTGCTTGTTTTGTAATAACTTTAAGGGGGTAGTGCTTGTTTTTTAATAACTTTAAGGGGGTAGTGCTTGTTTTTTAATAACTTTAAGGGGGTACCGGTAGTGCTTGTTTTTTAATAACTTTAAGGGGGTAGTGCTTGTTTTTTAATAACTTTAAGGGGGTAGTGCTTGTTTTTTAATAACTTTAAGGGGGTAGTGCTTGTTTTTTTAATAACTTTAAGGGAGTAGTGCTTGTTTTTTAATAACTTTAAGGGGGTAGTGCTTGTTTTGTAATAACTTTAAGGGGGTAGTGCTTGTTTTTTAATAACTTTAAGGGGGTAGTGCTTGTTTTTTTAATAACTGTTTTTTAATAACTTTAAGGGGGTAGTGCTTGTTTTGTAATAACTTTAAGGGGGTAGTGCTTGTTTTTTAGTCTATGTATTTAATGATTTATATATTTTTGAGTTTCCTCCCTAAACCTCCATCAAGCTTAAACACAAATTCCCCCTAGCTCTCGTTTCAAGATAAATGTGTATATTTTTCGTGTTTTCCTTCTAAAATTACAGTTGCTATCGTTCGCCAGGAAAAATCGACACCTAAATGGCAAGAAAGGTTTTCATATTGACAGAAATTAGGGGAAAGGTTTCAAAATCGCCAAACTAACGGAACGAACGTCTTAAAATCTCAATATTATTAGGCTAAACATGAAGGAAAAGGGGACCCACAAAAAGCGACTACTACCCCCCCTTAAGGGGAGATGTTTTTTTGTTAAACCCTTCTCCCTCATGTTTAGCCCCATTAGTTTGTCAATGTTAAGACCTTTCGCCCCATTTCTTTGTCAATATTAAGAACTTTCAGGCTATTTAGGTGTCGATTTTTTTTCCTGGCAAACGATAGTGAGCCTGTAATTTTTGAATTACCGGCCTTCGTCCTGGACATTTTTCTACCGACAAATGTAATACTTAATTTAGAAGGGGGATCTAATGGATTTTGTTTGTAAGCTTGATGGAGGTAATAATAATACTAAAATAATACTAAAATACTAAAATAATAATACAAATATAATACAAAAATACTAAAATAATACTAAAATAATACTAAAAAAATACTAAAAAAATACTAAAATAATACTAAAATACTAAAATAATAATAAAATACTAAAATAATAATAATAAAATAATAAATAATAAAATAATACAATAATACTAAAATAATAATAAAATAATAAAATAATAATAAATAATAAAATAATACAAAATACTAAAATAATAATAAAATAATAAAATAATAATAAATAATAAAATAATACAATAATACTAAAATAATACTAAAATAATAATAACAAATAATAAAATATACAATAGTAAAATACTAAAATAATAATAAAATAATAAAAACAAATAATAAAATATACAATAATAGTAAAATACTAAAATAATAATAAAATAATAAAATAAAAATAACAAATAATAAAATAATACAATACTAAAATAATAATAAAATAATAAAAACAAATAATACAATAATACTAAAATACTAAAATACTAATAAAATATTAATAACAAATAATAAAATAATAATAAATAAATAAACTAATAAACAAAAGGTCTTAAAAAAATCGCCAAACTAATGGACCGAACGTCATACAATCTGGAAACTAATGGGACTAAACATGAGGAAGAAGGGGGGAAGGGGGGGGGGGGGGGGGGGACCAGACAAACGACCCATCTCCCCTCAAAGATACCGGTAAGCTTCTATTCAGGGTGCAGTCCTGTACATTATATATATATATATATTTTTTAAGATTGATATGCAGTATTCGATAAATGGATATTAATCGTAGTCATGTGCTGAACCTTTAAGGGGAGGTTTTTAGTTTGGTCTCTAGGTATCCATCAAGCTTAAGATTACACCCCCTTGAGCCCCTTTCAAGATAAATTTGTACATTTTTCGGTAGAAAAATGTCCCGACCGGAGGCCGGTTGCTCTTAAATTACAGGCTCGCTATCGCTCGCCAGGAAAAATTCAACACCTTAATGCCACGAAAGGTCTTCAAATTGACAGAAATGGGGCAAAATGTCTTAAAATGTCCAAACTACTAGGGCTAACGTCTTAAAATCTCAAAAGCAATGGGGCTACACATGAGGGAGAAAGGGTTCCAGAAAAAAATCCCTCAAGTGGAAATCTTCCCTTAATCAAAATATAAATATCAAAATAGGTAAAGTTTCCCTACAAAGTTTCAGAAGTTAAGGAGAGATATTTACTAGAGGCATTTTTTTCTTAACCCCTTTCTCCCTCATGTTTAGCCCCATTGCTTTAAACAAAATTTAGACGTTCGACCCATTAGGTTGGCGATTTTAAGAACGTTCGCCCCATTTCTGTCAATTTTAGGACCTTTCGTGCCATTTAGGTGTCGATTTTTTCCTGGCGAGCGATAGCGAGCCTATAATTTAAGAGGAACTGGCCTTCGGCCACGACATTTTTCTACCGAAAAATGTACAAATTTATCTTGAAAGGGGGTCAAGGGGGTGTAATTTTCAACTTGATGGAAGTCTAGGGAACAAACTAGAAACCTCCCCTTAAGTAAAATAAACTAAGATTATGCATACTGTATATATCTGTAATGACAGTTAATTATGGACCACTTGCGAGGTTTAGGCTATAAAGAAGTTGGAGTCGTAAACATCGATATAAAACAGAATTGCAATAATTATGTAGGTTTCATGATAGATGGAAAGTATGATTAATGTGTATGTGTGTGTGTGTGTGTGTGTGTGTGTGTGTGTGTGTGTGTTTATAAATGTACTACGACCATATTCTAGCTGGAAATTCTGGTAAATAGCCATGTCAAAATCTCCCACTTCCTTATAGCATGAAACTCGCCAGTGATTAACCCCTTCACCACCATGACGTAATGTTCATCATATGCTGGTTACCATTAGACGATATTCTTCAGTTTGTAATCTACCTCTACGACTCAAATGGGTAAATACGATCTCAATAAACCCTCTAAGTAACATAGGTCCTTCCTAAGCTGCATATAATCCTCTAATGTTAGCCAGAATCAAAGGTAAATAGGCGTCATTGTGCTGAAGGGGTTAAAGGGGGTCACCGGTTTATTTTGTATCTTTCTCTCCTTTTCTCTCTTTCCCTGGCAGCCTATGTATCCATTCGGCCCCATTCAGTAAACTGTTTTAAGACGTTTATCCCCATCGAGGTGTCGATTTCTTCCTGGCGAGCGATAGCGAGCCAGCATTGTATGGAGAAATTCGGCTTTGCCGGAGACATTTTTCTATTGAAAAATGTACAAATTTAGCTTGCTGTCAAAACTAAAATATATATATGCTGGCTCGCTACCGCTCGCCAGGAAAATATTGACACCTGGATGGGGGTAAACGTCTTAAAACAGTAGGCTGAATGGGGCCGAATGGATACAAGCCAAAGAGAGAGGGAGAGAAAGAGAAAAAAAGCGAGGCGGGCTCCCTTAAAGGTGAATTCCAGGGATGAAACCTATTCAAACTACAATGTCCATTGGTGATGGGCTGGTCTATCAGAGTGAGAACTGAGCGATCTCTGCCATACCCATAGCTTACTCTGACTGTTCCTTTTACTTTTATATTTTCTAGATCTCAAGTGACGGCGTCTCTTCCGTGGATTGACCTCCCAGTCTACCTAGATTGGAAGCCAAAGCGTCACATTTTTTCCTTTGCCCCTCAACTTTCTCTTCATAATTGTTGAGGGGCACAGAGCCCTGGGTGGGGCTTTGGTTTCCTGGGCGTTTCCGCACCCTCCTCAGCTCCCCGCCATGGAGTGGCTTCGGTCACCCAGGCTTTATTGTGGTCGGCAGTGAGGGTTCTGTGGGGGCGCACGGTTATGGCCTTGGCCATGCTCGGGGCCTTGGGGCTGTTCGGCCAGGCAGCTTGGGGAACAACAACAACAACAATGTCCATTGGGATCAGCTTGGTTTTAGGTACATGATACTGAAGAACTTTCATCAATTTGTTTTAACAACATAGAAATATAGCTTATCTAAGTTATTTTATGTGGCGCGAACTGGCGTGTTTACCATGACGTAACTGTAGAGGAGGGAATTTTGACACGTGGAGAAGGGATAGGAGGTATTGGAGGGGAATTATCTCACTTAATCACCATTTCACTTGTTTTAAGTGCTCCTGGGGCCTTTTAAAAGTTTTTTTTAGGCCTTACCTCTTAAGAGGTTCCTCGCCCTTGCCCACCAAAACCTCTTAAGAGTGTTCTCACCGTTCCCGGGTTAAGAAATAGGCCTTAGAAGCGACCTCCCTCGATTCTGGACCAGGCTAAACACTCATAAACACTGCCTGTATGTTTATAGTTGGCGGCATAGGATTATTTCTTGATGTGCATCACATCTTCAGGACGTTGTTCGATCTTTTGCAGATCTTGAGTATTGAATTGAAAGGTATTAATTACGAAAAACAGACCTGACGGTCCAGGACTGCATGTGTTGTTTACAAACTGCCACTCCATACAATGGCGTCACTCTCGATCAGTTGAACTAGTCTAGCTGATCGCCGAGAAAGCCAACAACGTTATACCGAGTGTATATTAGTATTTTTTTTTCTGGAGTTTAATGGAATTATATCGATATTGTCCATATACCCGTACATATTACAGTATATTCATGCCAAGGTATGACCCTGCATTAATCTTCGTTTTTTCGTTCACTCCTGTAGTTCACCTTTAATTCAAAGTTAGCTACAGACCAAAATGGATAGAGTAAGTTATAGGTACCCTTTAGTAAGAGAGAGCGACCATCTTTTTATTTGGACGCCATTATTGACGTAATTATCAAGAAACGGGGATATGTGTTGATTTTTGTATATACTGTACCGCATAATGATAATTATATTGTATATACAGTATACTATATATATACCGATATATATATATATATATATATATATATATATATATATATATATATATATATATACTGTACAGTATACAGTATACCAAATTTTAATAGGTTTACAAAGCTCAAACTCTATTATTGTGAACCAGATTTTGGAATGTTTATTATGGGTTTGGGCTTAAGGAGGTATATTTGTTGGGTCTATTACACTATATATTTACATACTTTTTAGTTTCCTCACTAGACCTCCATCAAGCTTATAAAAACAACCCCAAAATCCCCCTTCTACATAAATTTTACATTTTTCGGTAGAAAAATGTCCCAGCCAAAGGCCGATTCCTCCTACAATTACAGGCTCGCTATCGCTCGCCAGGAATATATCAACACCTAAATGGCACGAAAGTTCTTAATATTAACACAGAAATGGGGCAAAAGGACTTAGCCTACAATCGCCAAACTAATGGGCGTTCGAACGTCTTACAATCTAAAAACTGATGGGAATAAACATTAGGGAGCAAGGGGGGCCAGAAAACATTAGGGAGCAAGGGGGGCCAGAAAACATTAGGGAGCAAGGGGGGCCAGAAAACATTAGGGAGCAAGGAGGGCCAGAAAACATTAGGGAGCAAGGGGGGCCAGAAAACATTAGGGAGCAAGGGGGGCCAGAAAACATTAGGGAGCAAGGGGGGCCAGAAAACATTAGGGAGCAAGGGGGGCCAGAAAACATTAGGGAGCAAGGGGGGCCAGAAAACATTAGGGAGCAAGGGGGGCCAGAAAACATTAGGGAGCAAGGGGGGCCAGAAAAAAAACCCCTCCCCCCTTAAGTGCTTGTAAAGGGACGCTAATAAAACAATAACAAAAAAGACAATATGGCGGAGGTTGGTTGATTTGTTTCTATAGGGAGAATTGCCTTAGAGTAAGTACGGTAAGTGAAAACACCAGCTAGCAAGTGAGTCAAGAAGACCTACAAAATATATGGGGGAATATATATATATATATATATATATATATATATATATATATATATATATAAAGAGATGACGGGGTCTGGCCATCAAAAGCCAATACCATCTACCCACCTGGTCCCGTTTTCAAGCAGCAACTCCCACAATACCTGCCGCATTGCTACCATACGGAGTCAACCGCTGCAACCCAGGCCCTCCAGGACCCAGGACCAACCTCAACAACGAGTGATAAGCAAGCCAGAAAACGCGCCTTCAAGTAGGGCATGGGATCTGAACCAAATAGAAAACGCACCCTCAAGATCAGCTCACACTGAAAACTCGGAACCCCAGGATTCCAGGGCCGACTCAAACAAAGATCAATCACTTCCAGAGCTAGAATACGATGGATACATGTTTATGCAAATTCCCCATCAACACCCTCAATACCCCCCCCATCGAGTATCCAAATCAAATAACCCAACCTATTAGCCATGCTATGCAACAAGCCCATTCACCATCCAACTCTTTCCCTAATTTTGCCATTCACGATAACTCCAATTCTCTATTAATTCCTCAACCTCACAATCTCTTGCTAGACCGCCACCCAGTCATGCCCGTAGATCATACACAAACAGAAAACTCCCAAAGACTCTCCTCCTGTGATAACCACCCTCATCGTAATTTTAGTGTAACTCCCCACCTCCCTAAAACTAAAATAGAACTTTCTCACACGCCCGTACTACCCCGAGATGCCTACATTTAAAGAGTCACTACCCACACAACCCAGAGGAAAGTCAAGCAACACTGGGATCCCTAGTTCAAAAGGGAATCAGGGCAATACATCTGGAGTGCAGCTCTTCTAATAAGAACTCTTATCACCAGGAGTAACTTTGATTATAAGTACAGTAGAGTGATAGAGTCATACTTAATAATTCTACTTAGGCTAATCACCATTGTTTAGCTAATGTCAGACAAACGAGTGCAGAGTGACCAGAGAAAGAGAGAAGAGAGAAGGCTCTGGACCTATTAAGAGTGTGTGAAACTCTTTGAACTCTTGTAATCAACCGGGGGACAACTATCCAAGTGACAATGTGTTCGCCAGACTCGCTACCAGGTTTCTATCCTTCCTATAAATCTTTAAGTGTTCTTTTGTTTCGTAATGGTAATTAGGGTTAACTTGATATAAGGTTCATAGTTAACGCAATTGCAATTAACGAAGATTGTCCATTCTTCACTATTCCTAGTTATCCGTCGCTCGATTTACAGAACATTTTACACTTCTATTGTGGGATAAATGTAATATATACAGTACCGTATATACTTCTTAGGATATAGGCTCCTATCTTCTTTATGGAGAAATATACATATGTTCGTCAGGGAATAAATACACACAATTACACGTCAAACCCAGTGAACACTTATTCAGATCTCGTTTTATGCTATATCATCATTACCCCCCAGGGGGTAAGGGGGGGCCTTCATCTAATGGTGGAGGAAAAAAAGAATATGCCTCACGCATCCTACTACATGTCGTACAAGGCGACTAATAGGGGGGATGGTGTTAGACTTGTGGACCAAGTAGCCATCACTATACAATGAAGCCTTGTTATTGGCGCTGGCATTATCTCTACAGTATATGACAGTGCTGTGACAGGGCTTCATTGTACTTGCTCCAAGTTGCCTAACGGCGGCACACTGGCGGTGGGTGTCGCTCCCTCTGGACCCGGCCCTGGCGCCCTGGGCCCAACCTGGACGAAATGGATCCAGAGGGTACAGTACGTAGTGTTTCCCCGGACTGTCACTTTCCGCCCAATAGTATAGGGGCCCGAACCTGGTGGTAGCGCTCCAGGATGCTGCCCTGTCATTGGGCAAAAAATACCAGGCCAGTCGTAGTGCCGTGTACGCGCACAGGGTGCGTCCCTGCGGCTGGTTCTGGTGGGGCGTACCGAGGCCACTGGATCCTACCCCCTTGTAATCTCTTGGGGGGGAAGGTGCTGGGAATGGTCCCGGGGTAGACTGGAGCCGGAGTTCGGGGTGGGGGGGGGGTGATGCCCATCTGCCAGCCAATCTTACCTAACTATGACTAAAACCAAAGAAAATAAACTTAAGTCCGATGAATCAAAACCGCACAGGACAAGGACAAATGCCCCCCACAAACTCAGACTTGCTAGTGTGAATGTTGGTAGTTTGAATCTGCGAGCGAATGAAGTGGCTGAGATGTGTGAGAGGAGGCGAGTGGACGTCTGCTGTACCCAGGAAACACTCTGGAAGAGGCATGGGGTACAGTGGATTGTCGGAAGGAGGAAAAGATATAGGATATACTGGATGGGTGTGGAGACTGATAAAGCGAAAGGAGGAGTGGGTGTTCTGGTGGCTGAAGAGCTGGCGGAAAGTGTGCTTCAGATTACGAGAGTTAGTGAAAGGCCGATTGTTTTGAAGTTGAAAGTTGGTGAAAGAATTCTGAATGTGATATCTGCATATGCCCCACAAGCTGGTTTACAGAAAGAGATAAAAGAGGACTTCTGGAATGACACAGTCAGTGTCATTTCAGGCCTCTCTGAGAATGAAATAACAATCGTGGGGGGGGGACCTCAATGGTCACGTGGGAGCATCTGCAGATGGATACGAGGGGGTACATGGAGGAAATGGTTACGGAGGGAGAAATCTGGAAGGCGAATATATATTGGAGTCCTGCGTTGCACTCAACATGGTTGTGTGTAACACAAAGTTCAAGAAAAGACAGAGCCACCTGATCACATATAAGTTGATATAACTCTGGGGTCTCCAGTAGCCAGATAGATTACATCTTGGTTAACAGGAAAGACTGGAAACTAGTTCGAGATGTAAAGGTCATCCCGAGCGAAGAATGTATCCCCCAGCATAAGCTACTTGTGTGCGACATGAGCTTATACAGAGATCCTAAGCGCAAGAAGGTATATATACCCAAAAGGAAAGTGTGGCTGCTGAAGAACAAGGAAGTTAGGGATAGGTTTCATAGTGAACTGGAGGAAATGAATAGAAATAAGGAAGCTAGGCCTAACGATGTAAATAGTCAATGGAACTTTCTTAAGCATAGCCTTATCGCTGCCACTGACAAAGTCTGTGGGAAAACAAAGGGTCACCCCAGGAATAAGACCTCCTGGTGGTGGAACGATGAGGTAGAACATGCTGTGAAAGAGAAAACGAGATGCTTCAAAGCATGGAAGAAAGGAGGCAGCAAGGAGGAATACCAGGCAGCTAAACGAACTGCCAAAAGAGTTATTTACAATGCTAAAAATCGCATTAAGGACCTGGTCCTCGAACAAGTGTGTAACACTGACAATCCCAATGGGATCTTCAACCTAGCTAGGCGAGTTAAAAATTACAGTAAGGATATTATAGGTGAACAGTGTGTTAGAAACGATAATGGGAAGATTGTGTATGCAGAAAATGAAATCAGAGAAGCATGGAAGGCACACTATGAACGATTGCTAAATGTAGAGTTTAAATGGGATAAGGAACAGCTTAGTATCGAAAAACCAATATCTGGGCCCCCTCCTTTGATAGCACCAGCTGTAGTGAGCGACGCAATCAATAAAATGAAGGACGGTAAAGCTCCAGGTTGCTCTGACATTGTCGCTGAGATGATAAAAGCCTCAGGGGAGACTGGTGTAAACTTAGTTACTGAGTTGATAAACACCATTATTAAGGATGAGAAAATCCCAGAGGATTGGCTCAAAAGTGTGATAGTGAATATATACAAAGGAAAAGGGGATGCGCTAGATAGAGGAAATTATAGGGGCCTGAAAATGCTTGACCAAATCATGAAGGTCTGTGAGAGAGTCCTTGAGGGTTTGATCAGGCAAAGCATCTCTATTGATGATATGCAGTTTGGTTTTATGCCAGGACGGGGTACAACCGATGCTATCTTCATAGTCAGGCAGATACAGGAAAGATACTTACTAAAAGGCAAGTATCTTTACTTTGTGTTTGTAGACCTGGAGAAGGCCTTTGATAGGGTGCCTAGAGATGTTGTGCAGTGGGCTATGAGGAAACTTGGTGTGGAAGAGTGGCTGGTGCGTGTGATAATGAAGATGTATGAGGATTCGCGAAGTGCGGTGAGGGTGAAGGGTGTACTGAGTGATGAGTTCGCAGTCCGTGTTAGAGTCCATCAGGGTTCAGTGTTAAGCCCCCCTCCTCTTTATTATGGTCTTGGAGGCACTGTCTAGAGTTTTTAGAGGCGGACTCCCGTTGGAACTGTTTTATGCAGACGATTTAGTCCTAATTGCTGACAGTGTGCAAGATGCTGAGGCCAAATTCAGAGAGTGGAGAGAGGGCATGGCGAGCAACGGTTTAAGAGTCAATATTAACAAAACCAAGGTTATGCATTGTAGATTGAGACGAGGCAATGTGGAAAAGAGTGGTGCATACCCATGTGCAGTGTGTGGAAAGAGTGGGCGCTAACTCAATTCAATGTAGCATCTGTCGATGTTGGGTACACCATGGGAGTAAGAACTGCAGTAGAATAAAGGGACCCCTGCCGAAGGATAAGTCAAAAATAGAGAAATTTGAGTGCGTAGTGTGCAAAGGCGAGCTTGTGTTAGGTGATGATCCTGTGGCTGTGAATTTTGGAAATGAGTCTTTGGAACTGGTGAACAAGTTTTGTTACCTAGGAGATACCATCTCTGCTGGTGGTGGGGCCGAGGCTGCCACAGTTGTTGTTGTTGTTGTTCCCTAAGCTGCCTGGCCGAACAGCCCCGAGTCCCCAAGGAAGGCCATGGCCACGGTCGGGCTTTCCCACAGAGCTCTCAAAGAGTGTAAATTGTGTTGTTGGCGTAAGTGGTTGTGTGAAATGCAGTCTTCTATGATGTGTTTAATGGTATGGGGTGCTGTGTTACAACCCGGGCAGGTGTCGACGACGGAGTCATCCAGTCTCCTCCGATAGCTCAGAAGAGCCGGATGGTGTTCGCATCTCAGCCTGGCCAGGTGGACTCTGTCCTCGCGAGGAAGGGAGGATTCAGAAGGATGGATTTCGGGAGGTCGTGCTTGCAGCTGCGTGTTGTCTATGAGTGAGTGGATGGAACGGCGAGTGATATGAGTATGGATGTGCTTCCGGAAGTTGGTTTGGGGTGGGCAGGGAGGGAGAGAAGACAGTATTTGTGTGTGATAGCGTATGCTGGGTGTTGTTTTGATATTTCTTGGTGTCTGTGGGTGTGTAGCCATGTAGTGTAGTGGGTGGTGTTGATTCGTGGAGGCTGCTGCTAGGAATTGTGTGCCTCTCATGTCTAGATGATGTTTGACTTTGAGGACTTTGGTTTCTTGATGTATGGTAGGTGATCTGTGGGTGTCGTAGCTGTGCATCCTGTGATGATTTTCAGCGCTTTATTTTGAATAGTCTGTAAGGTCTTATGATGTGTTTCAGCTAGGTTAGAAGCCCAGGCCGGGATTGCGTATTCCATAACTGATCTTATGTATTGTTTGTAGACTGTGGTGGTGGTTTCTTTGTTGTGTCCAAATTTCGTGTGGGCAAGTAATCTGAGGGCGTTAAGTCTGGGTGCCAGTTTCTTTTTCGTGTTTGTGGTGTGCTGTTTGAATGTCATTTGGGTGTCGTATGTTACTCCTAGGATTTTGGGTGTGTGTGAGTGTTAGGGGTGTGTTGTTTATGTTGAGTCCCGGGACGTAATCGTGCTCTCCTGTCCAGCTTGTGAGAAGGGTTGCAGTGGATTTAGCTGGGGATAAATTGAGTCTGTTTGTAGTGCACCATTCATGTAATGTGTCGAGATAGTCTTGAAGGAGTCTTGTTGCTGTGTCTGGGTTTTGGTGCGTGCTTGTGAGTGTTATGTCGTCTGTGTAGGAGGCTATGGTTATTTGGGGTGAATTTGGTGTATTTATATCATGCATGTACAGATGGAAGAGTGCGGGCGACAGGACGGATCCTTGCGGGACTCCGTTTGGGAAATTTTTAATGCTAGATGACTGACCGGCAAAAGATACGTGAGCACATCTGCCTGCTAAGAAGTTGGCCAGCCATCTTTTTGTGTTGTTGTGCATGTTTGTGTTGTAGATTTTGTTTGTTAGGTTGTAGCGGGGGATGGCATCGAAGGCTTTACTAATGTCGAGTGTGGCAAGTACTGATCTGTGTGGTGGTCTAGCTGAGTTGATGCCGTCAAAAGCTCTTTGTGTAAGGTCTGTAAGAAGAGTGTTTGTGGAGTGCAATGGCCTGAAGCCGTGTTGTGTTGGAGAAAGGGGTAAGTCAGGTGTCATCAGTTGTAGTACAAGGTGCTCTATGACTTTGGAGGGGGTGAAAAGGAGTGTGATAGGGCGGTGTGAGGAGGGTAGCGTGGGATCTTTGTTAGGTTTGGGGAATGTGATGATGATACCATGCTTCCAGATGTCTGGTATTGTGTTATGTGAGTAGCTGTAGTTTGATATGTTAGTGAGTGCTTGTATGCCTTGTGGTCCCAGGTGTCTGAGGTGAATGTTGCTTATGTTGTCTAGGCCACAGGCGGGTGAGAGCTTGAGATTGTTGATGATATGCTTTGTCTGGTTGTTGGTGAAGGGTGTATAGTCAGAGTCTGTGGGGAATTGTCTTTTTCGTCGGATGACACGTCGGTCGTCTTTGTGGGGTTTTAGGTGACTGACATGAGAGAAGTGATTGATGAGAGTGTTTGCTTGTTGTTTACGTGAAGGAGTAGAGTCTGTTGTTGTGATTGTGGCTGCCACTGTTGCTAGAATTAGGTGTGGCTGGGGGGAAGTTCAGAGAACTGATGCCAATCCTGACCATGAAAAGAATGCCTCTCCCCCTGAAGGGAAAGGTGTATGCCTCATGTGTTAGAAGTGCAATGATGTATGCCTCAGAAACATGGGCCGTTAAAGTAGAGGATGTCAACAGAATGGAGCGTAATGAGATGAGAATGGTGAGATGGATGTGTGGGGCCAGGCTACAGGATAGAATAACAAATATTGAGCTTAAGAGACGTTTAGGTATAAAGAGTATTAGCGAGGTGATGCGTACAAGTAGACTGGGATGGTATGGACATGTGGAGAGAATGGATGAACAAAATTGGGTGAAAAAATGCAGGTCTGTGATTGTGGAGGGAGCTGCACCAAGGGGTGGACGAGGAAGACCTGGGATCGGACTATACGTGCCGATCTCAAATCCAAGAACTTGACAAGTGAAGCAACCCTTAACAGGGTTGCCTGGAACGCCACCAATAGGACAAGAGACTGAAACTGCACTTATGTGTGGAACACTCAGTCTTAAAATGTTATGTACGGTAGGTCTATGTATGTATGTAAATCATAGATAAGTTGTCCGCAGAGTGTTTTCTCAATCAGTCATCTATTTATGACTACTGTACTATTATTATCACGCTATATGAAGTCTAATTTATTTGTGTATTATTTGAGTTGTTCTAACTCTATGTTATTCAAGTTGCATTAACTTATTGTTCGTTTGGAAATCTCAGTCACGCATACATGACTATTATCCAAATCTAACCTACTCATGAATTTATATTCATAATGATTACTCTTTGAGTTATTTGAGATTAACCCTTGAGCAGCGCTCGACTTAAGTCGTGCACCAATTTGCAGCAAGTTAGAAGCATTATTAAGGCTTTTAAAGGGTTAAAATCGAGTGCAAATGGCCGGGAGCGCAGCAGGCCACACGTCCGACACCCAGGGCTTACCGCCACCCACTGACTCACACTCCCTCTGTTCTCGAGAGGACGGCAGTGTTACCATTAGTGAGCGTAGTGGGAAAAAATATGCCGCTATACGCTAAACTCCCATGTTGGTGGCACCACTGCATGAGAACCACGAGTGCTACGTAGCTCGTTCTGGTCTCATTGTGAAGCTTTTAGCGCCTAATTTTTTGCTGAATAAATTTCTTTTCATGCAGATACTTGATTGATCATTCAGGAGGGCCTGAATATACCCAAAATAGCCCAAAACACCCCGCTCGACAAGGGTTAATATCCTGTTCAAGTTAAATTAACTTATTGTTTATTTATGAGTCAAATAGTGTCATATTTTTACTTACCTTCAGTACCGCATTTTGTGTTACCACCACTGAAAGCCATTGGGCTTTTGGCAGAAAATGCCAAAAATGATCAGTGATATCCGAGACATGTTTACATACAGTGCTCTCATCGTCCAGCATATTACTGCTTCATATTCATCAGCCAACTTAAAATAGCCCTAAATAATATTTAATTATCACTAGAACAATACACTATACCATGTAGGAAGTCTTCTGGAGAAATAGGGCATATTTAGAAGAAAAAAAAAAGCAAGATAAACTAAAGCACAAATGTATGCTAGAATAGCATTGACAAATCGCTAGATAGTCACCAGACACTAAACACTTGTATGTCACTAGAAAACATATGTTGAAGTATCGAGAATAATCATTAACCATCGAAACATCTCTCCAATTCCTTAAAATAGGGAAACTAACTTGAATATCGCTAGAATTCATCACATCTTGATGTCACTAGATGGAAGTGATGGAAGTGATTCGCTGGATTTAGCGGTAGCCGCTACATTGGCAACATCGTACCAAGAACCTTCATTCCGTTATAATGATCAAAGTCAGATTTCGAAACTATTACAATTATTTCAAAGTTCAGAGATCATCAGATCGGTTTGGAAGTCGATGTACACAATTTCAATTCCATTAGTTTAAGAAACATTCACATAATGTGCTACTTAGATGGTTTAACCCTTAAAGAGCGGCGGAGGACTTAAGTCCGCCTCCAATTTGCAGCAAGTTAGAAGCATTATTAAGGCTTTTAAAGGGTTAAAATAGAGTGCAAATAGCCAGGAGCGCAGCGGGCCAGACAGCCGACTCCCAGGGCTTACCGCCACCCATTAACTCATGTTCCCTGTGTTCTCGAGAGGCCGGCAGTGTAGCCAGTAGTGAGCATAGCTGGGAAAAATATGCCGCTATACGCTAAACTCCCATGTTACTGGTATCACTGTATGAGAACCACGAGTGCTACGTAGCTCGTTCTGGTCTCATTTTGAAGCTTTTAGCGCCTAGTTTTTTGCTGAATACATTTCTTGTCATGCAGATACTTGATTGATCATTCAGGAGGGCCTGAATATGCCCAAATAAACCCAAAACCCCCCGCTCGACAATGGTTAATAAAGAAGCATTCCTCTCCTGGCATCGTATAAGCGAACGCAAGCTGTTGTTTTTTTGTTTTTTTTAAAGGGCATAGCTCGCCAAAAATCTCATCCTGTTTGTGTCACTCTTCAAAGCATGTTAATATGACATATAATGCACATGTGCTTTGCTTTTTTATAATTTTAACCTAAAATAGAAAACAAATTCACATTAGATATTTCTATTTTGAGGGGGGGTGAAGGGCCACCTTTGAAAACACAGCCGAAATTAAGACCAGTTCAGTGGTCCACAAGTTAGCCTGGATTTGTTTAACAGAGTTACTAATGCTACACTCATTCCAGCTCCAATCCTCGCTAAATTAGCTTATATTCTATGTATGGCTTCAGATTTACCTCCATCCTTGTCAATTGTACCCACCTACAGCCTTTGACAGTTGATAATAAATATCCAAGAGAAGAAAATAACCGGTTCGTTACCAAAACGAAAAACAAAATAGCGCTAGATTCGTTCTCAAAAGCTGCTAGAAGGTCGCTAGATAATACAATAATGGCAACAATCGCTAGTATAATACCACGATCTCTCTAATGTCGATTATTATCACTAATCCTAAAATATAACTACAATTCATATCACTAGATGCAAGAAAATGCTACTATATCGAAATAAATAAATCTAGATCTAGCGATAATTATGCTAAATTGGCACTACTATTTGGTCAGACGACTAGCCCTTTGTAAATTATAAAAGAGGTAAGTGTATATTGTAGCATCCCCAACACAGGTTACCACAGAGACGCCATTTTGACTCCACAGTAGAACGGCATTCGTATTTATAGCCTATCATAATACGTTTTTGCTTGTAGCCTACAGTTCCTTAATAAGGTTATACCATAATAAGGTTATACCACTAATACAATTAGATTACCTTTTTATATCACCGTCTATCTGTCTAATTGCATCTATTATATTTACTAGGACATAATATAAAAGAAGAAAACGTTTACTATAATAGCGCCAACAATAGTTTTCTATATTAGTTATGGGGAAACTCTTGTAAAAAAATATTGAGTAAAGGCTTATCCCTCAATACCTTCAATACGAAGTATTTTTCCTAATTTACCGCTTTATTTACACATAATAGTAATTGGCGCTTACACAATATCAGAATGCATCTGTGAACGAAGTCTTAATGGAATATGTCACGAAATGACCGAGAATTAACGTATATAATATATTCGAGCAAGGCAAAAGTCTGGTGTTAGTTGGAAACTCGATCTGTGTGTTTTACCATACCTAAGACCGTCAGTTTGTTTCACCATTTTTCGCTTCGTCTCTTATATTTTCGTACGGTAAGATAACTTTTAAATAAACTCGTGATCTCTCTGTTTTACCTAATTTATCGTGTATGTAGGCTACTTACAATATATAGTAAGAATATTCAGGTATGTAAAAATAGTTGTATGTTTTTTAAAGTTGTATGCACAGTTCATTCATTTATCAAATTAAAATTGTACTCGGCTATTATCGATCGATAAGCTGTTTCCAAACTGGGCCTCCCCACCCCTTCATTGACGAAACTCGATCTTCATCACAGCCATCTTCCTTTCTTTTCCATTGGTCCTAGTATACTGTCTGATGGCGTAATGGGTTTCCAAATGTAAGGATCTTCTAAAAAAAAATGTAAGGATATATTTCTTCCTGCTTTTTTTTTACTTTCCCTAAAAGAGAGGAGGCCGATACTAAGGCGTGGCTGGGATAGTAATACCTGGCCGAATGCTAGACTACTCGGCCCACGGGACAGCTCGGCCAGGACAGCTCGGCTAACGGCGAGACAGCTCGGCCCAGTAAAAACGAGACAGCTCGGCCCCGTGTTAATTACGAGACAACTCTTAATTAACCTAACCTAACCTACACATTATGAATCCAGAGAACTAGCCTATGACATAATTATACAATAAACGAACATTTCGCCCACATTACACACACGCCATAAACGGGAGGCCATGTATGCAGCATCAAATCCTGTCCTCTGCGCATGCGTGAGAATCTTAGGCCCCTTGGCACAATTTCTTTCCCCTTTATACTATTATATTATCTTAACCTAACCTAACCTAACCTAACCTAACCTAACTTAAATTAACCTAACAGTTGAGCCTAAATAACATAATACAAATATTAGGGAAAAGGCCGCGCATACCCAGAGGACAAGATTTGGTGCTGCATACCTCACCCATAAACCCTCCACTTAGCTCTCCCCATCCTAATCCTGACTGGTCTCGTCAAATTGCCCCATAGCAAAACATGGGGCCGAGCTGTCTCAAATAATGGGCCGAGTTGTCTCGCCGTCGTGGCCGAGTTGTCCAAAAGTGGACCGAGCTGTCCGAGCCGAGTTGTCCCATGGGCCGAGTCGTCCAGTCACCTACCTGGCCGACCCCCATAAACAGATGAGCCGATTCCCAAATACAATTGTATTTTTTCCGGCTATATGGATTATTTAGGTTATTTCCAATGTTCTCTATTTTCATTTACTAATATATGCATCTTTATGTGGTACCGTAGGTAAGACATCCCTTCGTTTTCCATGGGGCTATTATTGGGAAACATGTTAGAGAAACTGGCACCTCCACAACTAGACAAGGAAAATTAGTTTGACTGAGGGTGGTATTCTGAAAATATAGGGACTCACGGTACTACGCTGACGTCACTATAACGCCTGTGACGTCACGAAATTCACCCCCCCCCAAAACACAAAATTGCATATATCTATATATATATAGAACTCAGCCACCTAATATTTTACATAGGGGTATTGTGTACATTGACAATGACGATTCTAGTGATACCCGAGTCAAAATATTGGACGAGCTATGCTCTTTAACCCTTTCGCTGCGGGTGACGTTCTGGAATATTTTGGCAAGTTACAGCAATTTCCAGGCTTTAAAAGCCTGTAAAAAACATAAAAATCGAGTGTCATTGGGTGGGAGCGTGAGGGGCCCACCTCCGACCCTCAGAGCACCGAGCGGCTCACTGAGCCGGGCTGTGTCTCGGGCGAGTCTCGCTCTGTCTCTCTCATCAGTGTAGCCAAGCGAGCGAGTGTTACATAATAGCGGGGTTCCCGCGTTTCACTGGGACCACTGCGAGTGAACCAGACCACGTACACGGTCCGTTCTGGTGTCATTTTGAAGCTATTTTCGCCTAGTTTTCGGCAGAATACCGGTACACTTCATTTAATGCAGATGCTTGATTTATAATTCAGGACTGCCTGAATATGCCCTAAATGGCCCAAACATAGCCGCAGCCAAAGGGTTAAGAACGTCAACAAACGCTTCATATATTTGGGTTTGGTGAACCTTTTGGGGTTCCTAGTTATACATTAGAACATATTTATATTTTGCACACTCTTATAAGTATAAACACTTACTTGTTAAAGAGGAAATACACAAAAGCCCAATTTAGAATGATCGTGAATATCTTTACTTTGGCGTATGTTTGGGTTAATTTAAGACTACATTTAGAAAGATAGAATTTTTTAACACTCGCCAATGAAATATGATGACTTGCTTACAGATATATACTTAAAGCCCGAATCGGCTTGACTTTAACCCAGTTGTTTACTTCCTCAAGCCTGTGGAGGAGCAGGGTTGAGTTGGCTTGATATTGGACACCCTTTTATGGCATTTGGGTGTGAAATACGACACCATTTCCAGTCTATCTGAGATAATGATGGTAAAGGAAAATGCGGCTTATGCTAGCGCAGTAACTAATATTTCCTCTGAGCGAGACCAAAATTAGAGTTTCGTACTTTTCCATCAAGACATTATTTATTGTGATTGAGACTTAACATCTGTGTAGGCCTATTATTATTTATATGTTCTTGTAGTACCGGTAACAATATTCTTATATACTGTACAGTGTACAGTGTATGTTCTAGTAGTAACAATATTCTTATATACTGTACAGTGTACAGTGTATGTTCTAGTAGTAACATTATTATTATATACTGTACAGTGTACAGTGTATGTTCTAGTAGTAACAATATTCTTATATACTGTACAGTGTACAGTGTATGTTCTAGTAGTAACAATATTATTAT
This sequence comes from Paralithodes platypus, assembly GCA_032716605.1. NCBI lineage: Eukaryota > Metazoa > Arthropoda > Malacostraca > Decapoda > Lithodidae > Paralithodes > Paralithodes platypus. Next base: position 44,930,626 of record CM064580.1, read on the forward strand.
ATATGTTCATGTAGGTTAGTGACCTTATGATTCTTGTGATCATACATTAATACTGTAGGCCTATCATTATTTATTCCTATTATTATGTATATGTTCTTGTAGTACGGTAACAATATTCTTATATATATGTTACCATCATAATCTCCGATAGACTGGAAATGGTGTCGTATTTCACACCCAAATGCCATAAAAGGGTGTCCAATATCAAGCCAACTCAACCCTGCTCTTCCACAGGGTCGAAACTCAACCCGATTCAGACTTTCGGAGCTTGATAACAGTTTTAAGACTTTTTGTATATATCCATATATAAATAATCGATTTGGATGTGATAATTATAAATGTACCTAGCTATATCCTCAGAATATCCGAAAGAAGCGTCATAATCCTATAGAAGGCCGATAACCTACCGGAGTTATTATATATAATACCTCAAAGTAAGCGATTATATTATAGGAATAGTCATCACAATTTTTTACAAATTCAACTAGATCAAAATAATATCGAAATGATGGATCAAATATTGATCTTGATATGTAAAGCCTGTTGTTTATACACATTGGAGGACATGGCCGCAGCCGCGGTGCCACTCCATTCGCGCCTAATCACGATTATATTTCGGTGTATTCTTACTTAAATTTATATCATTTAGGTTGATTAGGCTACACAATACAATATACCGGTAACTAAGTAACAGTACACGCATATATATAAATATCATAACATTTGTGAAATATAGCCTCATATAGGTTCGACCACGCAAAGCACCACGGCTGCGTGAGGGCCAGTAGGAACGTAGAGATGTCGAGAGAGGGGGGGGGAGGGGGGGGGGGGGCATCTAGCCTCGTGACCTTGACCAAGAGTCAAGTTCAGACAATCAGTGTTCGTCACGGTAATTAATCTGTCACTCCTCAGAATTATTGAAATGTCTATGTATGCGAATATTTCTTGCTTTACTATTAAACTACTGTTTCATTTGCTTGGCCTCTCTTACTGATATTCTTTGTACCTCATTTACACAGAGCAATCCAGCTAGCTCTCACAAACACCTCCTCCTCCTATCCACTTCACTACACTAAACATGCACACCACACTTCAGTCCTCCACACCAAAATTTAAAAAAACAAAATTATGAATTCTAGCCCAGCCTCGGAGTCCCCGGGGGGGGGGGGGGGGGGCATAAATGCCCCCACACCCGACCGACTATCCCCTGACGACCCCACACAATTACCTAAACCTCGGCCTGTTACTCTTTCTATTAATTTCTGCAACATTCGCGGACTTTCCTCTAACTTTCACTCTGTTGAGCACCATCTCTCCTACAAACCTGATCTTCTCTTCCTCACCGAAACTCAGGTGTCTGTAGCAACATCCAGCAGCCCCTTCTCTGTATCCTCCTACTTTCTCTATCCTAGTTTCAAAGCCAAAGGCGGATGTTGTGCATATGTGCACAACATACTCACTTGCTCTCATGTTCCCGATTTAGACTCCTCTGAATTCTCAACTTTATGGCTCAAACTTTCCTGTCATTCTCTTACTAAATATTTCTGTGCTGTCTATCTTTCCCCTAACTCTACCAACTTTCCCAAATTCTTTGACTATCTAAACTCTACAGTGGAACATATTCTATCCATTTCTCCTTTCTCAGAAATCTCCATCTTAGGAGATTTCAACGTTCACCACCGCCAATGGCTCTCCTCTCACACTAGGCCTACTGATCCACCTGGTGAACAAGCCTACGCCTTTTCTATCCTAAATGACCTAGAGCAGTTAGTTTAGCAACTCACCCGTATCCCGGATCGCATCGGAGATCGGCCCAACATTCTTGACTTGTTTCTAACTTCTAACCCTTCTTCTTATACTGTCGATCTTTTCTCTCCTTTGGGCTCCTCCGACCATAAACTTATCTCGGTCACCTGTCCTATCTCTCCAGTACGGCCACCCGATCCTCCTAACAGGCGGCGCTTGTGGCACTTTGGCGCTGCCGACTGGGAGGCTCTCCGGCAGTACTTCTTTGATTTCCCATGGAATGATTTCTGCTTCCGTGGCCGAGGACCCTCGGAGAGTGCTGAACGCATTACCGAGGTAATCCTATCGGGCATGGAAGCATACATTCCATTCTCTTTCTCTCAGACTAATGCTAAAAAATCTTGGTTTACTCACGCCTGTTCTACTGCTGTCCGCAATAAGGAGGAAGCATTCAAACGGTACCGAGGCCTTAAAACTCAAGACTCTCATTCTTCCTATGTTTCTGCCCGGAATCAAGCCAAATCTGTTCTTCGACTTGCCAAACACTCTTTCATCAATAATAAATGCACTGAACTATCCAACTCTAGTTCTTCCCAAGCTTTCTGGCATCTAGCCAAAAACCTCTCCAACAATTTATCTTCCTCGTCTTTCCCTCCCCTTTCCCACTCTGATGGCACAACCATCACTTCTTCCTCTGACAAAGCAAAACTCTTCGCTCAAACTTTTGCTAGAAACTCCACCTTGGATGATTCCGGTGCTATTCCTCCCTCTCTGCCCTCCTCTCTCTTACTTATGCCTAATATCCTAATCTCTCCTAAAGATGTACTTTCTACCCTCTCTGGGCTTAACACTAATAAGGCGTACGGTCCGGACGGTGTTCCTCCTGTTGTTCTCAAAAACTGTGCTTCCGTGCGGACTCCCTGCCTAGGCAAACTCTTTCGTCTCTGTCTATCCTCTAACGTCTTCCCTTCATGCTGGAAGTTTGCTCACATTCAACCTGTCCCAAAGAAGGGTGACCACTCTCAACCCTCCAACTATCGTCCAATTGCTCTCATCTCTTGTCTTTCTAAAGTTTTTGAAACTATTCTTGCTTCCAAATTTCTTAAGCATTTCTCTTCTCATAATCTGCTCTCAGATCGCCAGTATGGCTTCCTTAAGGGTCGCTCTACTGGTGATCTTCTTCCATATCTTACTAACTCTTGGTCATCCTCCTTTCGGGACTTCGGTGAGACTTTTCCTATTGCACTAGACATATCGAAAGCCTTCGATAGAGTCTGGCATAAATCTTTAATTTCTAAACTACCCTCCTTCGGTTTCTATCCCTCCATCTGTGCCTTTGTCTCTAATTTCCTTTCCGGCCGTTCCATAGCCGCGGTTGTGGACGGTCATTGTTCACTTCCTCACCCTATAAACTCCGGTGTTCCTCAGGGCTCTGTCCTATCTCCTATTCTCTTTCTAATTTTTATAAATGATCTCCTTAACTGTATCTTAATTCCCATCCATTCATTCGCAGACGACTCAACCTTACACTACTCCATTAGTTTTTCAGAACGCCCCAGCCAGCAATCCCTCAACGACAAACATAATGAAGCCATAGAACTCTTAAATTCTGATCTAAATACTACCGGTATTTCCAATTGGGGCAGAGAAAACCTTGTTAACTTTAATGCTTCCAAAACCCAATTTCTCCATCTATCTACCCGTCAGGATCTCCCAGCGGACTATCCCTTATTCTTCAACAATACAAAAATCAACCCTTCATCTTCTCTCAATATTCTTGGTGTCTCTTTTTCTTCTGCTCTCATTTGGAAGGACCATATTACCAGTCTTGCTAAGGCAGCCTCCCAGAAGCTGGGTGTGCTCAACCGGCTTAGGGGTTTCTTTTCCCCTGCACAGCTTCTTGCTCTGTACAGGGGCATAGTGCGCCCTTGTATTGAGTATTGTTCACATGTGTGGGGAGGTTCCTCTCACACCGCTCTCCTAGACAAAGTTGAAAGGAAGGCCTTTCGTATCATTAACTCCCGTCCACTCACCAACTCTCTGCAATCTCTCTCTCTCCACCGCAATGTTGCATCTCTCTCGCTATTCTATCGCTACTATAATAATCAGTGTTCCTCAAAGCTATCCCAGTGCATACCACCTCCTTTACGTAGGGCACGTGGTACCCGTCTTGCAACTTAATCCCACCCCTACTCTGTGCAACTCTCCAACCCAAGAGTGAAACGTTACTCTCAAACTTTCTTCTACTCAACAGCTGAGCTCTGGAACTCTCTCCCAGAATCAGTCTTTCCCTCTTCCTATGACTTAAATTGCTTCAAACTCTGTGTGTCCAGGCATTTTGGCTCGAACGTCCCTTGATTTTGGCCCTGTCACTCTTTCAACTATGGGGGAGGCACTCGCTATAGGCAGTTATGCCTTTTGCCTCCCTCAATCACATAGAAAAAAAAAAAAAAAAAAAAAAAAATAGGCTAAATAGGCTATGTATAATTTCACCTAATATGTAATGTCACAACACATCAAAATTGTATATATTCAAATTTATTGCCGATATGTTCTGTTGTCGATTATTCCAGTCCCTGACATACCGGTACCTCATGATATTTGGTATATTAAGCTATTTCGCTTTTATTTTGTCTGTATTTGCTTTGTAGTAATTATTCTGCAATGCATATTTACTTTCATTCTTAAAAATAGTCAGGAAAGGTTGTCCATATAAGTATATATTTAAAAGTCTGGATCGCCCCTTGTTCATTTTGTACCACCCCACTATAATGAGAGTGGGTTATCAGACTTTGGGGTAACAGAAAACGCAGCTATGGTAAAGGAAAATGCGGCTTAAGGCCTGGAAATTTTTCTACAGAAAAATGTACACATCTATCTTGAAAGTGGAAAGTGAAGCGAGGAAACTCAAAAATATATAAAGAAATAAGTAAGTAGACCAAAAAGTAACTGGCCTACTATCCCTTTTATAAAATTTGAACGTTTGAAGTAGAATAGATATAAATATCGCTTTATTGCCGGAGCAAAATTTGCTACCACTAAAACTCTCAGAACAAGTCGTAAATTGCTTAAAATACATTAAAAGTACTCATAAAAGATATTGTAATACCATCATGAGAAGAACTGGCATTAACTATTATTGGAGTGTTGACAATTCGTTAGAAGTTATTGATAAAATACATACCATGCCGAAAGTTACCTCGGTACATAGCTTCGACTTTTCAACTTTGTATACCAATTTGCCTTTAGATTTAGTATATTCAGAGCTTTGCTTTATTATAGATTTGCACTTTCACAGATTCGTTAGGAATGGTAATTATATATTTCATAAATGTTTATACATATTTTAATAATGCATCACTTAGCTCTACTCCCACTAGTTCAGTATATTTTGATAGAACTAAACTTAAAAATGCCCTTAAATTCCTCCTTTTCAATATTTATGTTAGATTCGGGCCTTACATTTTCAAACAAATATTAGGAATTCCTATGGGTGGAAATGCTAGCCCTTTAATTGCAGATTTATTCTTGCTTGCTTTAGAATTTTAAATAGGCCTATATAAAAGACTTAGTTGACAGTAGCAAGAAAAATAAAATCTCAGAAAAATTAGCACTTGCTAAATTGTTAAGTAATAATAGTAGATACCCGGTATATTGATGATATTCTCGTTTGCAATTTGTTAAATTTTAATCAAGTTGCGAAACTTATTTATCCTAATTCTATTCCCCTCACACAATGTAAAGTAAATGATGAAGTTGAAAATGTTCTTGATATAAATATAGAGATTGTTAATGAACAGTGCATACTTAAAGTATATCACAAAGTTGATGATTTTAATTTTAACGTAATAAACTTTCCTTTCCCTAATAGTAATATCGATAGTAAAATAACTTATAATTTTTTTTATTCCCAGTTAATAAGATTTTGTAAAATTTGCACTAAAGTAGATGACTTAATTCTGGGCTAGAGCTAGGTTACTATACAGACTCTTAGTAGACAGAGGTTTTGAGGCAAGTAAATTGTTACATAAATTTAATCTTTTTAGGGTCAATTATTGTGACTATTCTAAAATTTGACAAATAATTTTAATCAAGCATTTTTAACTTGAAGTTTCTTGTATAACCTCTGCTTACTTTTTGTCTGTTTGTATTTATTGTTTATCTTTTTCTTTCATTAATATTGATGATATATTTTTTTTAGTTGATTGTTCTTGTTAAAAGAATACTCTTTGTTTAAATCTGTTGTTGCTTCTTCATATTTTGCAATTATTTGTCTGTATATTATATGTACCGGTATTCATTGTCGATAGTATCAATTGCTTGCTTTTGCGATTTCCTTAGTTTATGTGTACGATAAATGTAGGTTATTTGTAGGTAGTTATTGATAGGGGTCACTTGAGGCATGCTATATGCTTACAGGTACCTACCTGATAGCACTATCGTTAGTGAGTGATGTATATGTTTTTTGTAATATTATAGATATCTTATCAATATTTCCCAAATTGACTAATTCCCTAAACGTGACGATAGTGCGTTGTTATATGTGCGATTAGTTTGCTTGGGAACCAGATTAACTTGCTCATGTAGTAATGTACACCCTATGTGGTGGATTGTGTTCTTTCATTTCATAAATTTTATTTTAGTAAGCGTTGTTTCCACATGGCGATTTTGATAATTTATGTTGTTTTGACTTTATATTGTCTTTGTCCCAGTTTTGGTTCGACTTTGTTTGCAAGTTTTACATTTTAAAGATCTGATTGTTCATGTCTTTCGCTTTCTGGCTACTATTAGACGATATTATACAAATTAAGAAGGGTGTATGGAAGTCAGAGGGTTGATTGAGATAGTCTTTATCCCTATGTATCCCACCAATCCTTCCTAAATCGTATATAATAGTCTAATGACAGCCAAAATAATGTCAAAATGCGTCACAATCTTGAAAGGGTAACGGGGACTGGTTATTTCCTATATTCATTTATTATCCCACGAATTTCTATAAGTTGCCGCCTTATATATAGTTATCAAACACGCACAACGATACCTTGTAGAGCTGCCACTATCACAAACAATATTCTCGTAGAGTAAATAACATACAAACAACGAAAATGTAACATATCATTATTCTCCCTTCCATTAATAAGTAATAAAGGTAAAATATTATATAAAGGTAGGCCTACTAATATTTAATGTCCTAAGTCATTGTACGCTCTATATCAACCAGTTATAGAAAACAAGGCAACTTAACTTGTTCTAGCGCGGTGACGAGTTTCAAATTTGTTACGAGAACTCGAAAGGGAGGAAATGGTTAGTCCTGCCAACTTTGATTGACTATCTCTTCACCTGGGCAAGACGGAAGCCATCTTATGTGGAACAAAAAGCAAACTGAAAGACATTGTGGGCTTCTCGGCCAACTGTAATGATATTCCTATAACAACAGTGTCACAAGTTAAATATCTCGGATTAAAACTGGACTCGAATTTGTCAGGTGAAACAATTTTGGAATCTATCCTGTGTAAGTGTAGAGCACGTATAAAATACCTGTATAGACAGGTGGGATGCTTACCAGCGGCGACCAAAAAGACCCTTTGCCAAGCGCTTGTTCAATGTCATTTTGACTATTCTGTGTCATCCTGGTACTCTGCATCATCTAAATCAGCACAGCACAAACTTCAGGTCACTCAAAATAAAATGGTTAGGTTCATGCTGAACCTAGGACCCAGATCACATGTTGGCCAGGAACAACTTCAGTCACTAGGTATGCTCAATGTATCTGACAGAGCCAAACAAATCAGGCTCACTAATGCCTTCAAAATGTTCTATGACAGAGCTCCAGAGTATATAAAGAGTGATTTTGTTAAAGCAAATGAGAGGAGTGGCCATAATACAAGAAACAGGATGTTTAATTTTAAGGTCCCGAGAATCCAAGGACAGGGTAAGCAAACATTCTTCTTCACTGCCATCAAAGACTGGAACGACCTACCCCAGTCAGTCCGTGAAAAGAGAACACTGTATTCCTTCAGATGTAGCCTGAAGGAACACCTGAACCGGACAGCTGCGAGAAGGGAGCACCAAGCTTATGTCTACTACTAAATACGACATAAGAGATAGGCAAACCAAACTGAAATTATTACTGATTACGGATTACTGATATTTACTATAGGATGTAAGGTATCTTAAAATAACCCCCTAGAAATACTTTCTCCAAAGTATCTATTTCTTTTATCCTCCCCTTTCCCCCAGCTAACCTAATCCCACAAGGACCCCAATGGAAATACGCCTAACGGCCTTATTGGGCTATCCTTAGTTGGAATTATGCAAAGCTGGTACATGTCATATTTGTAACATACTATGTGGTACCAACTCTGTAAATTGCTAACTGAATAAATATTATTATTATTATTATTATTATTATTATTATTATTATGTTCAGGCAATTTAATATTCGTCAAAATCCGGAAGTATAAATTAATAATGTATACCATCAGGAGAAACTGCTTTACAAATTAGTAATGAATACATAATAAGTACATAATTATATAACAAGAGAAAGCAGTGAGATTGACAGGAAATGGTAGACTGAGAATTGAGCACTGGCAACGCTCCTCTACTCTCACGTGCCAACTGAGTGAGAGAGAGAAAGACAGTACTACCAATTAAGCTGCTTTACCGCTAGATCAAGAAATCGTTACTTCAATCTAGCGGAAATTATTGACATCTAGCTACAAACGATCTTGATATATTCTGGAGATATATCAACATTTAAGAGATATTTTGAATATTTATAAAATTTTAAGTGATATGCGAGATATTTTCTAGTAATAGCCTGCCCTTTTCCACTATCTAGCAATACTTTAGCGACTTTGCAAGCTAATCTAGCGATAGTTTGTGATTGTGTTATGGTAACCCTGCAAAAGAGTGTCTGCATACAGCTTATAAAGACCGGACAGCCAACGTAATCCCACTCTTCTACGGATTCCGACGCTATCCAAGGTCTTTTCCGTGAGTACACGTAGCTATTGCGGTTATACATGTTCGCTGTCTACATAGGAAGGCATGATAGGCCTCATGTATATTTAGGGACAGCGGGAGGAGTGTTATTAAAGAGGTCAATGTGTTTATATCATACCGGCCGCGTCTTCGGTTTAACTTACCTGTTATTTTGCTTGTCACTAGGTTTTTGAAACACCTGCATGATTTTATGAGGATTTTACAGTTTGTGGGGCTGTTCTGCTATTGTATATGGTCACTTGTGAAAGGGAGAATCATACATAGGCCTACAAATATCGTGTAATATATGTAATGAATTAATGAAATAACAGATTATGCAATTTTTGGTAATATTGTCATTTGGTTCTGTTTTCGAAACAATACCTGTAATCAATAGGCTATGATTATTTCATAAATATTACTTTGAATTATTTTTTCTTTTCAATTTGGTGTTTTGTCGATTATATACAGTATATAGGCCTATATATATATATATATATATATATATATATATATATATATATATATATATATATATATATATATATATAATTATAATATGTATGCACGCACACACGACACCCAATGCCTTCTCAAACAAAACATTACGCAATATATTTCCTGGCTAAACGAGTTGCACATACATAATTTACATAACACGAAGTATATACATTTTAATACGAACGTAGCCTATTCGTGTTCTCAAACGTTGGAGTTTATTGTATTTCTTGGAATCGGTTATCAGAGTAACAACCGTTGAGCTAGACAGTAAATATAGGAATCTTAACCCTTTCAAAATTCGATACGCTATTATTTTCTGTTTTATGTGCATCGTGAGATGATTTCATTCAGATTAGGAAGGGTATATAGAGATCAGAGGGTTGATTGAGATAGTCTTTACACTTTTAATCCCCACAGATCATTCCTAAACTATATAATCGTCTAATGATAGCCAAAATATACCGTCAAAATGCGTCATCATTTTCAAAGGGCTAACGTCACCTAAACCCTGCTAAAAATGTCAATCACTTAGGCTAATCAAATTTATTAATTTCATTCCAACACCAAACACCACCCAACGAAATTAATTAAAATATGTGATCCTACCGAGAATCGAACCTGGGTTACCACATATAGATCTTAATCACTCTATCTATATTATGGTCAATTTCACAAATACTACAACAGTCAAAGAACAATCCATTAACCCAAATGTACTCACCAGTAAAGGTGTTAGAGATGATGTAATGATCCTGCAACACATCTTGATCCAACAAGCCGCTAGCCAGATCAGCGGTCATTGTACCCAACCACAGCCAGGGATTCGGACGCGGGGTTACTCCTTCCTCTTCTTCTTCCTTTGACTGCTTAGTAGCCTCGGTGCCGGCGTGTGTGTAGGAGTTGTTATTGATGTTCCAGCTGGTATATTCTTAGCCGAGGTGCGTCATGGCTTGAGGGTTTTTCTTGGCTATGGATGTTCTTTTGGATCTTGTTTTGCTGGTTAGGTAGGAATGTATGGATCAGGTCCCACTTCACGAATGGATCTGTTTCGATTTGTTGACTATTTTTTTCTTTGTTTTTTGTTTCGTATAGATCTTCTACTTTTTATATGTTTTCCGATTTCGTGAATGTAAATTTTCCGTTTTATTCAATGGACCTCGGTTTCGAATAAATATTTTCTAATGGATTTATTTCTGTTTTGAGATTTATCTTAGAATGTTTGTTTTGTTTGTCGGTAAGTATTTTTCCATGTCAATATCGGTTTGGTCTTTTAACATTAATCACAGCCGATACGAAGAAAATTAACATTCATTATTATAGTTTATATTCCTGAAATAATATAGGGGGCATGAATTTACATTTCAGAACAAACTACCGGTATCTAAATTTATATCTAGCTTACATTTCATAACATACTATTCCATAACACAGTGTCGGTATTTATATCTAGCTTACATTTCATAAGATACTATTCCATAACACAGTGTCGGTATTTATATCTAGCTTACATTTCATAACATACTATTCCATAACACAGTGTCGGTATTTATATCTAGCTTACATTTCATAACATACTATTCCATAACACAGTGTCGGTATTTATATCTAGCTTACATTTCATAACATACTATTCCATAACACAGTGTCGGTATTTATATCTAGCTTACATTTCATAACATACTATTCCATAACACAGTGTCGGTATTTATATCTAGCTTACATTTCATAACATACTATTCCATAACACAGTGTCGGTATTTATATCTAGCTTACATTTCATAACATACTATTCCATAACAGTGTCGGTATTTATATCTAGCTTACATTTCATAACATACTATTCCATAACACAGTGTCGGTATTTATATCTAGCTTACATTTCATAACATACTATTCCATAACACAGTGTCGGTATTTATATCTAGCTTACATTTCATAACATACTATTCCATAACACAGTGTCGGTATTTATATCTAGCTTACATTTCATAACATACTATTCCATAACACAGTGTCGGTATTTATATCTAGCTTACATTTCATAACATACTATTCCATAACACAGTGTCGGTATTTATATCTAGCTTACATTTCATAACATACTATTCCATAACACAGTGTCGGTATTTATATCTAGCTTACATTTCATAACATACTATTCCATAACACAGTGTCGGTATTTATATCTAGCTTACATTTCATAACATACTATTCCATAACACAGTGTCGGTTTTTTTTTTTTTTTTTTTGCTTACTACGGTAGCCTAATACTAGACCATTTGATATGGGATAGGAAGGACGTCTAACAATCTAAGCGGCAATTATCTATCTCGTTAGGCTACCGTATATAATTCGAGTTGACGAACCCCACAGATATCTTTTAAACTTAAGGGGAGTTTTGTTTTTTCTAGACCCCCTTCTCCCTCATTTTTAATAGCATTAGTTTGGCGAGTCTAAGACCTTTTGTGCCATTAAGGTGTCGATTCTTTCCTGGCGAGCGATAGCGAGCCTGTAATTTTGGAGGAAGCGGCTTCGACCAGCACAATTTTCTACCGAAAAATGTACAACTTTACCTAGAAGGGGGAGGGGGTATTTATAGTAAAGCTTAAAATGTCAAAACTAATTGGGCAAAGCATAAGGGAGAAGGTGATCTAGAACCCCCCACCCCCTTAAACTTACATAATTTGGTAAGCTGTACGTACTGAACATACATACATACCTGTAGGTAGAGTTAACCCCTTCAGACTCATCTGACGCAGAGGTTGTCAGATTAGCAATAAGAAATAGAGTTCTCTCACTCTTATAATTACCTCTCCAAAATTAGTTTTCTGCCCACAGCTAACTCAAAAGACAACTGCAGAGGTTGAAGTACCTAAACTAAAGGTTTGTAAATACCCCTGATGGTAATAAAGGCTTTAAAGTATCCCTAATAGGCTCAAAATTGCGTCATATGTTGGAGAGGGTTAATTTGCTTACACAGGTGTTTGGACGGAAAGGTGGTGCCTCAGTTCACACACACGCACATACACACACGCACATACATACACACACCATACTCGTTACAGGGTTAGTCTCTCAATATACCATGCTGAATGCAGATAGAGAGAGAATGTACAGTACAGTATGTTAGAACCAGATAATCCAAGGTGTTCAAACTGTAAATTCGTAAAAATATAATTGGATGTGAACATATACAGTATATATACCGGGTATGTATATACTGTATATATACTGTATATATGTATATATATATATATATATATATATACAAATATTTTATTTTAGTTTGCTATCGTACGGTAATTGGTTGTTATTGGATGTGGAAAACTTGTCAATGTAAAGATCAAAGAATTATTGGTGTCTGCATGTGTTTTTTACGACAGTGTTATACAGTATATACATGGCACTAGGACTATAAAAAAATAGCCATTCTGGTCGGTAGTGGAACACGTGACCTTTGGCTGGAATTATATAATGAAATGAGACTTGTGGGTGAAATATAGATCTACACCCACACACATACATCATCAATCTATCTATCTATCTATCTATCTATCTATCTATCTATCTATATATATATATATATATATATATATAGGCCCTACTGTATATATATATATATATATATATACTGGCCATGCGACTTGTATAATTATATCTTGGGTGAAATGACCTGTAGGCTAAGTAATTTATGGTTAAATCAACCTTGGGTGACATTACTTATGGTCAATAGCACCTTAGGTCGATGGTAACCTTGGGAAGGCGAGAGAGAGAGAGAGAGAGAGAGAGAGAGAGAGAGAGAGAGAGAGAGAGAGAGAGAGAGAGAGAGAGAGAGAGAGAGAGAGAGAGAGAGAGAGAGAGAGAGAGAGAGAGAGAGAGAGAGAGTGTGTGTGTGTGTGTGTGTGTTTTACAAAAAAAATAAAAAAATACTAAATACCGGTACTACTAGAGAGTAGAGACAGATACAGTTTATAATAAAATAATAGGCAAAAAATAGTTAGTATCTCAGACTAAATACGGTACTACTAGAGACAGATAGCCTACAGTTTATAATAAAATAATAGGACAACAAAGTAGAAGCAATGCAATAATCTTGTTATATTAGTCTTGGAATAACTAAAAAGTTAGGGTACAGGTACTACACATAATGAATTCCGATAAAATGAGCAAAGTCTTCTCAAAGGGGCCCACAGGGTTTCAAACTAAATGAGCAAAGTCTTCTCAAAGGGGCCCACAGGGTTTCAAACTAAATGAGCAAAGTCTTCTCAAAGGGGCCCACAGGGTTTCAAACTAAATGAGCAAAGTCTTCTCAAAGGTGCCCACAGGGTTTCAAACTAAATGAGCAAAGTCTTCTCAAAGGGGCCCACAGGGTTTCAAACTAAATGAGCAAAGTCTTCTCAAAGGGGCCCACAGGGTTTCAAACTAAATGAGCAAAGTCTTCTCAAAGGGGCCCACAGGGTTTCAAACTAAATTAACAAAGTCTTCTCAAAGGGGCCCACAGGGTTTCAAACTAAATGAACAAAGTCTTCTCAAAGGGGCCCACAGGGTTTCAAACTAAATGAGCAAAGTCTTCTCAAAGGGGCCCACAGGGTTTCAAACTAAATGAGCAAAGTCTTCTCAAAGGGGCCCCACAGGGTTTCAAACTAAATGAGGGTTTCAAACTAAATGAGCAAAGTCTTCTCAAAGGGGCCCACAGGGTTTCAAACTAAATCCATTATCGGTAGCTTACACTTACTGTCAGTATAGCCTTTCCATTTCCACAGATCCTTCCGAAATGGACAAACACAAATGTCTTATGGTAGCAAAAATACAATGCTAAATAGCGTCATCGTATATTAATACTGTATTTACTGTATTTACTGTATTTACTCATCATTCTGACAATCACATTATTTTATTTAGATTAGGAAGGATCTGTTAAGGGGAGATTTCCACTCGAGGGATTTTTTTTTTCTCTACCCATTTCTCCCTCATGTTTAGCCCCATTGCTTTTGAGATTTTAAGACGTTCGCCCCATTTACGCAACTTTTAAGACCTTTCGTCCCATTTAGGTGTCGATTTTTTCCTGACGAGCGATAGCGAGCCTGTAATTTAAGGGGCCGGGACATTTTTCTACCGAAAAATGTAAAAATTTATCTTGAAAGGGGGTCATGGGGGTGTAATTTCAAGCTTGATGGAAGTCTGGGAAACACACTAAAAACCTCCCCTTAATGGGTTAATTTAGATAAGCTTTGCCACTCTTATTAGCCTACTCGAGAATGTTCCTAAACTGCATAAAGTCACATAATATTCCTAAACTGCATAAAGTCACATAATATTCCTAAACTGCATAGTCACATAATATTCCTAAACTGCATAAAGTCACATAATATTCCTAAACTGCATAAAGTCACATAATATTCCTAAACTGCATAGTCACATAATATTCCTAAACTGCATAAAGTCACATAATATTCCTAAACTGCATAGTCACATAATATTCCTAAACTGCATAAAGTCACATAATATTCCTAAACTGCATAAAGTCACATAATATTCCTAAACTGCATAGTCACATAATATTCCTAAACTGCATAGTCACATAATATTCCTAAACTGCATAAAGTCACATAATATTCCTAAACTGCATAGTCACATAATATTCCTAAACTGCATAAAGTCACATAATATTCCTAAACTGCATAGTCACATAATATTCCTAAACTGCATAAAGTCATCTTAATGTTAGCCGAAATAAACTGTTGCAATGCGTCATAATCCTCAAGCGGTCAAATAACTTAACCCCTACTGTACCGGCGACGTCTCTTCTAGCTATATTTAGTCCATTTTCTGAATTTTAAGGAGAGGCTTTTAGTGTTTCCTAGACTTCCATCAAGCTTGAAATGACACCCCCATGACCCCCTTTCAAGATAAGTTTGTACATTTTTCGATAGAAAAATTTCCCGGCCGAAGGCCGGTTCCTCTTAAATTACAGGATCGCTATCGCTCGACAGGAAAATATCGACACCTAAATGGGACGAAAGGTCTTAAAAGTGACATAAATGTGGTGAAAGTTCTTAAAATCGCCAAACTAATGGGGCGAACGTCTTATAATCTCAAAAGCAATGGGGCTAAACATGAGGCAGAAAGGGGTAAAGAAAAAAAATCCCTCAAGTGGAAATCTCCCCTTCAGAACGGATCTGTGATAGTAAAAAAGGGTTTGGCGAGATATTATTGGTCTTTTAATTGCTGGAGGCCCTTTTAAAGCTGAGTAAGATCATCTCATAGTTATACCAGCATAGGCCTACGTATACGGTAATGTACTATACGGTAATATACTATACGGTAATGTACTATACGGTAATGTACTATACGGTAATGTACTATACGGTAATGTACTATACGGTAATGTACTATACGGTAATGTACTATAAGGTAATGTACTATACGGTAATGTACGATACAGTAATATACTATACGGTAATGTACTATACGGTAATGTACTATACGGTAATGTACTATACGGTAATATACTATACGGTAATATACTATACGGTACGGTAATCTAAAGAACTTCACTGGTACTGAATGGGTTAAAGTAGTTAATAATTATCTATATTGCTATAATTGCAGCTGCCATTACGGTACCTTGCATCTTGAGAAATATACCATATTGTTCGATCATTAAGGGGGGTGACCTGTTTTTGTTCTGTCCTTTTCTATCTTTCTCTAGCTTGTATCCATTTGGCCCCATTCAGCCTACTGTTTTAAGACGTTTATCCCCATCCAGGTGTCAATTTTTTACTGGTGAGCGGTAGCGAGCCAGTTTTTGACAGCAGGTTAAATTTGTACATTTTTCGATAGAAAAATTTCTCCGGCGAAGCCGGATTTCTTCATATAATACTGGCTCGCTATCGCTCGCCAGGAAGAAATCGACACCTAGATGGGGATAAACGTCTTAAAATAGTTGGCTGAATGGGGCCGAATGGATACAAGCCAGAGAAAGAGAGAAAAGGACAGAAATAACAAAAAGCAGGTCACCCCCCTTAACCCCCTGACTTCCATAATGTACCCTTCCTATTCTGAATAATATCGTCTAATAATAATAATAATAACTCGAAAAGAGAGAAGACATGCGTAATGGGATCTTGAAAAGGGTTAGCCTAAACAGAATTGCAATAATAATAATGTAAGTTTCTGATGGCTATAAAGTGTGATGAATTTGGTTTGATGATGGCTTTATATAGGCTATTCGACCATATTATAGCTGGTAATCCAACTTCCTTATAGCCTGAAACTCTGCAAGTGGTCAATTTGGTTTGATGATGGCTTTATATAGGCTATTCGACCATATTATAGCTGGTAATCCAACTTCCTTATAGCCTGAAACTCTGCAAGTGGTCAATTTGGTTTGATGATGGCTTTATATAGGCTATTCGACCATATTATAGCTGGTAATCCAACTTCCTTATAGCCTCAAACTCGCAAGTGGTCAATTTGGTTTGATGATGGCTTTATACAGGCTATTCGACCATATTATAGCTAGTAATCCAACTTCCTTATAGCCTGAAACTCTGCAAGTGGTCAATTTGGTTTGATGATGGCTTTATATAGGCTACTCGACCATATTATAGCTGGTAATCCAACTTCCTTATAGCCTGAAACTCGCAAGTGGTCAATTATGTACGGTACATAAATATACTAGTGAATAAATGTAATAGTAAATGGAGTCTTGGGGGTATCTTTTTAACCCCTTCAGCACCATGACGCCTTTTTACCTTTGATGATTTAAAAATTATATATTATACTGTATAATCAGAATAAACTGTTAGGGGAGATTTCCACTTGAGGGAGTTTTTTCTTTACCCCTTTCTCCCTCATGTTTAGCCCCATTGTGATTGAGATTTTAAGACGTTCGCCCCATTAGTTTGGCGATTTTAAAGACTTTAACTCCATTTATGTCACTTTTAAGACCTTACGTGCCAGTTAGGTGTCGATTTTTTCCTGGCGAGCGATAGCGAGCCTGTAATTTATGAGGAACCGGCCTTTGGCCGGGAAATTTTTCTACCGAAAAATGTACAAATTTATCTTGAAATGGGGTCAAGGGGGTGTAATTTCAAGCTTGATGGAAGTCTAGGGAATCAACTAAAAACCTGCCCTTAATTAAAGTGCGTCATGATCCTCAAAGGGTTCACATGCATTCTAACAATACACTGTAATATATTACCGGTACCATATATTATCCCTTTCAAGGTCCAATGACGCATTTATTTTCTGTTTCCTGGCTATTATTAGAAGATTTTATTCAGATTCCGAAGGTGTATAGAAGCCAACATTTATTGAAACAATCTTTACCCTTAACCCCTTCAGCACGATGACGCCTTATTACCTTTGGTTCTGGCTAAAATGAGACGATTTTATGCAGTTTAACAAGGAGATATGTTATTCTGAGGGATTATGGAGACCGTACTTAACCCTTTGAGTCCTAGAGGTAGATTATAAGTGAAAGAAAATCGTCTAACGGTACGGGTAACCAGAATATGAAAAATACGTCATACGTCATCGTCCTGAAGGGGTTAATAGTCTCACAGATCCTTCCTAAACTGCATAAAATCATACTGATAGCCAGAGAGTACCATATCAGCTACCAGGGTCTCTATTGAAGGTGGGACATTATGTTTGGTCCTGACTGTACATCACATTGTAGCCTATGCAAGGGAAGTGTTAGCTTGTTTGTATATTTGATGCAAAACACACACGCACAATTTGTTTGCTCGTCCATGGAACAAAACACCGAGAGAGCGAGAGAGAGAGAGAGAGAGAGAGAGAGAGAGAGAGAGAGAGAGAGAGAGAGAGAGAGAGAGAGAGAGAGAGAGAGAGAGAGCGAGAGAGAGAGAGAGCGAGAGAGAGAGAGAGAGAGAGAGAGAGAGCGAGAGCGAGAGCGAGAGAGAGAGTCAAGGTAATATTATATCACTGGGTACCGGTATATTGGTAGTACCGGTACCAGTAATTTACCTTTCTATCCTTATCGTAGATGGGTTTATTATTACCCTATACCAATATATGAACACCCTATATTATCGTAGATAGGTTTATTATTACCCTATACCAATATATGAACACCCTATATTATCGTAGATAGGTTTATTATTACCCTATACCAATATATGAACACCCTATATTATCGTAGATAGGTTTATTATTACCCTATACCAATATATGAACACCCTATATTATCGTAGATAGGTTTATTATTACCCTATACCAATATATGAACACCCTATATTATCGTAGATAGGTTTATTATTACCCTATACCAATATATGAACACCCTATATTATCGTAGATAGGTTTATTATTACCCTATACCAATATATGGACACCCTCTATTATTATTATAGTCGGTTTTACTTCAGCTGACGAAAAACTGAAACCCATAGCAGCTGATCGATACGGTACTTACGGGGAGGTTTTTAGTTAATTCCCTAGACTTCCATCAAACTTAAAATTACTCACCCTAGACCCCCTTTCAAGATAAATTTGTACATTTTTCGGTAAAAAAAATTCCCGGCCGAAGGCCGATTCCCCTTAAATTACAGGCTCGCTATCGCTCGCCAGGAAAAAATCGACACCTAAATGGCACGAATGGTCTTAAAATTGACAGAAATGGGGCGAGGGTTCTTAAAATCGCCAAACTAATGGGGCGAACGTCTTAAAATATCAAAAGCAATGAGGCTAAACATGAGGGAGAAAGGAGTCAAGAAAAAAATCCCTCAAGTGGATATCTCCCCTTAATGGACAAATATGAAACTGCTACGAATTTGCGTCACATTATTGCCAGGTTTCCATAATTAACAACACATTTCACTACAAAATATCCGTAATAACCAAGTAATCAAGGTGAAGACATGGCAATTTACCGTCAACTGGGAGAACACAGTATAGAATAAAATAAAAAAGGCGTCCTGATACAGAAAGGGTTAATAAAGGTAGAACAATGGTGTGATAAGAAGGGGTTAAGAACGCTTTATCAGAGTTATGTTATGGATGTTGTACAGTATAATTATATCCTCTGTGTGTGTGTGTGTGTGTGTGTGTGTGTGTGTGTGTGTGTGTGTGTGTGTGTGTGTGTGTGTGTGTGTGTGTGTGTGTGTGTGTGTGTGAATGGGCAAATATGTTAGTGTAGGAGAGAAAAAGAGTGAGTGTAAATAAGTAGACCCTATGTGTGTGAGAGTGAGTATGTGTGTGAGAGAGAGAGAGTGAGTGTGTAAGAGAGTGAACAAATGTGTATGTGTTTATGTCTGTGTGTGTGACTGTTATCTGCCGACTTCCTGTTTCCCACAATATGTTCAATGTTCACTGGTTTTATCACTCGACTTCCTGTATGTCCATTTTCTCGTCCCCTACTTCCTATTTTATATTATTCTTATACCCAGCTTTTATTATCCATCACTACCCATTTTCTATCATTCCTTTCTACCCATTTTCTATCATCCCTCTCTACCCATTTTCTCCCACCCCTTTCTATCCATTTATCTTATCTTTCTCTACCCATTTTCTATCATACCTTTCTACCCATGTTATATCATCCCTCTCTACCCATTTTCTCCCACCCCTTTCTATCCATTTATCTTATCTTTCTCTACCCATTTTCTATCATCACTTTCTACCCATTTTCTCATATCCCTGTCTATTTGCTTTCTCTAATCCCTCTCTACCCCTTTTTCTATTATTCCTCTAGCCGTCCCATGTTCTATCATCCCTCTCTTCTCATATTATATCATCCCTCTCTACCCATTTTCTCTCATACCTTTCAACCCATTTTCTCTTAACCCCCCTCTCCCGATTTCCTCTCAACCCTCTCTTCCCATTTTCTCTTACCCCTCTCTATACGTGTTCTCTTATCCCTCTCTACCCATTTTCTCTCACTCCATTCTACCTTCCTTCCTATCACCAGAGGCACCAAAATGGCGGAGGTTGGCCGATATCTGTTACTAAAGGATCTCTAATGTACCGGTAGCGTACCAGTAGTAAAGGGAGGTAGGCCCCTATGTATATATATATTTTTTCTGGACCCCCTTCTCCCTCATGTTTAACCCCATTAGTTATGAGATTTGAAGATGTTCACCCCGTTCGTTTGGCGATTTTAAGACCTTTTGCCCCATTTATTTGTCAATATTATACCCTTTCGTGCCATTTACCGTTGGTGTCGATTTTTTTCCCGGCGAGCGATAGGCCTAAAGAGCTTGTAATGTAGTAGGCTAGGCACCGGCCTTCGGCTGGGACAATTTTCTACCGACAAATATACAAAATTTATCTCGAAGAGGGTCTTGGGGGTAGCCTATTGTTTTTTAAGCTTGATGGAGGTCTAGGGAGCAAACTAAAAAACTATATGTACCGGGTACATAATAATAAAAAAATATATACAGTAGGCCTATACATATAATAAAATACAAAATAAATAAAAACTATCCTACCCCCACCCCCTTCAAACCTCAACTGCAGTGTTCTACTATCGGTATTGATATTATTACAGCACAGAGAGAGCCAAACGTAATGACAGATGAGACATGACTTATTAGCGCCACCGTACTACAAGATAGTCCAATATACGAAACGGTACCGGTACTACAAAATATTCCAATATACGATACCGGTATTATTGGTAAAACAAATAATTCGCCCTTTGATAAGAGTTAAAATGAAATGCAAATGAGTAATGACGTCAACAAGTGAGAGTCCTACCCTCAACTGACCTTGAGAGGGGTTGGAATCTGCCTTATCAACCCTGTGCAACCTTACCTCCCCCCCCCCCCCTTCCCCTCTTCCTCCCACTCCCTCAGGCTCTATTAACCCTTTCAGTACGTTAGATTTTTCATTAATTTAAATAATTTGTTTATATATTTATTACCGGTATTTAGCTTGTATTTTCCTGTCGAAAACTTTTCTACAGATAAATTTACAAATATATCTAGAAGGGGATCTTGGGGGTATTTAAAAACAAAAAAGATTATAGAGGTCTAGGGAGGAAATTCAATACAAAACATGAATAATAAAATCCTTCCCTTAAGTAAAAGAGGGTCCTTGATTACCGAAAGGGTTAACTCCTTCCATCGCGTGGCTACTACTACTTGCAACCTAACTCTCTCCCTCTCCCTCCCACCACCACCACCACTTCCTGTATGAAGGGAGCCCACCTCGCTTGTTTTCTCTTTCTCTCCCTCTCTTTGGCTTGTATCTATTCGGCCCCATTCAGCCTACTGTTTTAAGACGTTTACCCCCATCCAGGTGTCGATATTTTCCTGGCGAGCGGTAGCGAGTCAGCATATATATATTTTTGTTTTGACAGCAAGCTAAATTTGTACATTTTCGATAGAAAAAATTCTCCGGCGAAGCCGGATTTCCCCATACAATGTTGGCTCGCTATCGCTCGCCAGGAAGAAATTGACACCTAGATGGGGATAAACATCTTAAAACAGTTGGCTGAATGGGGCCGAATGGATACAAGCCAGGGAAAGAGAGAGAAAATAAACAAAAGTCGGTGACCCCCCTAAGTCCATGGGTAGCCAGTTTGTGAGGTCTTGGGAGTTCTTGTGTTGGGGGAAGTCAAGGTCATTCAGACTGTTTGTTTGTTGGTTAGTTAAGGAGTGATTTTACTCTGGATCCCCTTCTCCCTCATGTTTAGCATCAATAATGTTTAGGTTCTTACTAAATTGCAGGCTCACTTTCGCTCGCCAGGAAAACAAAAATAGATGCCTAAATGTCACAAAAGGTCTTACATAAGCCAAAATAATGGAGCGAACGTCTTAAAATCTGAAAACTAATGGGGCTAAACATGAGGAAGAAGGGGGACCAAAAAAACGACCCACCTCCCCTTAAGTAAAAGAATGTCTTGGAATACCGAAAGGGTTAACTTCTTCTATCGCGTGGCTCCTACTACTACTTGCAACCTAACTCTCTCCTTCTCCCTCCCAACACCACTTCCGGTATTCAGTCCGGGGGTGACCAGTTTTTGTGGGAGTCTTGTTGGGGGAAGTCAAGGTCATTCAGTCAGTTTCTTAGTTGGTTAGTTAGTTACGTAAATATAATAGTCCGTTAATAGGTTGGTTGGTAGTAAGTTGAATAGTTTGTTAGTCAGTTAGTTAGTTAGGCTAGTAGGTAGATAGGTAGGTTGGTTGTTTGGTAGTCCTAGGTTGGTTGGTTGTTTGGTAGTGAGTTAAGTCAGTCAGATACTAACCAGTTAATAGGTATAAGTTGATTGATATTTAAGTTTATAAATGTGTTGGCTGGTTGGTAGGTAGGTAAGTTGGTAGGTAGGTTAGTTGTTTGGTAGTAAGTTAGTTAGTCAGATGCGGTACTATAGTCTATTAGTTTTGCAATTAGTTGGTCAGTCACTCTCCCTCTCACTACTTCCTGTAGGCCCTATTCAATCCTTGGGTGGTCAGTTTTTGCGGTGTCTTGAGAGTTCTTATGTTGGAGAAAGTTAAGGTCATTCAGTCAGTTTGTTAGTTGGTTAGTTAGTTAGTCATACTGACCAGTTAATAGGTTGGTTGGTAGTAAGTTAAATACCCGGTAGGTAGGTAGGTAGGTAGGTAGGTAGGTAGGTAGGTAGGTAGGTAGGTAGGTAGGTAGGTAGGTAGGTAGGTAGGTAGATAGTACAGGTAGGTAGGTAGGTAGGTAGGTAGGTAGGTAGGTAGGTAGGTAGGTAGGTAGGTAGGTAGGTAGGTAGGTAGGTAGGTAGGTAGGTAGGTAGGTAGGTAGGTGGGTAGGATAAGTAGGTAGGTAGATAGGATAGGATAGGTAGGTAGGATAAGTAGGTAGGTAGGTGGGTAGGTAGGTAGGTAGGTAGGTAGGTAGGTAGGTAGGTAGGTAGGTAGGTAGGTAGGTAGGTAGGTAGGTAGGTAGGTAGTTAGGTAGGTAGGTAGGTAGGTAGGTAGGTAGTAGGTAGGTAGGTAGGTAGGTAGGTAGGTAGGTAGGTAGGTAGGTAGGTAGGTAGGTAGGTAGGTAGGTAGGTAGGTAGGTAGGTAGGTAGGTAGGTAGGTAGGTAGGTAGGTAGGTAGGTAGGTAGGTAGGTAGGTAGGTAGGTAGGTAGGTAGGTAGGTAGGTAGGTAGTATGTAGGTAGGTAGGTAGGTAGGTAGGTAGGTAGGTAGGTAGGTAGGTAGGTAGGTAGGTAGGTAGGTAGGTAGGTAGGTAGGTAGGTAGGTTAGGTAGGCAGGTAGGTTGGTTAGGTAGGTAGGTAGGTAGGTAGGTAGGTAGGTAGGTAGGTAGGTAGGTAGGTAGGTAGGTAGGTAGGTAGGTAGGTAGGTAGGTAGGTAGGTAGGTAGGTAGGTAGGTAGGTAGGTAGGTAGGTAGGTAGGTAGGTAGGTAGGTAGGTAGGTAGGTAGGTAGGTAGGTAGGTAGGTAGGTAGGTAGGTAGGTAGGTAGGTAGGTAGGTAGGTACAGTAGGTAGGTAGGTAGGTAGGTAGGTAGGTAGGTAGGTAGGTAGGTAGGTAGGTAGGTAGGTAGGTAGGTAGGTAGGTAGGTAGGTAGGTAGGTAGGTAGGTAGGTATTGAGGCACCATAGTATATTAGTTATCCAATTAGTTAGTCAATCAGTCAGTCACTATCTCCCTCCCACCACTTCCTGTATTCAATCCTAGGGTGGTCAGTTGTTATCTAGCTGATGGTAAATTGTCATGTCTTCACCTGGATTACGCAGCTATTATGAATAATATGCTGTTAATTAAGAAGGCTTGATATCAATATAATGCAGACACATAGAAGGGCCATATTTTGTCCATCAGGTACGGTATCGAGAAATCAAGTGCTAAGGGAATCAATTTACCGCCAGCTGGAAGTGAACCGACTATAGTTAGGTAGTCACTATAGTCTATTTTGTTCCAGCTGATGGTTAAAATCCCTTCGCAACAAATTACCCAATACTTACTGGAAAAACTAAGAAACTAATATTTATATTTTTATTAATTTCACTCTAACACCAAACACATCCAATTAAATTAATGAAAGCATGTGATCCACCGGGATTCGAACCTGGGTTACCACACACAGATTATAGTCATACCATAGTCATATCAACGCAAAGTTTTCATAATTTACAAATCTCGCTACAAAAACATCGCAATAACTGAATAAAGAAGATCTGGACATGGGAATTTACCATTAGCTGAAAATAAACAGGAGCATAGTGAGTGAGGTAGTAGTTCCTCTCCCTCTCCATCCCACTTCCTGCATTAACTCCTAAGGTCCCCAGTTTTTGTTAGGTCTTAATAGTCCTGGTGTCTGGTGGAAGGTCAGTCAGTCAGCTGGCTTGATTGTTTCGTGTTTTGGTCAGTTAGTTGTCAGTGTTTTTATTTGTCTGTTAGGTAGGTAGCTAGTCATTCAGTAGGCTAATGTAGAGAGGCAAGCAGTAAGTCAGTAGCCAATCTTGAAACCTCAAAACGTCGTGATAGATAAGCTATTTTAGAAAATAATGACACTCCTATATAGGTGTAAACATTTATAGGTGTATATATAATTATATATACCGTATATATACCGTATATATATATATATATATATATATATATATATATATATATATATATATATATATATATATATATATATATATATATATATATATATATATATATATATATATATATATATATACAAAAGGAAAACTATAAATTACCTACCGGTACATTCGACCCCTATCAAAATAATATTTAATAATATAGTGTCTACATGACTAAGTGTACCCAACCCTACCCACTTCCTGTATTAAATATAAAAAGGGATAGTTTTTGTTGCTTCTTATGGGCTCTTGTGTTAGGGGGGAAGCCAAGGTCAACCAGTCTGATAGTCAGTAGCCAACACTGAAGTACTTAAGGGGGAGGTAGAAGATTTTTTCTGGACATCCTTCTCCCTCATGTTTAGCTCCATTAGTTATGAGATTTTAAGACGTTCGCCCCATTAGTTTGGCGATTTTAAGACCTTTCGCTCCATTTCTTTGTCAATTTTAACACCTTTTGTGCCGTTTAGCTATCGGGGTTTTTTCCTGGCAAGCGATAGCCAGCCTGTAATTTTGGAAGAGCCGGGTTATTTATCTACCGAATAATGTACACATTTATGAGGATGTTATTTTTGTTTGATGGAGGTCTAGACAGGAAACTAAAATATTAAATAAATGCCGGTATATAAATATATATAAATAAATATAATACGTCACAATCTTCAAAGGAATAGCCTACACATCAAAATCACTGACAATAAAAGGGTAACTTGTATCGGCTTCCAGACTCCGATACCGTAGTCGTAGCCGATAAAGTGGGTGATGTGAAGGTGGCTTGAGTGACCCTTACGACAGGATCTCTAGTCTACCCCACTTCCGGCAAATATCGGAGGGGAGAAGTTGTATTTAAGTATATATTTTTTTAGTTTCCTCCCTAGACCTCCATCAATGTTTTTTTGTTATCTATAGGCCTATAATTATACCCGTATATATTTATTTTTACTTTACTCCCTACAATAGACCTCCATCAAGTTTGGTTTTCTTATGTATTTATTTATTTTTAGTTTACCCCCTAGACCTCAATCAAGTTTTGTTTTCTATGTACAGTACATGAAGGAGACAAAAGACAAGGCTGTCTGTAACAAGTGTCTCCCCAAGGTTGAAAGTGATAGAAAACCAAAACCGAGGAACATTAGGCTAGAAGTACGGTAATTTAGGTGTGTTGGAAAAAGTGTTTAAGTGTAGTGAAATTAATAGGTGTTTTTTGAGTTAGCTGGATTAGCCTACTCTCTGTAGCTTAAATAAATACCCCCCCCCCCCCCTTCGAAATAAAACAAAAGCGGATTCCTCCTAAATTGCAGGCTCGTTATTGTTCGCCATGAACAAAAATCGAAGTCTTAAAATTAACGAAGAAATGGGACGAAAGGTACCGTATTCAAATCGTCAAACTAATGGGGCGAAAGTCTTCAATTATCAAAACTAATGGGGCTAAACATGAGGGAGAAAGGGGTCCAGTAAGAAAAAACACCTTAACATTCGGAACCAGTACACAGGTTATGAGTGAGGTTGTCGGGTAGGCTAACTATTGTAGGCCCTATTCAACTGTACAATGGAGTAATTAATTGAATTGGTTTGTCGTTCTATTATTTATGTGAAACTAACAATAAAAATACGCTCATTGTTCCCATTGGCATTGTTTATGATCAGCTGTACAAGAATAATAATAATTCGCTCTCTTTCACTCACACACACACACTCTCTCTCTCTATCTCTCTTACACACACTCACTCTGACTATCTCATTGCGCAATCGTGATCAGATGAACAAGAGTAATAATGCTGTATATATATATAATTCTCTCGCTCTCTCTCTCTCATACACAAAGCTTTTTGCTTTCATATTATTTCATATTATTCCAGTAGGTGTTTTGCTATTTCTACTGGAATTAAGTCAGAACCACCTCGCATTAATTGTAAGGTCTATTTGTCCAGTGTATTTATGTAAAACAACATTTGTTTGTTACGGTACCGGTACATGCTTAACCATCCAAATAAAGTGATTTGTTTGTTTACATTTAGCATATAGGCCTAGCCTATTTAAGCTAGGCCCACAAGACCACTATAGGCCTACTATATTAATCTTAGGAAAGGTCTGAGTTCGGCATAGCCTTGAACTTGGAAGGGGGCTTCTTTCCTTCTTAAACCCCTTTCAATCAGATAACAACAATTGGTGTGATACTTGATTTACCTCCAGACGATTTCACTCACCTTATAAAGTATAGATAGGAGTTACAGTTAAGCTATATTTCCTCTTAGTTATTGTGATATTCTTCCTAAGTATACATATAACGCATAATATATATATATATATAAGGGTACCGGTATATATACTGTATATACCATAGACCCTGGTATATACCGTATATACTGTATATGTAGTGCAGTAGTACCGAAAGTGTACATATAAGCCTAATGTATGTAAGTAGGATACCGGTAGCCTATCTCTTCTACAGTACAAAGATCACATCCACCACCACCACCACTAGCCCTCACTCTCATCATACCGGTAACTATTCTATATTAAAACCATAAATACTAATAATAAAACTACCACTACCACTCACTACAACCACTACCACCTATAATAATAAAACTACCACTACCACTCACTAAAACCACTACCACTCACTACAACTACAACCACCAATAATAATACAACTACCACTACCACCAATAATAAAACTACTACAACTACCACTCACTACAACCACTAGTCCAGTACCACAACTAGCCTACCACAACCACGCCCAACACCACACCATAGCTACCATCACACCCCTATCAGTTAATTACTCCCCCTCCCTCCCTATGTAAGAGTGCAAGCGTGACAAGAGTGTATGATGCCCCCCCCCCCCCCTAGCTCTCTCTCTCTCTCTCTCTCTCTCTCTCTCTCTCTCTCTCTCTCTCTCTCTGAAATTCTTAATGGGTTTGACAATATGGCATTAGGCTATAGCAAAATGTTTAGCCTCAATATAAATAGGCCTACAACACGTAACTATGGCTGGAAATTATAATTGAAAAGGTTCAGCACTAATAGGCTATATGTGGACACTTTTCTGTTCTACCTGTAACAAACTTCCCTCCGAAGTTGTAAACAGTTCTTCAGTTGAGCAGTTAAGAAGAGAGTATATAATATTTTGCTAACTCTGTAATGAGTGTAGTGCACTAAACAGTTTCTCTCCTTCCACTTGGAGTATCTCCTCGGAATGGACCGTAAGGTCTCCGAGACACTAACTATTCCTTGTAACTCTCCCTCCCTGACCTCCTTTCCAAATCGAGTTAATTTAATTTCCTACCCACCCAAGCGTTTTATGTCCTCTATCCCATTACCCTATCCCACACGGAAAAAGAGTTTAATACGAGTAAATAATATCAAATTGGGTATATTCAGTTATGATCTTACCCTATCCTATATTGAAAACAAAAAAAAAGTATAATAAATATATATTTTAAGGGTACCAGTATATTGGAAGTTATTTTTCTATTTTATTAAACATTGTAGCCTGTACCTAACGTAAAAGGGTATAATACCGGTATGGGTTAATAAGATCAATTTAGTATAGCCTACTGATGGTGATTCCTCTATCCTAATATCCTAGCCTACAATATACAAAGGTATAATAAGCGAAAATGTGATCATGTTGGGTATAGTGATAGTGATTTCTATATCTTATTATCGTAGCCTAGGCCTATATTACCAAAACAATAAAAGACACACATAATAAGGGAAACTAAATTATAATTGGGTACCGGTATATTAGTGTGTGTGTGTGTGTGTGTGTGTGTGTGTGTGTGTGTGTGTGTGTGTGTGTGTGTGTGTGTGTGTGTGTGTGTGTGTGTGTGTGTGTGTTACTCAGTTACTTGTTCGTCAAGGGGAATCCACGCAATGCGAGCTAAGCTCATTATTATCGCGCCTCCTTAACTGGGAATGTATTGCGTGAAATGCATGTTAAGTGTTTTATGTACTGTTGGAATGGCTGTGGATGTGTGTGTAGTCTGTATTTAGCCAATTGGCGACATCGGAAACGAAGGCTTAGGGTGGATCTGTATGGTACCATTCTCACTATAGACGGTACCGTCTCGCCCGAAGGCTTAGGTAGCCATCAGCTTAGGTGAACCATATGATACCCATCTCGCCTTGTACCATTTTTGCCAACCCCAGATGGGACGTCACAACGTCGTCCACTTATTCCAGGTACCTATTTACAGCTAGGTGAACTGAGGCTAACACATGAAAGGAGACAAGCCCAATTTGTCTCCGCCCGGCCGGGGATTGAACCCCCGACCCCTCGTGTGTGAGACGAGAGCTCTACCTACTAGGCTACGGGTTGTGTGTGTGTGTGTGTGTGTGTGTGTGTGTGTGTGTGTGTGTGTGTGTGTGTGTGTGTGTGTGAGAGATGTGGGTGGTTAGATGTACGGTAGCCTATATACAGTAGATAGGTAGATAGATCAATAGATATATATTGTTATAGCCTTTTATAAATACCCTGTTTCGATATTTTTTTTTTTTTTTTTTTTGACACTGTATTATTCCACAATTTTTTTTTTCTACAGCATTTATAGAATTCCGTCACGTAATGTAAAATGTTTCACTCAAACATTAATTCTATCTCCAGGCAAATCACTGCAGCATATTATCATATATATTTTTTTTTTTTTTTCAGTAGCTTGGGGGAGAGGCTATATGATATATATAGACTAGTTATAAATGTCATCGCCTTCATATTTTGCAATTATTTGTCTTTATATTATATGTATTCATTGTCGATAGTATCAATTGCTTGCTTTTGCGATTTCCTTAGTTTATTTGTGCGATAAATGTAGGTTATTTGTAGGGTAGTTATTGATAGGGGTCACTTGAGACATGCTATGCTTACAGGTACCTACCCGATAGCACTATCGTTAGTGAGTGCTGTACTGTATTTTATATATTATTTTGTAATAGTATAGATATCTTATCAATATTTGTATTTTGTACTATTGTTAATGTCTTGTCATTTTGCAAATTTGATTTTAAATAATATTTTGACATTTAACATGTAGTTTCTTTATTCATGCAGAGTTTAGTAAAATTTACCAGAACGTCCCGGACTTCCCAAACTTGACTAGTTCCTTTAACGTGACGATAGTGCATTGTTATATGTGCGATTGGTTTGCTTGGGAAACAGATTAACTTGCTCATGTAGTAATGTACACCCTGTGTGGTGGATAGTGTTCTATTTAATAATTTTCATTTTAGTAAGCGTTGTTTCCACATAGCGATTTTGATAATTTAATTTGACTTTATATTGTCCTTGTCCCAATTTTGGTTTGTTTAGTTTGCAAGTTTTACATTTTAATATCACATTGATATTAACTTTGTTTTTAAATTATAGCACACACACAATTATATATATATATATATATATATATATATATATATATATATATATATATATATATATATACCCGGTATATATATATATACCTGGTATACTGTATATACCGTATATATATATATTACAATAATCAGTTCTTCAGAGCTTTCTCCTCCCTTACGGAAAGTGGGGGCACCCCCCTTTCAACACACTCCCATCCCTATTCTGTCCAACTCTCTAAACCAACAATGAACCGATTTTCCCAGTCTTCCTTCTACTCAACAATTAAGCTTTGGAACTCTCTCCCTCAATCTGTTTTCCCTCAACTACAACTTAAACTGCTTCCAGCTCCGTATGTTCAGGCATTTTGACAATAACGTAGGCTACCGGTACTGTATATATTTTGAATTAGGCTCTCGGTCACTCTTTCAACTTTGGGGGAGACACTTGTTACAGGCAGCTTTGCCTCTTGTATCCTTCTCTCATATACAAAAACAATGCAATTCTCTCGATTCTTGTTATACACTTAAATCCCGGATTAAAAAGATACCGGTAGTCGTATATAAAATGATTGGTTTTATTGAATTATTGATGATTTAGCCTACTTATCTACCCTTATACTGCATTACCCGCGTCTATTATGTTGTCCTATATACCGTACCGTAGTAAAGGGGTTAAGGGAGCCCACCTCGCTTTTTTCTTTTTTCTCTCTTTGGCTTGTGTCCATTCGGCCCCATTCAGCCTACTGTTTTAAGACGTTTACCCCCATCCAGGTGTCAATATTTTCCTGGCGAGCGGTAGCGAGCCACCACATATAAATGTTTGTTTTGACAGCAAGATAAATTTGTAATTTTTCGATAGAAAAATTTCTCCGGCGAAGCCGGATTTCTCCATACAATGCTGGCTCGCTATCGCTCGCCAGGAAGAAATTAACAACTGGATGGGGATAAAAGTCTTAAAACAGTTGGCTGAATGGGGCCGAATGGATACAAGCCAGAGAAAGAGACAAAAAAACACTCTTAAGCAGAACCCATCCATCCATTTCAGTTTCCCCCCCCCCCCCTCTCAGTAATCATTGTACCGGTAGTATCTATTGTTGGCACGAGTTACCGGTACTGCAGGAAGACAGTTAACCTAGTTCTCTGTTAACCCCTTCAACTCCCTGCGGTAGGATTAGTTAGGCTTTAACCCTTTCAATACACTGTAAACTGTATAAGGGTATAACAAGTTCCGGTACTGTATATAAAATTTAGCGGTAGCGGTACCCTTGATTATTAAATAAACCCATATATGCAATACCTTTTTTAATATATATATTGTATATACCGGTATATATATATATATATATATACCGGTATATATATATATATATATATATATATATATATATATATATATATATATATATATATATATATATATACCGTATATATATATATATATCTATATATATATATATATATATATATATATATATATATATATATATATATATAGTATATATATATATATATATATAATTATATTATATATTTATATATATACCGGTACTGTATAATCAGTATGTGTGTGTGTGTGTGTGTGTGTGTGTGTGTGTGTGTGTGTGTGTGTGTGTGTGTGTGAACAAAAAAATATCCCCTTAATCCCCCACTAGCCTATGCACCAATACATAATCCATTTTTCAATACGGCACGGATATTTGATGGCAAGGCTTTTTGTAAAACACGGTCAATGTTTCGATGCTGAGGGAGTTTGGTGACGTGATTAATTTTATCTTGTCAATTTTTACGGGCAAATGTAGTCGGTCAGCTTCAAGATATTTATAAGTTCTATCAGCAGTAAACTACCTAACATAATCTACCGATCTAGTTTCTGATGCCAATGTGAAAGAACCTCAAAATAGTACGAAAACAAAATAGCTGGTCGAAAATTGCCGGAAAAAGTGCTTATGTTATTCGAGTTTGGTTAGAATGGCAGGCGTTTTTCGGAGACATTCGCTGTTTAGTACCGTATATCGACTGAATTTTACTAATCTCCGATAATAGGCACCGCTAAACTACTGGAAAATCTATAATATTGTTTTCCTTTTTACCTCGGCTATTTTTACACGATTGAATTAAGCTATGGATAATGGAAGGGTCTATTACAAATGAAGTAGGGATCACAACTTAGCTGTACCATATAAGATCATCAATATTCACCAGAATAAAATGAACAATAGGTAGGCCTACTCTCGGACACCATAGTCCCTAGCCCACTTATAATAATTTGTGGACCCCCCATGTTTTTTCTTAATGCAATCAGGCCTATAACTATCTGGATTTTTTTTTTTTTTTTTTTTAGATAGACCTTGCTTTTCAATAAACAGTATATATAATCTGTAGTTGATGTAGGCTATAGATAATTACCGATATATTCATAAGTTTATGTCCAGAGATAGGCCTATACTGGTACTGGTTCTTCATAATTATAAGTACCGTACCGGTACCGGTAAGTGAAGTCCAGGAAAATGTATGAGTGGGCTAGAGCAGAGTGTCAATCCACAAAATATGAATTGTGTTATCATTATGGTTTATTATTTTATCATTATAGCGCGACGGAGCGGCGAAGGCGCGAGCTCTAGAGGGGTCCGGTAAAGTAGCCTAACCAGTAAAGTTTTCCCCTGCCATACCAGCCCCTTTAACAAGGCCGTCTGGTTAGATGTGGGTAACCTTGGCCTAGAACCACAACTACCTATCCTGAGGGGGTATCCTCTGCACATGCCACTAGATCGGTTTAACCCTTTCATGCACCGTGGGTTACGGTACCCTTTAGTATTTAGGAATAGGATTTTCTTAATTCTCATAATTACCTCTTCTCTCGCTAAAACACAACTGCAGAGGTTGCAGTACCGTAACTACTAAAAGGTTTCGAAACACCCCTGATGGTCACAAGGCTTTAAAGTATCACAGAAAGGGTTCAAATCGCGAAAGGATTAACATGTATATGTTGCACTCTATGGAGAGGTTCAACCCTTTCGGTAGCTATACAATGATGCTATATAATCCGGATATTTTCTCCTTGTTAATTCTATACCGGTACCTGATATTTACTTTACGGACGTTCGCTTAGCCTAATCAGTTCAAGGCTTCAAAAAGTACGGAAATTACTGAGCGCGACTGTACCTGAGGCAGCAAGGGTCCTTATCTCACACAGTTCATCGCGGCAGATAACGAGTGCGGATAGGATTGTAATAACTAGTGCCGATAGGATTGTACGCCGATAGAATAACACTACCGGTACCGGTACAGTACTATAATAATGTTTTTTTTTTTTTTTTTGACGGACTCGAGGTACGGTAACCTTGACATTAGCCTATCATAAGATTAATTTTACCTCAGCCTGTTTTACCCATAGACTAATCATTACCGGTATGCCGAGTCTAGAAATCCCGATTGCAGGTACCGGTAACCTAGCATAGGCTATACCGGTACCCTGTTCCAAGTAGGTAGGCCAGAAATCGTAAACCCTATCGTCTGTAACTCAAAAAAGGCTAGAGCAAATGGGCTGTAAATGTCCACACCTACGGTACTCCCAGGCTGACCCTTCCCAAATGGTAGAAACTAAGAAACATACGCTCGATTATTCTAGTCGTTTGTGAAATACAGAGGTTAATGTTCAAGAGTTTTGGCCTACTTATTTAGAACAGGGTAGGCTATAAAAGTTGACCTCTCATGACTTCCAAGGGGCTACTCCTCACCTAATCTTGCAGCTGACCTAGATTACGCTCTTGCATATGAGGTCATGAAGTGAATATCAGGTCAGGTGAAGGTACTGAGGGATGAGCCTTTACAACGGCACACCTTGTACCGGTATTTACTTTTCGAAGTGTTGAGAAGGGAGAAGGGGTGTTTTTCTGTAACAAGTGTCCCCTCCAAAGGTGAGAATGATAGAGATCCAAATTCAAGTCAAAATGTCTGGACACACGGAGCTTGAAGCAGTCTAAGTCATAGGATGAGGGAACGACAGATTGAGGGAGAGAGTTCCAAAGCTTACTTGTTGAGTAGAAGAAAGACTGGGAAAATCGGTTCACTCTTGGGTAAGAGGACGTACTGTGCGTTTTAACCCCTTCAGAACCGGAGACGTCTTTTTATATTTTATTTTAGCTATATTCAGACGATTTTGTGCAGTTTGAGAAGGATATGACTTCGTAAAAAGGGTTAAGTGAGATTGTTCGAAGCCTCTTAATTGCTAGAGGCCCTTTTTAAACTGAATAAAATTGCCTGTTAATTGTAAACTGAATAACACTGTCGAACAGTAGCCAGAATGAAGTAAAATGGACGGCACCGGTACCGAAAGGGTTAATGTCGCTGCACAAGTATTTTCTCGCAATATTTCGAGATATTTTGGTACCGGTACTGGAATCGCCAATTAGATTGAAGGTAGATTATATTAGGCGGCTGAATTTTGATAAAGCGTAATTTTGGAAGCTGCCAGACCATAATTGGCCGAGATAATTGGCGAAAAAGGGCTCATGTGACGCCGGGATAAAAAAAAAAGGGGGGGGAGGGGGGTAAACCCCTTTCTCCCTCATGTTTAGTCCCATTGCTTTTGAGATTGTAAGATGTTCGCCCCATTAGTTTGGCTATTTTAAGATGCTGGTGCATGAAATAGGCCTAATCTACTTTTAATTTAGTTGCCTACTCAAATGAGCAAACCCAAAAAGATAATATTCAAGGACACTACATCCGCCTTATTAGAAACAATTTATTAGGGAAAATAGGCACCAACAGATTCGCCATATAGTCCGCATGGAGGATTTTCGTTATTGACAAATTGAAAAAATACCCTTTTCACAGAAAAATACACCAAAAATCTGTCAATGATGTCTAATAGCGGGGGTGTGGGGGGGGGGGGCAACCCCCACCCATAATACTAGGATAGGTTAAGTAAGGTTGTTAGGTTAGGCTAATGTCCTTTCAAAGGGGTATTGGCTAGTAAACACTAGGATAGCTTATACCCGGTCAGAGGTAAGAAGAAGAAGAGTCCTGATGTAGTCTCCTTGAATGCTACCCCCAAAAATACCGGTATTGCGAAAAACAAACTTGCTTATCGAAAATTGCCGGAAACAGCGATCCCGTGACCCTGCTTTATATTGTAAATTATATTTATCTCCGCCTACGAAGTTTTTAACGAAGTTGGACAGAGGTTATGCTTTTGCCTCCGGTTGTCAGTCTGTTTATTTGTTTGTCTGTAAATAATATACGGTATATAATATATCTAAAAAAAATATAAAACCCGATTTTCACGAAATTTGGTGGGCAGGTAGGAAATGCGCCAAGGAACATTTGTTCGGTAGAGCGCATACCTCCGCCAGCGTAGGCAGAGGTATGCGCTCTCCCGAGTGCCCATCTAGTTTCTACCTGAAAATACGCCTACCAGTGTTGTGCAAACCTTGTAGTATGAAAGTGTACAGGGTCAGCCACCTTGGTCAAGGAGAATGGGGCGCCAAAGGTTATAAAGGCGAGATCATACGAGCGGTTTTCCACAAGTTTGTTTACAGTTATAGAAGTTATTTTCGAGGGTCTGTCCTAGAAGCAATTGTGTTGGAATATTTGCATCCATATGAGAAGAAATACAAAAAAAATACAATAAAATAAATACCGGTACCGTTATATAAAATAACATGAAGTACCGGTACGGTAGTATTGTTTTGGCTAATGTATTACTTCCAGACATAATTTGAACTATAAACTATAATTTTAGCCTTACATAATATAATAATAAAGACTAGGCTACACAATAATGGACTCTGCTTTCGTTTGACAACCTGCCTAGAGGTCCTTCCTAAGACCTAAACTTAACCCTTTCAGTTATCAGTATTTGAGGATGTGTAACAACAAATGCGTTTATTGTGTTCTTGCTTGATATCATTTTACAATAGTAGGCTATGCATTTTGGAAAGGACCTCTTGAAATGTAAGGGTAAAGCAACATCTCAATGATACCTCTGATTTCCACCGAGCATTACAAAGCTGAATAAAATAGTTTCCCCGAGGAGGTAATCAAATCGAAATTATATTTAGAATCAAAGCAAAATAACACCATCGTATTTATTTACATAGGCTATTTGAATTGAGCTTATTTTACCTTTTTTAAGCCCAAAGTTGCCATACTGGAATTGCCTATAATAATTGGCAGTAAAAGTTCCCGTGTGACTCAGAACCCCCCCCCCCCACACACACACACACACACACATTCAAGTTGCCAGCCTAGATAGTAGAATTGCCTATAATAATTGGCAGTAAAAGTTCCCGTGTGACTCAGACCCCCCCCACCCCCACCCCTCCACACACACATTCAAGTTGCCAGCCTAGATAGTAGAATTGCCTAAAATAATTGGCAGTAAAAGTTCCCGCGTGACTCAGACCCCCCTCCCCCCCCCCCCCCCCACACACACACACATTCAAGTTGCCAGCCTAGATAATAGAATTGCCTAAATTAATTGGCAGTAAAAGTTCCCAAGTGAATCAACCCCCCTCCCCCCTTCTTCCCACGACAGAAGACGTTGCGAAAACTTTCTGGTTTGAACCGCAATAGATTAGGCTACTGAGAAATAAATCTAGTTAGATCAATAGTAAATAAATAAATGTATTGAGGTGAGATCAGGCAGGTGTTCTGTGACCTATTCTTGGGCAGGTGCAGAAGAGTGAAGAGAGAGAGAGAGAGAGAGAGAGAGAGAGAGAGAGAGAGAGAGAGAGAGAGAGAGAGAGAGAGAGAGAGAGAGAGAGAGAGAGAGAGATTGTGTGTGTGTGTGAGAATGAGAATGAGTGTGAGTGAGGCAGAGAGTGAGACAGAGAGAGTGAATGTGAGTGAGAGAAAGAAAGAGAAAGAGAGCGAGAAAGTAAGTGAGTGAGTGTGTGTTAACCAATGGGCCCCATTCAGGAAATAATTTAAAGATCCCCCCCCCCCCCCCAACGTTTTAACCCCTTCTGTACCAGCGACGTCTTTTTAATGATATTCAACCTTGTTTAGACAATTGTGTGCGGTTTAAGAAGGATCTATGGTACGGTAGAAACAAGGGTTAAGTGAGATAAGGGAGATATTAAGGGAGGCCCCTTTTGAGCAAAATAAAGTCGTTAGCATAAAGTTAAATTACGCCATTGGTACTGAATGGGTTAAAATAGCCCTCTTAAAATATAGCTTATATAAATATAGCCTAATATATAAAATCATAAATATATACCGGTATGTTGGTGTGAGACTCTAGCAAGTGTTCGGCAGGTGTTCTATGACGTAGGGGGTAGCATTCAAGGAGACTACTGCAGGACTCTTCTTCTTCTTACCTCTGACCGGGTATAGGCTATCCTAGTGTTTACTACCCTATACCCCTTTGAAAGGACATTAGCCTAACATAACAACCTTACCTAACCTAGCCTAGTATTATAGGTGGGGGCTGCCGCCCCCACACCCCCGCTTTGACTTAGATTTTTGGTGTATTTGTCTGTGAAGTGGGTATTTTTCAATTTGTTGATAACGAAAATCCTCCATGCGGACTATATGGAGAAAACTATGGCGAATCTATTGGTGCCTATTTTCCCTAATAAATTGTTTCTCATAACGTCGCACTAGTGTCCTTGAATATTATCCTTATATCAACCTTGCTTGCTTAACCCTTTGAAGATTATGACGCAATTGGACATTCTAGCTATCATTAGACGATTTTACAGTTTAGGAAGGATGTGAGAATTATAAGGGTGAAGACTATCTCAATCGACCCTCTGACTTCCATGATATTCCCTATAATTATCATTAATTCATATCAGAAGTGCCGGTATGGTAATTCGGAGATATAATGGAATTCCTCTTGTGTCTGGTCACGCACATGCATACCACTCCGTATATTTTAGCCAACACACAACACAAAAGAGGGTGTCAAAGAACATTGTAAGTCAATATTACTGTATAGGCCTATGTAGAGATAAAATTATGGCATTATGTGCAATTTATATCTTTGGAAGTGATAATAGTCAAATATAGGCTAGGCTATGTTAATTATATGTATTACTTATATAGGCTATATTGCATTACTTCTTATAGGCTACACAAATTGCCCCGGTTTGACACCCTAAATAAATAAAATAAATAGCCTATGAACCTGTATTTATGGCAAACAAGCCTGCAAACAACATCGATCGTTAATATTATATAGTAGGCATACGTTTGTTAAAATTCTAGAAAACAGGTAATTTTGTTATGCACGGATTAAATTTGTTAGCCAAATTTGTAGGATATAGCCTACAGTGTCTTGTATAGGCCTATCGATAATATCATGCTAAAGCTGCATTAGCCTAATTTTTTTCTTCTATTAACACAGTGAGTTTTGAAAGTAACGTATTTCCAGAATGAGTTTAAATAAAGTAACACCACTATAACAGTACAACTATTTGTAGACAGTCGACATCATGACATGATCTAGCACTCTTATTTTATTCACTAGTCATAGTGAGAAAATACTGATATTCCTCCTAAGCTACTATTCATGTTGCCTCACATTACGCAGCACTAACCAATTTAAATATAGCCTAGGCTAAACAACCCAAAAAAAAAAAAAAAAAAAACGTATGCGGTGTCGAGTTGGCTCATTTACGAAATAACATTAATTTGATCATTCCCTGCTCACTGTCATAGTAAATAGGCCTAAACAAATATGATTATATGAAGATAAGATATAGGCCTATAATCAATAATAGGCCTAGACCTGTTCTTCTTAGTACACAACACTGAAAGCTTTGAAATTAATTTAGGCCTAATCATTGCTCGAGTCCACAATCACCAGTGGAGGAATTGTAAATGTCCTGTTCACAAACAAGCGCTTGTTGTAGGCTAGCTCAGCTGCTCAGGACACTTGGGCTAGGCTAGCTAGCCTATATCACATATCAGAGTAGATTAATAGATACATAGGCCTATATGGAGTTGATTAATAATGCAAGAAATTTTGGTATTACACATCACTTGGCCCTGGCACTATTATACGTACAGCTGCAGTGCCGATATCACTTGCATATCAACTATAAATAACTGGCACTAGGCTATTACAGCTGTTACCCATAGCCCAACTGTTGCCCCTCATGTTTCATAGCAAGTACGGTATAGTCTAATAAACATTGTAATATAACTTAATATTTATCTTATTGCACGTCACACTACACTGACGGTATTCAAAGTAAGAAAACACAAGTTACACTGACACTTAAGAGCCTAATGCCACTTGTGCTGTTTTCACTTGTACACGAACTGACGGGCATTCGCATCAACAATTCACTCGTAGATCACTTGGAAAATAAATATAGTGATACAATTAAAGACATTCCACTAGGCTAATAACACAACACTGACAGTTCACAAAGTTAAGGAAAACTAGAACGTTCCAGTGGTGTAGATTACACTCGCATACGAACACACCAACACTCGTATCTCCACCTCGCCATAAGTAGCTAAAGGTGGGTGTTTACTTAACGACATTAGTAACTTAATTATACTGTTATGCCACTTACAACCCCGCACTATAACAGTCTCACTTCCACCAGTCTCACAGCCAAACGTCAACTGACTGGAGACAGCGTGTAGCCTCCACCGCGCGCCAGTCACAGTTGGCGGTGAGGATATTTCGCGTTCGGATTATTGCCACTGATAACCGCTCTTCCTCAAACTTTTACAACGTGTTATATATTTACTTGGGTTGATATTCTAAAGCTAGGAGGGACTTTACCGGATTGCATCTCGTGTTTATTGATCAATAGCTAATTTTAATGTCGATCAAATTGAGTTGCATGATATCTTCCTCACCTGCGATATGTGTGATGATAAATTCTTACGTCTTTTACAGCTACACAAATAACCATTCTAATTATTTACATCTAGTTGATCGTAAGGAATAAAGGAGTTTTATTTAATGCGTAGCCACCTTGCGAAGTCTAGCAGGTCGTAGTAAGTTTCCACTCTTGGGCGAAGCATTGAGGGAGAGCGGTCGATACGTTGCGGAAACAAACACGT
Source organism: Paralithodes platypus (assembly GCA_032716605.1). Lineage (NCBI taxonomy): Eukaryota > Metazoa > Arthropoda > Malacostraca > Decapoda > Lithodidae > Paralithodes > Paralithodes platypus. The sequence goes on from CM064580.1 coordinate 44,970,782, forward strand.
CGTCGTCATCGCTCGCTGTATCCCCCCTCTCTTTTCTCTCTCCCCCACTCCCTCCTCCGCCCACAAACACTCAAACACCCGCCTTACAACCTTAGAGAAGCAGCGAAGGACCTACTGTATAATTCCTTCTCGATCGGGTTCCAGTGTTGTGAACTAGTGATAGGAGATGAGCCACGCGGCAAGGGAACCCTAATTTCCGTTCGGGTATCAGACGACCCCTCCCCCGAAAGTGAGCGAAACCTTGCGATATCCCCCCCCCCCCCCCCTTACCTATCTATAGTTTAATCGCTATAAGTAGGCGCGAAATAATTACCTCTATCCTCTGTAACTCAAATAGGGCTAGAGCAAATTGGCTGTAAATTTTCAGATCAATTCCTTGACTTACTCTTCCCAAACGGTAGAAATATTAGCTCGATTACTCTGGTCGTTTTTTTAGTTACAGAGGTTAAAGGTCATGATTTTTCGCTTACTTACAGAGAATATACTATAGCTCTCCTCAACCTCTATTTCTCCATGCCTCAACCCTTTACCTACCATAAATATTCAAATGCAGACTTACCTACTTGGCTACACCCTCCCTTACCTACCTAACTCTTCCCCCTCTCCCCTTACCTACCTACAGTAGATCCCCCACCCCCCACCCCTACCCCCAATAGCTCGTCATGCTCGCTTCATTACCCAGCTGACTCACGGTGGGGCCTTTTACACATATTAAACCCCAGACATGCGACCCTATCGGCTATGTGAGAGGGTGTGTAAGGGATATATTGCAATGTTGGTGTTAACCATTCCTGTACCGGCGACGTCTTTTTATTCATACTCTAGCTATATTTAGACGATTTTCTGCAGTCTAAGAAGGATCTGTGGTAATACAAAGGGTTAAGTAAGATAGTTCGAAGCTTGTTTATTGCTAGAGGCCCTTTTGAAACTGAATAAAATCTTCTAATAGCAGCTAGACAAATATATAAAAGACGTCGGCGGTAGAGAAGGGGTTAACCTTGTATGGCGATGTGTAATGTGGTAATATGGTGTGGTATACATATTTGCCCTTAGGAGATACGATGGCGCATTTATTTTCTGTTTTCTGGCTGTTATTAGACGAATTTATTCAGATTAGGAAGGGTATATGAAAGTCAGAGGGGTAATTGAGATAGTTTTTACCCGTATGATTCCCACAGATCCGTCCTAAATTGTATAAAATCGTCTAATGATAGCCGGAATAAACTGTTAAAATGTGTCATAATCTTCAAAGAGTTGAAAGCATGACAGATATCCCCACGACATAATAACATATGTTATATTGTGGTGGGATTAAAAGTATGGACATGTATGTTATGTGATGTAGTGTGATGTAAATTCAAACAAGGCACATAACCCCAATATATTATGTTATGTTGTGATGGATATGTGATGTTAGACTAGTGTGGTGATGTGATGTTAGACAAGTGTAGTAATGTATGGTATGTGATGTTAGACAAGTGTGGTGATATGTGCTATGTTCTATGTGATGTGGTATATAGGAAGTGGTGACTCACTCTTGGTCTGCCTCTCTGGAACCTTCAAGTCTGCCCTCCAAGGATTCAGTATTTTTTTACGAGGTTTAAACTTATAGAAAAGGATTATACAGTATTGTGTGTGTTTATATATATATAAGAGAGAGAGAGAGTTACGTCATATTATAATCATATAGATACAGGTCAAATAGTCCTAAATTCTTAAATCGACCTTAAGCATTGGTGATGAACAAAATAAATTATCCTCACTATCCTACATCAGTAAAAGAAAACTACATCACACTAGAAGACAGAAGGCTCTCTCCCCACCCTCAGACAGACAGGCAAGAGAAAGGGTTGTTATGGATCCATTGTATCATCATTCTTACCATAGTTACCTAAGAACCCCCACTATGGGTGACAGATGACGGAGTGGCCACACCCCCTATTTAACCCCTTCTGTACCGCTGAGTCTCTTTATTATACTCTAGCACCTATTAAACGTTATTATTCAGTTTAGGAAGGACATCTACTATTAAAATGGCTACAGACTATCTTAAATTCTCAATTAATCCTTTTAGCTACTTTATATAATTTCTAAGCTTCATAAAATCATCTAAATGTAGCTGAAATAAAAAACCTAATACGTCGCTGATACTGAATGGGATATACATAACAATACGCTACAGCCGCTATTATGTATTGTATAGCTATAGTTCCAGGATATACCATTATAATACAGTAAGGAAATAACTCATAAAGTAACTGCACTCTCTAGAGGTATAATATTCAGTAAGTATTGAATGCACACACATAAACACACAGTGAGTGTCCCTATAAATACATTCATAATTATATATTGATATTTAAATTTCACTCTCTAGACTGGTTCGTCGTGTATCTATCGATAACTTTAAATGTGTAGTATCTTCGAAAATATGAATACTCACTTCGAAGGCCAGAGTAATATAGTCATATTTTTGTGTGACGAATATGTCCTGAAATTTATGAAAACATTTTTTGAAACACCCTGCAGCCTATATACCGTATATATATATATATATATATATATATATATATATATATATATATATATATATATATATATATATATATATATATATATACAGTATATTGTAGCCTACTGTTTATGGCAGTTTACCAATGCATATATATTTGGGATAGGCTTGCTTGGTTTAGTTAATATAATACAATGTAAGCTGAAATGTGTGCAATGCATGCTGTCATTGCTGAACGCTACAAACCTGTACATTTCATTTCAGCATCAACCTCCTTCCACAGACCAGCTATCACATCACGTTCCCTGTGGCTACGATCACTAGGATCGTTTATAGTATACAGTATAGTAGGGCGCTCCTGTACTAAACTTATTAAGTCTTCCCGCTGCATGATACTCCTGCTCACACCACAAAGGATTAGTTAGTTATAATAGGAACTTCAGAGGTTTTCAACCCTTCTGAATTATTAAGCCAGCACACTTTAAGTCAAGAATAGCGCCAAGAGGCCCTTTTCGAGAACCCCAGTCTCCTCAACCACAGTGGACACACAGTGACTCATGATATAAATGGCCCAGCCCTATGTGTGACTTGATGCGACTCGACTCCACGTGACTGGAAAAATAATTTTAATGACTCGACTCTTCTGGTGTGAACAGTTCACATTTTCGTTTATGTAACTAGAGTGGCGATTCGATAAGTCATGAATAGTCTTGTCTCGACTCAACTCGTTTGGTGTAAATGCAGCCTATGATGCAGCAGTGGCAGAGAGTCGCATAGTAATGCTATAATCGGTTATATTTCAGCTGAGGGTAACCTGATTTTCTTAGACACTAATTTTTCGATAATCAATAAACAAATAAGAAACTGCTGTGTTTCTGCATCAAATTATTGCCAAGTTTTCATAATCAACTCCATAATTTGCTATCAAATCTTCGTAGTAGCTGGGTAATCAACATGGGGACATAGCAATTGACCACTTGCGAGTTTCAGGCTATAAGGAAGTTGGAGCCGTGAACATCAATATTAAAGATAAATGCAATAATGATGTAGGTTTATGAATGATGATAAGCATGATCAATTTGGTTTTATGTATATATATATGTATTATGACCGTATTTTAGCTGATAATTCTGCTAAATATTGATGGCCACAGCACCAACTTCCTTATAGACCAAAACTCGCAAGTGGCCAATTAACCATCAGCTGGAAAAAAAACAAAAATAAACATACTATAGTAGTAATAGTACTTGTATATTGGGGCGGTATTGTACGGTACTGTACAGGTGTGGTCAGCCCATCATAACATCCATACCACTGACAATTTATGAAGAATGTTAGTAATGATGATATCTTGGGTCTATAGCAACTCTCTAGCCTTTGTCTGTCTCTATAATATTGTATGGGGGGAGAGGCGAGTTAGGAGTGTTCTGTTTTATTCTGATTTCGCCCAAATGATGGTTACCATTTCACGGAATTACTGATATGTTGTCGCCCAAATGATATAGTGAACTGACGCCCAAATGATGGTTACCATTTCACGGAATTACTGATATGTTGTCGCCCAAATGATATAGTGAACTGACGCCCAAATGATGGTTACCATTTCACGGAATTACTGATATGTTGTCGCCCAAATGATATAGTGAACTGACGCCCAAATGATAGAGTATCAAATCAAATATTTCGCCCAAATGAAATGCGCCCGTTCTCTCGACTTATTTTTGTTTTAACCCTTTAAGTACCAGCGACGTGTATTATATTCTATTCTAGCTATATTTAGACGATATTATGCAGCTTAGGAAGGATCTGTGGTAGTTAAACTGATTGCTTGGGATAGTTTGAAGTCTTTTTATTGATATACGTCCATCCTAAGCTGAATAAAACCGACTACTAGTTGCCAAAAGTGATGAAAAGGACGTCCCTGGTACTGAATGAGTTAGATTATTTATAGTGTATATTTGGATAGTATAGTTTGCCATTCCGCATCCTGAGTAGTATTATAGTACATAACTGTCTTGCAAAGAGATTTAATAATTTTCGGATTTTTTTTTTTATCATACAGTAATCATGGTCGCATTCTAGCGAGTCCCTGAGCTTGTATTGAAATTGACACCTATATAAGTATTTGATAGATAGATATATAGATAGATAGATAGATAGATACATACATACAAAAACAAGTAGGCCTACACGCGATAAAAACGAAGGAGACCCTATCCTCTTTGACCTAACACCACATGACCTCCTCCAGATAGACAGACAGATAGACAGATAGATAGATAGATAGATAGATGTACTGTATATGGATAAATACATAAAAACAAGTACACGCGATAATGACTTAGGAGCAGCTATCCTCTTTGACCTAACACCACCATAATGACCTCCTCTTCTAACTGGGTGAAGGTCAGGCCACTCCCTGCTTGTAGATAGTGCCAAGCCACACTCTCTCCTCCACTCAGGGTACGTAAGGTCGGTGTTCGTGGTGTGAGGGTAGCGGTTCGTAGGCTTTATGGACGGTGGGGGCTGGGGGACTGAATTATTAAGAGGGAGTCGAGTGCTGGTGGTGGTGGAGGAGGTGGAGGAGGAGGAGGAAGAGGGAAGGAGGGAAATTGGAGAGAGAGAGAGAGAGGGGGGGGGGGGGGGGGCGGCGGAAGGGGAAATTGAAAATGAGATAGTTCAAAGTAATTACAAGGAAGAGTCAGTATCCTAAAGACCTTGCGGCTCCATACCAGAGAGACACAAGTTAAACATATATACAACATACTACCTTCTCTCTTAACACTATCTGGTTCGATGTTTTGTGGGTTATTATGATATTTTGTTTGAATATTATTGAGGTTTTGCTTGCTTTTGCCATGTTCGAGTAATGTATTCTAGTTTGTCCCCTGGGCTAACAAAAACGCCTTCCCAGACTTTTGTTCAAGCTATATTATACCCACTTAGACTCCCTTCCAGCTAAATTTGTACATTTTTCAAAAGAAAAATTTGTCCGATTACTTCGACAGTATGTTACAGACACCTGAATGGGGTAAAGCATCTTATTATCATCACACTAATGGGGTGAAACGTCCTAAAATATCAAAACTAATGGATCGAAACAGGGAAGATCCAAAAAGACCCCCCCTCGGACCAAATACGTTTAAGCTACCATACTCTACTGAAGAACTAGTAGTCATAACTTCTGAATATTTTTGTCCCTGAAGATCACATCTCGTATGTAAAATGTACACATATCTTTAATTGTATGTGTAAGGGATCTGCCTTGTGTGGGCCGATCGGATTTTTGCAGACTCCCATTTTCTTATGTTCTTATGTAACAAGTGCCTCCCCCCCCCAATAAATAAATAAATAAATTAATTAATATCCATATCCCGTACACTTAAGGGGAGATCTCCACTTGAGGGATTTTTTTCTTGACCCCTTTCTCCCTCATGTTTAGCCCCATTGCTTTTGATATTATAAAACGTTTTCCCTATTAGTTTAGCGATTTTAAGAACTTTCACCCCATATTAAGACCTTTCGTGCAATTCAGGTGTCGATTTTATCCTGGCGAGCATTTTCTACCGAAAAATGTACAAATTTATCTTGAAAGGGACTCAAGGGGGTGTAATTTTAAGCTTGATGGAGGTCTAGGGAACAAACTAAATACCTCCCCTTAATCTATACATGAGGGAGAAGGGGGTCCAGAGAAAACACCTCACCAAAAAACAAAACAAAACAAAAACAGCACAGCGTATTTCCGGAAGTGTTATAGAGCGGAAGGATTATTTATTGAAGGGGAGATGTCACTTTGCTAGACCCCCTTCTCCCTCATGTTTAACCCCATTTTTTTTGAGATTATAAGACGTTCGCCCCATTACTTTGTCGATTTTAGACCTTTCGTCCAATTTCTTTATCGAAATCAAGACTGTTCGTGCCATTTAGGTATCTATTTTTTCCTGGCGAGCGATAGCGAGCCTGTGGTTTAAGAGGAACCAGCCTTCGGCCAGGAAAATTTTCTGCCGAAAAATTTATGAACTTATATTGAAGGGGGGTCTTGGGGATGTTTTTAAAGCTTGATAGAGTTATAGGGAGCAAACTAAAATCCTCCCTTTATAATAGGGGATGAGTTAATTTCTCGCTAGCTTTAAACAAACATTATAAGACCCTTAACTCCTGTACCGGCGTCGTATTGTTTTGTATTTTAATCTAGCTGTATTTAGACGATTTTGTGCATCTTAAGGGGAGGTTCTTAGTTTGTTCCCTAGACTTCCACCAAGCTTAAAATGACACCCCCTGGACCCCCTTTCAAGATATATTTGTAAATTTTTCGGTAGAAAAATTTCCCGGCCGGAGGCCGGTTCCTCTTAAATTACAGGCTCGCTATCGCTCGCCAGGAAAAAATTGACACTTGAATAGCGCGAAAGGTCTAAAAATTTACATAAATGGGGTGAAAGTTCTTAAAATCGCCAAACTAATGGAGCGAACATCTTAAAATCTCAAAAGCAATGGGGCTAAACATGAGGGAGAAATGGGTCCAGAAAAAAAATCCCTCAAGTGGAAATCTCCCCTTAAGAAGGATCTTGTGGTATAGTAAATAGGGTTAATCAAGATGGTTCGAAGCCTGTTGACTACTGGAAGCCGTTCTTAAACTGAAGAAAATCGTCTATTGGTAACCAGCATAAAATTAAAAGGACAGAAGTACCAGGGACGTCCTTTCCATCATATTCTGGCAACTATTAGACGATTGTATTCAGCTTAGGAAGGACCTCTAGCAATAATATGGCTTCAAACTATCTTTACCAACTCTTTTAACTGCCACAGATCCTTCCTAAGGTGCATAATATCTAAAATAAAATATAACACATGTCGCTGGTACTCAAAGGGTTAACATTGGTATGGGCTGATAGTTAGACAGATACTCAGACCACACAGACCTTGGGGTTGTTGTCTGAGTGGTCCGGCCTTAATACGTATAAATTGAATTACTATCGACCACCTCCCTTGGTAAAGAGAGAGAGAGAGAGGGGATGATTGAAAAAGGAATGACGGGAGAGGGAGAGGGAGAGATTGAAGGTGAAGCAATGAAGGGAAAGAAATGGCGCGAAATAAAAGTGCGCGAATGCCGAAATAGTAAAGGGAAAGAAATAGCGCGAGATGAAAGTGCGCGAATGCCGATTATCTTCAAACATATTGATAATGTGGATAGTCAATTTACCACCTTTCAAGTAAACAGTAGGAGGAACTATCAGACTAACTATTCACACTAAGAGAGAGAGAGAGAGTATACATATAATTTTATTATAATTAACATCGTTCTTAACACCAACCCCAAAAATGAAATTAATGATAGCATGTGATTCTCCCAGGATTCGAACATAGGATATCTCATACAGAACTTACACGGCTCTAACCATTACACCATCAAGACACTAGAATAACGTGAAGATGGTTAAACTAACAGATATACGAGTATGTGATGATGGAGATGGTGGTGGTGAAAGTCCTGGTGAAGGTAATCTGACGAGGTGTACCACAATGACACAACTAGATGTTTGTGGATGACTAACTGTTGTGTGTGTGTGTGTGTGTGTGTAACTGTGTGTAACTGTGTGTGTGTGTATGTATGTAACTGTGTGTGTGTGTCTGTGTGTGTGTATGACTAACTGGTGTGTGAGGAAAGCATCTGGTCGGCTGTTACACATCCCACCATATTACAGAGTTGTTATTACGCAGGTATGTTAAATCAGTCTTTCCCTCTTCCTATGACTTAAATTGCTTCAAACTCCGTGTGTCCAGGCAGTTTAGCTCGAACGTCCCTTGATTTTGGCCCTGTCACTCTTTCAACTCTGGGGGAGGCACTCGCTGCAGACAGTTATGCCTTTTGTCTCCCTCATTCACATAGAAAAACAAAATGAGTCAAGCTAATTAATCTGGCAAAGAAGCCCCTCCCCCATTCCAATCATCGCAAAGGATCCATGCAACCCAACCAAATGATTGGCTGGTGAGGGGGGAAGTGTATCGATAGAGATAGGATAACATGTAATATTATGTAATATGTAATATTATGTAATATGTAATATATGTAATATAATATGTAATACATTGCATATTGAAAAGGAAATATAAATATTTGTCCAAATATTTACAGTTGAACACTTGTATTAGGTAGATACTTACGACGATGATGTTTTCTAAATATAATGTCTCTTAGTATCTGATATATCAAACTTTAAGGGAGCCTACCTCGCTTTTGTTTTATCTTTCTCTCCCTCTCTCTTTAGCTTGTATTCATTCGGCCCCATTCAGCCTACTGTTTTAAGACGTTTACCCCCATCCAGGTGTCAATATTTTCCTGGCGAGCGGTAGCGAGCCAGCATATATATTTTTTTGTTTTGACAGCAAGCTAAATTTGTAAATTTTTCGATAGAAAAATGTTTCCGGCGAAGCCGGATTTCTCCATACAATGTTGGCTCGCTATCGCTCGCCAGGAAGAAATCAACACCTGGATGGGGATAAATGTCTTAAAACAGTTGGCTGAATGGGGCCGAATGGATACAAGCCAGGAAAGGGAGAAAAGGAGAGAAAGAAAAAAAAAACAAAAAAAAACGGTGACCCCCCTTAATATAACCTACAATGATAGTATGTGAAGTGATAGTTATAGAGGCTATAACACGCACTAACACAGAACAATAGAAAGGGGGGAGGGTGTTGATAGGTCAGATTAGGTCAAAAAGTTACATTGCAAAGGTCACAGGGACAATTGCCAAGCTTATGATACTTGTTGATGATGATGAAACGTGTGTGAGATAAATAGATATATGCATAGATAATGAGATAGATAGATAAATAGATAGATAATTAGATAGAGAGAGAGAGAGAGAGAGTCAAAATAGTAATAGATAGAGAGAGAGAGTCAAAATATAGATAGATAGATAAATAGATAGATAGATAGATAGAGTCAAAATATTACTATCACGGTATTTTAGCTGTATTATACTTTAGGTTTACTCTACTCAAGGCCGTATAATTAACTCTTAACCCCTTCAGCACGATGACGCCTTTTTACCTTTTATGCTGGCTGAAACTAGACGATTTTATGAAGCTTAAGAAGGACCTATGTCACAAAGAGGGTTTATTGAGAGATCGTATTTACCCCTTGGATTCCTAGAGTTAGATTCCAAGTTAAGGGGGCCCACCTCGCCTGTTTTTTTCTCTTTCTCTCCCTCTCTCTTTGGCTTGTATCCATTCGGCCCCATTCAGCCTACTGTTTTAAGACATTTACCCCACATCCAAGTGTCAATAATTTCCACGAGCCAGCATATATATTTTTTGTTTTCATAGCAAGCTAAATTTGTACATTTTTCGATAGAAAAATTTCTCCGGCGAAGCCGGATTTCTCCATACAATGCTGGATCGCTATCGCTCGCCAGGAAGAAATCGACACCTGGATGGGGATAAACGTCTTAAGACAGTTGGCTGAATGGGGCCGAATGGATACAGGCCAGGGAAAGAAAGAAAAGGAGAGAAAGAGAAAACAAAAACTGGTGACCCCCCTTAAAGCTAATAGTGTAATGGTACCCAGGATATGATGAGAAATACGTTATCGTGCTAATGGGATTAATACGTTAGGCTTGTAAGTTTATGACCGTCAAGATTACAAAATATTGTTGACAATTGTGCTGCCTACCCTGACAACGTAAAAACAACGAATATTTTTAACAGTGAGGACAATTTTAAAACAACGATGCAATAAAAGGAAGAAGAAAAGAGGGGAAGACAATAAAATCAGTCTAGGATGTAGCATGACGGAATTCGAGGCCGAGAGAGAGAGAGAGAGAGAGAGAGAGAGAGAGAGAGAGAGAGAGAGAGAGAGAGAGAGAGAGAGAGAGAGAAAGATATAGATCGATAGATAGATAGATAGACTAACCGATAGATTATACATACACAATACCACAGAAGCACATACACACACACACAAACACATTCACTCCACAGACACCAGTGCTAAGGGGCACACATTGCCTCAAACACATACATTGCATAAGACATCCAGAAGAACGACTTAACCTGACTTACTAACCCTTATTTACTGTCCCAGAGTGGAAGTGGGCAGACAAAAAATAAAATAAATAAATAAATATATATATATATATTATATATATTTATATATATAGCGAAAGAGAGAGAGAGCAGTAGAGTTGAACAACACAGTTTGTGGTATAAACATTACGGGAGACTGTAATAAAAGTTAGCTCGTTAGCGGCACACCAACAACTACATAACTTTATTTGTGGCAACACAGCTCACAACACCAACTTTAATCGGATACCCTTAGTCACTTAACCCTTTCATGCAACGGGGGTTGTAGAATTATCTTAATCTCATAATTACCTCTCCAAATTTAGTTTTCTGCCCACAGTTCGCTCAGAGGTTGAATCAAGTAAACTTAAGGTTTGTAAATACCCCTGATGGTCTGATGGTCATATAGGTTTAAGTATCACAGAAAGAGTGAAAATTGCGTCCATGTCCGTTAAAGGGTTAATCTCCAGAGAAAATATATATTGTAATAATATAATAATGATAATAATGATGTTGATAATCCTCATATTAGGTAATAATAATAATAATAATAATAATAATAATAAACAAACATTATAGTTATTTTTTACAAAGCGCCATATCCTTAATATATGAAGTATTATTTAACTTAATTTTACATCCTCATAGTATTGAATACTCCAATATCAACACAATATTAAATGAGTATGTGCATCCATTGAAGCTACACTGCGTACTGCGTGTGTGTGTGGTTGTGGCTGTATCACTATTTGCACGCAGAAAAACCCCCACACGCACACACTCTCACTCTCTCTCTCTCTCTCCAGTAAACAAGGTGGGCACAGGTTAATTGGTCGTGTTGTTGTTTATAAACTTTGTGGAGCCAGGGTTGTTTATTAACTTAATACAATTGTTATCAAACTGATTACTTGTTTGGGTTACTGGGCTGTCAATTACACACTTACACACATTATTTTAGTTTAGTCTTCTATTATTAGGGGTTCGTCCCCTACGGGGAACCCATATTGTAATCATTAAACCTGGGTTTTCATCCAAATTCTTCTTACGCGCCGGTTTTGACGCAATAACTCCAGAACCGCTTTTTGGATCGGGATCAAACTTTCACAAGAGGTGCGTTTTTGTATTGGGCAACTTTTGATATGCTAAACATCCGGCATAGCGGCCAAACAGGTCCGTGGCAGCTGATTTCCCGAAAAACTTGACGCCTAAATACCGTCTCTCCCACTCACAGGAAACGACTGGGCTTTGGCATGCGCACTCCCCTACTAATGCTCCGCAAATTTTATAGAGAAGGTTTTGCTTTTGCACGTGGTTTTTTTTCCGGCAATCTTGAAAAAAAATCTAATTCCACTTAAAATTCCACATCTTGAAAACTACGCCGATGATCAAAGCCATGCTTGCGTAGTTGGGTGAGGCTCGCGATTCCGAACGTTTTGATACCAACAAAATATAAATGGGTGGAATAGTTTGGCCGCAGCATTGAAAACTGTCTATTCTTAAATGACTTTAAAACCGCATTCGCTACCCACACAAAGTTTACCGTCTACAGTCTATAGGCTTCCACGCATCCCCCAGTTTTGCTTAATAACATAATCTCTTTATTATTCAGATCTATAATTTTTGTTTATTTAACTCTCTCAAAACAGTTCGAGTCCCTACGAATTCCAGCAATTATTTAGCCAACCTACCTATACATACCTACCCTACCAAATAATAATGATAAATTCAAATTTATTTTTGGTGAATGACAGAGTATTGGCTAAGGTTTTTAACAATTCCTCCCTTTGCCAAATGCTTAGTTTAATAACAATGATATGGACCTTTAAAGTTTTGGCAATTGCCCGTGTGACTCGTATTTTAACCCTCCTAAAGTGTTACCACGAAATACCGCTAGATCCTTTCTCAAAAGTCGCTAGCATGTTGCTACATAGCCAAACAATGCTAGGATAATGCTGCAATTTCTAAAGAGTTTTGGTTTGTTTGTTTTGCAAATTTTACAATGTAGTATGACTAGAATGTCTGAAATTTTCAAATTATCCCTAGTAAATGTCTCTAGATATGAAAAAATGGGTACTAAACTGAAGTAAATATAGCTCTACATCTAGCGATAATATGTAGCGCTACAACTGGCAACACTGCCTACAACCACCTTCTCATTGCCAATGATTATGCTCTGAGGTTTGTATTTGCTTATCTTATCTTGTGTATAAATGTAACCCTTACACATGTTTCTATTACATAATGACATTAAACAGGATTCATGATTTAAAATTACAAGGCTAGATATTTATCGGAAGTACATATTTACCTTCGGAAAGCTGAAATATAATGTTTACACATATGGGATAGGGAGGAGGGAGGGAGGTATAAGAGGTGGACCGATGGAAGGGAAGAGAACCCCGATATACGAGATACATAACTTCATATGCGCGTATTGATCACTTTCATGCTATTATGTATGCATACAGAAGTAACAGGACACATATGTCAAGAGTGAACACCAATAACTTAATCCATACACAGTAAAAAAGACGGAAATAATATCGTACATACGAAGTGATGGAATGGGTATGGGGGGAGTGTGTATGACAGTTCGTCGCTAGATAAGGGGTGTGTGTGCTTGTGTGATGGTCTTGTGTAGCTATGTGTGTGCTTGTTTGAGTGTTGCTTTAGGCTACGCATTAGTTATCTATCTCTCTCTTATTTATCGCTGTCTTCCTTACGATTACGACATACTGTACTAGTGCATGAGAACAGGAAATAGGGAGCCTCGCTCTCTCTCTCACAAGACTAAACGAATAGAGGCAGATCCCTTACACACCCAATCTCTCTCTGTCACTCGTTTGTTTGCACACCGGTACAAATGAGGCAGATCCCTTACAAGATGAACATGGGAATCTGCAGAGAGACAAGTGGCCCACAAAAGGCAGATCCCTTTCACATCCAACCCATTTCGTCCATATGACTATCCGATTTTATCTTGAAATTCTCTATTGTTCTTGATCCCACTATAGCACTAGGTAGCCTATTTAACATATCTACGACTCTGTTACGAGAGGCAGCCAATCTCTCTTATTTGCACACTGGTACAAAGGAGGCAGATCCTTACACATGCTACCAAGATGAAAATGGGAGTCTGCAGAGAGCCGATTGGCCCAGAAACGGCAGATTACTTTCACACCCAATCCATCTCGTCTTATCAAATTTTATGTTGAAGCTCTATTGTTATTGATCCCACTATAGCACTTGGTAGCCTATTCAACATATCGACAACTCTTTTACCAAGCGAATAGTCGAGGCAGATCCCTTACACTGCCAATCTCTTTCTCTCTCGCTCTTGTTTGTTTGCACACCGGTACAAATGAGGCAGATCCCTTACACATGCGACCAAGGTGAAAATGGGAGTCTGCAGAGAGCCAAGTGGCCCACATAAGGCAGGTCCCTTTCACACTCAACCCATCTCATAAACGTTACCTGTTATTTACACTACTTACTATACACCCATGTTATCATATACCTGCAACCAAAACACAATTGTAAGAAATAGGAACATAAGAAAATGGGAGTCTGTAGAGAGCCAATTGACACAAGACAGATCCTTTTCACACCCAACCCATCTCATAAAAACTCTCTCTAATTTATCTCTGTCTTCCTTACATTTATGACATCCTAGTCTCTCTCTCTCTCTCTCACAAATGAGAACATAAGAAAACCGGAGTCTGCAGAGAGCCGATTGGCCCACACATGTCAGATCCCTTTCACACCCAACCCATCCCACGCTCTCTCTCTCTCTCATATTTATCGCTATCTTTCTTACGTTTACGACATCCTATTCTCTCTCCATACTCCCTCTCTCCTTCACAAATGAGAAAATAAACAAAATAAGAAAACGGGAGTCTCCAGAGCCGATTGACCTACATATGGCAGATCCCTTTCACACCCAACCCATCTTGTTCTATCTAATTTCAAGTTGAAGCTCTATTGTTCTTGATCCCATTATAGCACTCAGTAGCCTATTCCACATATCTACAACTCTGTTACTAAACGGATAGAGGCAGATCCCTTTTACAGCCAATCTCTCCCTCTCTCGCTCTTGTTTGTTTGCACAATCTGCTCCTTCTGTAGTGTCTCCATGCCCGATAAGTTAAATGATCTTTTGATATCTGTGACACAGCATTTGTATCCAACACAATACCCTGCTTGCAAAACCGTCGAACCCCGGACAATGTTGCTTGCAACTTTAATTATTATTATTATTATTATTATTTTGTTTTCTACTATATTCGATTTTTATTATTACTTTGTTTTCTTGTTTTGTTTGTTATCATCATTATGTCATTACCGTGTTTTAATTATTTTGTTTTCCACTATTTTGTATATTATTATCTTGTTTTCTATTACTGTATATTATTATCTTGTTTTCTATTACTGTATATTATTATCTTGTTTTCTATTACTGTATATTATTATCTTGTTTTCTATTACTGTATATTATTATCTTGTTTTCTATTACTGTATATTATTATCTTGTTTTCTATTACTGTATATTATTATCTTGTTTTCTATTACTGTATATTATCTTGTTTTCTATTACTGTATATTATTATCTTGTTTTCTATTACTGTATATTATATTGTTTTCTATTACTGTATATTCTTTATTTGAGTAATATTGAGGAGGTAGTATTCCTGTGAGAAGTAATTTAGGCGTTACTATTTTGGTCCACCTAGTTTGTGACACTCGGCTGGGAAGTTTGTTCTAGTGTGTGTGTGTGTGTGTGCATGTGTGTGTGTCTGTGCGTGTGTGCGTGTATGTATGTGTGTGTGTGTGTGTGGACAAGCGGTGGTGTGCTTAAATGTACAAAATTGACTACATATGTAGGTTTGCAGGTACTTGAGGTTTGGGGCGACAGTAGGTTAGGTTAGGTTAAGTTTGATCTAGATAGTTTTATTTAGGTTTAAGAATCGAAAAATGTACTCGTAAGCATGCATAATTAACGTGAATACTGATACACACACCACCGCTTGGGTGTGTGTGTGTGTCTGTCTGTGTGTGTGTGTGTTTGTGTGAGTGTGTGTGTGTGTGTATGTATGTATGTGTTTCTGTGAGTGTGTGTGTGAGTGTATGTACTGTATGTGTGTATTTCTGTGAGTGTGTTTCTGTGTGTGTGTTTATGTGAGTGTGTGTGTGTGTGTGCATTGACGAATGTGATGTCATTCTATTACAGCCATTGTTAAATCTTTAAATACTGCAGGTTTGTTCTAGGTTGAATAAAATCGTATGGCTGTAATTGAAAAACAAACATGTTCACTAATTTTGTCGGTGAACTGTAGGTTACAGTATATTAAATTTACTACACTAAAGGCCTGGAATCAAGACTACAAACCTATTACTCGTTACAGACGGCTTTGCCTTTTGTCTCCTTTTACATAGAAAACAAAAATCACCTGAACCCTTTGAAGATTATGAGGCATTTTGAGTTTATTCTGACTCTCATTAGACGATTATATATAGCTTAGGAAGTATCTGTGGGAATTATGAGGGTACAGACTATCTCAATCAACCCGTTGACTTCCATTTACCCTTCCTAATCTGTAGAAAATCGTTTAAGGGGAGATGGGCCGTTTTTTTGGTCTATTAATTTATTTATTCCTCTATTTCTTAGTTTACTCGCTAGACCTCCATCAAGCTTAGAAAAACACCCCCTAAGCCCCCTTTTAAGTTAAATTTGTACATTTTTCGGTAGAAAAATGTCCCGGCCGAAGGCCGATTCCTCTTAAAATTTTAGGCTCGCTTTCGCTCGCCAGGAAAAAATCGACACCTAAATGGCACGAAATGTCTCAAAATTGACAACGAAATGAGGCGAAAAGTTTTAAAATCGTCAAACTAATGTGCCAAACGTCATAAAATCTGAAAACTAATGGGGCTAAACATGAGGAAGAAGGGTGGGACCAGAAAAACGGCCCATGTCCCCTTAACCCCTTTTGTACCGGTGCCATCCTGTTTACGGTATTCTGGCTACTATTAATTATTAAACGATTGTGTTCATGTTAATAAGGGCCTCCAGCAATGAACAGGCTTCGAACTATCTCACTTAGCCCTTTCTACTACCCCAGATCTGTCTTAAGGGGAGTTTTTTAGTGTGTTTCCTAGACTTCCATCAAGCTTGAAATTACAACCCCTTGATCCCCTTTTAAGATAAATTTGTACATTTTTCGGTAGAAAAATGTCCCGGCCGAAGGCCGGTTACTCTTTAATTACAGGCTCGCTTTCGCTCGCCAGGAAAAAATCGACACCTAAATGGGACGAAAGGTCTTAAAAGTGACATAAATGGGGTGAAAGTTCTTAAAATCGCCAAACTAATGGGGCGAACGTCTTAAAATCTCAAAAGCAATGGGGCTAAACATGAGGGAGAAAGGGGTAAAGAAAAAAAATCCCTCAAGTGGAAATCTCCCCTTAAGCTGCACAAAGGAGTCTAAATATAGCTAGAATACACTGAAAAAGACGTCGCCGGTACCGAAGGGGTTAATACTAGCTAGCAACCATAAAAGTGGCTGGCCAGTACTATGGCTGGTGAGTGTACAGTCGCGCAAATAAGTTATTTCTTGGCACCAAGTAAGTTTTGATCAGTAATTGGTATCGGCAATATCTAAGCTTCATTTCTTAATATCAAGTCAAATATACGAACATGTTGCTACACTTACCCACCCTATTCAACATCTGACAGACATTAATACAGCACAGAGCAAGCCAAACGTAATGACAGCTAAGACATGACTTATTAGCGCCACTGTACAAAGGTAAAGCCAGAGTATAGTGTAGTATGTAGTTATGCAAGTCTCAGATACCATTACATTTGACTCGCTCTGGGCTGTATTTATGTCTGCCAGATGTTGAATAGGGTGGGTAAGTCTAAGAATATAAGTGTGGATAACTCACTCGAAATGAAGACATGAAGTTTAGATATTGCCGATACCAATTATTGATCAAAACATGCCGATGTAAAGTCAGTAAAATAGGTTAGTCTAAACAGAACCAGATGCGGAAATATACTTGATCCAACCAGGCCAAGTGAGATGTCTTTCTTGGTCTAACTGGTGAAGTGACTGCCTCAAAGCCTAAGGGTTCCGAGGTCAATCCCAGCCCATGGCATATTTTCTGGTGTGTGGGGGGGGGGGGGGGGGGGGGGGGCTATTTCAGCATCTATCGAAGTTTAGGTGTGTTGGTAAAATTGTTAAGATGGTTGGAAGTAAGATCGGAGCTCCCAAACTCCTCTTAAGGGTATGGTGTAAACACTTATTCCAGCGACACATCACTTATTTGGCTGACTGTACAAAGGTAGAACCCGAGTGTAATGTAGTGTAGTGAGTGTAGTGTACTGTACTGTTATTATCTATGACACAAGATAACACACAATGCGATGAGACCCATGTGTAAATATTCTCTCACTGATAACATTGACTGATAAACACTACAGTTGCAAAGTTTCACTAGACTCAATCAATCATTCCTTCATCCTATGACCAATACCGCATTTTCCTTTACCATCATTATCTCAGATAGACTGGAAATGGTGTCGTATTTCACACCCAAATGCCATAAAAGGGTGTCCAATATCAAGCCAACTCAACCCTGCTCCTCCACAGGGTTGAGTAAGTAAACAACTGGGTTAAAGTCAAGCCGATTCGGGCTTTAAGTATATATCTGTAAGCAAGTCATCATATTTCATTGGCGAGTGTTAAAAAATTCTATCAATCTAAATGTAGTCTTAAATTAACCCAAACATACGCCAAAATAAAGATATTCACGATCATTCTAAATTGGGCTTTTGTGTATTTCCTCTTTAACAAGTAAGTGTTTATACTTATAAGAGTGTGCAAACTATAAATATGTTCTAATGTATAACTAAGAACCCCAAATATACGAAGCGTTTGTTGACGTTCTTAAAACAAAACAAAAGAACAACAGCTTGCGTACGCTTATACGATATCGGGAAAGTAATCCTTCTTTATTAAACCCTCTTAAGTAGCATATTATCATTTATTATGTAAATGTTTGTTAAACTAATGGAACTGAAATTGTGTACTTCGACTTCCAAACCAATCTGATGATCTCTGAACTTTGAAATAATTGTAATAGTTTCGAAATCTGACCTTGTTCATTATAACGGAATGAAGGTTCTTGGTACGATGTTGCCAATGTAGCTGCTACCGCTAAATCCAGCGAATCACTTACATCACTTCCATCTAGCGACATCAAGATGTGATGAATTCTAGCGATATTCAAATTAGTTTCCCTATGTTAAGGAATTGGAGAGATATTTCGATTGTTAAAGATTATTCTAGATACTTCAACATATGTTTTCTAGTGACATACAAGTTTTTAGTGTCTGGTGACTATCTAGCGATTTGTCAATGCTATTCTAGCATACATTTGTGATTTAGTTTATCTTGCATTTTTGTCTAAATTTGCCCTATTTCTCCAGAAGACTTCCTACATTGTATAATGTATTGTTCTAGTGATAATTAAATAGTATATAGGGATATTTTAAGTTGGCTGATGAATATGAAGCAGTAATATGCTGGACGATGAGAACACTGTATGTAAACATGTCTCGGATATCACTGATAATTTTTGGCATTTTCTGCCAAAAGCCCAATGGCTTATCAGTGGTGGTAACACAAAATGCAGCATTAGACTTCGTGTGTCCAGGCATGCTGACCCCAACGTCCCTTGAATTTGGCTGTGTCACTATTTTGACATATATATTTTTGTTTTGACAGCAAGCTAAATTTGTACATGTTTCGATAGAAAAATTTCTCCGGCGAAGCCGGATTTCTCCATACAATGCTGGCTCGCTATCGCTCGCCAGGAAGAAATCGACACCTGGATGGGGATACACGTCTTGGCTGAATAGGGCCGAATGGATACAAACCAGAGAAAGAGAGAAAAGGAGACACTCGTTACAGGCAGCCTACCTTTTGTCTCCTTCATACACGTATAAACAAAATAATAATTAGCATTTATTTTGTATATGATGATGATGGTGTATGATTTTTGTTCTTCTCATTTCTACTACATAACTATACCCGGTTTATTATAGGTCGGCCGGAAATGGTTACGCATAACCTCTGTAACTCACAAAGGGCTAGAGCAAATGGGCTGTGAATTCCCATACCTATTCCCTGGTTGGCCCTTCCCGAATGGTAGAAATATTAGCTCGCTCACTCCAGTCGTTTTGTTAATCCAGAGGTTAGTGGTCAAGAGTGTTGGCCTACCTATTAGAATGGACTATAATTTAACATCACACAACTTGTATTCATTTTTTTCTATGTGGAGGAGTGAGACAAAAGGCAAAATTACATGTGACGAGTGCCTCCCCCAGAGTTGAAAGAGTGACAGGGGCCCAAATCAAGTATATAATGTGTACGAGCCCAAATGCCTTACTCATTATGTAAAGTTTCCGTGCAATAATTACATCTGACTGAGAAAATAGAAGTGTGTGAATTTGTGTTTTGTCTGTGTGTGTTCGTTATTTTATGTTGTGTTTTGTGTTTTCCCTGTTATTGCTCTGTCTTGAGTCGGTCATCCCCCCCCCCCCCAAAAAAAAAGGAAGAGGGTAAAAGGAAAAGACAAACATAGGAAAAGTGGGGATTGGGCCTGAGTAAACAAATAGATAGATAGATAGACTGAGAAAATAAATATAAACAGTCAATGTGGTAAGCGTAGTATTAAGCCGCTGTCACACGAGCGATTTTTCCGTCAATTTGCCATGAGCAAGTTTGTTCTCGTTATATTTAGGGACTTGTTTGCACTGGTATCGGTAACTCGACTGAAGGGTAGAGTATGTTAGGCGGCTGAATTCTGATAAAGTGTAATATTCGAAGCTGCCAAACCATAATTGCCCGTAAAAATAACTCTAAAAACGGCTCGTGTGACTCCGCCTTTACCCAACCAAGCCTAATCTTATCGTATACACAAACCTCACTTGCCGAAGGTCATGGGAAAACAGGAAATTAGGAAAACAGAAGAAAAAATACACCATAACCTTAAAATATACATTAACCCGTTCAGTACCGCTGATATCCTTTTTAATTTTATTCTGGCAATGATTAGACGATTTTACGGGAAGGATGTAGTTTCCGGGTGTACGGTTGTCATGTTGTGTGCTCGCAGTTACGTTCCCGTCTATTTCGACGCTATATTTTCTGCTATTTTCCCAGTCATTACTACATAAATAAATAATAAGGTTAGGTTGTTTGGTTAGGCTAATGTATTTTTGGTCAATATACAGGAGGCGCTACAATATAGGTAGCAAAATTATAATGGTAGTTTTGGGTTCCTATCATCATATGCTTCATTTCTATATACTTTTTATCCCCGGGAAAAAAACAAAAAATCTTGGGTTTTTTATTTTTTTCTTGGATTTTGTTTTTATTTTTGTTATTAACCCTAATCAAAAAACCTAACCTAACCTAACCTAAATGTATTTGGGTTAGGTTTTTTGGTTAGGTTAATGACCAAAACAAAAAATCCCAAGAAAATAAATGAAAAATCCCAAGATTTTTTTTTTTTTTTCCCGGGGATAAAAAGTATATAGAAATGAAGCATATGATGATAGGAACCCAAAACTACCATTAGAATTTTGCTACCTATATTGTAGTGCCTCCTGTATATTGACCGTATTTTTATATCCAAAGGCAGTCAAAATAGACGGGAACATGATGGGAAAGGTCCGACGCCACTATGCGTAATGTAAACAAGGCTGGCGGTACGCCCGCACTTAACAGTCTTGCCGATTTTACTTAGCTTAGGAAGGACCTCTAGCAATAATATGGCTTTAAAGTATCTCAACTAACTAGTTTAACTACCACAGATCCTTCTTGAGAGTAAAATATAACACGTCGCTGGTACTCAAAGGGATAAACAACAATGCATAAAACAGTAGCCTACAATACGTATTATTATTTAGGTTTGGTATTTATAATGAAAAATCTCTGTTTGCCAGTTTCATGAACTGTTGTATTTACTGGCGATATACATGGGTTGTCTCAATCACGGCAACATAATTATCTCGTTGGTTGCGTTGAACACAAACTTTCAGTCTTCTACTGTACTTCTCACTTATCCGCTTGTTCTTCCTCTGTCCAATTGCTCTTCTTTCCTACTTTACTTCCGCCATCTGGTCTGCATACAATGAAGCAACTTGGTTGAGCCCGAGAACTTCTATTGTATTTCTCACTTCTCAGCTTGTTCTTCCTCTGTCCAATTACTCTCCTTTCCTATTTTACTCCAGCCATCTGGTCTGGTAAACGTGTACAGATTAGTTTTGCCTTCACTTCTGGTTATAATTTAGGTTACCGTTGTATTAATAATAATTGCTGCGCATAAATAAACTAATGAGGATTCGATTTAGTTCGGGATAGCTTCGAAAATTTCGGGCCACAATTAACGTCCTAGAGTGTACCAGGTGAAGGTATTGAGGGATAAGCCTTTACAACGGTACCTCTTATCTACATTCTCCTTGTCCCTGAGGCAGGTTCAACTCAAGGTTTATAGATACAACCTTTGTTGTATCTATAAACCTAGGTTCAACTAACCCTCATCACTTTCTGGGACAATTCGCTTAATTAAGGGGAGATTTGTATATACTGTATGTATTTGCTCATTTATATATATATATATATATATATATATATATATATATATATATATTATTTTTAGATTCCTCCCAAAACCTCCATCAAGCTTTAAAAATACCCCTAAGACCCCCTTTCGAGATAAATTTGTAAATTTTTCGATAAACAAATTTTCCGGCCTAAGGCCGGTTCCTCCTAAATTACAGGCTTGATATCGCTCGCCAGGAAATAAATCAACCTCTAAATGGCACATGAGGGTGAAGAGGGTCCAGAAAAACCAAACCTCCCCTTAAGTATCGCATGTGTATCGTCGGAGAGTGTATCACGAATATTGGGCCACTGGCCCCCCCCCCCCCACACACAAGGAGGGGGGGGGGGGGTTGTAATTTGGGTAAAGTTTGATATCGTAGATTTAACCTTTGAAGATAATGGGGAAATTTGACGGTTTGTTCTGGCTACCATTAGACGATTTTAAGCAGTTTAGGAAGGATCTGTGGGAATTATAAGGGTAAAGACTATCTCAATTAATACCGACTTCCATATACTGTAGGACTACCATTTATAAACTGAATACAATCGTCTAACAGAAGCCAGAAAACAGACAAAATTGCGTAATCGGATTTTGAAAGGGTTAAGATAATTGGGTGAGTATCGCATGTTTATCGTTGGAGGGTGTATCACGAATATTGGGGCACAAGCAAGGGGTAAAAAATAAGTGTGTGTGTGTGTGTGTGTGTGGGTGTGTGTTTGGGCCCTTTGGGGGTTGTTGGGTTGTGACTTACTTCGGTACAGTTTAATATCGTAAATTAAGTAACATTATATGCGACGCTCGAGTAAATTGGTTTAAGTGTTATTGAGGATTTTGCTTGCTTTTGCCATGTTCGAGCAATGTATTTTAGTTTGTCTCCTAGGTTAACAAAAAACCCTGCCCAGACTTCCTTCAAGATTAAACAAAAGTAAACCCCCTTCAAGCTAAATGTGTAGCCTATATTTTTCGATAGATAAGTTAGAAGCTCACTATCCCTTGCCCAGAAAAATACGACACCTGAATGGAACAAGCGTCTTAGTATCGCTAAACTAATGGGGTGAAACGTATTAAAATGTGTACACTAATGGGTGTTACTAACCTTTTATACTTTCGTTCCAAGTGTCCACACTAACGATGGACAAGCTGTACCGCCGATCTTCTTCTGTTCTGATGGGGTGTACGATATTATCCTCAGCTTGATCCATGGCCAAGCAACTCTGGCAGGCAGTGTTGTAGTAGTAGCAGTAGTAGTAGTAGTAGTGTTGTTGTTTTAAGACTGAGTTGAGTGTGAGAGGGAGTACATGAAACTGACTTTGAAGTTGTTTTGTCTTGTCATTTTAACCACTTTCAAGGGCATAATGGGAATTATTAAGCATTACTTAAACTTCATAATAATAATGAATTAAATTTGGGATCGGATATCAAAAATCTCTCCTTGTTTATAGTCTCATGAACTCTTGTATTTATTTGAGATATTAATTATTTGTCTCATATGAGTCACGGCAACGGAATTATCTCGCTGGTTGCGTTAAACGTGTAGGCCTAGAGATTATATGTCTTCACTTGTTTTGTTAAGTTAGGCAGAGAGCACTCGTAGTTTAAGTATTTGTTTACAGTGAAAAATAACAGTCAAACATTTAACCCTTTCATGATCCGGTTACGCATTTCTTCTGTTTTCAACTTTTCTGGCTATTATTAGATGATTATATTCAGATTATGAAGGGCGCATGTAAGTTAATTGAGATAGTATTTAACCTTATAATTCCCACAGATCCTTCCTTTAAATAGTCTAATGATAGCCAGAACAAACTAAAAATTAGTCATAATCTTCAAAGGTTTATGGTGTTGTTAGATATATTGTAAAGTATAAAGGGTTTAAACTACACATTCCGTCTAGGCCTATACTGCTGTACAGTAATTCATTTACCATTGCACATTAATCATGTAAGTGATGTAACTAAATTAATTTGCCGTCGTTACTTCGAGGCTATCTGTGTGATTAAATTCATTGTTTGTAATTTTTGTTGTACTTGCCATTGTCGTATTTGATTGCAAAGACAATAATCAGCATGCTACGTACGATATAGTTAGAAAACTTCAACATATATAAACATTGACCTGCACGTAATGATTTAATTGACTAAATGATAGCCTACTGCATCCCCATCATCGCACTTAGCCGATAGTTACTACATGCTATTATTGAAGAGGGATTACGCACGATAGCAAGCACCATCACATACGAATATTGTTTTCCTATTGTATACATAGGAAAGTAAACCATATACTAGTTTGTGGTATAGGCAAAACGTTGAGAATAGGCCTACAGGTAAGGACGCACTACTATGGAACACTATTAATTTTACAAGTGGCGCGACGAAACCGAATTCTTAAACGTTCTTTCCCTTCGCAGCGCCGAACATGGACGAAATAACCTTACAAAATTAGGTTATCTTTTGAAATGGGCATGCTAATCCGTGTAGGCTACTCTCTGTAAACAACGCTCATCCCCACAGTATTCGTTCGTTGTCAGGCGGTGCGAAAGGAAGGAAATGTTTAAGAATACCACTCCGAGAGTCACAGTGAGGACGAACTACCACTACACTGAATTAGTTTTAGAAGAGGCGTGGTGACTACTCCGCCACGTCACAAGTCAGGCAGTGAACGGACGTCGGACGGACCAGATAGGGACTGTTCTAACATGCACACAAACACACAGACACACACTGCTGGTGCTGGTCTTTGTGTCATGCATGGCTCACTGCTCGGGCTCCTGATATACCTTGCATGTCATTGCCGCCATTTGCCGAGGGATAAGCCCGATCGAACCTACGCCACAAGTACGTATCCATATTTCTATATAGTTAGATTCGTATTCATATTCACATTCTGGGTACAATTATAAGTTTTTTCTACAATGTCTTCACTAAATCACCCATCATAATCGTTTGTCATTGCCGTGGAAACCAAACCAACGTCACAGGTAGGCTACGTAGCCTACAGTGGGGTTCACGAATATTGGAACACCTAATGATAAAAACAAAACAGTGAGTGTTGATTAGTCTAATGAATCCCAGTAATATGATGTGTGTCTCAAGTAGTTTATCATAAGTATTCGTCAGTGGGTCATAATTGTGTCTGCCAAATGTGTCCAATAATTCCTGCCCGCGACTGTACACTCTGATACTATACCCAGTTCCAAGTAGGTAGGTCAGCAATCGTGAACCCTAACCTCTGTAACTCGAGTGGGGCTAAAGTAAATGGGCTGTAAATTTACACCCCTATTCCCTGGACCCTGGCTGACCCTTCCCAAATGGTATAAACATAGGCTCGAATCCTCTGGTCATTTGTGAGTTATAGAGGTTACTGTTCAAGAGTTCTAGCCTATTTACTTGGAATAGGGTATAGTGTACTCGACAGACGCTATATCGTTATCTATCTGTCACCTGTTATCTTTCACATATAATCATAGTCTTCCACCTTTCATTGTGTGTTATAGGCGGCAGCATTTTTGGAATCAATAATAAGTAGGTCTACTGTCTTCAAGTTATTTAATAAAGCTGCATTTTGTGTTACCACCACTGATAAGCCATTGTTTTTTTTGCAGAAAATGCCAAAAATTGTCGGTGATATCCGAGACATGTTTACATCGTCCAGCATATTACTGCTTCATATTCATCAGCCAACTTATAATAGCCCTATATAATATTTAATTATCACTAGAACAATACACTATACCATGTAGGAAGTCTTCTGGAGAAATAGGGCAAATTTAGAAAAAAAAATGCAAGATAAACTAAAGCACAAATGTATGCTAGAATAGCATTGACAAATCGCTAGATAGTCACCAGACACTAAACACTTGTATGTCACTAGAAAACATATGTTGAAGTATCTAGAATAATCTTTAACAATCGAAACATCTCTCCAATTCCTTAAAATAGGGAAACTAACTTGAATATCGCTAGAATTCATCACATCTTGGTGTCGCTAGATAGAAGTGATTCGCTGGATTTAGCGGTAGCAGCTACATTGGCAACATCGTACCAAGAACTTTCATCCCGTTATAATGAACAAGGTCAGATTTCGAAACTATTACAATTATTTCAAAGTTCAGAGATCATCAGATTGGTTTGGAATTCGAAGTACACAATTTCAGTTCCATTAGTTTAACAAACATTTACATAATAAATGATAATATGCTACTTAAGAGGGTTTAATAAAGAAGGATTACTTTCCCGATATCGTATAAGCGTACGCAAGCTGTTGTTCTTTTGTTTTGTTTTAAGAACGTCAACAAACGCTTTGTATATTTGGTTTTGGTGAATCTTTTGGGGTTCTTAGTTATACATAAGAACATATTTATATTTTGCACACTCTTATAAGTATAAACACTTACTTGTTAACCCTTAACAGGCGGCACCCGGCTATTGTCGAGTTAAATAAATGTGGCCTATGTGGCGGGGCCCGGCTATTGTCGAGTGCAATTTTGAGCACGTAATGTGCTCTGAGAGAGAGCGGAGCAGTGGGAGGAGCGTAGGTTACCTCATGACCGCTCACCACGGTGGCCGTGGAGCTACTGAGCTGTACTCCTTTGTACTCCACCCTCTCTCACTCGTTTCACACGTAATAATGTAAGAAAATGACCGTATTTTACCGATTTTGCCCTTCGGTTGCACGATCGTTGCAAGACAACCAGTGATCGTAGAAGGATGGTTCTGGTGTCATTGGAAAGCTGAATTAACGCCCTTTCAGGGATGCATACTTGTATTACGTTCTGGCTCTTGTTTATGCATGAAAACGAGAACGGAAACAAGCTCGTTTACTGTAAAACCCCCCGCTGGGCGGCACATCAAATGTACTCCTCCACCCGCTCTTAACCCCTTCAGACTCAAATGACGCAGAGGTTGCCAGATTAGCAATAAGAAATAGAGTTCTCTCATTCTTATAAATACCTCTCCACAATTAGTTTTCTGCCCACAGCTAACTCAAAGACAACTGCAGAGGTTGAAGTAACTAAACTAAAGGTTTCTAAATACCCCTGATGGTAACAGGGTTTAAAGTATCCCTAATAGGCTCAAAATCGTGTCATATGTCGGAGAGGGTTAAGGTGTTAACACCTAACGAGCGGCCTAGGCGGTAATTTATATGTGCCGCCCAGCGGGGTGTTTTAACCTAAATAGGGTTGTTTACGTGATCATTTTCATGCCTAAATAAGACCCAGAGCGTAAAACCAGTATCTATCCCTGAAAGGGCATAAACAGAGCTTTCCAATGACACCCCAACCATCCTTGTACGACTGTTAGTTTTCTTGCAACGATCGTGCAACACGAGTGCAAAAACCATGTAATTAGGTACTTTCCCTACATAATTCCCTGTGTAGCGAGTGTGAGGGGGGAAGGGAGGGTGGTTTTCACTTCAGTTGGCCCACCGCGGTGGTGTGCGTCGGTCATAGCCTTACTACGCTCCTCACACCGCTCAGCTCTCTCTCTGCAACATTACGTGCTGAAAATGGCACATGACATAAGTTGTGAACCGCCACTTAGTCCAAATTTCTTTCACACGACATAAGTTGCGCGCCGCCAATAAAGGGTTAAAGAGGAAATACACAAAAGCCCAATTTCGAATGATCGTGAATAACTTTACTTTGGCGTATGTTTGGCTTAATTTAAGACTACATTTAGATAGATATATTTTTTTAACACTCGCCAATGAAATATGATGACTTGCTTACAGATATATACTTAAAGCCCGAATCGGATTGACTTAAACCCAGTTGTTCACTTCCTCAAGCCTGTGTAGGAGCAGGGTTGAGTTGGCTTGATATTGGACACCCTTTTATGGCATTTGGGTGTGAAATACTACACCATTTCCAGTCTATCGGAGATAATGATGGTAAAGGAAAATGCGGCTAAGATTGTTCGAGCCAATATTCATAAACATTGTTTTCTAGGTAGTGTGTCTACGTAAACATTCTGATTATATATATAATTTATATATATATATATATATATATATATATATATATATTCGATAGGAAATTACTTTATAAAAATTATCGTGTAGGCTAATACTCATCTATCTTGTAAATGCATTTTTTCTATTGAACCTATGGCACATATACGTACAGTTGCCCAAATAAATTATGTTCCTCTCTGTGAACTTATACATAGAACTATAATGCGCATGAATGAATTAGGAGTGTAGTTTCTTATGGAGTGGTTAACTCATCTGACTAGTCAACTGATAATTTAATAAACACACTCGCAATTAATTCATATAAATTTGACTTTCCTGCATAAGATCACGACGAGGAACATAACGTATGTGGACAACTGTCCTATTTAAAATGTGTACATCGATATAAATTAGCTCCTTATTCCCACCTCCCATTCCTGGGTACAATGACATTTGTCATTCTCACCTCTTATCGCGTGTCATAGGGAGAGATTGAGGTCGATCGAACCCAAAGTATATTGATGGAACCAACAACGTCACGGCTACTATATACCTGTAAATGTGTCTTAGAAATGCACAATAATATAGATGTCTGATGCATAGAAAGTATGATGAACTTGGTTTACGGTATGTATTTATATATGCAATACAAGCATATTTTAGCTCGCAATTCTGCTAAATATCGATATTGAAAGCTCCAACTTCCTTATAGCCTGAAACTCGCAAGTGGTCAATTGGGTAAAGTATGATACACAAAATCCCCCCCCCCTCTCGTGTGTGTGTGTGTGTGTGTGTATCTCAGTACTGTATGTTAGGTAATTAGGTAAAGTATGATACACAAAATCCCCCCCCCTCTCGTATGGTGTGTGTGTGTGTGTGTGTGTGTATCTCAGTACTGTATGTTAGGTAATTAGGTAAAGTATGATACACAAAATCCCCCTCCCACTCTCTCGTGTGTGTGTGTGCGTATCTCAGTACTGTATGTTAGGTAATTAGGTAAAGTATGATACACAAAATCCCCCTCCCCCTCTCTCGTGTGTGTGTGTGTGTGTGTGTATCTCAGTATGTTAGGTAATTAGGTAAACTATGATACACAAAATTCCCCCCCCCCCTCTCTCTCGTGTGTGTGTGTGTGTGTGTGTATCTCAGTATGTTAGGTAATTAGGAAAAGTATGATACAAAATCCCCCCCCCTCTCTCTCTTGTGTGTGTATCTTAGTATGTTAGGTAATTAGGTAAAGTATGATACACGACCCCCCCCCCTCTCTCTTGTGTGTGTGTATCTTAGTATGTTAGGTAATTAGGTAAAGTATGATACACGACCCCCCCTCCGCTCTCTCTCGCGTATGTGTTACTATAAGAACATAAGAACATAAGAAAATGGGAGTCTGCAGAAAGCCGATTGGCCTAAGCAAGGCAGATCCCTGTCCCACACAACCCCAGTTCAATTACAAAGCTCAATTATAGGCTCAACACTCTAATACCCTGAGGACCATCTTACCAAAACGGTTAGAGATTAACGCAGGATTATGGGGGTATGCAGAGTGCTGATTGGCCCAACCCGGCTGATCCCCCTTCACACCCAACCCTTCTCGTCCATATGCTTATCCAATTGTATCTTAAAGCTCCCTACCGTTTTAGACCCCACTATAGCACTTGGTAGTCCATTCCACCCATCTACAACTCTGTTACCAAACCAATATTTGCCTATATCTTTTCTGAAACTAAATTTATCTAATTTGAAACCATTGGTACGAGTTCTTTCGCTATCACTGAGCTTTAGTACATTTGTCATGTCCCCTTTGTTAATCCCACTAATCCACTTGAACACCTCTATCATATCCCCTCTAACTCTGCGTCTCTCTAACGAATGTAAACCTAATTTCTTCAACCTTTCTTCATACGAAAGATTTCTAATATTATGGATCATTTTTGTCATTCTACGCTGTACTCTCTCCAATGAATCTATGTCCATTCTGTAATAAGGACACCAAAATTGGACAGCATAATCCATATGGGGTCTCACTAATGACAAGTAAAGTTTTAAGATAACATCAGCAGTTCTGTTACTCACACTCCTAGAGATGAACCCGAGAATCCTGTTTGCCTTATTACGAACGCTTATACACTGTTTTCTAGGCTTCAAATCATTGCTAACAAACACACCTAGATCTTTCTCACAGTCTGAATTTTCTAATTCTAAATTAGCTAGTTTATATTTAACATTTGTTTGCATCTTCCCTATCTTTAATACCTTGCATTTGTCAATGTTAAACTTCATCTGCCAATTTACTGACCATTCATGTAAGGTATCTAGATCCCTTTGGAGGCACTCTATATCGCTATCTGAATCAATTGATCTCCCCATTTTAGTATCGTCTGCGAATTTACTTATCCTACTAGTTATACCTAAATCTAGGTCATTTATGTATATAAGAAACAACAGGGGACCTAATACCGATCCCTGGGGGACACCACTTTTGACTGCTCCCCACTCTGACTTGGTACCATTTATGCTGACTCTCTGTTTCCTACCAATTAGCCATGACCTAATCCATCCCAACAACGATCCTCCTATGCCATGTGCCTCAACCTTTCTCATCAATCTCTCATGAGGGACTCTGTCGAAAGCTTTACTGAAATCTAAATAAATAATATCATATGACTTGTCACTATCTACTGCTTCATATACCTCTGAGAAAAAGCTAAGCAAATTAGTAAGGCAAGAACGTCCCTGAGTGAATCCATGCTGCGAAGAATTTATTAAGTTAAATTTGTCTAAGTGGCTTCTAATTTTCCTAGCAATAATAGACTCTAGCAACTTTCCTATGATTGATGTGAGACTAATGGGACGGTAATTGGATGCTATCGATTTATCACCTTTTTTGAAGATCGGAACTACATTTGCAAGCTTCCAAGCTTCTGGAACTAAACCTGTTTCTAATGACTTGTTAAATAAAAATGCTAATGGCTACTTAACTCATCTCTGCATTCTTTTAATACTCTAGCATATACCTCGTCAGGACCAGGCGATTTTTGAGGTTTCAGTCTGTCAATTTCCTTAAGCACATCATTTCTACTTATACTAACTGTACTTAACATATTTTCTATACTATCACTATATACCATATTGACTTCTGGAATCTGTGCCAAATTTTCATTAGTGAAAACGGAAAGAAACTGACTATTTAATGTACTGCACATTTCTAAATGTTTCAGTATGTTGGGTAAATTGGTAAAGTATGATACATAAACTCCCCCCCCCCCCCTCTCTCTCTCTCTCTCTCGTGTGTGTGTATTAATATGTATCAATATGTTGTACAAAAGTCTCCCTCTCTCTCTCTCGTGTCTGTGTGTCACGGCCCTACAGTGTTGAACCCAAGAGATTAAAATTCAAACACCGGCAACACGTTATCTGACTACGTAATATCTTTAAAATTATTATTAATACAACAATGAAGAAAAGGATGATATCAAACACCACTAATTTTCGTATTAATTAAATTATAATTAACTAGGGTAAACGAATAGGTTGATAAGCACAATAATTCAGTTAATCAAAGCAATGATCTTTGATACAAAATACACATAAGAAACACCTGAGTAACAATGAATAAGAATTGACTAAACACCGAATGAAAGCTTTAAGTAAACGCACTCTTTACAAGGAATAAACACACTGAGAGGACACTGAAGACAAACGGTTAATCAACACTCAGTACACTGAATATAAACTGTGAATCAACACTTAGTACACTGAATATAAACTGCGAATCACAACTCAACATACGACACCATATAATACCACGGTGTAAAACACACACCACTCACGGATATTTAATTAACATTGATTGACAGGCTACCGTGTTTAGATAATTATCGCCAGATAACTCTCGGACGACGTATTTACTCAAAGACACGAATCAGTGTCCTCTAAACAACACATAAAACACACACCAACATAAACACATACCAAGTATATAGAGCACCACACACACACTTGGGCTCGTTACACATACATAATATATGATTGCTGTCGCATATCCCTACCAAGGACATTAAACAATACACTCACCTAAGTGTCATAACTCACGAAAATCGGAGACAACAAACACAAACACACAGGAGCGGACCCAGACTGGAGCGAGGGGGACTCTTCCCACCTCCGTCCTCTGCCAGGTTCAGGACAGCACTGATTCTGTACTCTTATTTCCTAACAGACATCTCCTTCCTAACCTCTAACTTTCGGCAAGCAAATTGAGTCACACGAGTCTTTTAACAGAGTCACACTGGCCTCTAACTTTCGGCAAGCAAGTGGAGTCACACGAGTCTTTTAACAGAGTCACACTGGCCTCTACCTTTCGGCGAACAAATGGAGTCACACGAGTCTTTTAACAGAGTCACACTGGCTCCTAATAATGTCTCTCCTGTCGTGGGAAACAGTTCCAAGATGTCAATATGCCCATACTTTCCCTTTCTCACGGGGCCCCTCGGTATTGACCACCCGATACCATGTTTGTTTGTCTGGGTAGATTAGTGCTGCTTGACTCTCTCCTCCTCTGTCTGCTACACATCACAGTATGTATCAGTGTGTTAGGTAATTTAGTAAAATATGATACATAATCGCTCTCCCTCATTCTCTCGTGTGTGTGTGTGTGTGTGTGTGTGTTAGTATGTATCGGTTAGATAATTTAGTAAAATATGATATATATCCGCTCTCCCTCATTATCTCTCTCGTGTGTGTGTATATGTGTAGGCCTATGTGTTTTTATAGTTGTGTGTGTGCGCGCGTTAAATATTTGCATAGTGCTGTCAAGTCCATATACAGTATGCCTTACCTCTCCCAACTTAATGAGGCGAGCTATTAAGCCTTTGAATACCTCATTAAAATTAAGTATAAAAGTCTCACACAAGTCTCGTAGTCCTCCAATTAGTGAAACCTCTTATAAACCTTTCAAAGTAGGTTACATTAATTCTAGCCACCACGAGACTATTTATTTTAATCAAAGTTATTTAAAGGTGGAGTTACACGAGAGCTCTTGCCATGTGTCCCGACATTCTCACCCATCTTGAATTTGGCTCCGAGTCACTGTGTTATTTATTTATTTATTTATTTTTATTATTATTATTATTATTATTATTATTTTATATATATATATATATATATATATATATAATATATATATATATATATATATATATATATATATATATACTGTATATACCGTATATATATAATATTTTATTTTTTTGTTGGGGGGGGGGGACTTTTTTTGCCTTCCCTCCCCTTCTTACACATTACCAAAATCAAACGAATAAACATAAATAAAAATATACATAGGCTACCATAATTAATACATAAATAATAAAAATATGTCATCAATTCTGGTCTGGCAGACCAGAGGTGGTCAAATTGGGCCAAGGTGGTTAAATTGGTTTGGGTCTGAAATGCTGGGTGACCAGGGAATTTAACCAACCCGAAAATCTCGGGGCCTGGCGCGGTTTCAAACCCTGGTCAGTAGGCTTCTTAACTCGCGCGCTAACCACTGTACTACCTCGGACGTACAATAGGATAGCAACGTTAGTTCTCCTTGAAAGAACTAGGGGATAGTCTCGTG